>JAXCHB010000037.1:4995000-6195000 GCA_036926305.1 Uropetala carovei | reverse complement strand
TCATCATCATTAGCTTATTACTTGCTTGCTAACAAATGCTGTATGCATGGAAAGCTTTAATTAATGACGTATTTCTGGTTTCTGTTATTTACAATTTACATAGCAAACTTCCATCAAAATTCATTTACCTTCATAATTTTTGTTTGACAGATTTCTAATTTGTGTTTTAGAGTAGTGAGAAACCACCATCGAGGAGGCCGTCGTTAGCAGAACTAATTCCTGATTGGCCAGTTCTTCATCACTTTGAGAAGAAGGAGGTTGGAGTAAAATGACCTATTTTTCTTGTCATTGTATTTCTATTTCTGCTCTTCATCTGGGATTTCTTCTTTCTTCTGAAGCAGCTACATTCTGTTGTTTGAAATTTTCATTTTGTATGTTGTATGTGCTTGATGTCAGTTTAACTTAATGATATGTGTTATTTATTCTATGTTATATTTGTTTACTAACATTTTATATGTTTGTAATAAATCTGTCATCTTTATAGTTTATTTGTAGAAACTTCTCTATACTTTTCATTCTTGTATAGTGTTTTTTCATCGTACTGTTGTATTTTTCAGCAAGGAAGACTGTGGGAAAGAAATTTTCATTGGAAAGCATGCCTGATGTAAACTACCTTTCATTTCAATCTTTGGTGTTTCTTAAACATTTTACTTGATTGCCCTACATTTCTCTCACAGTTGACAGAACCTTTTATACATTTTCAACCATTCAGTAAAGAGCCCTTTCCTGTCAGAAATATATGGTACATTATGTCTTGTTTTTCTTAAGTATTTTTTGCAGGTGAAAATTACTTATCAGCAAATGAAACAACTAACTAATATTAAATAGGATAGTAAAGGATTGAAATACTGAATAGGTTGTCGTTGTATGTTGCTAAATATACACTGCTTTGGTATTAGAAAATTACTAGAGAAACCTGCATTTCAAATTTGAAATGTTACCAGCATTTTAAATAATAAACACAGAGGAGCTTGAAAGTTTATTGAATATTATTTTTTTAATTTCATATCTACAATACTTACCATAAATGTCCATCAATATGACGGGAAAGAAAGTTATATTGCCATATCCCCCTTCCTTCCTTCCCTTCCTCCCTCTGTCCATCCCTCCCCTCCCTCTCCCTTCCTCTTAACCACTCAACTGGGTAACTTTTTTTTCAAGTCCCACCCTCAGTGGGTAATTAAATAAATAAAGTTAAATATCACCCAATTTCTGCAAATATAAAACAGCGTAACTGATAAAAATGCTTCTCTTAGAAACGAAACGTCTCTTTCAAATCTCAGAAGCAAACTGAACTTTCCATAAACATCTGTTTTTCAGATGTACTCTTAGGATTACTAGCAGGAAAAACATTCATAAATAGCAGGGTTTCCCTTGAGACAAAAGTGCATGCAGAGAGAAGTGTGAGTTTTTGCAAGGGAGTGTGAAAAAACCCCGTGTCATAAACGGTAATTCAAGAAGTGGCGATCACGGAAATGCAACCCGCAACGCATATACAGAACTCCCTTATGAAGACCTGCTTCTTAAAGAAAAAGGAAGACAAGGCCATCTGTGGTAGATAGCATGAACTAGAAGAACCCAGCTATAAGTGCGAGATGCTACGGGATGGAAAATCACGGCATATCCATAGCAATCAGCATGAAAAATGCCATGACATCTATACTCGGCATACCCAACACCGGTGCGTCCGGCCGTGATGTCTATACACGGCATACCCAGATGAGTGGTTAATCCCTCTCTCTCTCTCCCTCATATTTCATATCTACAATAGTTAAGCACTTAGTGTAAATGCTTGTCAATATGACGGGAAAGAAAATTATATTGCCATGCCCCCTCCCTCTCTCTCTCCCTCCCTCTGCCTCCCTCTCACTCGATACATCTATGTAAATGCTTCATATTTCTATCGTATGACATATGAATATTGAGGTAATAATAGGAATCTCAAGTCACAACAATGACATTCGGTGTCCAGGAAACTTATCGATAAAAGCGCGATATTTGGTCAAAATCTGTCACATATTCGTTAAATGTAAGTAATTTTGAATGGAAGGCATAAATCAATGATAAGAATAAGAAACCTTGTACAATCTTCTTTAAAACAGTCTATGTACGGTGATTGTAGGTCAATTTTTTCTAATTTTTATTTGCAAAAGAGTGAAAGCTTGCACATCAAAATGTCGTATTTTACCTGTCATCTTACAGGAAACAAATTATCTCCTGGAGTCAAAGCTGGGTCTTTTTAGGAATTTTTTTCATCATTGCCTTTTATTGCGTGATTCATGCTTTCCTGCCATATTTCAAACTCGTACCTTCTTGGAAATTATCTTGAATAGAGAGTGGCTGCAAAAGTGTGTAGACAAGAAAGAAAGAATCTTACGCCTTTTATAATATAGATATTTTTGAATAACTTATAAGAACTTCTAAAATGTTTAAGGAACATCTTTTCCTTAGAATTTTACTTTTTCATTATCTTGCACTTGTTTAGTCATTACATTTGTTGTTCACTCTACAAGAGGCTTTTCTCCAGCACTTATTTTATCTTCTGTTATTGTAGACCACTATGGTATGTGAGTTTTTCTCTATTGTAAATGCTCTTATTATCTTTCTTTCATTTAGACACAGTATTGCATGGTTGTCTACTTCTATCTTTCATATTTGATTGGTTTTTTATGCAACTGAATACATCCATTTTAAGTTTTATGTAGTTCCAAATTCAGCATAAAAACTTTTTTCATTAGAATACTGTTATCAATAATTCTTATATGCAAAATGAAATTCATTAAAATAATCAGTAATACTTGTTGAGCTCAGCTCTCTTTTATAATTCATATAAATATTTAAATTGCCTCGAGAGTTGCTTTGAATTGAGAGTATTTATTAATCTCTAAGTTGTAATGCAGGCCCCATGTATAAACAGTTATATTTGTTATCTATTCAGATAGATCTTATTCACCTATCAAACTATGAACCATTGTATCCTTATTCGTCAATATTAGAGAAAATATATGTTGGTACACTTCAATACAGCTGGAAAAGAATTGACATGCCCTTTTTTAAATAAACATTCACCTTTTTGTAGTTTTGTTTTTGCCTTTTACTCATCCTCTGTATAAGTATATTCAATTTTTTATTTTTAAATATTTATGGTATTAATGTTTTTATTCTAATTTTTTTGTAATTTCTTAAGCAATTTTTTAAAAATCTTCATATACTGTCACCTTTTCTTGCTTTCTCTGTCCATTAATTACACTGATCAATTTTGTCCTATTATTTTTGTACCTGAAATCCATCTTTTATGTTTCTACAGTTATGACTATGGGCTTATGAATGTAATTACAGGTTCTTCCAGAATTTTTTTATCCATCCATGTAGGATAGGTGGGTTCCCATTTTTCTGTTAATTTCGTTATATTTTGAATAATGAAACTTTTATTTTATATTTATAACACAGAAACAAGAACAATTCCTGAAACCTTTAGTGGATCAATTTGCTAAGGAAGGAAAAGAGAAAAGAGTGGTATTTGAAGTTGTATTTTCTAAGCCAAACTGCAAACCAAAATGGTTCCTTCGGAAAGATGTAAGTACTATTTTAGAGTAATAACAAAAATTAAACACTGCACCTATTGATGGAATTCTTGTATTATTATTACAAAACTTATTTATTTCAATCTCAATATGAAGTAAAGATATTGTAGGACTAACTAGAACTTAAATGAAAATACCTGAAAATTAGTTATGGTAGAATGGGTTTGTTGTAGTCAGTTTTTTTTATAGCTTATGACTTAGTAGATGGATTCCGAAATTTGCTGTTCCAAAGCCATATAGTTAGGCCCTCCAGTGGTACATTTACAAATCTTGTCCCCTTTGGTATTTAGAGATGTACTCCTCCTTTCTCCTTTTTGTTAAAATAAAATATTTTTTATTCAGTTTTATAATTCATTTTTATTATAATGTTTCTAAATAGAGATCACATTAATATTTAAATCACATTTTTTACTTTACTTGTATAATATACATACATACATACCAATCACGCTGTTCCCTTACGGGATAAGCAAGCTAAATGCCTCTACCATTCACAATATTTCTTCACACCCTTCTATCCTTAAATACTTCTTTCACTTCAAACACATCTTTGCATCGTTTCATACATCGTCTTCTATTCCTTAACCTTCTGATCTCTCTTTTCTTGAGAGTCTCCTACACCACATTCAGCCAGATTTTTCTTGGTCTTCCTCTCCCTTTTGATCCACATACTCTACCATCATGTATCAATTTTGTCACCCGGTTCTCATCCATTCTCTCCACATGCTCAAACCATCGCAGCGCACCCCTTTCATACTGACCTCTTAAAGTTTCTTTCATTCCACATTCATTCATCATCCAAGTATTCCTGACTCTGTCTCTCCTGATTTTCCCACACATGCTCCTCATATAACCCATTCCAACTGCATTCACCTTACTCATGTGTTTCTCCTGACACACCCACGTTTCGCTACCATACAACAAGGTGGGTACAAGCACACTTCTATACACAGCCATTTTTGCTTCCTTAGACACTTCTTCACGATTTAGTACTGACCACATGCTACCCACCACTTTTCTACCTGCATTCATACGCCTTTCTATCTCTCCATCTATTCTTCCATTCTTAGAAAACATTCTTCCCAAGTACACAAACTCATCCACCTGTTCAACAACTTCACCATTTATTCGCAGCCTACAGTCATTCAATTCATTCATTCTATCAAATATAACAACCTTTGTTTTTGACACATTGATCTGTAACTTCAGCCATACTATCTAACATTCTTTGCTACTCATTCGGCGTTTCAGATATCAACACAGCATCATCAGCATACAACAGCACCCGCACATTCACTTCCCCAATCCTCAAGACCATTCATATTAGCACAGGCTTCCCTCACACATTTATCCATAACCACATTAAACAACCAAGGAGACATCACACACCCTTGCCAAACATCACTTTCAATCTTAAACCAGTCACTCAGCACATCATTTATTCTTAAGTGAGCCTTACTTCCTGAGTAGACTGCTCTCACTGCATTCACTAACCAGTCATTCGCTCCATACTCAGCCAGAACATTCCACAGGTCATTTCTGTTGACTCTGTCACAGGCCTTCTCCAAATCCACAAATGCACAATACACTTTCTTTCGCACATTCATACACTTGTCGATTACTTGTTGGAGAGCAAAAATCTGATCAGAACACCCTCTACCTGGCATGAAACCACATTGTAATTTTACTCATAGTAGCCATTTTTTGTATAATATAAATATAAAATATTAGGTAAAATAAAAAATGAGCTCCCCTAATTGCCCTTAGACCTTGCCTACCCGTGCCTTAAGGTAAATCTGCTATATTCATATTAGAAATTGATGAACATTTTGTTTCCAAAAACAAATTTTTATTTATAATAATAATAATATATTTTTGTTCAATGAAAACATTACACTTGTATAGGATATTCCAGGTTATAAATTAGTTAAGTTTATCTATTGACAAGGTTGGAGGCTTCAAAATACAATTAACGTAAAACATTAAATAATACAAAAGAAAAGTTAATTATACGAAAGATTAAAAATAATTCATTTAAGTCACATATTATATAGTTGAATTATATGAACAGTCATGAAGTACGTTTAGAGTTTGTCATCCATCTATTACAGTAGTAAAGCTTTGAGTGAATAAAGCCTTTATTTTGAAAGTTGAGTGACATTCCTCAGTTTAGCTGGAAGCTTGTTATAGAGATGAATGTCTCTCTTTGTCCAAGAGTGGCTGAAATATAATTATGGTGGCCATATTCCAACTAAATAAAATGAGACATTTCCTGTTATTTATAAGACAAAAACGGGACAGCATTTTTCCATGATTTTTTAAAAAGGTGGATGTTTTTATACTTCAACCAATGCATCATTTGAAAGTATTGCAACTACTCTGAAGATAGTAAAAATCATTGGCATCTAATTATATCACAGTAACAGAAAACCTGTTAAAATCTCGATATTGACAAAAGCCCCAAAACATGAAATTGCAACAAAAGCCTCATCATTTTTTTACTGATCTTTACCACTATATAAATTTTTAAAGAATTAAATAGGTTGCATTTTTAACTAATTTATGTTGTATAAACAATTAAAAGGATAATGTTAGCCACTGCTAGTATAAACAAAAGGGTTATTTGTACAACCAGTAGTAAAAACTTGAACAGGTAATGTATACTACAAACAGTATATACAATTGATCATGTAAATTATACTGCCAGTAGTATAAAAAATTGGTACAACATACATTGCACAAACTTTGTCATATACTAATGCGTCGTTTAGTTATCTTTAGAATAGGAAAATTGTATCAGCCGTTTTATAGATTAATCCAATTGATGTTAAAGTTGCCCAAGAATAAACTAGCCTTATATTCATTCATTGAGAAAAATAAAATACGTAGTATTATTGTAGCTGTATACTCACGTAACTGTACGAAATTTGATGAAAATCGTTCTAGCCATTTTTGAGAATATCAAATTGTTTTTAAAAATGCAGAGAATGAACTTTCCTTAATTATTCAGTAATGTCAACCATGAATTCACAGCCTCTTCTTTGTATGATAAAATGGCTAAGTACGAAATTTAATCTATTTTTGCTATAGTGTTTATGCTCTAGAGCCAGTAACAGACAGACAGAAACCACTATTTCGGACTCAGCTACATCTAAAATGTATATTTCTGTCAAAATCTCAAGGTCGGTTTTTTTTGCAATTACTATACTTTCCCAATATACTTCGTAAAATGAATATAAGGGTAGTTTATTTTCGGGCAACTTTAAGAAAGAATGGATTTTCTTAAAACCGGCTGATACAATTTTCATTTTCTAAAGTTAACTAAACGACGCATTAGTAAATGGGAAAGTCTGTACAATGTATGTTGTACCGATTTTTACTTTCTCATATACGAAGTATATTCAGAAAGAGTTGTAATCGCGAAAAAATTCATCCTCGAGATTTTGACGGAAATATACGTTTTAGATGTAGCTGAGTCTGTCTGTCTGTTACTGGCCCTAGAGCATAAACACTATAGGGAAAATAGATTAAATTTCGTACTTAGCCATGTTATCATACTGAGCAGAGGCTGTGAAGAAATTGTTGACTTTACTCAATAATTACCCCTCTACGATGGAGGAGTTTTTAATAATTCCCTCCTCAGTGGACGAAGGTGTTTTTTGAAAAAAGATGAAAAGGTTGCGAAAAACTTTAAAAAATCATAACTTTTGAGGATTTCAATGTTTTTTGATGAAATTTTTTATGTAGTTACATAAAAGATGGCATTTTTAAACCGTATCATTTAAAATTTCATGCGTCACACACAAACATTGCTACTTAGAAGCGAATTAACAGTAAACGCTTAATGTTACGGTGCACGTTTGTGGTTTATAAAACTTTCAGCATAGCGTGAACTATGAAAGGTATTGACGTGAAATCTTATTCAAAGAAACATTTAAACTTTACTAAACATCATTCGCCGAATGTACCTATCTAAACCAATTAGGTAAAAAGTTTGTCAGATGTCAACTTTTCTATGTCTTGACTGGAAATTTTTGACTAAGTGTTGTATTTATTATTTTTTTAAAGGCGTTTCATTAATGATATAAACGTTTTAGTTATGCAGTCATCATTCTTAATCATTACATAAGTCAAATAGAAAAATCTGTTACATTTCGTTCATTAGAAGCGGAGATATGGAGTTGTATTTATCATGAGATTTTTGACTGAATACGGAAAACTTTTAAAAGTTCCATATTAGCCCACAGCTCACAAGTCCTTTCCCGATTGTTTTAGAAAATGTACACATGCGTAATTGGATTCGGCATGAAATTTACATTACAGCATCGTAAACATATCTCTTGTAAGCGAAGTCTTTGAAAACATACCGTGAATCATATCCGAGCGTGACCATTTCCTCGTCTACACGCACTATATGGGTCTATATGGGTCAACTTGAGAAATCGAAACTGCGTAGGTCCGTGGAGTACGAAAGACAAAAACTGTGTATTATTATTTTAGATTGTCCATAAATTGCGTTTATTATTATTGTAATCAATAAAAAATGTATATGAATGTCGAAAATTGATTTTAATGCGCTGTTTTATTTAGTTTTCCCTAATGTTAAATATCGATAAAACATACTTATTGATTCACAAAAATATCAGTCATGTTACGATTTTAGTTAGCCTTTCATTTTAACGCACCGTTTCGTGTTTGTAGGGGACGGAAGGACTTTATAGGTAAACACTGCAAACAATACAAATAGCGGAAGAAACCAGTCGTTGAAGGATCGCCAAAGAGGAAAGCATTCTTGGTGAATTGAAAAGAGATTTTTAGAAGCATTTCAAGTAGGCTGTGTGTATTTAGTATATAGGAGACATATTTCTTTCTCAAGCGGACGAACACTTTTTCACAAGCCTCCACAAAGATACAAGGGAAAAGATTATATTTCTTCGAGAAAGTGAAAAGAGGAATCGTAATTTCGTGTGAAAATGAGAATTTCATCTCAAACTTTCACGTTGATTATAAAATGTTAGAACAATAGTAAAATTACAACTTATGCATTACTGAAAAGGCCAAAGCTTCCTCTATCAAAGTACGTATATCTTAATCAGATGGACGAATATGCATTGCGTATTTAGACAAAAGTATATGGTTGCGCTCCAACTTTTCGGTGCAGAAACGAAAATTTCACCGCAAACTTTCACGTTGATTATAAAATGTTAGAACAATAGTAAAATTGCAATTCATGCATTACTGAAAACGCCAAAGCTTCCTCTATCAAAATACACATATCTTATTCAGATTGACAAATCTCCCTTGCGTAATTAGTGAATTTTCGGGGCAAAAACGAAAATTTCACCGCAAACTTTCACGTAGATTATAAAAACTATATTGAAATTACAGGATATGCATTACTAGAAAGGTCAAAACTTCCTTTTTCAAAATATATAAAGATTATTAAGATTTAAGAATATCCCTTTCGTCAATAGACAATAAAAGGTGGTGGTGCACCGATTTTTCAGGGCAAAAATGAAAATTTCATTGCAAACTTTAACGTAGATTATAAAAACTTTATTAAAATTACAATATATGCATTAATAGAAAGGTCAAAGCTTCCTCTTTCAAAATATATAAAGGTTATTAAGATTTACAAATATCCTTTGCATCAATAATCAGTAAAAGTACTGACGCTCCGTATTTTCTGCTCAAAAATGAAAATTTCTTCGCAAACTTTGACGTAGATAATAAAATATAGAACAATAGTAAAATTATTTGACATGCATTACAGGAAAGCCCAAAGTTTCCTCTTTCAAAATATATTATGGTTTTATAGATGTATGAAATATTAACTGAGTTAAATAGTAAAGAAAGCAAGCACTACCTCAGACGTGCAGGACACGTCGCTCGGCGACATACGAAGTTCTTGTTGGACGTGCAGGACACATCGCTCGGCGTTGAGGGGGTAAGGGAAGTTTATTCTGTGAGTTTTTAACAGCAATTTTATTTTCTCAAAAACGACTAACAATTTTGATCTAATTTCGTAGTTACTTTAGTTTCCGTCTTCAATAATTCCAAAAGTTCATATTTCTCAAAAAATGGATATAAGGCTAGTTTATTCTAAGCAACTTTAACAATAATTTGATTTTCTCAAAGACGGCTTGAATGATTTTGATAAAATTTCATATAGTTACTTGAGTATACGTCTGCAATAATACTACATATTTCATTTTTCTCAGTGAATGAATATAAGACTAGCTTATTCTTGGGCAACTTTAAGAAGAATTGGATTTTCTAAAAACCGGCTGATACAATTTTCATTTTCTAAAGATAAGTTAATGACGCATTAGTACAGTGGTCGGAAACCTCTTGACCTATGAGGGCACAACTTTAATTATTGGGGACTTGAAGGGCACATAAAGCAATAAGAGTAAAGTCCGGTTGAAAGCTTATGGCGGATGCGCAGTAGATGAATTTGAGCCTATGCGAGTCCATTGGTGAAACCTCACTACCGCAGGGGTGAGTGTATTTTCCTTGTGGGAGAAAGTTATTCAGTTAGCTTCATGCGTCCAGGTTGCCAAGTGCTGCTTCGCTCTTGCTGTCATTATTTGTTTTCATTGTTTTGATTGCTGATCTGTTATCAAGTTATTGTTATTTTATACTTCGCGTTCTTTTGTTCATTCATTTCTTGTTATTCATTCACGTTGTTGTTTGTTATCGTAATTTTGTTTTAAGTTTTGCTACAGAGTTATTGCTTTTTTCGTTATTTTATTAATCGCGTTTTTGTTACTACGCTCTTGAGATTGTTGTTCCTTTAGTTATTAACAACTTTAACAATATTGATCCCGCTCCATCCACCTCAAAGCTAGGGAATAGGAAATTTATCCGTAGCCAGGCACGGGAAATTCTTTATAACATACTGAGTTTTATGAAGAAGAAGGCTGTGGAAGGAATCACCATTCCTATTAAAAATGCTTATGAGCGGGCCGAGGCAGCAACAGGCATGTCACGTAGCACATTAGAGCGAATTTTAAAGGAAGGAGCAGATATTTATTGAAAAAGGTTGCAGGACAGCATTCTTGTCACCGCGATAGAATAAGATGCAGAAGAGTCCGAAATCGACGGTCGACGATTTTGATGCCCATGTAGTGAGAAGAACAGTGCATCAATTCCATGTGAAAAACATTTTGTTTAAAGAAAATTAATAATATTAGGTTATACCCAAATTCGAAAAAAAAGCAATCAGACGGTAAAAATCGGACAAAAACCCGAAGTCTCTATACCAAATTGTAATCAAATGATGTGGAAGTGGTGTGCTAGGGAGAGGAATGTTATTTGTAAAATTCGTGGTAGAACAGTAGGGGGTGGAGTGGCACTCAAGGCTTAGAAAGACAAGAGCAGGGGGTAATTCTAGGAAGGTCTGGTCATTGACCATTTTGTTCTGGAGTCCTTGCTGCTCACTGCTTCTTCAAAAACTTTTCCTTCCCTGATCACAATCATAGGTTGGTTCGTCCTATCTCACGAAGTCTTAAGGAGGTTGCCCCAAAATTTAAATAAATGGCATTTTAATAAATTTATCTATATTGCTTCTTTAAACTATTCTTTATCGATTCAGTTCAAAAAACAAAGCCTTACCGCCCTTGTTTTTATAAAAAATTGAAATATGTTTTCATATAGCGCAATGCTGGAGAGAAGCAGATATGGAGAGGAAAAAAACTTTTTTAAATTCTAAAGTAAATGCCATTTTCCCCAGAATCTAGTATATTACACAGTGATATATCCTCTATCTAAAAATGTAAAAAAAACATACCTTACCGGAGTTATTGAAGAGAAATTAACGGATTTATTCACCGTAATCTATGATTTTTACGATTTAACCTCACTAGTGCCACTTTCTCTTAAAAACTTCATGTTCCCAATCATAGGTTGTTTCGTCCTATCTCACGAGGTCTTAAATAAGGAATTTCTAATAACTACACGTATGCCATATAAGAATTGCTTTTACTCTCAACTTATGAACAATTTATTTTCTGAGAACAAGTAAAAACGCTCTTACCCACTCCACTCGTCTTAACAACAAACCTCCTCGGTACTGCAAAGTGAATTTTATTGATAAAGGCTACAATTTACTTAAAAACCGTCTAAATGCTTTGCACGTTCTACATCCTGAGTGTCGCCCGTCATGCCGCATGTGAAGACCCATGTAAACACGACTAAGTTGGTACCTGTTAAGCTCATCGCTCTTCCCCTCAAGCGTTCCTCCCCTTACATGCTTTCCCTTCCAACACCAGGCAGTCAGCGCATCCGTCCGCCACAAGCTTTCAATTGGACTTTAGATATGTACTATTATTTATTAAAATAATGTTTTTGTATATATAAGAAAAAACTATTAAAGAATTTAATATAAAAATATGGAAAATAAATCAATGTGAAACTTGGCACTGCATATCTTCAGCTAACTTGCTATAATTTGTCACATAACTCGAGATACCTGATCTTAGATAGTTGTCTAAATTGTAATCGGTGAGCCTCAATCGGTTCTTGGATTTCAAGTATTTCATGCTTGAAAAAATGGATTTGCAAGTGTATGTTGAAGCACAGTAAGAATATATTTTTAGAGCACATTTTCTTAATAAGGGATAGTGATTTTTGTCAAGTAAATTCCAAAAGTTTTCATCATTCTTATGTGACCTTAAAATAATATCATTCTGTATATTTATTATTTCCATTTCTAAGTCTTCGGTGTTAATGATATTAAAGTAAGTTGCAATATTAACAGACATATCATTATCCGTAAAATTGAGAGGAATAACAAAGAATGTTAGCATGGGTTCCAATTCAGAAAACTGAGGAACCCTAGAATTAAACTCCTCCAGGAGTGCTTGCATGTGTTATGAAAATGGTGCAGTTGTAACATTTTCATCAATCAGACTCGCAATAGTATTTTTTAAATTCTGGAAATATGATAATGAATTTCTCTCTAGATGAGACTTCCACAATGCCAATTTACATTTCAATGCATTTACTGCACTTATCATTTTAGCAATGTGTCGATTTTTCCCCTGCATCTCCAAATTCAGATCATTCAATTTTATAGTTATATCAACAAGAAATCCGAAATCCATCAACCAAGCTTTGTCATTCACCTGTGCATAATATTCATTTCTTGATGTGAGAAATTCCTTTACCTCATTTATGAGCTTTAGAAACCTCACAAGTATTTTGCCCCTGCTAAGCCATCTCACTTCAGTATGTAAAAGAAGATCATCGAATTTGGCATCTTCATCTTGTAAAAGCAGTTTAAACGATCGGTGTTGCATTGATGTGGCTCTTATAGAATTTATTATTTTTGTTACTATTTTCATGACATTGGAAATGAAGAACTTATGCACATAACATTTCTTGATGTATAATGCAGTGATAAGAAACAAATTTTGGAAAGAGTGGGTCTTCTTTACATAGCGCAATAAATCCATTTTTACAACCTGTCATTGCAGTTGCACCATCTGTAGTAATTGCGGTCAACTTCATTAATGGTATATTACTTTCTTGGACATATTTTTTGAAGGTTGAAAAAATATCTTCACCTCTTGTTCGCCCCTTTAGTGGAAGAATTTTAAGAAATTCTTCCTTTGCAGTAAAATCATTAAACACCATCTTCAAGACCATAGCTAATTGAGAAGTGTTTGATATGTCTGTTGACTCATGTAGTTGCAATGAGAAGAACATGCATTTTTGTAAATCATTTGCCAACTCTGTCTCCATATTTGTTGCAACAACTTCAATTCTTCTTGTAACTGTTCTTGCTGATAACTGAATTGTGTTGATTGCTGAAGTAATTTCATTTTTATTAGGCGCGTTTCGCTTGCAGCGTGAGCGCCTATTATCGTCGGTCGGTCCGTCTGTCCGTCCGTCCTCATGTTCGTTCTCGGCTTCTACTGAACGGATTTTTATGTAATTTGACATTAAAGACTTTCAATAAAACATAATGAGAAAATCGCAAAAATGAATCACCTATGCCAATCAGGGGTACCACTTCACTGGTGACAAAAAATTAAATTTTCGTCATATCTCGGAAAATATTGCTCATATCAAAATATTTTTCAAATAAACGTTGTAGAACTGATAAAATAGAGTATTTCTTTTCCTATACATTTTTATCGTAGGAGTAGCCATTATCGAGAAAATCAAACAAGAATATCTTATATCGAGTTGAACTTTGAAAATTTCTTGCATTGTTATTTCTTCATTGTTGCTAACATAAACAATCTCCCAAACAAACGTTTAATTTCCTTACGTGTGCATGTAATACTATTAAATAGGAAGAAAATGGATTATTTATGATGAAGAAAAGGACTTTAAAACGCTATTTCCCTTACCTACAGGTATATAATTGCTTTATAATACTCCATTGCACGAAATGCGCCCATTTGTGATACGTTCTACACTTTCCTAACTTATTTTTAAAATCTTCGAAAAGTGAGTCAGCAGCTGCTAACATTGCTTCTTTTACAATCTCGCTGTCTTCAAAAGGCTTTTTCCTCTTGGCCAACAAATACGAAATTTTAAGTGATGCAATCATTACTCTTTTTGATTGCTGCACTGGTCTGGTAAAAATGTTCTGCTGTTTAGTTAAAATAAAGTTCATATCACAAATTTTCTTTTTCCTGATCTCAGAGTTTAATGGAAAATTAGTATTAAAATTTCCGTGGGCCCTATTAAACTGTCTTTCAACATTACTTTTCTTTGAAAGTGCGACACAAGCATTTCACAATAAACAAACACAATTTCCTTTCAAATCAGTAAAACAGAATTGTTCTTACCAATCAACATTGAAGTAATATGTCCTTTGCCTCTTATTACTCATAATGGAGATGAAATTTTCCACAAATGAATTAATAATCACAACACACGGAATACCGGAAAAATATCAGAAATATTTTGAACTGTTGGTCAATTTAAATTGATTTATATTTAATCAACGAAGAGGGGAATAAGCTATCACTGGCTGATATTGTAAGAGACAAAGAAAAATCTCCGAAACCCTTTACTTTGTATACAAAGCGAAGAATAGAACTCTGAAACCAACGACTTAAAACAATAAATCAAGCCAAGTTATGTTACAAGACGGAGGACAAAACTCCGAAACCAATGCTGTGATAGTTATACTACAGTGGACAAAATTACTTTGGGATTGATACTTTGGTGTAGAGGAGGGGTGAGGACACGGTGGGAAAGACTCCCCTCCCTCACAGGCTATCACAGTTTTTTTGTAGGGCAGGGTAGGGAGAAGGGAAAAGGATGTGGATAAGCAACAGAGGGGCAACGGAGGAGTCAGTATGAAAAGAACTCTGTTATTAACAACAATGTCTTTATCCAACTATGTATGTCCCCAGTCCATTCGCTTTTAAGTTCTGGCCTTGACAATGTTGTAACAGGCATACGATTTGGCTTTGTATAATGCTTACATTGTTGGATACAAAGTTATATTTTCCAGCTTGTGCCGCAACTTATTGGTCTTATGAGAGTTTTCCATGTCTAAC
Source organism: Uropetala carovei (assembly GCA_036926305.1). NCBI lineage: Eukaryota > Metazoa > Arthropoda > Insecta > Odonata > Petaluridae > Uropetala > Uropetala carovei. Next base: position 6,179,891 of record JAXCHB010000037.1, on the reverse strand, counting down.
TTCTGGTCTCTTTTTGGTTGGCGGGCGACACAAATCTCTTGCAGGCGCCATGGCACCCGCGATGGCCATGTTGCCGACCTCTGCATTAGTATATGAGAAAGTTTGTACAACGTATGCAGGGCTGCGCCTAGGGTGTTGCGCACCGGGGTGCAAGATATCTCTGTGGCGCCCCCCTACTAGCAAGATTTCGTGGTATGATCAAAGACGACTTCTTTCGTCGATAGAGAGTGGATGTATCCCATAACGAAATGATTGAAAAAATTAGTTGCAAAGTTATCAATATAAACATATCATTTAATATCTGCATGATGGAAAATTATAAAACTCACCGCACATATGATTATAATTCAGTACTCTGTCCCATTATCTTAATGATCAATCAAAAATTCCCATATTTTTGTCCATTAACAGGCCAAATTAGATTTGATATTTATTCCGACAATAAGAAAACAAAACTTCAATTATTTATGCATTCCTGCGTCAAAGTCCCGACTTCGTATTTTCATTTTAAGATATTTTAAAATCCAATGAAGAAGTAGATGTCAATAATTCTCATTATTGAGAGAAATTGTTTCGGTATTTGAATTTGGTACTATGTAGACACCAATAATACCTTGATTGGAAGGCGCAAGTTGGCACCCACTGCACCCCAGGTAGGCAATCCCATGAATGTATGTTGTACCGATTTTTTCTATAGACACCAATAATATGAACGTTAAAATAGGTGGGAGATCGTGAAGGAGTAAGGAAAGCTAGTTTTCGGAAAGCTATACCAAACCGATTTAAAACAGATTTGGGATTTCCAAGACCCCATAAGTGGGAGAAAAAGTGAAGGCACCTGGTATTCATCCAGCGAAAGGATATGTGGTAAGGTTGATGATACTTTGCGAAAGGATTGGCGCCTCAGCTGGAGCTCCTCACTAGGGTCGGGATAGCAATTAGCAGAGTAGAGCCCCCACCTCTTGGTGACTCCTATGATGAACCCATTTTCGGTCGCCACTGATATGTTCTAGTGACCCTGAGTCATGCGACTGCATATCGCAAGGGATCGGAAAAATTTTGCCTTGAAGATTTTGTGTCATTTTAGTATCTCCAACTTTACCTTTTCACTCGGACAAAGTAGGAAACATTCCCAAGTCAAATTCCAATAATATATAGATACAAATACCTTGATGGGAAGGTGCCCCGGCAAGTTGGCGCCTGGGTGCATTGCACCACTGCTCCCCGGGTAGGTGTGCCCCTGTGTCAAACCAACTCGAATTCCAATAATATTTAGATACAAATACCTTGATTGGAAGGCGCAAGTTGGCACCCACTGCACCCCAGGTAGGCAATCCCCTGAATGTATGTTGTACCGATTTTTTCTATAGACACCACTGCCTTCTGGAATGTTGAAATTTGATCTATAGCAAATATAACCATAATTTTAGGGAATGATCTTCAAACAGTTTTTTTCAAAACTAATTGGCACTTTTGTTGAGAATGAAAGAGTATAATCTCTTAAATTTTTAAAATATTGTCTATTGCAGATCCTATGGATAAAAATCTGGTGTTCCGTATTCTAACAACTGAGAATTATCTTCTACAGCAAATTCATACAAGTCTTTAAGCTCCTCAACTTTGACTTTATATATATAAAAGTACCTGTACACTGTAGCTGCAAGGCATTTAAAGTCAATGGGCAAGCAGTCGATAGCACATTGAATGCTGTTGTGCACCACAAAAAATTCTAATAATATTCCTTGCCAGTGCTTTTTCTAGCTTATGCTCTAAATTACATTTAATAATCCTGTTACAACCATCAAAGTGTGTGTCATTATTACCTTGTTTTATAACAAACTAGCAGAAATTCCCAGCGTTGCCTGGGGAAATTTGGTTCAAATCCGATCGGAATTCTAGATGATTCATGGTATTTAAGAATTCACTCAGCCACCGTTTTGAATAAAATGGGCAGAGAGAAACAAAAACCACGTATGAATGATTTCTGGGAGCCCTCCACAATCTTACCAAATTTGATTTAAATCAATAGTAGGACTTGGGAAAATACACGTAGTTTAATCAGTACCTGCCGTCCAATTACGGATAAGGAAATAGTCGTTTCTCACCTTTCTCACTGTGTATAAGATGTAGAGTTACCTGTTCTTTGAGAAGAGGAAGTTTATGAGAACAGTTATTTTATTGAACAGTTTAGGCATCAGAACAGTTCGAAAAGAACTGTCCTGTTCTTTCTGACTCATCTCTAGATGGCAATGCATTAGCATAGAAAGTTATTTTCCTTTTGTACAATTAATATAAAACATTTGGGACTAAAAATTAGCCTACGACCTTCCTATTTTTGAAGAAAATATTTGTTGAAAGTTTGATTATTCTAGCTTTAACGGTGTGGAAATGTATAGATGCACAACAAACAGCCTTTCATAAATATATGGGAGATTGATCTTATACTTGTATTGCAAGTGGCAAATATCAAATTTGAACTTCCTAAGTTAATTTACTCGAGAGTTATCATCGAAAAACCAAATCAATGCCTCCCAAACCCCACTTAAATTTTTTTTTGAGATACACCACATCTTATAAATATTTTAGAGTGTATGTGTATGTTCTTTATATGTTTTTACACCGTTGAATCTATCGAATTCAAAAGTTTCATGGGCCATCCCATGGACCAAAGGAAGAACTTGGTCTAGGTTTGCAGACCGCAGGGTCTCTTATACCCCATGAGGTCAACAAAATACTCTTTCCATAAGAATTCATGGGAAATGGTGTGGAGAAACCCCAAAATGCTATTCAGCCCTTCACTGATGTGGATATAAATATACCTAAATATTAACTTATGATCACAGGAAATGACTTATTTTACGCACGAAAGACTGAATATTTTAATTCAGTTCATGTTTTGTCATATTACATGCTAAATCGCTCAAAATTTTCCTTTAAGCACAAAATTTATCGGTTTAGATGACCATTTTCCAGGCGGCACAAAGCTAAATTTCTTAATTGTTGTCCTCTTCAAAGTTAGAGATATCCACGCCACCGTGGCACGCTGTAGAGGAAGAATAGCTAACTCCGAGATAAAGGGTACAAATGGATTCATGCCTAAATATAGTCTATGAATACTTTTAAAGTGAGTCAAATGATTTTTCAGGAATATTAGAACATTGTTATCTTTTACCATTAACATTGAAAGATTTATCGCAACATAAATCGATACATCTACTTACATTTGTTCGGTAACCAAGATGTTATTTATTGTTTATGTTTTGGCTAATAGTATTGACATAATCCACATAATTTTATTGCTGCAGGCAGGGCCGTGCCGAGGGTGAGGCAAACGAGGCTCTAGCCTCAGGTTAAAAGCAGAAAGGGCGCCAAAAGAAAGATTAAATAAGTGCCAACGTTTTCGATTTTATGTTTTTATTATTACAAACTTTTTCATCTTGCTTTTGCAAGACGAAAATCTTTGTCGCGCCACTGTACAGACACCGAGCTCTGCACACCAGCACTATCTGGGGCGCCTGCATGGTGTCGCCCCACTGGTTGTCATTTTTATAACCTCACTTAGGGTACGTTTATAGTGCGATCTTCGATAGGCGATGAGTTCGAGTTTGATCTTATCTTCGATAGCTATCAATGTAAAACAAATATATGGTAAGCAGTACGGAAGATATGCAAGAGACAAGATTAGATGTGTTTTGGTAGAGCATGGACCTGATCAAGGAAAGGATGTAGATTTTCGAGAATCAGTAAGTAATGGCCGTAAATTGTCTTGGCTGGTTTGAGTGTGCACACCTACGTGTTTTTTCGCTTCTGATCGGTGCGTTTTGCTTCGGCTCGCCTCGTCTAAATGTGCAACGAAGAGTACGGCATAAGAATAAGCAATTAGATCACGAAGAAAATAATTTTTTTCATTGATCCCAAAGAAAATTTTAAAATAGATTCTGATTCAAATGCTATGAAAGTTAAACTATGTATAGTTGAGATTTTTCATAAATATAAGTGATTATGGATTTGAATAAATAGATTTTTATTATTTCCTATCCTTTTTGACTAACATATAATAAAATTACTTAGTAAAAAAATTAAGGGGGTGCCATATTATATCTCGCCTCAGGCGGCAAAATGTCTAGGCACGGCCCTGGCTGCAGGCTTCGGTTCATGTATCCATGTGAATATTAACCCTTAGGTAGGCGCGTAGCATTTCATAACTTAAGTGGGCGCATGGGGTCTTTAAAGACCCCAAAAGAAAATGTTTATATCTATGCCGTGTTGCCTATTTTCGTAACAGTTATTTTAGACGAGAAGTCTAATACCTTATATGGCAAAGTGCATCCATCAGATTTTGCATATTGTTAATGGCATTTAATTATATCTAATGTTTACATTAGTTGCTTTTTTCGTTGTCGCTGGCACGCATTAATGCGGAATCTTCTGTGTAAATTCATAGCGAGTTGACAAATTAATTTATTCTCCACTAAGGTCTTCTATGAACTTTGTTTAAATATTATATAATTGTTATATGCTTTTAGTACGTTATTTAATTGGTGAATTTTTTCCTGAAATATGCAGCTCTTTTTCCTCCCAAAGAATTGTTACCTTGCATATGATTACACTAAACTCGACTGCATTATTAGTTGTTTGCAATAAAATTCGAATAATCTTTGCAAATAAATGTACAATAACTTATAAACATTTACTTGGATACATGAATTTGTTTCTCTCTTACTCATGTATGATCTCCACCTTCTCAACTTTTTACTTTCTCATACAAAGTATCAAGAACGAATTGTTTTCGTAAAAAAATTCAACCTCGAGATTTTTACGGAAATACACGTTTTAGGTGTCGCTGAATCCGAAAAAGTGGTTTTTGCAATACCGTCTGTCTGTCTGTTACTGGCTCTGGAGCCTAGACGGTAGAGTGAAAATGAATGACATCTCATACATAGGCATTTTATCATACTGAGCAGAGTATATGTAGAAATGGTTGACATTGATCAATAATTAAGAGTAGTTGATTCTACGCATTTTTAACAACAATCTGATTTTCTCGAAAACGGCTCTAACGATTTTGATCAAATTTCGTACAGTTACTTGAGTTTACATCTTCAATAATACTCTATAATTCATATTTCTCAAAAAATGAATATAACGCTAGTTTATTCTAGGCAACTTTAGCAATAATTCGATTTTCTCAAAAACGGCTCAAATGATTTTGATCAAATTTTCTACAGTTTCTTGAGTATACAACTACAATAATATTACGTATTTTATTTTTCTCAATGAATGAATATAAGGCTCGTTTATTCTTGGGCAACTTTAACAAAAATTGGAATTTCTAAAAGCCGGTTGATACGATTTTCATTTTATATAGATAACTAAACGACGCATTAGTATATGAGAAAGTTTGTACAATATATGTTGTACCGATTTTTTAGAATAAAAATACGGTTATAGTACTCTTGTGTGTTACTGAACTAGAGGGTCAAAACCACTTTGGATGTACAGGCGACTCCCGAGTCTCGGTTGTTCGAGTCTCGATTAATTCGAGATTTCGATCCCGCCGATCGATAATATACGCGAAATTAACTTCGCGTAGTTATTGCTTCTGACCAAACACGAGATTTAGGTTTGGTGTAGACGTAGTTATGTCTGCTCTATTTGTTTGACTTTTTGATGATTTCACTCTTTTTTCTGTTAATCTTTCATTTAAATTTATTTATTTTATTGATTTATTTATAAATTTATCACTTGACATGGCATCTAAAAGGAAATGTAATAGTGATAATGTAAGGGAATCAAATAAAAGAGGGCATAAGATTCATAGTTATGAATTGAAATTTGAAATTTTAAAGCGTGTTGAGAAAGGTGAAAGCCAAGCTGAAATCGCACGATCGTTGGGAATGTGTCCTTCAACTATTAGCACTTATGTGAAACAGAAGGAGAAAATTCTAGATGTGATAAAGTCACGTAATTTGATAAATACAATAAACAGTCCTAGGCACGGTGTTGTGATTCCTAAAATGGAAAAACTTTTAAAACTTTGGGTATATGATCAGTGTCAGAAACATACTAAAAACCATACTGAAATCGTACGATCGTTGGGAATATGTCAACTATTAGCACTTATGTGAAACAGAAGGAAAAAATTCTAGAACGTGATAAATTCAGGTAATTTGATAACAACAATAAACAGTTCCCCACCCAACTAAAATCTTCCAACTTCTCAATTAATAAACCATGTCCATTAAGCGCAGTTGAAAAAGATTTAAGGTATGAAAATATTTTTAATTTTATTGTTTCTTTATTCTTAAGTTATTTTGTGCTTTTTAAATAACTTTTATATTAATTTCGCTGCAATAAATAGTTGTATGTTTAGATAGATATACGCAGGTATGTTATCAAGCTCGCGCGAGTCGTTTGTAACAAACGACTCGCGCAATCCGGACCAGGCTGTCTGTAAAGCATATTGCATACATCTATCTTTGAAGTACGAGAAACAAATTTATTTTTTCGTTTTTAGTGCAAAAAATAAGTTATACATTTAAAATATTTATTATATAATTTATTCATAATTTAATAGTTTTATTAACATATCAGTAATGTTATTTATCTTTATAGAACGTGAGGGGAGACTTTTTCCGCAGATGCGGGAACGTATCCCCCGATTATAACATGCAAGTATATAGAAAAATGGCGTTCGACACTCGACTATTCGAGATTCGAACACGTTTTCAGGAATGCATCCACAACGAGACTCGGGCGTCGTCTGTATAAACAACACGTACATTTATTTAAACTCTTGAAATTTAACAACACAATCACTGCATACAGTTTTCATGTGATTTAAGCACATCATATTGGTACAGAAATTGCAACGCTGATTCTTTTTTTTGTCCACATTTCTCGGTCAAATTGTGCACCTACCTCGAGCTTTGGGGTCAAAATGAATACCTTTCTCCAATGGTGGCGATGCCGTTAATTTTGCAGCTTTTTTGCGGAGTGATCTTGTCACATATGTAGTTAGATGCTGCCTTTTTGCGATAAGACGGAACTCACAGGTACTTATTTGGAGTGGTGTCTGCATGAGATGTAGAAGACACGCTAAGTAGCTTGAAACACAAGCAGGTGGTGGAAACAAAATTTCTCGCATAATAAAACGGACGGTCGTACGGATTAGTGCGAGAAATTGACAATCGCCTTGATGAGGAAAATGAAGAAACCAGTGAAAAGATAGGAGCTCAGGACAAGTGCACACTCACGTGGGGGTCCTTCCCCCCTTCCACGGTCTTCTGGGAAAGGATCTGTGCAGGCCTAGGGTTTTCCCCCTGCTGATAAAGAATTGCTTGTTTTCCTAAACCAGAACGCAGAAAGGTATTTTCATAGGTCTCACGTCAAGTGAAGAGATAAAATCTAAAATATATAATAACAGCAATGCTACCAGTGTTCCACTACTCTTGTTTTTCTTTGAAGGCATTATATTCCCTGCTAAAGGCTTTCACATGGCCCTGGTGAAAAGGAAACGCTTCATTTTATAAAAAGAAATACAGATGTATGTTTCTCTGAGAGATTAAGAGAAATATATATAAGTTCGAAATAGTCGCGCAAGTAGGCGAGTGGGGTCTTAAAAGGCCCCAATGTTAAAGAATGAATTTTTACGATAAGGCCATACAACATATTGCCAATATTTTTACACAAACAAAAGGACATAATTATTCTGGGAAGGTACTGAAAAAATCAACCTCATATATGTAATTGCAAGAGAAATACAGCGTTTTTAAAAGGCATGGTGTCTTTAAAGACCACACTCGCCTACTTAAGGGTTAAGTAAGACGTTCATGCGTAATTATATTAATGGTAAAACTTTACAATACTATACATAAAATAGTAAATGTTAATATAAGCATCGCTTGCGTAATTAAGGAATGGGGAACGTTTGCTACGAGCAATAAGAATCGTTTGCTACTTAAAAGAAAACTTTTCCAAGTGAAGCGGGGCATTTCACGTAGTAGCCTATATTTTAAGCTGGACCAGTCTAAAGATATGCTGAAAGTTTCATAAAAATTCGGTCAGCCATTTTTGCGTGATGCGGTAACAAACAGACAGACTTTCTCCTAAAATATTTACACAAATTGTTTTCCTAAAATATTTCTTATTAGACTTCTTCGATGTAATCAACCGTTAGCCTGAAATCAGCGATTTCTCTTACGGGTGCTGCCACCCCCCCCCCCCCCCCCCCCTCCCTTTTGTCTGATTTTGCTCATCTACAAACTTTATCTTATACTTGCATTGAGAGTGACAAATATCAAATTTGAACTTCCTAAGTTAATTTACTCGAGAGTTATCATCGAAAAAGCAAATAGATGCCTCCCAAACCCCCACTTAAAATTTTTTTTGAGATACACCACATAGCCCAGTGGTCTTCAAACGTTTTTGCTCGCATGCCCCCTAAAAGAATTTTGAAAAGCTATGTACCCTCTGGTACATTTTGAAGTTAACATCCAACATTTTTCTCATTAACAGGTATATAGTTATAGGTATCTTATTGTTTTGTGCACTTTTATATTATGATTATCCTTTAATGAGTATGTTTATTTATATATTCATCATAAGTTAAAATAATTATAAAGGATATAATTTCCGGCTTATTATAAATATTCACATTTTTTACTTTCTCATACGAAGTATCGAGAAAGTATTGTTTTCGTGAAAAAATTCGACCTCGAGATTTTTACGGAAATACACATTTTAGGTGTCGCTGGATCTGAAAAAGTGGTTTTTGCAATGCCGTCTGTCTGTTACTGGCTCTGGAGCCTAGACGGTAGAGCGAAAATGAATGAAATCTCGTACGTAGGCATTTTATCATACTGAGCAGAGTATACTTAGAAATGGTTCTCGTTGCTCAATAATTAAGAGTAGTTTATTCTACGCATTTTAAACAACAATCCAATTTTCTCAAACGGCTGTAATGATTTTGATCAAATTTCGTACAGTTACTTGAGTTTACGTCTTCAATGATACTGTATAGTTCATATTTTTCAAAAAATGAATATAAGGCTAGTTTATTCTAGGCAACTTTAACAATAATTTGATTTCCTCAAAAGAGGCTCTAATGATTTTGATAAAATTTCATACAGTTACTTGAGTATACTTCTGTAATAATACTAGGTTTTATTTTTCTCAATGAATGAATATAAGGCTAGTTTATTCTTGTGCAACTTTAAGAAAAATTGGATTTTCTAAAAGCCAGCTGATACGATTTTCATTTTCTATAGATAACTAAACGACGCATTAGTGTATGAGAAAATTTGTACAATGTATTTTGTACTGATTTTTGAAAAGGAAAATTTAGAGGAATTTACTCCACACCAGTGATTAAACACACGCAATCTCACACATTCTGGGTTTAGCGGGAGTTACTCCAACGCCAGGGCTCCTTTTTCTTTCTTCACACACAGACAAATACAAACCAACCACAAAAACATGCACGAGTACGTCCTTTCTAAAAAAATTGCCTAAATACGTATTTCGGAATTAACAATTCCATCTTCAGTAGGCCGATCTTTTTTGATTCCCCTATGTATTTTCCTTTTTAAAAATATTTGTTTGGTTATTAAGAGGTTCCTCCATCTTCATTAATTATTCAACTATTGCAAATTAATGTGTCAAGTGAAGGAGCATTTGAGTCATCGACATTAAATACAGCTTTCACTCCAGTTGTATACCTATATGTCTATTGTATTCTAAATTATTTATTACACCCAGTGAATTAACTACAGAGTACTTACACATTCCAACTCACCTTAATGTTAATGTTAACTGAGGAGCATAATATCGACCAAGCAATTTGCATTGCTTTGATAATGCTATTTTTATGTAAATGCAGAAAAACTTGAGCAACACTGGTTACATTTTACTACAGACATTTGTCAATGCAATGTAAAATTGTCACTGTGACAAATAAACTAATGAAGGAATCGTGGTATCATATATGTATTATCTTCGTGATTGATTTCTCAGGAAAAAAATTATTTCAGTTAACTAAAGCATTTAGGCAAGATTTCAGTGTTCTTTATGAGATTTATGCATGAAACTGACTCAAAAGATTGGTTGGTTCACGAATTTTTATCTCTGAAACTCTAAATTATAATTATGTGCTAAAGTGGAAGTTCTAATTCCATGATAAATTTTAACAAGGATTACTCATACTTATTTTAAACAAATCCTTCCAGGAGTAACAGATATAAAAGACGCAACAGATGGAAAGGCATGACGTGCCCATAAGGCGTTTTGCTACTGTTGTGTTAGTGGTGAATAACGCTTAAAGAATTGCTTTGAAACTGGTATAGCTAAGTGTGCCCAGCATGCACTCTGTAGTCCTATTAATTAGGTTAGAGTACGCCACACATGTTGCACATGCATTTTTGCATATTGAATCTCCTGAAGCTTATAGTCATTAGTGTAGGCATACACATTTCTTCACTCTTATAGCCATTGCATTCTCTATATACTTAACAGTAATTATAAAATTTTTATGACCCCAACAGAGTTATAAGGTTCCATAGTATTAATTGTGCAATTCAACAGCCTCATTAGGAACTAAAACATATGACTAACATCACAAACTTACCAAAATTGTAATCACTGTGAGCAGACATGAAAAAAAGCAGAATAATAATAATAATGAAAATGCGTTTTTGGAATTCAGGTTGCATAAGTTTTTATTGAATACATTACCAATTTCTTCTCTATTAATTATTAATAAGGTATATTTTAATTTTTTTACGATGAAAAACCACCAATTATTACATTTTTGGGGTTATTGGGTTCGTGAGTGTGAGTACTAAATACAGTAATAATTTTACCTTCTGTCTATAAGACCCTGGCTGATTTTGGGAGCCATTTTTCTGTAAAATAATGTCTTTCAATACATATAAATTCTGTTAACATACTTTATTTGATTCTCATTAGGAACTGTTTCCTGGCTCCAAGTACAAGTTTAAAAATGAAAATGATGTTTATCAATTAATAATTAGTAATCCAAAAGTGGAAGATACTGGAAAATATACAGTTGAAATTGCTGGAATTTCTTGTACAGCACATCTCACTGTAGAGGGTGGGTAATTCATTTCATGAAACATTTAATTAAAATGCATATTTTTATGCTATGATACATGAAGTGATTTTTTATTTGCAAATATTACATTAAAATTACTTTTTAAACGTAGAACCTGATCCAGTTTACTCTTTTGTGAGATCTCTATCGAAAAAAACTGATGGATTTACACTGCATGAGTGCATCATGGAATGCACAGTTAGCAACAGCATGGCCATTGTTAGTTGGTATAAAGGAAATGAGAAACTTGAGGTATGGAAAAACAATGTTATGATATTAAGTAAAAAATTCAGTATTTCCTTTTGTGTTGCATTCTTTATATTGCATGCAATATTTACTTTTATAGGATGGTCCTAAATATGAGATATCCAAGGATTTGACTGGAGTCTGCCGTCTAACCATCATGTGTGCAGCCTTAGAGGATTCTGGTGAATATACTTGCAAAATTGAAAAACAAGAAGACAAAACATCTACACATACAACCATTGTGGGTGAGTTAAAAGTTAATGTATAAAACATTCTTCAAATTTGCTTGTTGCAAGTATATACAGGTAGTCCCCACTTAACACGGGTTTGCTTAACACAAAATTCACTTTAGCACAACTTACCAATTGGGGAACCTGTTCACTTTACATGAAGAAGCTCCAGTTTTAACACGAGTTGCAACATGATCCATTACATGAAAAAATAAAAAATATTGCTATTAACCCTTCTGCCCGGTCAAAATTTCAATGCCGGTAAGCCCTATTCATGGTAGTAAATTTTGCGAAAACCTTTGATGGCGCAATTTCGTGGACAATATCTTATAACTTTATTAAATACAGGTCAAATATCATAAAAATTTGGTTACTTGTAAATACAAAAAAAAATACGGCATAATTTGTGTTTTACCCAACTTACACTCCTCTGATGACACTAGTTTCCTAAAATTGTAGTTTCGTGTGATTTGTTTTAAAACAACCTTCTAAACATAAGCCTACATCACACTCTGGGCACCAATACACAGTACTCTTTGTCTTTCCATTAGCAGAGCACGCTTGACATCATCTTTTGGGCCTGTATTTTTTTCCCATTGCCGGTATGTTTTCGATGAAGTGCCTCTCAACTAAACAGTGTGGTGATGGCTGTATGGGTGGTCGCCTGGTGCATGGTGGCTGTAAAAGACTCCTGTACTTTTCCAACAGTTGTTGAATTAAAAGACGAAAACTTAGATGGTCCACCTCATTTTGACAACTATTGAATGTTACCAATGCATTATGCACCGAGACATTTAATAGCTGTCTAAACAATTTTATGTACCATTTGTTACATCTTTTACGTTCTAAGAGATAGGGCTGAAGCTTTTGATATTTCGAATCCACTCCTCCCACGGCCGTATTATATTCTAAAATACAAATAAGTTTAAATTTTCCATCTTTTTCCCAAAAATTATTACAATGGAAGGTTGTAATAAATGGTACATATTTTTTATCCTTCCATTTCATAACCATTATCCCATCACTCGTCTTTGAAATATGTTCTCCCTTCCTCAGCTTGGCAGCTTTGACTTCTTTTGGAACATTTTTTCTATTTAAACACAAATTTCCAGCTACATTTGTGCCCCGATTCATCAAAAATTTAGCCAAATCAGGTGAATTGTAATAATTGTCCATCCATAAAGTATAACCTTTTCTAAATAAAGGTTCAAGTAATTTAATCGCTATTGCTGACGTTTTGAGTCCATCTGGAGTTCCTGAAGTAGAAATTGTCACATCTGAGCCAGAGTAAACAATGAAATTCCATAAGTAACCAGTGTCTGATTCGCAAAACTCAAATGTTTTTATGCCAAATTTTGATGATTTAAAAGGAATATATTGTTTGAATGACAGACATCCCTTCTAAAGTGTAAGAGATTCATCCACAGCAATATTTACCTTTGGCAGATAGATATTTTGAAATTTGTTCTGCAAATAATCAATGATAGGTTGAATTTTGAAAAGTTTTTTGTTTCCAGAATAATTGCATATTTTTGAATTGTCAATAAAATGAAAAAAATTTTGAGATGCTTTCAAACCTATCTTGAGACATTGTTTTGTGGAAAATGCTTGTTTCCAGAAGCGGATTTCTCGAAAAATAAGATCGGATTGTAGGCTTTTATACAATACCCATCAACACTATAATTCCCAAATAAATGTAAATTTCACCTAAATCGACAGGTTTCCATTTGTTAAATCGAGATCTGAAAGACAATTCTACATTTTTTATGTAATTCTCTGCATACCGGTTAGTCTCCAAAACGATTATCTTAATTAAGGCTGCATCGAAAAAGTTTGTGAAAGACTCACAAACATTAGTAATAGAAATAGTTGGACCATGTTTACCAGTGAAAGGATTTTTTTTTTGGAGTATTACTTTCGTCAATATCTGCCCAATTCCATGGTGAATGAAAAGCTTCAGCCCTACCTGATGGACCACTGTCGTTTTCATCTTCGCTCTCGAGAATTTGAGGTAGGGAAGCAAAATCGACTTTGTCTTCACTTAAGCAGTCACTTCCTGGATTTAATTGTCTCTCTTCTTCGTCTTCAAGTAGTTTTTCAATTTCTTCTTCCTGCAAGAAAGAATCCATTGCTTTGCATATAGTGAATATGATAGCAAGGATGACTCGACTGACTCTCTCAAAAGAAATCTTTCGACTGAAGCCTGCTGAAGCCTATGGGCAGAAGTGTGATGGAATGCATACTGGCTGACTCAGAATTTAATAATGAGTAATGTACACCAGATGCCAATGAAGGATAAGCAAAGAGAAAATGAAGCAACAGCCTAAAGTGATGAGCATGCATGCTCATTCCAACCTACTCTTGAAGAGTAGTAGTAGTGGTAATTAGATTTTTAGGTGCATTGACAGCTAAGGTCATTTTGCACCGTCAAATTCTATTAGAGAAAATCAACATACATCACAACATCCATGCCCGAAGCGGGATTTGAACCCACGACCTTTGGGTTAGAAGGCAGTTACACTGCTTGCCAGTCTAACCCGGCCAGCCTCTTCAAGAGATAGGAAAAAAATTTTTTTCTTTTTTTTGGCTTTGAGAGTGGTGAATCATGTCCTATTAAGAGATGACTATGAAGCAGAATCCTTTTAGAAGTTAATGGTGCTTTTTATTACTCCAAAGATGAGATTGGTGAGCCATAAAATTAATTTTCCGACGCCACTGCGCAGTAACCACCAGAGGGCGACTTCCACGAGAAGGGCTGGCTGATATGGTAACCATGCTGTGGCGACATCTGCGCTGAGAGGTTAATTTATATTTATTCATAAAATATTAGATAATTTATAGTATTTCGATTCTCAAGGACCTGTGGAACTAGCACACGTCGCCGAGTTTATACTTTATTTACATCTTATGTGTATTTTTTGTGCATTTTATTGTGTTTACACTGGTTATTACATTTGATGTATAAAAAACATAAGTAAAATGCACATTGATGCTTGTAAACCATTAAACCCTTGCTTTCTTGCAGACACTTTTTCTCTCTCTCTCTCCCTCTAACCCTAACCTTTTACGTGGTTTGTTATGGTATTTATGCATTCGCTTAGCACGAATTTGCTTAACACAACACTTTTTAGGAATGTATCTCTCGTGTTAAGTGGGGACTACCTGTATTATATTATGATATAAATACTCTTGAGATGGCAAACAATTTTTCCCAAACTTCATTATCTCCTCTTGCATGTGATTACATATTCATGTACATAAAGGAAAACTCTAATAATCAAGATTGTCAGTATTTGGGGAACTATAATCCATTTCCTTAGCGGTAATTATGTATCTATTTAATAATTTTGGATGTTTTAGCATTTTTTCTAATTCACGCTTGTTTAAAAATTTCAGAATACCCATATAAGTTTGTTAAGGTATTGAAGAGCCAGCATGTAACAGAGAAAGATGTTGTTAACATGGTATGTGAGTTGGATGATGCAGGAGGTGAAGTGAAATGGTTGAAGAATGGACAACCCTTCAAGCCTGACAAGAGGTAATTATTTATTATTGGTTTTAGAAAATATTTTCATTGTACTCATTTTATTTGTGTATGTTGGACAGATATGGTAATGGTTAAATTTTAATCTTCTAGGGTACAAGTAGTAAAAGATGGAAGGAAAAGGAAACTTGTTTTTAAGGATGTCAAAGTCACAGATGCTGGCATGTATTCATGTGTCAGCAATGCTGATAAGACAGAAG
The DNA here is from genome assembly GCA_036926305.1 of Uropetala carovei. Lineage (NCBI taxonomy): Eukaryota > Metazoa > Arthropoda > Insecta > Odonata > Petaluridae > Uropetala > Uropetala carovei. The sequence continues at coordinate 6,164,561 of JAXCHB010000037.1, read as the reverse complement.
CAGAACTTGTCGTTGAATGTAAGACTCAGGGCAAGACATTACTGCATTAATATTTTGTGGGAATATATCTATGAAGTTGATCATGTAGTCACTGTTAAGTGATGAAGTTTCTTGATAATGTGAACTATACCTTATATTTGATTTATTTCAGATCAAAACCGTTTCAACAAGAAGCTAAAGGATACAACTGTTGTGGAACGAGAGAAACTTGTTCTTGAGGTTGAGTTGCAGGACCAAACTGCCCCAGCAATTTGGTCATTCAATGGAGAGCCTATTCAGGAATCAGAAAGGTAATTATTTTTCTTACGTGTTTTGTATAAACCTTACATAATAGATCATTTATATAACAATAATTCATATTATCACAACTTTGGCTGATACAGTGGAGAAGTGTCAGAATTTTACCAATCGGTTACCATATATCGCTGCGTATAAGTTGACCCAGCGTATTAGTTGACTTAGACTTTTTGGCTTGAAAATACATGATTAGGCATCTATTCGCTGTATAAGTGGGCTAAATCAATTCCAGAACTAAGCAAAGAATTTAAGGCAACAGGTACCGTATTTAATCAATTGTAAGCCGACCCCCACTTTTCACAAGGCCACGCAAGGAAAAATTTTGATTTTAAAGTGATTAGAAAGTTGGGGTCATTTATTTCAAAATACCAACAAGTATGAATGCCTCAGATTTTCAGTTTGTAATTAAATAAAGAGCATTAACTAAAATTACGGTGACATAAAATACATTTTATTCACATATTCATAACAACTCATACGAAAAGAATAATTTGACCTCGTTATCCCCCGGTATCTTATTCTCGTAAAAAAATAGCCATTTCTCGTCAATCAAATAAGGACACCGTCTCAGATTTTCAGTTCGTAATTAAATAAAGAGTATTAACTAAAATTACAGTGACATAAAATACGTTTTATTCACTTATTCATAGCAACTCCTACTAAAAGAGTAATTTTACTTCGTTATTCCCCGTATCTTATTCTCGTAAAAAAATAGCCATTTCTCGTCAATCAAATACAGGCACCGTATTACATAACATACATTAGTACTACACTAATATCACCGGGCATTCCTTTTCACTTTTATTCTTAAATTATTCTCCCAAGTTTGCTGCTATGCCGCTAAGGCATGAGGAAGTAACGGTTCGCTCGGGAAATCCCAGTACGCGCATGCTGGACACCACTAGACACACTGAAACAAGATAGGTAGAGGAGCGAGGAGAGGGGAGTAGGAAAGGCAAATGTTTCAATTCACAAGTAAAATGAAACATTGTGTACATATGTAGCTTCTTACGCATACGAGCACTATTGCTGCTTTTTTTTACAACTTTGACACGCTACGTATTTTTTACATAATTTGTTTCTTCGTAGGTGTTCAATCATTTTGCATACATTTAAAGTAGATAGTTTACTTCCACTTTAGTACACTTATATCTCACGTTATAATGTAACTACGGACATAAATTCATTGACTACTTTTTTTACACAGATTCTAAGCCGAGTGGCGATTTCTGCGATGCTAAAAACGTAAAAAACGTCGGCTTACAGTCGATTAAATATGGTAGTTGGTGTAGCCACTTTTTGAAAATAAAATCTCTGGAGTTGCGGCAGAAAACCAAGTTCGCACAGAAACTTCCAATACTTTCCAGCAATTTGTTATTAGAAAGTGACAAACACATGGGCACCCATTATCTTTATTAGAAATTTTATAATTTCAAAATAAATTACTAGTTTCTTGTTGGATTTTTCCCAAACTCTTGCAGAATAAGTGGCATTAATGTGAAAATTTATGCTCAATTTTTCAGCTTTCTGCCATTTATACTTTCGGAGATGTTAAAAAAAAGTTTAATTGGGCCTCAATCCAAACTTGTATATTTTTCAAAACTCGAATTTAAAAGAAAAACAAATGGCAGCAGCACATAAATCTACCCTCCAAGTTTCAGTTTTCTATATTATACATTTTCATCAAAATTTCAATTTAAGCAAGTGCACAGACATTCAGATGCCAGTTATGTAATATTTACGTAATATTTTTATAATATTAAAGCTGTACTTTTAATTGAGTTTTAAGTTTATTATTGTTACTCAAGAAAAGCAGTTCTGGCATTAAAAATTTACTATCAGTTTCTACCTACACTTTTTGCCGGAATAAGTTGGCATCTGGTATCTCTATTGGCCATATTCATCGTTAGCCACTGATGCTCCTTTAATCCTGGAGAGAACCATAGTTCCTTCTAATTTTTTTCATCCATGGGCGGAATGAAGATCACTATACGTGCCTACATGACGATAGTGCACGGATATGCACCGGGGTTGACGCGGTCCTGTTCCGATATATTCTAAAATACACACAATCGTGCGCGCTTGAAAAGTTTAGTGCGCGGCACTTCAAAAACTGCTGCGTGGCCGCACAGTCGCGCAGCTTAGAGGGAACCATGGAGAAAACACACCTATGGGAAATCCCCACATATTTTTGATTTTTTTCTAATTTTCCGCAGCCGTAGACATCAACGTATTAAAGTACGAATTTATTTTTTTCTCCTCGAACTGCTCCGAAAATATGGGTGCTCGTGGTACATGATGACGTGGATTACGCGAGTAAATACAGTATTAAAATTAATTATTATTGTTAAGCCTGCGACCACGGGTCCATCGGAGTTGGGAGGGAACAATGAAGAAAAACGCGAAACATTCAATTGACACTTGTTTATTGCTACTCCATCTACTCGCGTGGACTTCCAAAGGATGACTCTGACTCGTGCCATTCCCAGCTCGAACCGTACCTCGTAAAATCCACACTCAGCATCAGCAGAAGTGCAGAGTCCATAACTAGGAAAGGGGGGTGGAATGTGCAGCGTAAAACAGGATGAGGGCACGGGAAAGGAATGCAGAGCAGCAAAGATTAGCAAGTCGAAAGAGTGCCGACGCTGCGGTACTTACATTATAAATTTTCTAAAATACTATATTTACTCATATGACCTGCTCACTCGTGTACCCCATGCACTCTTATTTTTGGGCCGGTTCGGAGGGAAAAAATTATCAGTTAGTCGGCGTATTCTTTCTGCCTACTTTTGTGAGTTGTTGCCTGCAGCATGGGCGTAACTTACACGTTTGCTTGGTTGCATAAATATGCATGTACTTCTTAGAATTCGACATCTTTTACGAAGATAAACATAGATACAAGCATATTGCAGGGAATTTACTATCGATACTCACAATTTATATAACCCGTTCAGAAATCCTCGTGTGAGATGCGCATGCCCTTTTTTTCCTTGGCGTTTCGGGAAAAATGTGAGTGGGGTACACGTAGAGATTGCAATACCGGATCAAAAAATGAATACCAGTATCCTGACATTTCAAAACCGTGATCCCGGTATTAATACCGGTATTAATAGATGAGTTCATAAATAAAAAAACAACTTTTAATGAAATTGTTTATTAATAGTTTATACTATTATAAGATATAAAATAAATGAATTAAACAGTCATTCCATAAAGTAATTAAAAAACAAAGCAACTTGCTGTAGTGAAAATAAAAATATAAACAAAAATATCAATATAATAATGTCATCAATAATTTTAAGAATCACAATTATCGGCATCAGTATTGATGAAGTATGCTCTTAAAAAGCAGAGGCTGTCAATGGTTTCATCATTCAGACGTGTATGGATTTTCGTGCAAAATCGTTTTGCTGCTGAAAAGGCCCTTTCGGCTTCCACACTTGTCGGTGGAATTGTAAATAAATAGTCGTACACAAGTTTTAAATTCAAGCCTCTTATACCTTCATCTTCAAAAAATGCGATCTCTTTCTGAATAATTTGTTCCAATCCTTGAGATTCTTGAATATTAGGAATTTGAACTTCTTTCTTGTATAGCTAATTGCAGTCTCTCTTTCAAAGACATGCCATTGACGGATGTCATTAATACTGTTCCCTGTTTCTTACTGTTATCGTTTGATGTGGAAGATGTTGCTGAATATATTGATTCTGTTCCGATGTTTTCTTCAGAATCTTTTACACAAGACAAATGAAGTCTTTTTATTAAATGAGTTACTATTTTTATGATGGCTGTTTTACTTAGTCGTGGAAATAAAGCTAATCCTAATTCACTTTCATCATGTGATCCAGCATGCAAATACTGAAGAATTTGTGACAGATCTGTACTTCTGTGGCAAATACGGAATTTCAAGGCAGTTTGTAACCTATTACTTATTTCCGAATTTTGTTCGTGAAGAGTTGTCATCATGAATTTTAGAGTTGCATCTGCAGTTAAAAGATTAGAATCTTTGCGACATAGTGCTTCCACAGCTAATTTGATTGGCATAAGAGCAGAAATAGTTGCAGATAATTAATTAAATTCATCATCACAAAAATTTATTCCGGAATTTAAGTCTATTAATGCCTTTTGGATGCAGTATCTTAACTGATAAAATCTTTCAATCATGGTAAGTAAACTGTTCCAACGAGTTTTTGAATCAAGCAGTAAAGCAGTTTCTTTTCCAAATTCTGCTTGAACGTACCTTTGCAAATATTTCTCATTTTTAGTAGCTGATTGTTTAAAATTTTTAACTATTTTTCGTATTTTTGTAATGAGTGAGGAAAGTTCATTGTGAGTGAGATTATTGGGAACGCCTGTATAATCTGTCTCTATGGTTAAACCATCTTCAACATCATCGTCATCCTCTTCGTTTTCTTCACCTTCATGGTGCATATGTTCAGCATTTGATATTTCTTGTTTATCAAATATTTCTTTGTTTTGTTTGGACTTATACAGGACATCCATAACAGCCAAATGAATTCCGTGAGCAAAGCAAAGCTATTGTTCTGCACTGATGAGTCTTCCAATTTTAGTCATAACTGATGCCCCATCTGTAGTAACACATACCATATCTGTAGAAATCCGGAGACCATGGTCTTCTAATTTCTTATCAACTAGTGTTATACACTTTTCTGCTGGCAAACTTCCATGCACACGAACTAATCCAATGTTGTAAAAGGTACCATTGCTGGAATGGACGTTTATATTTAAGTAGCACCTATTTCTGGTAGAAGTCCACTCATCAAAAGTCAAGCTGAACCTTTTTCCTTTAGCCTTAATTTTAGCTTATCTTATGAAATCAAAGCCTGGTACAGAAACTCTTCGTAATAAATGAGAGGTGTATCAGTTTCAACCATTACTGAGGGAGCAGAAAAATAGCCAAGAAAGCATCAACAATGAAACAAAGGTTTCCTTACAAAGTTAAGATTAGTAGAAAAAATAAGAAGAGATAAAAGTGAGGACGAACTAAGAAAACATTTAGAATGCATCATCGGCAAGCCGCTGACATTGTACCAAAGCGTAAATGAGAAGCCACCGAAAAAAAATAAGATTGAAGACCAATGAGTAACACACGTGTTCCTCGCGGCCCCTTAGTAAAACAAAGGTGAGGATCACCGGTGATACTCATGGAAGTCAACATGTTAAAAATGTATTTAAATTAATTTTTAAGAAATACTGAAATACCGGTATTTTTTGACAAATACCGGTATTTAAATACCGGAGAAAATTGACCGGGATTCCGGTATTCGGGATCCCGGTATTGCAATCACTAGGTACACAAGTAAATGTCATAAAATGTGAATACTGGAACAGCTGATTCAAAATAGCGATCACCTTCACAGAAAGATCAACGCTCTTCTTAAATATCATTGTTATTCATTTTTAATTTAAGGTTCACATTTTTATGTTCGACGTATAAGTTGACCCCAAGTTTTAGGAATATTTTTTTAGACTTCAAAGGTTGACTTATACGCCAGAATATATGGTATGCATAATTAAAAAAATTAGATACACGTGTCTTATATATACTTTTAAATATTTTTAAAATGCAATCCTCCCACACTTTTGTGTGTTCATATGAGCATGTTATGCAAGCAAGAAGTTGTATCTGATTTTATTTTTCAGAGTTGAAATCAAAAACTTGGGAGGAGGAAAACATCAGTTAATATTCAAAAAAGTAGAGCTAATAGATAATGGAGAAATTCTTTGTGAGTCAGGGAAGCTGTCTTCATCATGCAAAGTCACAGTCAAGAAAGGTGAAGAAAAACCTGTTATTAATTTTGAGGGTGATGTTGAAGGTCCTTGCAGCAAACCTATTATATTTGAGGTACCATATTCTGGTAAGTAATATTGTCCTCTCTTTACCTTAGTTTTTGTTAGATGATTCATATTGTAGGGATGTATTTTTCCTTCTGTTCTTCAATATGAGAAACAACCTCAATCACAGACTAATGGATTTTCTGAATTTTTGTTTTCTTTCTCAGACTGGTTATTTAATAATCTTTGTTTGAAAAATGTCAATCAGCTCAAGTTTCTCTTGAATGCTTTTAATAATTATAAAATTTAGGGTTTTAAGAATTTTTGTCTTTTAACCCCTGAGTACTCGCATAAAAAATACGTTAGTACTCGTGTTGGGTCGAATCGACCCAATGTATTTAAAGTTTAAGAAGAAATACAAGATTTCCAGAACATTTAAAAAAATTATTAAATGCTAAACCTATTTCAATAGAAAAAAATAAATAAATAAAATAATTTGTTGAAGGCTATTTATGCAAATATTTATTTCAAACCAAAAATTTTAATTCACATCTTCATCCCAACTTTCAACCACCTGAAATCTTGTCCTTCAAAAACAATTCACACAAATGGTAGAACAATGCTCTTGTCAAATATATTTACTACAATTTTGACAAATTGTTTTGGTTTTTGCTGTCCTTTTCCATCTCATGCAGTTGGCACACTTATCTTATCCTGATAGTGCGGGAGAGAAATTGCTTTTTCGGAGACCCTTAGGGTACTTTCTGGAGACCACCGATTACTCCTTCTCATTCTTCAGGTCACCTTGCCAGTCTGTATACCCTCAGTCAAAGGAAATATAACAAACATTCCCCTTCCGTTCTCATTCACCACCCTCCTTTGTTGCTGATGCTACGGAAAAATTTTACTCTCGAACACGTGGCACCGTAAAATTTTATGATGGATTATGACCGCACTGGGAAGCAGTTGGGAAAACCAAGGCAGAGACAGAAAAGAAAGTGGGTAAAAGACCCATCGCTACCATTACTCTCAGCCGAAATTTTCTTGCTGCCATCCCACGTGGGTTGTTGCAAGGGTGCAATGCACCTCAGGCTCACATGCCCTCATGTACAGACTACATACTTATAGATACAACTCCAATATAAGGTGATTTAGCAAATTTGCTACTTGTGGAGATTATAACTAATCGACAGTAAAAATTGTATGGTAAAAATGACTTATTTACTCTTAATAACTGAAAAAATAGTTCATATATGAGAAATGTTACAAATAATAAATATATATTCATAGCAATTAATCAGTAACAGTAGTATTTATTAATAATTTTTTCATTCATGTGAATTTAGTCGAGGGAACTCGCCAGTCTCCAGTTGAGGCTAAATTAATAAAAGATGGAAAAGCATTACCACTTAAAGAAGTGGAAGTTGTTGTATCTGAAGACAAGGTGACTTTCAAGTTCAAGAAACCAGTAAGAGCTTTATCTGGAGCATATCAGTTGAAGCTTTCAAACAACCAAGGAGAAGACTTGAAGAACATAAAAATAAATATGCAAGGTAATTCACAGATATATTCTTATAATTTACTGGTTTATTTATTAGTTTTATTTATTATTCGTTTATTTATTATATATTTTTTAAAAATTTTATTTCCTATTCAGATGTGCCATTTCTTCCATTGGATCTTAAAGTGTCTGAAATCTTCCAAAGCTCCTGTGTTATTGCCTGGAAGACACCAAAGGATGATGGTGGTTCTCCGCTAATACATTACCAAATAGAACGCCAGGATCTGAGTGTGAAAGGTTTGCACAATAATTATATTGATTCTGTAAAGGAAATGGCAGAAGGCTTGAAATGTATGCAGACATTGTTTATAAAGTAGTAATTCAAAACTTAAGTGTATAATTATATGGTAAAATTTTACAAGAGAAAAGTTAAATTTATTTTAATAATGTCCACGTTTTCCATTCTATCCTAAAAGTTGATATTGCAGATTTGATCTTTTATGTAGCATTCCTCTTTCACATTTTACCTTCCCATATACAAGTACATATATTGAGAAAGTATTGTTATCGCGAAAAAATTGGACTTTGAGATTTTGACTGAAATATACGTTTTAGGTGTAGCTGAGTCTGAAAAAGTGGTTTTCGGAGTGCCGTCTGTGTGTTACTGGCTCTAGAGCCTAAATGGTAGAGTGAAAATGAATGAAATCTCGTAATTAGGCATTTAATAATACAGAGTAGAAGCTATGAAGAAATGGTTGACATTGCTTAATAATTAAGGGAAGTTTATTTACGCAAATTTAACAACAATTTGATTTTCTCAAAAACGGCTCTAACGATTTTGATCAAATTTCGTTCAATTACTTGAGTTTACATCTTCAATAATACTGTTTAGTTCATATTTTTCAAAAAATGAATATAAGGCTAGTTTTTTCTAGGCAACTTTAACAATAATTTGATTTTCTCAAAAACAGCTCTACCGATTTTGGTAATTTTATACAGTTACTTGAGTGTATGTCTACAATAATACTACATATTTTATTTTTCTCATTGAATGAATATAAGGCAAGTTTATTCTTGGGCAACTTGAACGAAAATTGGATTTTCTAAAAACAGGCTGATACGATTTTCATTTTCTAAAGATAACTAAACGACGCATTAGTATCTATATATGAGAAAGTTTGTACAATGTATGTTGTACCGATTTTTTTAAATTGCACACTCATATTCCATAGTTAATGATGAAGGTTTTCTTAATTGCTGATTTTATTTTCTAAGAGTACAATAAAAAATGTTTCGATAATTAGAGCCAAGCTTTGAATACCGTATATACTCATGTATATGCCGACTCCATGTATAGTACGACCCCTGATTTTTTGGTGAACAAACCTGATGTATGATATATAGTACGACCCCAGCTTTCCACCAGGGTCGATATATTTCGTTTCGATAGCTCGATGGTCACGAGCGAGATGTATCGAACGACCTTGTTTTTCCACACCACCATAGAATAGACCGTAAATGTCGTTAATAGTATTTCTTGCGAGTACACTAAAATTTGGATAAGTTAAATATCTTACTCCTAAAACATTTAATAAAAAGTGATATGAATCATTATTGCACAAGATGAAATAAAATCGTTTGAATTCTAGTACGTCTGGATTACGTTCCGCATACATAATGGTTCCACTCGCTGATCTACTTAATAGGTAGGGATAACGGATAAAAAGAAATTACTTTGTAATATTCCACAGTCTTTATTGTTTCTTCAATCACACACCGACCGGTTTCCACTACAAAATCATTCTAATGGTGTTACTAAACGACATAACACCTTTAGAATGACTTTGTAGTGGAAACCGGTCGTTGTGTGATTGAAGAAACAATAAAGACTGTTGAATATTACAAAGTAATTTCTTATTTCCAAGAGTCAAAATTCCATAAAGTTACGCCGTCTACGATACTTTTAGTCCAACTCGTTCCAATCCATCCCTTGTAAAAAGACACAAACAAAGATGTACATACATAAAATTCAAGAAAGGAAGTGTCCGTAAATCTTCACTTATATCAAGTATTTGTGAATTTGAAGCTGTATATATGAAAAAGATTCTACTCTTCACGAAGCAGCATAACAATGATAAAGGACCTCACTGTTAAGGTTAGCCTACCATTAGAATGCGTGCGGGTGGCATAACTTCACCGAAAATGCCTGTGAAGATACATGAATTTTAAATCCTCAAATGCATTACATGTGCATAGTATGATCCCCAATTTTTGCAATAAAAATTTGGTCATAAAAACTCGTACTATACTCGAGTATATACGGTATTCAGTTTCTTCAGTAATTTGTTCTTAGGTTATAATATTATGCTGTAACAGAATTGAAAATTTGAGGTGATAAATTCAGAAAAGAACTTTTGTAATATAGTCTGAGAAAATGGGATTTCATCGTTTTGTGATTTATAGGCACCATTTCTTGAACATGTTAAGATTTTGTTATTATTTAAATGCAATTTACCCTATAACTTAGGTGGATGGCAAAGTGTTGCAGAGATTCCTGCAAACCAACCCACAACCTTCAAATGTGAAGATTTAGTTCATAGAAAAGAATATAAGTTCCGTGTGAGGGCTGTAAACAAATTTGGACCCTCTGAGCCTGCATTGTATGGACAAACTGTCCTTGCAAAAGATCCATGGGGTGAGTTTCTTTACCTTTAAAATTCATTGCTTTAGTATTAGCATTGCTCACCGAAGAACAGTGATCACTGGTAGATATGAGGCTTTACATGATTAGTGTTTCTCATAATATTGATTTGTTTCATTTCTAACAGATGAGCCCAGCAAACCAGGCAATGCAGAAGTTGTGGATTGGGATAAAGATCATGCTGATCTTAAATGGACAAAGCCTGAGACTGATGGTGGTGCACCAATTACAGGCTACATTATTGAATATAAGGTTTGTATTTAGATCATAGCTTTGTTTTACTGGCTGTTTTTTAGAAATCTTTTACTGTACAGCAATATTTGTTGATAGTATTTGTGCTTTTTATTGGAGACTTTATAATTGTCTGTACATATAAAGTGACTTGGAGGCTGCATCCCCTGGCCACATTGTGGCCTAACCCCTGTGTAGCTTAGTGAAAGAGGGACAGTTGTGTGAAACCCTGGTTTGAATCTTTCCTGTAGGAGCTAAGACTTAAGGGAGAGGGGAGGAGTGGATACAGAGGTTCAAAGTGAAGTTTACTGAAAATCTGGGCACTCATCCAAAATGAAACATAATGCCACCACGATGTTTTTTAAGAGGTTGTTTGGACCTCTTAAAAAACATCTTGGTGGTCGTAGGTTTCATTTGGATGCAGAGGTTTGTTTTGGCTCAGAGCCCCGATTTCTATACTACTAGTGTAAGTAATTTGATTTCTCGTTATAACAGATTTCTCAACCAGCAAGGGGACTATGTGGGAAAGTAATTCATTAATGTAACTTTATATGTGGATTATAATAATTTGGAAATAACATGTCATTTAAAATTTGTAGAGTTATATTTAATGCAATACAATACTTTCTCTTATACAGTAATATCCCGATTTACGTTGCCCCTATTTACATTAATTCGAAGCTACGTCATCAATCATTTAGTACCTGTGCATCGATTTATGTTGGTTTGCTTCGAAGTGCCGGCCGGGTTAGACTGGTAGTTAGTGTGCCTGCCTTCTAACCCAAAGGTCACGGGTTCGAATCCCACTTCGGGCATCGATGTTGTGGTGTCCGTACTAGTTATTTGTTTTTAAGCTAATTGTAAAGGCCATTGAGGGTTTTTTATGTGCTTATGGTAATAAATAAAAAAAGTTACGCTATTATCTCAGAATTTTCAGAAAATGGGAAAAAGTAGGAAAATCATCAGATTTCTCAGTTTCCATCTTCTTAAACATTTTAATGAATTACAATTCTTAATTAATGTACATTTTAAAAGTATTAAAACAAAAACAATTATACTTACGCAATCATTCCGTTCTGTAAGGCATCGCGTAACTCGAATTTTGCGTAAGTTGAAAAATTATATATACATAAAATTATATAGACACCTCCCTACCTACGCGATAGTTAGGTTCCCGAAAGTCCCATGATGTTATCAATCATCAACTTAATCTGAAGATGTGGAAGGAGAAGAGATAGGCATCACATCATCGGGATTGGCATCATCTGAATCAACATCAGCGATCAAGGGGGCAGAGAAGGAGGTGGAGGGTTTAGGAGATGTGAAAGGTACATGCATTTCAACCTTCCTTATGAACTTGTCAAGAGATGACTGGACAGTGGCCTTTTTCTTTTCTTTGTAAATCTCTTTATAACATGCAAATTTTTCATCAATCCATCTCTGCAGTTTTAAAAATCGTGATGAATTAGGATCCATCTTCTCAAATCTTGCCATTGCTGAGGATATCTCATGAAATGCAGTTGCCATCTCCTTGGTGATGAAGTGTCGTGGCTCTTCAACGGGCTCAGCTTCAACTTGTTCCTGTTCTTTAGTTTTTGCTTCCTCTAAGTACATCAATTCTTCATTTGTTAATTCAGCTCCGTGGGCATTCAGAAGTTCTTCAATATCGTTAGCATCAACCTCCAGTTCAAGCTGCTCGGCAAGCTTCACCATTTCATTAGCCATGTCCTGATAACTTTTATCTTTTTCGAAACTTTAAAACTGTGTACGAATTGGGGCGACGAATTATTCAATACAGCATTCATACAAACTTGGCTAACTTCTTCCCATGCTTTAACAATGTTTAGGATAGACTGGTAAATGTTATAGGATTTCCAAAACTTGTGTAAAGTTTGGCCTTTGTCGGTTTCTTCAATTGCCTGTACAAATGTTCTTCTCAGATAATAGGCTTTAAAATTGGCAATGACCCGCTGATCCATAGGCTGGAGGATTGATGTGGTGTTTGGGGGAAGAAACACGACTTTCACGTTTTGATGAAAGTCATCTAAATGTGCAGGATGACCAGGAGCATTATCAACGATAAGAAAAACCTTGAATGGAATGTTGTTTTCTCAGCCATATTTTTCCACTTCAGGAATAAAACAATTTATGAACCAGTCTTCAAAAAGGGCTATTGTCATCCAAGCCTTGGAATTTGATCGGTAATAAACTGAAAGGGTAGCTATGCTTACGTTTCTTAATGCACGAGGATTTTCTGAACGATAAACAAGATAAGATTTCAACTTATGACTTCCGTCTGAGTTACCCCCCCAAGCAAAAGCATAAGCCTATCTTTCGCTGCTTTGTATCTTGGCATTGTCTTTTCTTCTTTGGAAATGTAAGTTCTATCGGGCATTTTTTCCATAATAATCTGGTTTCATCCACGTTATAAATTTGCTGTGCCCTGTAACCCTCTTCTTCTATAATTTTTCTTAAAATTTCAGGATATGATTCTGCTGCTTGTATATTTGCACTTACAGCCTCACCACTAACCTTTACATTATGAAAATTTGCACGAGCTTTAAATCTATGAAACCACCCATTACTAGCAAGGAACTTCGCTGCTGAATCATTGAACTTCACCTTTACGTCTTCAAAAAGACTTCTAGCTTTTGTTTGAATTGTCATTAGGCTAAGTGGCACATTTTTTTGTATTTGATCCTCCATCCACAATATTAATAACTTTTCTATTTCAAACAGAGCACCTCCACGCTTCTTCGTAATTATTGTGGATTTTAAAGGTACTGAACCTTTCACATGATCTTTTATGCGTTCACGATCTTTCAAGATCGTTTTCACAATTGAAGTAGCTAAATCAAATTCTCGAGAAAGTGAAGTTAGGCTTTGGCCATTTTCAAACTTTATACTTGGTAAAAATAATAATTAAAACAGCATGATGAAGCAGCCGATTAAACAAGTGTCCTCTCAGAAATAGCTACAACACAACACTGAGTGTGACTGTGTGTGCACTCTCTCCCTCTCGCCCAGCAGTATATAGGTATTCCTCCGCCATCCCCAACTCACTGAGTTTTCATTTCCGTAATGGCATGCTTTTCAAAAATTTTATTATTTTATTTTGGAAAATTGCATGTCTGAAATTGCATAACTTGAAATTGCGTAAGTCTGTATTCACTCGTAAATTAGAAAGGATAGTGTAAAGATGGAATTTTAGAATTTGGTTTGGATTCACCTCTCCCTCCTACATGATGCAATTTATTGGATTATCTCTTTATGCCAATAGTAGCAGAAGTCTCCTACTCGATAGTCTTCTTTTGTTAACCCCTTAACTGTTTTTCTTCTAATATTATGCAACTTCATATCACTTTATTGTTTTTGATGCATGTTACGCACCAATGCGGAACTTCACGTACTATTTGTTCATCTTTGAATGGGAACTTCCCTACACGGAGGGGGAGTTTTTTCACATATCGTCTTGTGAGAAAATATTGGAAGGTTAGGAACAAACAAGTCCACACACTTGAGATGGGGATTTCCGTCTTCCTTTTGAACAATGAAATCTGTCATTCGAACAATGTTTCACCACTCCAAATTCCTCCAAATGGATCAGGGAAAAGGGCCAAACTTGCAGCTACCTATTCTCCAGCTGTCAAACCCTCAGTAATCATTTAACTATGGTTATCAGTTAGTCGGCATATTCTTTCTGCTTGCTTTTGCAAGTTTATGTCTGCAGTGTGAGCATAACATAAATATGCGTTGTAACGGGTTTAATATAAAAAATTTTAACCAGTACACTTTATATTCCCCATATCCACCAAACAATATAAATAAGGTACTACCTACTACAATTTATTGTTTATGTAGAGCATCAACTGCATACAGAGAGTATCCTCTGTTGTACTACTCCTCCTGGAGTTTGTAAAGTACACAAATGGCTAAACGATTGTTCCATATCACAGCTACATAACAGTGTTAAGGCTGTCTTGCTTAGTGGTGGGTATCGAGCTCCAGCACCTATCCAAAAGTTCAAAATGTTCAAGTCTTGGTTTTCAGGTGAGGGCTCTTATAAATAGGCTGCAAATTCTGATTTGAGTTGGCCATCTGCTTCACAAAGGCTTAATAACTGTTCACAGTCATCAACATTTTTAGCAGACATTGATTTATATAATGGATGTAATATACAAGCCCTCTTCCATATTTCTTTGATTGATGTGTTAACATTTCTGTTTATTGTAGCAGTCCATTTTAATGAAAGGACTTCAGAAAACTCATTAAACCTCTCGATAATTCCTGTAGTGTTACGAAGTATCTTTATTATAGCAGCACAAACACCCGTTTATAGAGATTTCCAGAAATGTTGCATTTATTCATTTAAGCATATGTTAACAATATCATCGATTCCATGTAAAATTGGTGCGCTAGTTTCATGATACTTCTGAAAATTGATGATTAACATCAATCGTTCTTCTAAATATAAAAGTAAAGTGTAAAGTTCAGTTTCACCAAATCACTCAACAATTTCTTGGAGTTCAACATTTTTCTACCATCATGTTCCTCTGAATCTGCCAAAAATTTGTTTTTGCCATCCCACATTTTGATAGTTATTTTCAAACTTTCATAAAAACTAGCCCAACAAACAGGTACAACTACTGAATGTTTAACTCCAGATATGTCTAAACTGCTACATGTGGCTAAAAATTTACCGTACTGTTTAGGCGAATGTTTAAAAACAGTTCCTGACTTAACGATAAATTTCTTAGCTGGAATCATAGCTTGACAATTAATGGTTTGATCAACAGCAACATAAGTGGGGTATATCAGTGACATGTAGAACGCGTGGTCCATTGTCATAATTCTGAATGTTTGAAACCATTGCTTTCATATATGCAGCACTATCTGTTGCTATACAGCAGTGGTCTTCAAGGTGGGCGATAGCGCCCACCAGTGGGCGTTTTTGGATTTTTGGTGGGCGTTAAAGAACTCACCAAATGCTATTCTAATTTTTACACTGAAAAAGAAAATTCTATAAAAAAGCCTAATGATACTCACACATATTCTGTACAACTATTTTATGTAAAATATTACAGTTCATTTGTCGTTAACTATAGTATCATATCATACTATACTAGCGACAAAGTATCCATGCTGCGGTAAAATCGAAAGGCCCGTGAGGGTGGTCGGAGTCTCTCGCAGAAGTAGCGAAGCGTTGAAGTTTAATTTTATCAAATATATAAAATCATAAATTTTTAAACACTGTTATTACCACTGAGACAGTATTCGGTAATCTCATCTAACGACAATCCCACTAGTATTAGGGTTACCATACCTACGGATTTTCTTAAAATTTACCGAGATTTTAGCAAATAAACCCATTTTTTTTTCTGGTTATGCCCATCAATATCTTAACACTATAGACTTAAGCAATTAGATACCTTGATTTAAAAAAAAATTATACTACATTTTAGGTTTAAAATTAAATTTGTCCAGGTTTTATTATCAGAATATGGTAATCCTAACTAGTATGTGCCATTTAGGAAAGAAATGCTGAAAAGCGGCCAGTGGTTTAAAATCCCCAGTGGGATACCTTCACTCAGATATTTGATACATTGCAAAAATGTTATTTCAGTATTCATTGATAAATTGGATTTATTCAGAAAATACATCCTGCAAAAAGAATTTTACCGGTTTTCGGAACTACACATCATCAAAGTTGATCTTACAGCCGAAGACATAGACAAGTTTGCAGATCACCTTCCTGTCATTAGAATTGATATGATGACTCGTTTTCGCGATGTAATAGACTTGAAAGTGGATGCCTGGATGGTGACTCCATTCATCACAAATGTGTGTGATGTGGATTTTGAATACCAAGAGGAGATAATAGAATTAATTCATGATGATGAGTGTAAAGCCAATTTCAACCAAGGTGGATATGTACAACTTTGGCAGAACAAGAAAATGCCCTCTCTGTATCCACACTTGCGGAAGAAAATATCATTGCTCTTGTTAACTTTCCCAACTTCATATCTAGTTGAGAAGGGATTCAGTGCAGTCGACAATCTCCTGTCCAAAAAAGAAACGGCTTACAAATAACAGAAAGAGGAGATCTTGGAATGACCCTTACAGACTTTAAGCCAGACATTGATTCCCTGGTTTGTAGGCACCAAGCACAAAGTACGCATTGAAATGTATGCCAAATGCTTATTTTAACATTGTTTTGGGATTAATAAACATAATTAAATTTGATGTTTTTTTAAACATTTATTTTATTAAAATCTTTATTGTTAAGTTGATATGGTAGGTGGGCTTAGTGGCTTTGCTACTGGGGGGTGCAAAATTATTCTTTGCCCCAGGCACCTGAAACCCTGAATATGCCACTGGGTGGGCGGTGAACTTATTTAAAAGTACAACATATGGTAAAAGTGGGCGGTGACTCAAAAAAGGTTGAAGACCACTGCTATACAGAGAACATCACCCCATTTTTTGCCAATATTTTCCATAACTCGTTGTAGAACTGCGACAATAGTAACGCTGTTAGCGACTGTTACAAAATAAACATCTACTAAAAACAGTGATTTTCTTTTACGGCTACCATAGGTTGACCAGATTTTCAGAGATCAAAACCGGAACATGAAGAAGAAATTCCGGGACATAACCAGGACACAGCTGGGAAAACTCGGGACCACATTTTGTTTTGTATTTTTGCTAGTTAAACGAACATAAGTGCAAAATGAATGAATAATGCATATTTTAAATAAAAATTTTATAATTTGCAAGCTATAAAATACAAAAATACTGCAAGAAAAACTGAACAATATTGATTTTTACAAAAAATAAATAGTAAGCATTTAATGGATCATATAATAATAATTATCATCTGTAGTAGGTGACATAATACACTTACAAAATGAAATATGGATCATATAAAAATAATTATCATCGGTAGTAGGTGACATAATACACTTACAAAATGAATATTCTCAGAAATATTTATCAGCGATTACACTAGAGAAAAATTTTAAAATATTTTCAATAGTCTTCATTAAAAACAAAGTGGAAAGAACAAAAAAACACCAACCGAACATCTCCTCAGCTCAATGTATCACAAGGTAATTATAATGTAGTGACAGACGCTTTGAATTCAGTTGCTATGTAAACAAAAAAAATACGAAATTGCATGTTATAGTGAAGAGTAAAAATTGACTATGCGAAACATTTATAATAGATCAGTTATTTCGAAAATACATATATATATTTCAAAGTTAACTTTTCAGCTAAAATTATTATTTTTTGTGAACTAAGAATACAGTCATCATCTTTAAGCATCATTATAAGGTAGATAATACTTTCCAATTTCTCTGATAGGTGGTGTCACTGTGAACTGGAATTTTAAAAATAAGTTAAATATCTCCAAAATGGATGGTTCTACAAAAATTTGTTTCAAACAAAAGTTGGAAGAAATATTATTCTCTACAACTTTGGTCCTCAGGAAGATGACCAATTACGACGTTTTTAAGGAGATATTTGACGGAAACCAAAAAAACCGATTATTCATAAATCATTCCTAAACAATAACTGCTATGGAAAATTGTTTCAAATGAAAGTTGTAGGAAATTACATTCTCTATAACCTTTGTATCAAATTGTATTTACAATAATGATGTTTTAACAGAGATATTTCACCAAAACCGAATCGGGTTTCAATTCAACCTCAACTTCCGGTTAACAGGTATTGTCCAAAAACTAATCAGCTCTTTGTGCTCATACCAAAGTGTTATATATGAAATTTTGGTAATGATATGTTAAGTACATTTCAAGTTAGAGTGCCCAAAATCACATACATACACACACAGACATCATTCCGAAAATAGTCTAAACATGTTCTAGTGACCTCAAAACATGTATTTCCATTGAAATCTCGAAGTCAATTATTTTCATGAAAATAATACTTTCACTATACTATGTTTATGGAAAAAGTAAAAAATGAGAACGGATTGTCAAATAAGTTTTTATCAGGGTCAGACATCTTTCTAAGGGCATGAAATAACATTTCAATGCATGATATAGCTCGATCGTTTTATGATGGCAGTGCGCACTATAGAGCGTTCCATCTTTAAGTTCAGTATTGGGTAAATGGTGCACGGTGTTGCCATGTCTCACTGCCCTAACGCCAGCAAAATTTGGTAATTTAAAATTTCCTTTATGTAACTTATTAAGTAAATGCTATTGTTACAGTTTTTGCAGTAATACACGATTTTTCTAAACCAAAGCAAAAATACTGCATAGTAAAATTTTTCTCACTATGTACCGCAAGCGTAGATGCTATAGTGCCCCAAACACTCCGGCGGTCCCAAAACCCTCATAAAAGTGAAACAAGTTAGGAAAGTGTACAACGTATCACAAATGGGCGCGTTTCGTGCAATGGAGTATTAGAAAGAAATTATATACCTGTACGTAAGGGAAATAGCGTTTTAAATTTCTTTTCTTCTTCATAAATAATCCATTTTCTTCCTATTTAATAATATTACATGCGCATGTAAGGAAATTAAACGTTTGTTTGGGAGATTGTTTATGTTAGCAACAATGAAGAAATAACCATGCAAGAAATTTTCTAAGTTCAACTCGTTATAAGACATTCTTGTTTGATTTTCTCGATAACGGCTCCTCCTACAATAAAAATATATAGGAAAGGAAATACTCTTCTTTACGAGTTCTACAACTTTTATTTGAAAAATATTTTGATATGAGCAATACTTTATGAGATACGACGAAAACTTAATTTTTTGTCTCCAGTAAAGTGGTACCCCTGATTGGCGTACGTAATTCATTTTTGCGATTTTCTTATTATTTTTTATTGAAAGTCCTTAATATCAAATTTAATGAAAATCCGTTCAGTAGAAGCCGAGAACGAACATGCAGACGGACGGATGGACGGACAGACAGACCGACCGACGATAATAGGCGCTCACGCTGCAAGCGAAATGTGCCTAAAAAGGAGCTTAAAAGAATAGAATCCCTTTGAAGTGCCCTTGTTTTCCCTATGCACTCAGATTTATTTTTTCTGTGCTAGCGTTCAGTTGTCTAAACCAGTTTTAGGTAGTCCTTGATCTTGTGATATGTATATCTATAGTTCACCCTGCAAGCCACTGCAATGGTGTGTGGCAGGGGGTGCAATAGCACCAAGGTAAAGCGCATAATAATGTATAGTATCACTCTACGTCGGCTGATTTCTTTCGTAACTTCTGTTCTGCTCAGCTATCGTTCTAGGGAAAAACGAGCCTTTATACCTCTGTCCTACAGGCTACCTCTTATTATACGAGGATGGTCCATTCTACCAATATAAGTTGGCGCTCTTATTATTTCTTCGACATCGCTGGTGATTATATGCATTCTAAATCTTTCAAGAAGTTTTAACCTAGAGCGTGATCGGCGCTCAGTTAGTGATTCCCATCCTAAGTCCTGTATCAAGGCTGTAACACTTTTGTTTCTATCGTAACAATTTTTGACGAATCTAGCGGCTTTTCGCTGCACTCTTTCTAACTCTGAGATTGATCCTTTCACGTACGGATCCCATATGCTCGACGCGTAGTCTAATAGCGGTCTTACTAACGAGAAGTAACATGTCTCTTTGACTTTTTCCTCACTTTTACCTACTATGCGTTTGATGAATCCTAGTTTCTGTTTAGCCTTCCCGCATATATTTCGTATGTGCATATCCCACGAGAGGTTGCTTGTTAAAGTAACGCCTAAGTATTTGACGGAATCGGGTAGTTTTAGCTGGACGCCTTCAACAGTGTAATTCGTCGCGTCGATGTTTTTGTTTCCCCAGAATCTCATAAAGGAACACTTTCCTAAGTTCAATTCTAACTGCCACTCTTTTCACCACTCAAGAATTGCATTTAAGTCGTCAGAAAGTAGTAATTGATCATTAGGACTGTTAATCTCTCTGTAAACTACTGTATCATCCGCGAATAACTTGATTTTACTTTTAATAACCTTATCTAAGTCGTTTATATATAAAAGGAATAGTAGGGGGCTGATTACACTTCCCTGTGGAATGCCTGAGGCTACGCTGACTGAATCTGATTTAAATCCATCTATAACTACTATTTGTTCACGCTCATTAAGAAAGTCCCTGATCCACTCGATTATCTTTCGATTTATTCCACAGTCATTTAATTTCTTCACTAACTTACTGTGCGGGACTTTATCGAAATCCTTCTTGAAGTCGAGGAAAACCGCATCTAACTGAGTCTTACGGTCTCCTGATCTTAGTATATCGTGAACGAACAGAGCAAGCTGTGTTTCACAAGATCTTGTCTTCCTGAAGCCATGCTGATATTTACTTAGCAAGTTCTGACTATCTAAGAAGTCCACCGCGGAGCTAACGATAATGTGCTCGAGAACCTTGCAAGATAGGGAGGTAAGCGAAATTGGCCTGTAATTTTCTCTGTCGTCTTTTTTCCCACCTTTGTGTAACGGCGTTATAAAGGCTAATTTCCATTCCTTAGGTACAACACCATGACTAAGTGACTTATTGAAAACTATTTCGAGATAAGGTGCTATTTCCAGTGCTAACTCTTTGAATACTCTAGCTGGTATCTCTTCTGGACCCGGAGATTTATTTGACTTGATATTTTTAAGCTGTTGAGCTATCCCTTTCGCTAATATGACTATATCGTTCATTTTTTCCTTGCCTGGTTCGGGTGCCACGACCTTCGCTCTCACGTCTTCGGTAGTAAATACGCTCTGAAAAAATAAGTTTAACAAATTTCCTTTATCTGTGCTATCGCTAACTACCTCTCCTTGGTCGTTTATTAACGGGGCTACGGTTGGGAGTCGATCTTGAACTTCTCTAACATATGACCAAAAGCATTTGGGATTTTCACTTAGATGTTCACTAAGAGTCTTTTTCTTGAAGTCTTTTAGTGCTTTGCGCATAACCTTTTTGGTCTTAGTCCGACAATCTCTGTACTTAAGTGAAATTGAAATTACTTCCTCCTGTGACTTACAGTTATTGATGCGTTTAAATTTGGAGTGAAGCTTTCTTTGGTGTCTGAGGGCACATCTAACCTGCCGATTATACCACCTTGGTTCCCCATTCTCGCTAATAAATTTACTTTGTATATACGTATGAATACCAATTCTAATTTCTGATAGAAATGCTTTCCAAGTTTCCTCAACGTTTTTTGTGCTTGTCGATTTGCTGAAGTCACCGTAATCCTTGATGAGTTTCTCTTTGAAATCCTCAAAGTTAGCATTTTTATACATGTACACTTTTCGCTTAGGCTTGCGATATTTTGCGACAGTTATATCCAAAAGTACTGGAACTGATTGATGATCACTGATTCCTTCTTCAACGGTTACTTCGGAAACACGCTCGGGGATGTTAACTGCTAGTAAATCTAATATATTGTTCGCTCTCGTAGGTTTTTTGACTACCTGGATGAGGGAATGTTTATTGAAGATGTCTATTAGCGCTTCGCATGACTCGCTATTCCTACCGGATGGTATGAAGCTACAACTCTGCCGATTTATCGAGGGTAGATTGAAGTCTCCTCCTACTATGTTAATGCTTTTACTATTCTTCTTCATTAGTGAATTTATTTGAGCCTCTAGATCGTATGTTTCTTCTGCGTTTGAAGCTGGTGGCCTATAATATGCACATACATGAATGTTTCCCAAACCTTCACTGCTTATAGTACACCAAGTGCTTTCAATATTGTTTACAGCAAACTTGACCAGAGAACTTATTATTGTATTATTCACTGCTATAAACACCCCTCTACCGCTCCTATTTGTCCTATCTTGTCTGTGAATAATATATCGTAAGGGGAAAATTTCGCGGTCGTGGATATCCGAGGTTAGCCAACTCTCTGTGCCTATTACTATATCTGCCTCTGTTTGTGTTAGTAAATTCTGAAGTTCCGCAGCCTTATTCCTGATACTCCAGCAATTTAGAGTTAAAATTTTTAGAGTGTCACTTATGTGTCGCTTCGGAATTATTTCAGCGATTTGGAGGGTGCATCCCTCATTTCCAATAGCGGCTTTATTACTGATAGTATTATCGCATGGTTTATTGTGCCCTAAAGCCGACCTACATATTGATCTACGGTTAAAGTATAAAGTTACCTACCCTTGCAAAAATGTCAAAATAGTAGAAAAATTAAAAAATATTTTAAATCTATAATATATTTTGAAGCGTGTGTTTGTGTGTTTGTCCATGGAACTCCTCCTAAACAATGAAAGCTATAATACCCAAATTTGGTACGATTCTTCCTTACATCCTAAGTGAATGGTCAAGGTTTGGTCAACCAGGATTAATCAGTGCTGCCAATATAGGGGATTAACATTTTTCCATAAGATAACACATATGAATCCATTTCTTGACTTGCAAGGTATTCTTCCTTCAAGCATTAAAATATTCCTGCGAAGTTTACATGTTACACGGTCGAAGTTTTCAAAAATACGCTATTTGTTTAGAAATTTTGTGGATTTTTCATACTCTTTCTGGGCGTTGCCAAGGCGGCAGTCATTGTTACCTCTGATTCAGTTAGCTTCAATGGAGCTTACAAATAGATGAAAGTTTAGCGTTATTCGCTTCGCACTTTTAAGCAACGAACCAATCCTCTTGTAAGACACACACCCCCTTTTTACTTTCTCATATGAAGTATCGAGAAAGTATTGTTTTCACAAAAAAATTCGACCTCAAGATTTTTACGGAAATATACGTTTTAGGTGTCGCTGAATCCGAAAAAGTGGTTTTCGCAATGCCGTCTGTCTGTCTGTCCATCTGTCCGTTACCGGCTCTGGAGCCTAGATGGTAGAGCGAAAATGAATGAAATCTCGTACTTAGGCATTTTATCATTCTGAGTAGAGTATACATAGAAATGGTTGACATTGCTCAATAATTAAGAGTAGTTTATTCTACGCATTTTTAACAACAATCCGATTTTCTCGAAAATGGCTCTAACGATTTTGATCAAATTTCGTATAGTTACTTGAGTTTACATCTTCAATAATACTGTTTAGTTCATATTTCTCAAAAAATGAATATAAGGCTAGTTTATTCTAGGCAACTTTAACAACATTTCAATTTTCTCAAAAACGGCTCTAACGATTTTGATCAAATTTCATACAGTTACTTGAGTATACATCTACAATAATACTACGTATTTCATTTTTCTCATTGAATGAATATAAGGCTAGTTTATTCTTGGGCAAGTTTAACAAAAATTTGTATTTTCTAAAGACAGGTCATACGATTTTCATTTTTGAATCTTTAACAATGAGGGTTTAGATTACATTCTTTGATTAAATAACTTAATTACTTAATGAAAAAGGATCATAATTATAATGTCCTCAAGTTTCATTATTATGTAAATTATAATTGTGTTACTTTTTATTACTTTAGCAATAATTTGCTAACAGTGTAAAAAAGCGACATTAATTATGTTACAACCTTATAATATTCAAGGTGAAAATTCTGTATTGTACTCACCATTCCTTTATAACATTGATTCTTATGGGAAAAACTGTTTCGATTTACGTTGATTTAATTTACGTTGTGATTCTCAGAAATGCATCCTTGATGTAAATAGGGGTATTACTGTACTACGTTTGGAGAATGTAATAATAAACTGAAAATCCTTAATGACATGATATTCTTTCTCTACTCTTTCAAAGCACCTGATAAATTGTGTAATTGAAAAACAAAGTTGTGTGCAGGAAGGGAATTTTAAGAAGAAAATAGGTATGTAAAATTTGAGAGTGATGTGTTTGATTTTAGTGTTTTTTTTTCTTTAATACATGGCCAATGGCAGAACTAGGAGTGGTATAGCCCGTGGCAGAATATTATCAATGGTCCATCTCCACCCCAACAAATACAATTGTTCAGTTTAAAATGAAATTCATTGTAGAACCTACCAACATTCACTTATTGAGCAATTACCAGGATTATGTTGAAAAGTTTAGGCTTTTCAAATTACTATGTCCAAAAATAATGATTACCGTATCTGCCCAAATAGAAGCCGACCCCGGATTTAAGCTGACCCCCCAAAAATTTCCACAATTTTTTGACAAAAACGTAAATGTCGTAGATTTTATGCTGAAGTGTGCCGGGCATTCATGCACATCTTATTGTTAAGCAGGGTACACACTTGAGCAGAACCTCGTTGCGAGCCTCATTGCAAACAAGTCCATGTTCGGTTGATGTTCCCTGAAAGTTTGCAGGGGCCCACTCTGGCAAACAACGTCATGAACAAGGTCATGTTCGTTTGCTGTTCTCCCTTCGTAAGGCTGCAAGTAAAGAAATCATCTTTTTGCACCCGTCAACACTTATTTCCACCTCCGATTCTGTCTCCATCCACACATCAAACTTTATTTTACTGAAATGCAAAGCATGCTGCAGATCCCACAACAACTCTTTACACCTATAAGCTTCTAATAACTGTAAAGTTTTATCCTGTGTCCACTCCATGTTCACTCTGTGGCGAGAACAACCAGACTGAGGAGTTGAGTGAATTATGGAAGTGTTTCTCTGAAGTGAGAGACAATGTTCGTGGAAATGTCCAAACTTGAAGAACCTCGTCGCAAACATCCCTTTGATGTGACGCCAAAATACTGACAACTGGTGGGACGCTGCGAACCTCGTGCCGAACACAAAATTTTCACCTTAATGTTCGGGGCGGTGTTCGCCGTGCCGTCCACACTATGTTTGTGTTGAGGTTTGCGACGAGGTTCTGCTCAAGTGTGTACCCGGCTTTAGAATACATTATTTGAGATCGAAGAAATGAGTGGGAAATGGTTTAGTTGTTGACATTTTGAAATATTATTTCAATTAATAATATTGCGTTGCTGAATAATGTTCCACATTCAGTGACAGTAATTTCATTCATCTTCATTTTCACAAAAGGTCAAATATAGTAACAGCGATATTTTTTCATCCAAGTCTATTTC
This sequence comes from Uropetala carovei, assembly GCA_036926305.1. Taxonomy (NCBI): domain Eukaryota; kingdom Metazoa; phylum Arthropoda; class Insecta; order Odonata; family Petaluridae; genus Uropetala; species Uropetala carovei. The sequence goes on along the minus strand of JAXCHB010000037.1, from coordinate 6,139,083 downwards.
CAATGAAATTAGGATTTACATTTACCTTCCATGTAAAGTTTTACCGAAATTCAAACAGTTGAGCATTCAAAGCCGTCAACGCATTTTGTGTAATCGTCTATTTACACAAGCGATGTCGCCAAGATATTTTTATATATATTCATCGTAGGTCAAATATTTACTTTACGAAAAATATAGTAGGGTAAGTTTACCAAATATCGGATACTTTTTTTGGACGACCCCTTAAGCAGACTTAGAAAGGATATTTTGGCACAGTTTTTTTCCTATATTTGCTTTAGTTGTACTAGTTTTTGGTTTTAGGTTTTGTTTCCCACAAAATACGTAGTTGATATAAAAAAAACAAAAAACCAAAAAGGCAGCAATTGTAATTCTGAAAAAAAGTGACCCTAATATCAGATAGTGGGTGTTCCTATTATCGGACAGTGGTAATACGTGTATCAGAGAGGTAGAAGAAGTGAGACTATGGGCAAAGTGAATAACACTTAATTGACAAAAATTATTTAATTGTTAAATACTGTAATTACATTATTAATTATTGTTATTGCTTATTAGGGGCAGATATCTTCGCTACTTTCTTTGGGCATCCAGTTTTTCTCACATCGTCTTTAGCTCCCCTTCTCTTTCGTGTCTTTTCTAGAGAATCTGTGAGTTCCGCCTTATAAGGGGAGGAAGTAATCAAAGCTGCTTTGCCTCCCTTTCGACCAGCTTTTGAAGGACCTAGTAGAGATGGAACAGGTCAAAGGTGAAAAGGACTGACACATCATGATGGTTTCTTCATTCTTTTTTGTAGTCTCATCAACTTCTTGTGTGTCTTTCCCCCTCTTTATTCTGATTTTCTGTAGTGGTGCTGTATATCCCATCATTAGGCTGTTCTGGCAAGAAATCATGTTCTCCGAACACGAGGATCGAAGGGCGAAATGCTGCATTTTCTGAACTCATTGACAGATGACTCCATAGTTGCTGCTCTCAGATACATCCGACCCATCAAAGATCCCACTTGGTGAATGGTGACAGCCCTGAATGGATGTGCTTCTAACCAATTTTCAATCCTGCCGAAAAAAACTACTTGAAGGGAGCCATAAACTCAATATCTAGAGGTTGGAGTTTATGCGTAGAATGCGGAGGAAGACAGACAATTTTCACTCCATGCTGCCTTGCCAAATCTATCACCTCTAAGTTTCTGGTATGCGAGAAATGCCTGTCAATATCAAACAAATGGGATCATCTACAGTGGGTTTGACGATTTTCATGAAATGTCGCATCCAATCAGTGAAAATATGGAGCTGTATCCAGCCGGATGGGTGAGTGGCTGCTGCAGTTCTGGGTGGTGTACCATCTAGCAACTCTGCTTTCATATTTGTTCTAGGAAATACAATCAAAGGTGGTACAAAATTTCTGCTGCATTCAAGCATGTCACTATAGTTATCAGCGATCCTCGTTCTGCAGAAGACAGCTTAGCCACATCTTCTTTTCCTTTGACACTTATAATCTTGCCTTGAACAACGGTTATGCCAGTTTCGTCAACATTATAAATTTTTGACATGTCAAATTTTCCTGTCTGAAGTTCTGGATTTAGGAGCTGGAAAAAGGCATCGACTTTTTCTTTTGTGAAACTTTTTACTCTTGCTAAAGAAACGGCACGAAGTGTTCTCACTGTCAACTCTGGATGACGTCAAAGAAAGTTTTTGAGCCACTTGTGACCAGCCATCCTTTTATCTGCAGTAAATGGATGTTTTACGTTATTTTTTAGTGCAAGTTGGTATGCAAGTACCCTGACATCTTGTCTTCTTAGCCCGTGGAAATTCCTGTCCATTTCTTTGCAGTATTCTGCCAATTCGTTTTCAATTTTGTCTCCTAACACACTCTTCCTTCCAAAATTAATCGACAAAAGTTTGTTAATGTCTTTATCTTTGTTGTTCACGTAATTTTCCAGAGTAGATCTTGGTACCTGGAAGGCTCTAGAGGCTTTCAGATAGCCCATGTCCTTGTTTTTCACTGCATCTATCGCTTCAGGATCCCACGACTTTTTTTTCTGTGCAGAAAGCATCTGAAAATATCAAGAGGGGAAATGATCCATTCCTGTATGGCATCAATAGATGTTCCCCATCCATTTATTGTCACTGGACAACCCTTAATAGTTTATTGTTATAACAATGTATTATATGTCTTTAGCGAATTACAAAAATGAAACAGACAAAATATTCCTAATATCGGATATCCAATATTTGGCACACCTGACTATCCGATATTATGCACAACAGCTCTTTGGCGGTTTCAGCTTCATAACCTCTCTAACAAAGCACTGAGTGCAACATAAACAAGCGTTATGCAAAGGACAACATATGGGGAGTAATCTGTAATACAAGAAATGTTAATTTCAACTCACCATCTGACCACAATAAAATGTGGAAAACGTGCCTCCAAAATTTCAAAACTATGAAATTCACAAAAAGTTTTATCACATCAACCAGTCACTCCACAGGTGCTGCAGACTCATACTGGAAACATGGCTGCCTGTAAGATAGGGTTTCACATAGTTTCCGTAAGAGTTCAGCACCTCACAGCTGAGATAGTCAGGTATCCGATATTAGGTAGGTATCCGATATTTGGTGAACTAACCTACTATCATTTGAACGCGAAGGCAATGAGAGCCTTCGAGATTTAACCATAACCCAAATTTTCCTCGGACTCTCATTTAAGCCGAGGGGTGATTTTTTCATGATAGATTTTGACAAAAAACATCGGCATGTATTCGGGCAGATACGGTAATTGGAAAGTCATTCTGAAATTAGGATAAAGAAGATTACAGGCGACTCCCGAGATTTGACCGTTCAAGATTCAACCAACTCAAGAAGTCGACCAGTTGAATCGACCTAGCTGATTGATCGGTCGAATTAGAAACTAGTTTACGTGAAGTAATTTTTGGCCCGCCCGACCACGAGAGGTTTAGTTTCAGTCTAGACATCATTATTTCTGCTCTAATTGTTTGAATTTGTGCTGATTTGACATTCGACTGTTCAAGATTTGACCACGTTTTCAGGAACGCATCCCTGTCGAAACTCGGTAGGCGCCTGTAATTGCTTTTAAAATCTTTATTTTTTCTATATTTGCAAAATTTGGAATGCCTCCCTGAGCCTGTGGTATTTGGCCACCCATGCCACCACAATGTTATGCTACTGTACATGGCAAACAATGTTCCATCGTCCCGACTTATAGTGAAAGGAAAATCCAAGCTAGGTGTCAATTTGAAATACTCAAATGGGTCGTTAAAAAGATCCCAGTCATGGAACAATATTGTATCACTGTGTGTATCCGGTGAAGTATATTTGATAACCATCTTATACGATGTTAGCTTTAACTTCAACTTCATTAAAAATTAACATGGAAATATATTCAGCTCTTTTTTAAATTTAAAAAAAAAATTACATTTCCGAATATTCTTTGAGTATATTTGAATTAATACAAATTCCAAATTACTTGCAGGATAAGTTTGGGAAAGATTGGATTCCAGGAAAACTTATTGAAGGGGATGCAACTTCTGGAACCATTGATGGTCTGAAGGAAGGAACTCAGTATGAGTTCAGAATAAGAGCTGTTAACAAAGCTGGCCCTGGAGAACCAAGTGATGCTACAAAGCCCATTATTGCCAAGGCTCGATTTGGTAATAATTTATTCATTGTGAAATCATAAAGGTATCATCTAGACCAGGGGTTCCCAACCTTTTCCATCTAGTGGGCCACATTGGACAATTTGAAGATTAGCTACTTCAAATGCAGAAAACCTGCTTATATGAACTTCACAAAAAAATTTTTTTTTAAAGAATCAATGAATGGTGCAAAAGTTAATTCAAGATTTTTATTCAAATTACAGACTAAAGAAAACAACAAAAGTGGAAAGGTTGATAAATTCTTCTGACTGAAGATACTGCATGAAAACAGTTTAAATGGCTGCATACGAACCTTCAAAGGCCTTGAGTTAGGAACCCCTGCTCTAGACTATTCTTTCTTTGAACTAATTTCACTTAAGAGCATTTTATCTTACAGTTAAACCATTTATCATTGGTGATGACTTGATAAACATTGTCATTAAGAAGGGCCAAGTCATTAAATATGACATTAAGTATGGAGGTGAGCCTGAGCCAGAAGTTATTTGGGAAAAAGATGGCAAGGAAGTTAAAGAAGATGAAGCAGAAAGGTCTGTATTATGAACTCTATTTTTATGACAAAAAAATTTTGTCAGTTCTTTTATCTCATTGTTTTGCCAATGATGAAATAGTATATCTATAATATATTGATGCTTCTGACTTAGGAGGAGGAGGATACAAATTATGAGGCACTTCCAGATGTACTAGAGACTTGAAATTTGGCACGATTATAGGTATTTGGTCGCAACCAAAGGAAAAAATCTTAAATTGTTGAAATTCCATATTTTTGCCCCATTATTTCCCCATAAGAAAGGCACATAAATCGGTGTAGAGATGTTTATATTTGCTTTTTAAAATTCTTATCCATCAATGTTTGAACTCGAGACAAACTATTAGAAAGTTTAGAATTTGTAGTTTCATATTTTTAAAGACAACATTCAAATCCATGTAGATTTAGCATAAATTTATAGTTTTTATCAGAAAAAGTGGGAATTTTTTATGAGTACCAACAATTGACTACCATGGCAACGGGCTCAATGATTTTATATGGGTAAGCTTTTAATGGAAATCAGAGGGCTATATTATAATGTTGTTGATATCCGATACAGTCATGCCTCATTTAGCTCGTTTGTGTAGCGCAATTTCGATATAGAGCAATTGAAATCCCATGATATACATTTTTTTTATTTTTTAATAAAATACATACTGTACGCATGGTACATACTGCAAAGTGAAAATGCTGTTCACGGTGTGCATTATTGCTGGCTTTTGTTTGCTTAAAAAACATAAAGGAAAGCTGTTTTCACATAATCAGTTCCAATGACATATTTGCGGTGTTTTGTTTAATACCGTATTTACTCATGTAACCCGCAAACTCCTATTTTTGGGCCAGTTCGGAGGGAAAATATTAATTTGAGCCAGAATAAGTTTTTTTTAGTCACTGATTCCCACTCCCTGAAACAAGTTCCGCTCAAGTTAAGTTAATTTATTGGATGATCCCTTTATGGCGATACAAGGAGAAATCTCCTTACCGATAGTCCTCTTTTGTTAACCCCTTAACTGTTTTTGTTGTATTATTACGCAACTTCGCCCTGATTCTGTTTTTGACGTAGTATTACGAACAGATGCGGAGATTCACGAATTATTTGTTCATCATCCTTAGGTGGATGGGGAGTTTTTTTGCGTATCGTCTCATGAGTAAATATTGGAATGTTAAGAACAAACGAGCCCAAACACTTGAGATGTGGATTTCTGTCTTCCTTTCGAGCGATGAAATCTTTCATTCCCAATAAAATTTCACCACTCCGAATTCCTTGAAGTGGATGAGTGAAAAGGACCAAACTTGGACCTACCTATTTTCAAGCCGGTAAACTCTCAGTAGTCATTGAACTATAGTTATCAGTTAGTTGGCGTATTCTTTCTGCCTACCTTTTGGAGTTTTTTCCTGCAGCGTGGGCGTAACTTACACGTTTGCTTGGTCACATAAATTCGCATATAATTCGTAGAATTCGACATCTTTTACGAATATAAACGTAGACACAAGCATATTGCAGAGAATTTACCATTGATACTCACAATTTATATAACCTGTTGAGAAATTCTCGTGTAAGACACGCACCCCCTTTTTTCCCTGGCGTTTCCGGAAAAAATGTGCCCGGGGTACATGAGTAAATACGGTATCTATGGCAAAATAAGATTTTAACAGTAAGTAGGGGGAAATAATTTCAGTAAATCATGGCAATCATGGCAGAAAGGAGAAAATTGACTAAAGGCAATCAAAGTATAGAAAATAATCCTAAATTATCAAGGAAAACATAAATCTTGAGGAAAAACTTCAAGTGGTGCAGTGTTTTGAACAAGGTGAGCGGCAGAGCAATATTGCACGTAAGTTTAACTTCACAACTTCTACAATTCATACAATTTTGTTAAATTAAGAAAATAAAAAGTTCCATTGAAGCAGCCAGTGCAGTAACTGCGAAGAAACTCACAAGATCACATAGTAATATGCTTGAAAAAATGGAGAAACTGCTAGTGTTGTGGATTGATTCTAAGCGTTCTAATGAACACATGCCCCTTAGTCAAGCACTTTCCCTATTTGAATGTGTAAAGCAAGAAAAAAGTGGGGATTCTTCAGAAACTTTTCATGCCAGTTCCGGTTGGTTTCAAAATTTTAAACGCCGCGCAAATATACATAGCGTTCGTTTTACAGGTGAATCAGCAAGCGCTGATCAAGATACAGCTATAAAGTTTCCTGATGAATTTCAAGTAATTATTGTAAATGGTGAATACCCCCACTCATACATACAATAAGTAATTTACGCATAGATTTGAGCGCTGCAGTGATGAAAATGACAACTTGCAGAACCTAGCGATGTACGCAGAAATGTGAGCACCGCTGCAGAAGATTTATATTTGTATTAATATTGATTTTTAATGATAATTAAAATTAAATAAATAAAAAAGTAACATTAGCGAACCTTGCAATTTCGCGAACTGATCACTACTATGTACATGTTATAATCAGTTTGTTTTGCTGAAGTTTGGTTAGCGCAAAGACCGTTCGGAACGTATCCTTTGCGCTAAATGAGGAATAACTGTAGTGTAAAAATTCCTATTTTTGGGGATGTTCTCCACCATTATTTCCTCAAATGAAACTAAAAATTATAAGGCACATCTAGATGAGCTAGTGACTTGAAATTAGGCAACACTATACATTTTTGTCACATACAATGGGAAAATTACAAAAGTGTTAAAATTTTAATTTTTACTGGTTGTTTTTATCCCATTATTCAGAAGAGGCTGAAATACTTGCAGATAAGCTAGAGACGTAAAATTTGGCACGATTATAGGCTTTTGTCCACAACCAATGGAAAAAATTCTATATTATAAAACATTAATTTTTAGGGGTTTTTTTTACCCCATACAGGGATAAAATTGAAAAGTTACTTCTAATTGAGGTAACGTCTTGAAATGTGGCATGATGATAAGATTTTAGTCACAACTGATGGAAAAATTCTGACATTGTAGAAATTCCAATTTTTGGGGCTATACAAAAAGCACAAATTGGGGCAGAGACTTCCCGATGATCCAGGAGCTTGAAATTGACACTACTATAGGTTTTTGGTTATAACCAATGGGAGAAATCCAAAATTGTTAGTATTCAAATTTTAAGGGCCTATTTTTCCCCCATTATTGGCTCTTACAAAAAGCATGTATTTCAGTGCAGAGATTTCCAGGTGAGCTACAAGTTTGAAAATGCATATGAGTGTAGCTTTTTGATCACAACTGATGGAAGAATTCGGAAAATGTTGAAATTTCAATTTCATGGGTCTACTTATGCCCGATTATTGACCTTTACAAAAGATTGCAAATTGGTGCAGAGACTTCTGGAGTCAGGGCCATGCCAAGTGTGTTGGGTGCCCAGGTGCAAAATAATTCTGTGGTGCCCCCTCCCCTCCCCCAAAGAGACTACTAGTCAATCCTAAAAAAATCGGTACAACATACATTGTACAAACTTTCTCATATACTAATGCGTCGTTTAGTTATCTTTAGAAAATGAAAATGGTATCAGCCCGTTTTTAGAAAATCCAATTTTTGTTAAAGTTGCCCAAGAATAAACTAGCCTTATATTCATTCATTGAGAAAAATGTAATATGAACGAGGGGTGTTTGAAAAGTTCGTGGCCTGATATAGAGACGGCACTTGAATCGCCCCAAGTGTGACGTCATTATAATCCTCCATCTTTAGTATTGCCACTTGCAACATTGTATAGTCCTCTCTCAATTACTTTGTGTTTGGGAGCCCATCGAATTTAGTCAGTCAAGCGTTTTATAAAAGATGGACAAAATCGAGCATCGTGCCATCATCAAATATCTCGTCAAGAAGGGTATGACTCCAACCGAAATCAAAACCGACATGGATAATACTTTAGGAGAATCTGCTCCTTCGTTTTCGATGGTAAAAAGTGGGCAGCTCTATTTAAACATGGCAGAGAGCATGGAAGACGATCCTCGCAGTGGAAGACCGTCAACAGCAACAGCTGATGAAACCATTGACAAAGTCCACGATATGGTGTTGCAAGACCACCGAATGAAAGTGCATGAAATTAGTGAGGCTATGGGCATCTCAACGGAACGGGTGTACCATATCCTAATGCAAGAATTGGGTATGTCAAAGATCGCTGCGAGATGGGTGCCTCGTTTGTTGACACCGGAACAAAAACACGTTCGATGTCAAATTTCAAAGGAGTGTTTGGAGCGTTTTAAGAAGAATCCAACCTATTTTCTGAGGAGATTTGTAACTATGGATGAGATTTGGATCCACCACTACAAACCAGAGACGAAAGAACAGTCAAAACAATGGAAACACACCAACTCCCCCCCTCCAAAGAAGGCAAAGGCACCGGCTGGCAAAGTCATGGCATCAGTCTTCTGGGATAGCAAGGGGATAATAATGATTGATTATCTTCCAAAGGGCCAAACTATAACCGGAGTGTACTACGCTAATCAACTACAGCAATAGCAAGAAAAAATACGTGAAAGAAGGCCAGGAATGGCCAAGAAAAAGGTGATGTTTCACCACGACAATGCACCTGCTCACACATTCGCAATTGCGATGGCAAAACTTCACAAACATCGGTTCTAACTGTTGCCCCATGCCCCTTATTCGCCTGATTTGGCTCCATCGGATTTTGTCCTGTTCCCAAAGCTGAAAAACTTCTTGGCTGGAAGAAAATTTTCGATGGATGAAGCGGTCATTGCAGCAGCAGAGAGCTTTTTTTGCAGAACTCGAGGAAACGGCCTATAAGGAGAGGATGACTGCGATGGAGTACCGGTGGACTAAGTGCGTTAGTGTAAAAGGAGACTATGTTGAGAAATAATAGCAGTTTCAAAGGAATATGTTGTTTGTTTCTATATCAGGCCTGGAACTTTTCAAACACCCCTCGTAGTATTATTGCAGACGTACACTCAAGTAACTGTATGAAATTTTATCAAAATTGTTCTTGCCACTTTTGAGAAAATCAAATTATTGTTAAAGTTGCCTAGAATAAACTAGCCTTATATTCATTTTTTGAGAAATATGAACTATACAGTATTATTGAAGACATAAACTCAAGTAACTGAACAAAATTTGATCAAAATCGTTATAGCCGTTTTTAAGTAAATCAAAATGTTGTTAAAACTGTGTAGAATAAACTTCCCTTAATTATTGAGCAATGTCAATCATTTCTTCATAGCTTCTGCTCAGTATGATAAAATGCCTAAGTACGAGATTTCATTCATTTTTGATTTATCGTTTAGGCTCTAGAGCTAGTAACAGACAGACAGACAGCATTGCGAAAAACAATTTTTCATACTCATCGACACCTAAATCGTATACATATTTCCATAAAAATCTCTAGGTTGAATTTTTTTGCGATTACAATACTTTCTCACTATACTTCGTATATGGGAAAGTAAAAATGAAGATGAAATTCCTAAAGAAGCCCTTGAAATGCGAGTTGAATAAATTCTTTGTTTAAAAATTTGGGATTTTACAATATTTCGTGTTTTCATTGTAATTTTTACGGATATTTACATAAAATTTAATAATTGAAAGATAATGAGACCGCATAGAACCTTAAGACCTAAATCGATTTATAATTATGTTAAGAAGGAATCAAAAATCGTTCTATTGGATGTTGGGATTTAGTTTATGCACATAATTTTTAAGTTTTCTTTTATGAGAGGCGCACGCTTTTCAGTGTTGGTAGTATTCCGTCGTGATTCTGATCATTTAGCATAAATAAAGCATGTACACTGTGCAGTGACTCAAAATGGAATCTTTTGGCGATATTAATGCACTGGGCTTCAAAGTACGCTTCCGACTGTTTTCCTTATAATATAATATTGTTGAATGTCAATTTTTTGCGATTGATTGCATTAGAATAGGCATTAAAAGTTGTTTTAATATTTACGACTTAAATATGTGATTTTTGCCATTACGCATCATCAGACTCTACTTCAGATAGATTAGTTTACCGATGTTGCCGTTAAATAACAAAATTGGAATTTTTAAAATGCGGTCATTACACGATTACCTTTTTTCCCAGATATTTACTTCCAAAAATGGGGGTGTGGGTATTACATGCATGCGGGTATTACTCGAGTTAATACGGTTTCTCAGGTGACGGCAAGGCGAGAACTGTCTCGTTACTGCTAATAACCAAGTGAAAAATTGTAGTGATCTTTTTACAAAAAATGAGTTCTCTATTATACATGGTGATAAGACAATTTTCACATTTCACTCGTAAAAGCATGGGTGTGTATTATATGGGGGGCATATTATAATTGGAAAATTACGGTACTTATGGTCATAACTGGTCAGTTAAACTCTACTATTATAGCTGTTCATAATTCCTTAGGTACAACAATGGTATGCTTCTTAAATAGATGTTTATGTAAGTTGATGTACTAGAAGTTTACTGTGATATATTGCTGAAAGGTATTCTTATCATGAAAAGAATTGTTGATCTTTTTTCATTTTCCTTTGTTGTTATACAGAAATATGTTCTTTTGCATTATTTGTAATTTAGTATGTTTTCTGTTTATATAGGATAACCATTGACAAATATGAAAGGAACACGGTGCTTACAATCCGTAGAACTACCAGACCTGACAGTGGAAAATATAAACTTGTCCTTAAGAACAGCTCTGGAGTCTGTGAAAGAGTTGCTGAAGTAGTTGTACTGGGTATGAATTCCTTTTCTTTGCATTATTCACAATTCTTTTAGGCATTTAATGCATGAATAAATTCACTTTGTTTTAAGCTACATTTTTATTTTATTATTGTAAGAATTGAACTTAGAAAAAAGGTTGTGAAAAAAGGCTTTGGTACTTTTATTCTTAATGCAATTGCTTTTACTATTTGTTATCTTTCCTGATAGATAAACCATCTAGACCAAAGGGGCCACTTAAGGCAGAAGAAATTCGAGCAGATCATGTCAAAGTTAAGTGGCAGAAGCCAGAGGACAATGGTGGCAGTGAGATAACTGGGTATGTTATTGAAAAAATGGATGTGGATACTGGACGCTGGATTACTGCTGGAGAGGTAAAGCTTCCTCAGTTGAGACATAAAAATCACGTATTTGTGGAAATTTCATCAAACAATTAGAGAAGAGTAGGTATTTGTGATGATGTAATTGTTAAATTTTGTAGGTTGGGCCAGACAAGGACTCATTTAATGTTGATGGGCTAACCCCTAATAAGAAATACAAATTCCGGGTGAAGGCTGTAAACAAGGAAGGTGAATCTGAGCCTCTTGAGACAGATGATGCTATTTTGGCCAGAAATCCATATGGTATGTTTCTTATTAACATAGTCCTATGAATTGAATTAATAATGTAAAAAATCTTTGTTATTGAAAATAATAAAAAATTTATAGATGAACCTGGCCGCCCTGGCAAGCCAGAGATATTTGACTATGACAACAAGAGTGTGAGCCTGAAGTGGGCCAAACCAGAGACTGATGGTGGAAGGCCAATCACACATTACACCATTGAAATGAAGGACAAGTTCTCTCCAGATTGGATTGAAGTGGCCAAAACAGAAGATGCCACCTGTGAAGGAAAGGTTGAAGGTTTGAAAGAGAGGATGGTTTATCAGTTCAGAGTCCGTGCTCATAACAAAGCTGGAGAAGGACAGCCAAGTGAAAGCACTGATAACCATATATGCAAGCACAGGAACTGTAAGTATTTAGGCATCAAATCTGTTTTGCAATGATATTTACTTGGAAACTTTCATTTAAAATTATGCATCATCATTTGTATGTACAGTGTGGGACCCTGTATTCAGCAACCCAGTATCTGAAACGTTTCGAAAACCGGAAACCGACAGAGTGTAATATTTAAAATGCGCGCCAAGTAGTTTGTGTTTGTTGGTGGTGCCACTGAAGTGTTTTATAACCAGTCGATGGTGAAGGCTTGTATTCTCTTGATTTTTGCTCACATTTTTACTGTAGAACAGGTGTATAATGCTGATGAGACTTTTTATATTGGAGGCATATTCCTAGAAAAACTGTTGTTGCACCAGAGGAATCAGCACCCAGTGGGTTTAAAGACTCAAAAGAAAGGATAACAGTGCTAGGTTGTGCATTTGTGCATTTTTTTGTACATTTTGGGCCTGGCTACCCGAATTCTGGAAAAACCCCCTATCCAGCAACCCTCAGGTCCCAAGCATGCCAGATACAGGGTCCCACACTGTATATCTAGAGAAATGTCTTAAGAGAAAGCCATGAATATTAAATTTTCACTGTAGTAATAAATAATGTTTGTAATTTAATATATGATTGCATGATTCACTTTAATAATATTTGGCATTAATAATTTACCATCCATATTTCAGTAAAACCAAGAATTGACCGTACCACACTCAAGAGTGTCACTATCAAAGCAGGAAGAACACACAAGTGGTCTGTGGATGTTTCTGGTGAACCTCCTCCAACACTCACATGGGTATGGAGGGACAACATACCACTAACCAGCACGGAAAGAATATCCATAGAAAACATTGATTATCACACTGACTTTACCATCAGCAATGCAACACGAAAAGATACTGGGAAATATACCTTAGTTGCAGAGAATGCTTCTGGAAGAGATGAGGAAACGATAGAATTGACTGTGCTAGGTATGTAAGGTTTTCATATCTGGGAGTTTTATGTTGCCCAACAAACTTATTTTCAGAAGGATGTATTAAGAAAGCTCTTACCATATCCATGCATCTTATAACTTTCTCCTTACCACAATCAAGCTAAAAAGAATATGAGGAATCAAAGCCCATCTACATTAAATTTCAGCCTAAGTACATTCAATGATAACATAATTGACATTTTACTATACCTTAGCTTTTACAGTTCTTAGGATTCAGTGAAGAAATGCAGTAGAACCCCGATTATCTATGTGGATTAACCATGCGGCAGATTACTGGGTATTTTGAAGAGAGTTTAGCAAAAGAAGCAAAGTTAATAGAGTTCTTTGCCAAGAAATATAACGTAAACATATTTACCTATCATTTTAATTCAACATGATACTTACCGTATTTACCCGAAAGGAAAACGAGGTTTTTACAAAAAATGTCAGCAAAAAAATTAGGGATGTTATTTTAAAATTCTAAACAATGCTTAGGGAACTGCTACCTAAAGGAATAATTGTTACATGTCAAAGTCAATGCCTTTTTACTTTCTCATACGAAGTATTGAGAAAGTATTGTTATCGCGAAAAAATTCTACCTCGAGATTTTTACGGAAATATACGTTTTAGGTGTCGCTGAATCCGAAAAAGTGGTTTTCCCAATCCCGTCTAGAGCCCAAACGGTAGAGCGAAAATGAATGAAATCTCGTACTTAGGCATTTTATCATACTGAGCAGAGTCTATGAAGAAATGGTTGACATTGCTCAATAATTAAGGAAAGTTTATTCTACGCATTTTTAACAAGAATTTGATTTTCTCAAAAACGTCTCTAACGATTTCGATCAAATTTCATTCAGTTATTTGAGTTTACGTCTTCTGTAATCCCGTATAGTTCATATTTCCCAAAAAATGAATATAAGGCTAGTTTATTCTATGCAACTTTAAGAATAATTTGATTTTCTCAAAAACAGCTGTAACGATTTTGATCAAATTTTGTACAATTACTAGAGTATACTTCTGCAATAATATTACATATTTCATTTTTCTCAATGAATGAATATATGGCTAGTTTATTCTTGGGCAACTTTAACAAAAATTGGACAAGGTTGATACGATTTTCTAAAGATAACTAAACGACGCATTATTATAGGAGAAAGTTTGTACATGTATGTCATGCCGATTTTTTATTCATGCTTTTAGTGTGTTATTATTTAAAAGTTTTTCGTAAATAGACCTTGGTTTTTTTAGGGGTCGTCTTAAATTCGAGGTCGTCTTCCTTTCGGGTAAATACGGTAGTTATCCCTTTTCTTTTAGAGAGTTATAGCAAATCAATTAACGAAAATTTACTAGTAAAATGAGAATTACCATATATACTCATGTATAACGTGCACTTTGAAGACCAAATTTTTAGGCCATAAAGTAGGAGTGCGCATTATACATGGGTAACACTTTTGTGCACTTGATCGGAAATTAAAGTGAACCTACCTTCTGCCAGATTCTCACTTTGTGGGTGGGGGAAAACCACAATAATTATCGATAATCCAGGTTATTATTATACACACACACACACACACACACATACATACATATATATATACACACACACACTACAGCAGAGGAAAGGTAAATGAGGATATTTAGGGCAACTAGGTGTCGAGGGAAACCCAGTGAGCACTTACCGGAAGGAGAGCCGCTGGAGTGTTGGTGAGACACATTTGTAGGAGTTATTGGAGCTTTTGGGATGATCCCTTCGTCAGCACAAGAGAGAGAGAACTGATTTGGCAATGACACTGGGGTGAAGGTGTGGAGGTAGAAGGGAAGGGAGCGTGGAAAGGTCGGGATTGGAGGAAGCAGAGGAGGGAGGAAGGGGAAAGAGAGGGTGTAAAGAAGGAAATATTCACGGATATTGAGGCCGGGAGGAGAGAAAGAGTTTAAGATTTGCATATGGGTCAGTTCCCATTGACGGAGTTGGGGGGTGGAAGCGTCATCCGGGAGGGCGCAGATGGCCCTCACCGTGAAACAAACATTGAAACTGAGATTGTGGTTATTCGCATGCACAGCCACGGGTAGCTGTCGTTTAAGACTAACGCTGTTGCGATGGCTGTTCATGCGAATGTTGAGGGAATTGCTGGTGAGTCCAACGTAAAAGGCGGTGCATTGGGTGCAGGTTAGTAGGTAGATGACGTTGCGGGTGGTACAGTTGGTAGGGGAAGTTATGGGGTAGGTGATGTTGGTGGTGGGGTTTGTGAATGAGTTGGAGGGTGGGTTTATAGGGCATGTTTGGCATTGTGGTGTGCAGCAGGGGTGGGTCCCTGCAGGGTGCAGAGGAGTGGGTGATGGGGGTTCTTTTCTCCACAATGTGTTGGCTAGGTTGGGAGATTTGCAGAAGGAGATGATTGGGGCTGTTGGGAAGGAGATCTGGTTGGGAGAGGAAGTGAGGATTGGGTGGGCTGCCTTTAAGATGCTCCTTAGGGTATCGTGGATGCCGGGATAAAATGTGGTGATTAGGGTGAGTTGGGGGGTAGAGTCGGGGGTGGCGGGGCGGTAGGGGTGTACGTTAGGGGTGCTGGGTGCGACTGCACTTCGGATTTGGTCCCGGATCAAGTCCGGCGGGTATCCGCGTTGAGGAATGGATTTTCGAGGACGTAGCAGTGCTCGGAGAGTGAGTCTTATGTCCGAGAGGATTCTCCGCCCTCGCCGAAGAAATGGTTGAAATTGTTCAATAATTAAGGGCAGTTTATTCTAAGCAATTTTAACAACAATTTGATTTTCTCAAAAACGCCTCCAACGATATTGATCAAATTTCGTACAGATATTTGAGTTTACAATAATACTACATAGTTCATAAATCTCAAAAAATGAATATAAGGCTAGCTTATTTGAGGGAACTTTAACAACAATTTCATCAAATTCCGTACAGATACTTGAATTGATGTCTGCAATAATACTACATAGTTCATATTTCTCAAAAATTAATATAAGGCGAGTTGATTCTTGGGAAACTTTAATAAAAATTGGATTTTCTAAAAAACCACTCATGTGATTTTCATCAAATTTCATATAGTTATTTAAGTTGATGTTTGTAATGATTCTACATAATTCACATTTTTCAATAGATATCTAAACAGCGCATTAATACCGTATTCACCTGAATCTAAGACGACCTTTTTTTCCAAATTTTCAGCTGTAAATATCAAGAGTCGTCTTACATTCGAATACGAAGTATATTTAAGCATTTAATCAATGGTTTTTACAACAAATGGTATATTAGAGTAAACAATTCACAACAGCAAATTCAAGTACGTACATAAAGAAGTGAAATAAACAAATAGTAATAACAATAAGAAAAACATGACGGGAATAATAATTATTTAGACTAATAATCATCGTCGACGACCATAACACAGACGACGTACTTTCATCTTGCCCGTAATGCCCAGCGCAATGTCAAAACAAATGAGAGCGGAAATCATTGGGATTCCCCTTTCAAACGACGCACCGCGATTCGCTAAGTGTGACAGTAATTTTGAGTTGTGTATTCTTGATTTAAATGCACAACCCTTAAGTTAAAATGACAGATCATGTTGAAGTACGTGGCACGAGTGCAAAGGGAAAGTTAACAAAGGAATTAGACGGAGCTAAGATACAAATTTTAAGCTGATCGTGATAAATTACGCCGAAAAAACTAATAACTGTGATGCGAGTAGAAAGTTCGGTGTATCTGAGGCAAATGTGCGTCGATGGAAACTCTCAAAACAGGAACTAGAAAAAGCCACAAGGAAGTCGCTCAGTGGTCCAAAATAAGGCCGATTTCATGGCATTGAAGAAGAAGTAGTCAAGTTTGTGCGCACCATGAGGAAGAACGGTATGCCTGTTTCGACTGAAAGTATTATACTTAAAGCTAATGAAATTACTAGAGGACTTAATATATCATTGCAAGAATTCAAGGCCAACAGAAGTTGGTGCGTGAGAATGATGCGACGAAATAATTTTTCTTTACGGCGACGAACTTCGCTGTCAGAAATTGTCAGAAGACTATGTTGAAAAACTTCTCGCTTACCAGAAATACGTAATTGGACTTAGAAAAACCAATAATTACCTTTTGAGCCAAATAGGAAATGCCGATGAAACTCCGGTTTTCTTCTACATGCCATCTAATTATACTGTGAACGAAAAAGGTGCGAAGTCCATCCTAATTAAAACTACAGGCAACGAAAAAATGCGAGTCACGGTAATGTTGGCGGTTTTAGCAGATGGGACTAAATTACCACCATATGTGATTCTAAAGCGGAAAACAATGCCTAAGAAACATTTGCCAAGTGGAATAATAGGTGTCAAGAAAAGGGGTGGATGACTAAAGAACTAATGAGAGATTGGTTACATGTGGTGTGGAATAGACGGCCAGGAGCTTTACTGAAACAAAGAGCAATGCTTTCACTGGATGCATTCAAGGACACTTATCTCCTGAAATTAAAAACATAATGAGTGTGATGAATATTGATCTTATTGTAATACCTGGAGGAATGACATCGCAACTTGAAGTTTTAGATGTTGCTGTCAATAAGTGTTTTAAAAATAATTTAAAGGTTTTGTATTCTGAGTGGTTACAGAGTGGAACTCACACTTTAACACCAAAAGGAAATCTTAAGAAACCTGAAGTTGCAATGCTCTGCCAATGGATCAAGGCATCGTGGCAACAAATAAATGCAAAAGTAATAGTGAAAGGATTTAAGAAATGCTGCTTATCTAATGCCATGGATGGGAGTGAGGATGATGTTTTGTGGGAGACTGATGATGAAGTTGAGAGTGATAAAGATAGTGAGCATGAGGAAAATAGTGAAGGTTGCATAGACAGTGATGATGACTAACACAATAAAATGATTTTTTGCAGCACTTGGATGGAAATGTTTTTTTGTTGTCCTGAAATGAGTATATTCTTTCAATGTATTTACTTTATTTTTAATGTTATCTTAAAATGAATGCTACCATTTAATTTGTTTGAAAACCTGAATGGTTCTACTTGTGATGTGATCTTATGATTTTAAAATGTTAAAAGACAATGACATTCAAGAAAAGTATAAGAGAAAATAAATATTTCACAAGATTTATAATTTCTGTAGTAATGAAGGTCAATTTGAGCTTTTTTCTGTTTTGGAATCATCAAAATGGGGGGTCGTCTTAGATTCAGGGTCGTCTTGGATTCGGGTGAATACGGTATATGAAAAAGTTTGTACAAAGTATATTGTACCGATTTTTTCGATTTGATAGGAATAAAATCAATCAAGTCCTCCTCCATAATTACTTTTTACTTTCTCCATACGTAGTAATGGGAAACTATTGTATTCATGAAAAAAATCGACTTCGAGATTTCAACGGAAATACATGTTTTGAGGTCCCTAGAACACGTTTAGACTATTTTCGGAATGATGTCTGTGTGTGTGTGTGTATGTTAGTGTGGGCGCTCTAACTCAAAAAGTACGTGCCATATCGTTACCAAACTTCATATCTAACACTCTTACATGAGCACAAAGAACTGATTAGTTTTTGGACAATAACGGATAACCGGAAGTCGAGGTTTATTCGAAACCCGATTCGGTTTTTGCGATATTTCTTGGTTAAAATATCATTATTGTATTTACAATTCTAAACAATAGTTATAGAGAATGTAATTTCCTACAACTTTCATTTGAAACAATTTTCTATTGTAGTTATCCTGAAACTGATGGAGGGTTGGGAGTGGGTAGTTCTATCTCCCACAGGATATTTCCCAAATTGGGAGGCCGGAGGAAGGAAAGAATGGGAGAATTAGTAAAGGGGGATTGGTGGGAGGTGGAAGTAAGAAATGGGTGGGCAGCATGGAGTATTTCCTTGAGGACCTCTTGGATCCCGGGGTGGAAGAGGGTAGTAAGGGTAAGGGAAGGGTTAGAATCAGGAATAGGAGGAGTGTGAGGGTGGTGTTTAATGGTTGCAGGTGTAATTGCCCTCCAGATCTGGTCACGGATCAGGCCCGGTGGGTAACCGCATTTTAGAAGGGCATCTTCAAGGATGGAGTAATATAGTGAGAGAGACCTCCTGTCCATCCTCAGTGGACTAGGGCATATGGAATCGAGGTTTTGGTGTGTAGGGGATGGCAGCTTTCAAAATGAAGGTATTGAAGGCTATTGCTGGGTTTAATGTGGACGCCGTTATGGATTTTTCCGTCTTGGATGAAAAGGTCGATGTCCAGAAAGGTGATGTTAGTGGTGGAAGTATTGTAGGTAAAGGAAAGCGTGGGGTGAGAGGAGATGCATGACAAAAAGGATTGGATGGAGTCAAGTCCATTGGTCCAGATGAGAAAGATGTCAATGAATCTCAGTCACAATAGTGGTTTGAGAGGTGCGTTGAGGAAATGAATCTCCCATTCCCCTAGGTAGTAATTGGTGCCATTTGAGTGCCCATTGCTGTACCCATAATTTGGAGATAATGGTGCCCTCCGAAAGAGAAGTTGTTCTTTTTCAGCACCATTTCTGCCAAGTGCAATAGGAAATGGGAGGAGAGTCTTTTGTCGGGTCTTGTGTCAAGTAGTTTTCTGAATGCAGAAAGTCCGTCATCATGGGGAATATTTGTGTAGAGGGAGCAGACGTCAATGGTAGCCAAAATGGTGTTGGGTAGGAGGGGAGAAGGGAGGTGCTTAAGGCATTGGAGGAAGAGGTTGGTGTCTTGGATAAAGAATGGGAGTAGACGGACGAGAGGCTGAAGGTGAGAATCCACGATTGCAGAGATGCGCTCCATATCTGTGTTGTTTTTGTGTTTTTCATGTGTCCTCAGCACCCCGAGTGGCTCTCCAATCTAGGTAAGTGTCCACTGGGCTTCCTCCATCACGTTGCCACCTTTATATATATATAAAGACTACAGAAGAGGAAAGGTAAGTAAGGATATTTAGGGCAACTAGGTGTTGAAGGAAACCCAGTGAACATTTACTGGAAGTAGAGCCGCTGGGGTGTTGGAGAGACACATTTGTAGAGGTTAGAGCTTTCGGGATGATCCCTTCGGCAGCACAAGACACACACACACACACACACACACACACACATATATATATATACAGAAAAACTCAAAAGTGTAAGAGACCCAAGTTGTTTGCAATAGGCTACTTTTCGGCTGGAATGTTGAAATTTTTCATCTAGGACCTTCCTTTCGGCCACTATACTCTTGGCTCATCAGTGGTAAAGTGGCTGTGTGGGTGTGGAACATAACACAGCGAGGAGAGGGCTGTGTGAAGAGGAGATGCAACACAGAAGAATAAAAGATGAATAACTCCTGCAGCAGTGTTTATTGCACTTTTACAATAAATGTTCAAACTGGTAGTCTTGCTGGCGTGCGCACATGTTGAATCGTTTCCTCAAGCTTTTCCGGACACGTTGCAATGTTTCCGGAGTAATTTATGTGCATGCTGCGCGGATGTTCTCCTGTAGTTCTTCAAGGCTTCTGGGCCTGTTGCGGTAAACCACTGATTTCAAGTGGCCCCAAAAGAAGAAATCAAGGGGCGTAAGATCAGGAGAACGTGGCGTCCACTCCACTGAGCCCCTTTGTTGGATCCATTTCCCCGGCAGAAATAAATTAACCATCTGCGCACCGCATGTGAGAAATGAGGAGGAGCGCCATCCTGTTGGAAGTAAAATTTCTGATGCTGTCTAGTGGCATTTCATCCAAGAAAGACAGCAAATTGCTTACTAAGAGACGAAGCTAACCATCACCTGTCAGTCGTTCATCTAAAATGACAGGCCCCAAGATTTAGTCACCAAAAATTCCGCACCACACATTGATCCGTGGATCAGTTTGATAGTGACCATCTGAACTGCGTGGGGATTGGTGTCCGACCTGTACACGAAGTTGTGTCTGTTCACAGAACCATTAAGGTGGAAGCACTCTTTATCGCTGAACAGAATATCCCCCTCCAGGTTTCTCAGCACTTGCCGGGTCCGCTGAAACCACTCACAAAATTCCACACATCTGTCTGCATCGTCTCTCATGCAGATGTTGAACAAAGTGTGTTTTGTACGGGTGGAATCTGTTCTTGCCAAGAATCCGCTGGACGTAACTTCTGCTGACCTCAATTCCATGGGCAATTTTACGGGTGGATCGTCGACGACTGGTGGCAACTTTCATGAGAACAGCCAGTGTGTTGTCAACCCCAGTAGCACTTTGTGGCCGCCTCGCACGAGGCCTATCATTCACGCTTCCAGTTTCCCTGAAGCGATTGAAGGCATTGCGTATCATGTTCACTGATGGGCACAGTTGCTCCGGATGGTGACGTTGATACTCCTTTTCTGCTCTGCGAAGACTCATGCCAGATGCATAGACAATCGCCATTTCAGTTTTATCACGCGCGGTGTACATTTCCTCACCTGCACTCGCGAACTGCTGCTTGAAAACTGCATTTTTGTGCTCTGTGTCAGTTTCTTTATCTTACAATAACAATAACAACAATAATAGCAAAGAGCAATAAACAATGTCCCATAAACAAGGTGCAATAAACACTGCTGCAGGAGTTATCAGTCTTTTATTCTTCTGTTTTGCATCTCCTCTTCACACAGCCCTCTCCTCGCCCCGTTATGTTCCACACCCACACAGCCACTTTACCACTGATGAGCCAAAAGTGTAGCGGCTAAAAGGAAGGTCCTAGATGAAAAATTTCAACGTTTTAACTGAAAAGTAGCCTATTGCAAACAACTTTGGTCTCTTATATTTTTTCATTTTTCTGCAAAATAACAGATGTCCTATGTACTCGAACTTTTGGGTCAATTTCCACACCCGCACAGCCACTTTACCACTTATGAGGCGAGAGTGTAGCGGCCGAAAGGAAGGTCCTAGACGTAATCTCTCCATTATCACGGGAATGTAAAAAAATTGCAAATAACGTTATTAACAAAACATTTGTTGCCCGGGCAAAGAAAAGGAAAGATCGCGTATTATATATTTAAAATTAAAATAAGACATGCTTTTTTCTTGACATATTTGTTTATTGAATAAGTACGTGCATTTTGATCAACTAGAGTCCGTAATCTGTCCCCAAAACTGCATTAATATAATGAAGTAGGAAATCACGTATTTGCAGTAAGGTGAGGGCAAAAATGCATAGTTGGTGATACTCATTCTGTATATGAGATGGCTGAAAGTTTAGGTGCAAAAATTATGCGAATATAAAATTTTTCCCATAATTTGCAGCGAAAAGTTGGGGTGCATAAATTACACGAGAGTGAAAAATATGCGAGCAAATACGGTACACATATTACACGTGATCCAGACAGTTGAGAAATATCGCAAAAAACATTGAAATTACGTTTTAGACAGTGTCTTGGAAAAAACAAGTTTGGGGTTCATGACGTGACCGCGTTTTACAGAGACCTGCGTTATAGCGTTATATATATATATTATTTATATATATATATATATATATATATATATATATATATATGTGTGTGTGTGTGTGTGTGTGTG
Source organism: Uropetala carovei (assembly GCA_036926305.1). Classification (NCBI taxonomy): domain Eukaryota; kingdom Metazoa; phylum Arthropoda; class Insecta; order Odonata; family Petaluridae; genus Uropetala; species Uropetala carovei. The sequence goes on along the minus strand of JAXCHB010000037.1, from coordinate 6,116,791 downwards.
TGCGTGTGTGTGTGTGTATATATATATATATGTATGTATATATATATAAGGGTGGCCCTTAATTTTCGACTTTCGAATTTTTTTGGTCTCACCCCCTAGAATGGTTCCAATTCCTAAAATAATTAACTACAAAAATTTTTAGCCCGATCAGAGAATATTAACAGGTGCCACAAAGGCTCCAAAGTTACGAAATTGTAGATTTTTCTGGATGTATCAATTTTTTAACGTATTTCAGGTAATATCTCAAAAATGGTAAGTCCTTATCGAAAATTTGATGAGATGATGTCGATAGAGCATTAAATTTCCTACAATTTTGGTATTTAAAATTTTTTCATGCGCCTAACTGTATTTGAGATAATCGCATTTGAATGTAGAGAAAGTAAAAAACCATACTAGAGATAGGACATAGACCTAAAAAGAATAAAGGAAAAATGCTGAAAATAATGTTATTATTATAGTAAAATTTTTGCGCATTATATATTAGAAATACATCACCACCCATTACGATTAACAGAACAACAAAATCATTTTTAAAAACACATACAAAATTAAATTACACACTTATTTTTGTAATAGTGTTTCTTTTTTACAATCCGGATATTTTTTTCGATAATCATTAACAACTTGTAACAGATATTGCTTTTGACTTTCGTCTTTTGTTAAAATATTATTGTACTCTTGTATTAACTTAATTCAACTTTCTGCCACATCATTTACTACTGATAATTTTGTCAAGATTCGGATTCCTTTCTGATAATCATCTCTTGCTTCCCATGCATCAAGGTCTGCCTTGGAATTTTAAATCTTGAAAAAAAGTTCATTTCCAATGATACGAATTCGTTTAACTCTTTCATTATGAAATCCTTCATATATCTTGGACGGAATAAAATCCTTTTAACAGTAATATCCTCTGATTCCTCTGATAATTTTTTTGCCTCTACCATTTTCAATTTCGTATCCTTTGGCACACGAGATTAAAAAAACACGAGAGCAATACTCTCAGGAGTGAGGTACCATAAGTCTCCGCATAACTTATTCGTGGACATGCGAGAAATATCAGAATCTGGATACTGCGCCAAGTTTTTTAATAATTGAAAATCGTTAAAAGGGGCTTCGATCGCAACAGGAGCTCTAAACCAGTCTTCTACACACAAATGAACCAAAAAAAATGCATGTCTCAAAATGCTCTCACTTCCCTAGCCTGAAGCTGAAATTGATTTTGGATCATAAATACTTTTAAGCTCTATATTGCTTTCGACATCCACCTCGCATGATGGAAAGTGCCAGGATATCGAAAGGAAATTCCACGAGGTAGAGTTGCTCCCAGAAATATAACTGTTAACTCCAGTAATTCCCTATAATCCTCCCTACACTGTTGGTCTTTTAGAGAATGTATACAAAATTCTGTAGTCTGATTTAGGATATTTTGAATAGCTTATTTCACAAATGCATCCTTTATTCCGACGTCAAATTCTGTTGCGTCGATATTGGGCCACGTTTCTTGAAATCTTTTGAAAATAGGAACATATGGACCCAATGTAGGCAATCTCAATTTCACATCGAACACACTCCTCAGCACTAGTTTCAAAATGTGGCGTCGACAAGGCAGATACAGAAGGTCATGTTTGGTTTGTCACATTTCCTATAAAATATATTTCATCATGCGCACGAAGAGTGATACTTGCTGATGACGACGAAGATGTAGCCATTTTACAATAAATTTTAATACTTTAATACTTTTATAAACACAATTAACACAAATAAACTTGAACGAAAGCACTGTCAAACATTTCAACTACCACAGTTTTACCACAACTGCCGCATATACCTAAGTGAACTCGTCACGTGGTCAATGACAGTGTAACTGGAGTTGCCAGAAAGAGCAAATCGCGGGGGGAAAAAGTCGACCAAGCAAATGAAATCAGGGGTGAATTTCACTGTGCATGCGCTCTCTGTGGTAAATTATTATTATTATTATTATTATTCATGCTGCCACAAAAACGGCGACTTCCGAATCACTACTAGAATATTCTTTTTTTGCTTTCTCTACATTCAAATGCGACTATCTCGAAAACGGTTGGGCGTATGAAAAAAGTTCAAATACCAAAATTGTAGGAAATTTAATGCTGTATCAAAATCATTTCATCAAATTTTCGATAAGGACTTACCATTTTTGATATATTACCTGAAATACGTTAAAAAATTGATACATCCAGAAAAATCACAATTTCGTAACTTTGGAGCCTTTGTGGCACCTGTTAATACTCTCCAATTGGGCTAAAATTTTTTGTAGTTAATTATTTTAGGAATTGGAACCATTCTAGGGAGTGAGACCAAAAAAATTCAAAAAAAAATTTCATTGTGTATAACTAAGGGCCACCCTAATACACACACACACACACACACACACACACACACACACACACACATATGTATGTATGTATGTATGTATGTATGTATGTATGTGTGTGTGTGTGTGTGTGTGTGTGTATGTATGTATATAAATACTACGGAAGATGAAAGGTAAATGAGGATATTTAGGACAACTAGGTGTTGAAGGAAACCCAGTGAGCACTTACTGGAAGGAGTGCTGCTGGGTTGTTGGAGAGACATATTTGTAGAAGTTATTGGAGCTTTTGGGAGGATCCCTTCGTCAGCACAAGAGAGACACAACTCATTTACCTTTCCTCTTCCGTAAGTTTATATATATATACCGTATCTGCCCGAATACAAGCCAATGTTTTTTGTCAAAATCTATCATGAAAAAATCACATCTCGGCTTAAATGCGAGTCCGAGGAAAATTTGGGTTATGGTTTAATCTCGAAGTCTCTCATTGCCTCCATTTTCAAATGATAGAACTATATTTTTCGTAAAGTAAATATTTGAACTACGATGAATATATATAAAAATATCTTGGCGAGATCGCTTGCGATAATTGACGAATACGCAAAATGCGCTGACGGCTTTGAATGCTCAACTGTTTGAATGTCGGTAAAACTTTACATGGAACGTGTATAATTATAAAAATGCAGTTTCTTAAGGCAATGTAAATGCTAATTTCATTGGAAATAGACGTGGATGAAAAATATCTTGGCGAAATCGCTTGCGTAAATTGACGAATACGCAAAATGCGTTGACAGCTTAGAACGCTAAACTGTTTTAATTTCGGTAAAACTTTACATGGAACGTGTATAATTATAAAAATGCAGTTTCTTAAGGCAATGTAAATGCTAATTTCATTGGAAATAGACTTGGATGAAAAACTATCTTGGCGAGATCGCTTGTGTAAAATGACGAATACGCAAAATGCGTTGATGGTTTTGATCGCTCAACTGTTTTAATTTCGGTAAAACTTTACATGGAACGTGTATAATTATAAAATGGAGTTTCTTAAGGCAATGTATATGCTAATTTCATTGGAAATAGACTTGGATGAAACAACTAAACCATTTCCCGCACATTTTTTCGATCTCAAATAATGTATTCTAAGATGTGCATAAATGCCCGGCACACTTCAGCATAAAATCTAAGAAATTTACGTTTTTGCCAGAATATTGTGGAAATTTTTGGGGGGTCGGCTTCTATTCGCGCTGATACGGTATATCCCTTCCAACTGCCTCAAAGTCGGTGCAAGAGTGTAAACGGAGACTAAAGGGCGAAGAACAGTGGTGTCCTTGGACATCGGTAGGTTCAACCATGCTGTGAAGTCTTTCTGCAATATCTCTGGCCAAAGTGAAAGAGGTACTCACCAACCCGCTCTAGGCCAGCGTGTTGTTTTAAGGCCCACAATCCTCCCATGACAGGAACACCCATAAAAAACGGCCCTCATTCTCTGGAGGCTGGATTGCCTCTGACCGTGGCAGTGGTCAGAAACAAGGCATGAAGGCAGAGGGTGCTAAGAATCCCCGGAGGTTAAATGCCCACTGCCACTCTTTCTCATCCTTACCCAATTCCTTTAACCTCAACCTAACTACCTTTAACTGCTGGACTTTGTCCAGTGAAGATAAACCTCAAGAACTCCAAGAACAAATGGAGAAGATCAAGTAGTACATTTTAGGGCTTAGTGAGGTCAGAAGAAAAGGGGAAGGCCTATTGGAGTTGAAGAGTGGACATATTTTTTATTACAGGGGAACTGACACAGGAAGAACAGGAGGTGTTGGATTCATCATCAACAAAAAATTGAAGAATAATATCGTGGAAATGGAAAGTTCATCCGAGCGGGCAGCTAGACTACTGCTTCAAATAAATAAAAGATATCAACTTCAAATAGTCCAAGTTTATGCGCCAACGTCATCATACTCGGATGAGGAAGTGTAAGATTTCTACCAAGAAGTTGGAGAACTGCACAACAAAGGAAGCTGCCATCTAAAAGTGGTCATGGGTGATTTCAAGTGCTTTTGGCAAGAATGCGAACATCTTTAAATCAAATATTCCAGTCTTCCTAAAAAGGAGGCTGTATGACCAATGTGTTCTGCCTGTTCTGACATATGGTTGTGAAACATGGACCATGAATGCCAGAATGATACAGCGCCTGCAAACAACACAGAGGGGCATGGAGAGGTGCATGTTAGGGATCACCCGAAGAGACCTCAAGAGGAATGACTGGGTAAGAAAGAAGACGGGATTCTGTGACGTGATTAGAAGAGTGAAGGTGTTAAAATGGCGGTGAGGGGGCCACATTGCTAGAAGAAATGACCAGCGTTGGACGTCCAGTGTCATCGAATGGATCCCAAGAAACATCAAGAAACCAAAAAGAAGACCGAAAGACAGGTGGGACAGAGAGCTTGTTAAGTTCTTGGGGCAAACTTGGAGGAGGGATGCAACTGACAGGGAAAACTGGAAGAGTCTGGGGGAGGCCTTCGTCCGTCAGTGGCTTTAAGATGCTCTTTATGGTATCGTGGATGCCGGGATAAAATGTGGTGATTAGGGTGATTTGGGGGATAGAGTCGGGGATGGCAGGTTTCTAAGTGGCGGTGAAGTAGAGTTGGTTTGAGGCTGCTGTTTGCTAAAACTTCATCACAAATCACGCACCTTGGTTGTGGATGATCTTGATCCCCAGTAGACATAAAACCAAACTTTATGTAATCATCACTGTACTTTTTTTTCTTATTACCGTATTCACCCGAATCCAAGACGACCCTGAATCTAAGACGACCCCCCATTTTGATGATTCCAAAGGAGAAAAAAGCTCAAATTGACCTTCATGACTACAAAAATTATAAATCTTGTGAAATATTTATTTTCTCTTATACTTTTCTTGAATGTCATTGTCTTTTAACATTTTAAAATCATAAGATCACATCACAAATAGAACCATTCAGGTTTTCAAACAAATTAAATGGTAGCATTCATTTTAAGATAACATTAAAAATAAAGTAAATACATTGAAAGAATATACTCATTTCAGGACAACAAAAAAACATTTCCATCCAAGTGCTGCAAAAAATCATTTTATTGTGTTAGTCATCATCACTGTCTATGCAACCTTCACTATTTTCCTCATGCTCACTATCTTTATCACTCTCAACTTCATCATCAGTCTCCCACAAAACATCATCCTCACTCCCATCCATGGCATTAGATAAGCAGCATTTCTTAAATCCTTTCACTATTACTTTTGCATTTATTTGTTGCCACGATGCCTTGATCCATTGGCAGAGCATTGCAACTTCAGGTTTCTTAAGATTTCCTTTTGGTGTTAAAGTGTGAGTTCCACTCTGTAACCACTCAGAATACAAAACCTTTAAATTATTTTTAAAACACTTATTGACAGCAACATCTAAAACTTGAAGTTGCGATGTCATTCCTCCAGGTATTACAATAAGATCAATATTCATCGCACTCATTATGTTTTTAATTTCAGGAGATAAGTGTCCTTGAATGCATCCAGTGAAAGCATTGCTCTTTGTTTCAGTAAAGCTCCTGGCCGTCTATTCCATACCACATGTAACCAATCTCTCATTAGTTCTTTAGTCATCCACCCCTTTTCTTGACGCCTATTATTCCACTTGGCAAATGTTTCTTAGGCATTGTTTTCCACTTTAGAATCACATATGATGGTAATTTAGTCCCATCTGCTAAAACCGCCAACATTACCGTGACTCGCATTTTTTTCGTTGCCTGTAGTTTTAATTAGGATGGACTTCGCACCTTTTTCTTTCACAGTATAATTAGATGGCATGTAGAAGAAAACCGGAGTTTCATCGGCATTTCCTATTTGGCTCAAAAGGTAATTATTGGTTTTTCTAAGTCCAATTACGTATTTCTGGTAAGCGAGAAGTTTTTCAACATAGTCTTCTGACAATTTCTGACAGCGAAGTTCGTCGCCGTAAAGAAAAATTATTTCGTCGCATCATTCTCACGCACCAACTTCTGTTGGCCTTGAATTCTTGCAATGATATATTAAGTCCTCTAGTAATTTCATTAGCTTTAAGTATAATACTTTCAGTCGAAACAGGCATACCGTTCTTCCTCATGGTGCGCACAAACTTGACTACTTCTTCAATGCCATGAAATCGGCCTAATTTTGGACCACTGAGCGACTTCCTTGTGGCTTTGGCTTTTTCTAGTTCGTGTTTTGAGAGTTTCCATCGACGCACATTTGCCTCAGATACACCGAACTTTCTACTCGCATCAGAGTTATTAGTTTTTCCGGCGTAATTTATCACGATCAGCTTAAAATTTGTATCTTAGCTCCGTCTAATTCCTTTGTTAACTTTCCCTTTGCACTCGTGCCACGTACTTCAACATGATCTGTCATTTTAACTTAAGGGTTGTGCATTTAAATCAAGAATGCACAACTCAAAATTACTGTCACGCTTATTGAATCGCGGTGCGTCGTTTGAAAGGGGAATCCCAATGTTTTCCGCTCTCATTTGTTTTGACATTACGTGCCATTACGTGCAAGATGAAAGTACGTCGTCTGTGTTATGATCGTCGACGATGATTATTAGTCTAAATAATTATTATTCCCGTCATGTTTTTCTTATTGTTATTACTATTTGTTTATTTCACTTCTTTATGTACGTACTTGAATTTGCTGTTGTGAATTGTTTACTCTAATATACCATTTGTTGTAAAAACCATTGATTAAATGCTTAAATATACTTCGTATTCGAATGTAAGACGACTCTTGATATTTACAGCTGAAAATTTGGAAAAAAGGTCGTCTTAGATTCAGGTGAATACGGTAATTGTTTCTCCAACACTATTTTGATAACATTTATTTTCTGTCTTTCCAACACCAACATCCGTTTTCAACCACTTATCCATTATAAAGTACGTTTCATAAAATTCAAATTTAAAAAGATAAAAATACGATTGAAGAGTATAAAAGGAAATAGTCAATACACCGAACTAAATACACAAACAAAAAACACTGTAGAACATGAAAACACAAAAGTAAATACTAAAGAAAAACTTCAGTTCATGGGAGTAAGTTTACTCCGTGAGCATAAAACACCAACTGATTCATGGGATGAAAAGAATGCAAAAGTATTGGATAACTGAAATTGAGCACAATTTGTAGCACACAACAGAAATTTTTCCTGTTGTGTGCTACAGTGTGTGCTCAATTTCGATCAATTACATAACATTGTGTAGTCGCTCCAGTCCGCTTCCAGAAACCAAGCACAATGTATGTGGATAATTGTCTCAACGTACCTCCTTGACCTTTATGTTAACAGTGATAGTTTCAACAAAAGTATCAAATTGTGCGTCGTCTCTTTGTATTCCTTTAAATAGTCACTGCAAAGATGAAATCCAGAATTTTAAAAAAATAGTAGTAAGTATATGTAGTTGTTAAAAATATCCAACAAGGACTAAATTAATTGATCAACTTTGGCCGCCATTACAGACTTTTTTGCCGTGAACTCCCTGAGTGATCTCGCGAACCACAGTATGGGAACCATTGGCCTAGGGGATAACGAGTAGGACTTTCGATGTATGGTCTCAGAATTCCAGACCAGCATTGTTCAACTTTTTTCTCGTGTAAGATTTCATTTTTTGTGCTAGTTTTTCTCCAATTTTTTGGAAAATACTTATTCACCGCAATTTTCAGTTTTTTCACACAGGATAATTGTTTTTAATCACTAGACCACTATATTCCCCCATTTTTCAGAAAATATTTATACACCGCTGTTTGCATATTTTATTCCCAACATACTCCCTCAAGAAAATTAGCCGCTTCTGTCCATCACTACATTGACACTCTCCGTAGACATTGGCGTATTCTTTAAGCTGTGATATTCTGCCGTAATTGTACTTCCACCCTTTACATCTAGTTTGCATTTCCCATGCATTCCTTTGGATGGTAATTCTAAAAAAAAACGATAATATAAATATTCATGGCAACAGGGGCAGCATATAAATAGCTGCGAGTGGCGCAAATTATTTCTTAATGTAAATGAAGTTTCGTTCACAGACAAAATTAAAATAAATTGCTGAAACTGTGGCAAGCATTCATTTATGTTGCTCCTGGTGCCATGAATATTTGTTTTCCGTGTTTCTTCGACGATTATCATCCAAAGGAATGCGCTGGAAATTCATACTAATTTTGAAAGGTGGAGGGTGTCAACCCAGCAACGGGCAGATGCAGAGCGAGGAGCTCACAGATATTATTCTTCACGATCATACCTTCCGATGCTATATGCCTGTACCAATAACAACTAATAAGATGGGTTACTTTTTATTATCCGCAAATATATTCTTTATTGTTTGCTCTTGCAATAATCTTCTTCTTGCAGGAAAAATGATTAAAACTTACAATAATAAATTCACAGGATTTTTGAGGGTGTAAGTTGGGAATAAAATACGCAAATAGCGGTGTATAAACATTTTCTGAGAAATGGGGGGAAATAGTGGTCTAGTGATTAAAAACAATTATCCTGCATGAAAAAAATAAAAATTGCAGTGAATAAGTATTTTCCAAAAAATTAGAGAAAAACTAACACGAAAAATGAAATTTTACACTAGAAAAAAAGTTGAACAATGCTGGTCTTGAACTCCAAGACCATACATCAAAAGTCCTACTCGTTATCCCCTAGGCTACGGTCGCTAGTGAATGTAAGAGCGAAGTTATTATGATTTATTAAGATTGGCCAATTTTTGTACTTTTTAATTAATTATTTCTCTTAAACTAAAAGGCATTGGCCCCTAATTCCACAATGGTATTTTTTTTTGACAAACTTTCCACTGGTAGAAGATGAATCAAATCTGAGTGTTACACTCCATAGCCTCTCCTTGTCAACTACACCTAATTTCTGTCAAAATCTTGAAGTCGAATTTTTTTACCTATGCAATACTTTCTCAGTATACTTTGTATATGAGAAAGTAAAAATGAATATCATAGTTCCTAATTAACAAGAAAATAACATGAAAAATTTTATTGCAATAACAGTCACAAGTATGCTTGGTAACATATTTATTAATTTCTACACTGTTAGGTAAACCTGGAAGACCAAAGGGTCCTTTGAAGGTATCAGATGTTCATAAGGAAGGATGCCGCCTTCAATGGCAAAAGCCTGAAGATGATGGTGGAACTCCTATAAGAGACTATGAAGTTGAGAAAATGGACACATCTACAGGAAAGTGGATCCGAGTTGGTCGTGTTCCTGGTGACAGAGCACCCCCTGAAATTGAAGTGACTGGCCTCACTCCTGGTCAGGAGTACAAATTCAGAGTTGTTGCCACAAATGATGAGGGTGACTCAGAACCACTCATCACTGAACTTCCTATCATAGCTAAGAATCCATTTGGTATGCAAATTCTTCCTTGTGAATTGCATTGTTTATTTGAGGAAAGTGATTTATATCACTTATTGCTCTTCTTTTCTTTATTCAGATGAACCAACCAAGCCTGGAACACCAGAAATTACCGACTATGACAATGAAAGTGTTGACCTGAAATGGACGGCACCTAACAATGATGGAGGGGCCCCCATTGAGAAATATATCATTGAAAAGAAAGATAAGTAAGTGCGAATTAAAACTTTATTATTACTTGTGCCAAAATAAATTATAGGAATTGACGAATGTTGATATATATTTTAAGGTTAAAAGTTAGGAGGTGAATCTCATTTTAGAATTTGATTGAGCATTTCTTGTTTGAAAACATTTTTTTTACATAATGTTTTATTACACACACAGCAGCAGATATGCAATAATGCTTTGGCTTTGGGACTGCCTGGGGATGTCCACATTTTCAAAAATTTGCATTAAATGCAGTGGCAGTCCATTGATGCAATGCTTCCCCTCATAGCTAATAATAAAGATTTTGTCTTACTCCAAATATTATGTTAATATTTAATAATATCATTATGTTATATACTAAGGGCTGTATCTCAAATTCCTCTAATGCCCAACCCCATGCTATGCCTTGCGTGGCCAATTCACCATACTGGCTCACCTGGTAGCTTTGGCTTTAGTCCTCCCTTCTCCTAAAAATTGAGGTAGTCAGTCATAACAACTACAACTATGAAATATTTGGAATGCACCTGTATTTACCATCTCCTGTAGTTGCTGCAATTCATACCTCTTTATCCCCCCTCCTCTCTGAGCATTTACCTCCCCTTTGTCCTCTGATTGTTAGCATTAGGAAAGCAAAAAATTTTTTTAGTAGATAGAAAGATAACTCACTACCTGTAAGAAAATGGGGATGGCCAAAGTAATTGGCTTTGGTGCAGCAAGTGTTCAAATCCACCACCATACCTCATCATCAGCTCTTTTCAATCCATTAATGGATGAAGGCCTCCTCAAGACTCCTCCAGTTCTCCATATCACCTGCCTCCTTGCTGCTTTATATTTAGGTTGATCTATCCAGAAAGTGGTTTGTTGATATTGATGATTTGACCCAAGTTAGCATAAATTGTTACTTCTGTGAGTTCTGCTCTGTTGATATATATATATATATATATATATATATATCATCATCATCATCATCAGCCTTTTTCAGTCCACTGATGGACGAAGGCCTCCCCCAGACTCTTCCAGTTTTCCCTCTCAACTGCCTCCCTACTCAAAGTTTGCCCCAAGAACTTAACAAGCTCTCTGTCCCACCTGTCGTTTGGTCTTCTTTTTGGTCTCTTGATGTTTCTTGGGATCCATTCGATGACACTGGACGTCCAACGCTGGTCATTTCTTCTAGCAATGTGGCCCGCCCACTGCCATTTTAACACCTTCACTCTTCTAATCACGTCACAGACTCCCGTCTTCTTTCTTACCCAGTCGTTCCTCTTGCGGTCTCTTCGGGTGATCCCTAACATGCATCTCTCCATGCCCCTCTGTGTTGTTTGCAGGCGCTGTATCATTCTGGCATTCATGGTCCATGTTTCACAACCATATGTCAGAACAGGCAGAACACATTGGTCATACAGTCTCCTTTTTAGGAAGAGTGGAATATTTGATTTAAAGATGTTCGCATTCTTGCCAAAAGAACTCCATGCCATCTCCATTCTCCGGTTGATTTCTCCAAGAAGCGAACCATCAGTAGTGACGAGTTAACCTAAGTAAACGTAGCTGGTTACTTCTCCGAGTTCTGCTCCGTTGATATGTATCTTCTCAGAATTTGTGAAGGAGTTGTACATAACCTTTGTTTTATTAAGATTCATCTTAAGTCCAGCTTCTCGGCATGCTTCCTCAAGCTCTTCAGTTCTTCTAAGGAGCTCTTCTGGGCTCCCTGCGAACAGTATGATATCATCTGCAAAGCGCAGGTGACTCAGATATTCTCCATTTACCTTTATGCCTTTTTCCTCCCAGTCTAGCATTTTGAATACTTCCTCTAGAGCTGCTGTAAATAACTTAGGGGACATAGTATCTCCTTGTCTAACTCCCTTTTCGGCCTTAAAGGCACTCGTCTCTTCATGCAGCTGGACAGATGTTGTCGCATTTTCGTAGATATTCTTGATCAAGGTTACGTACGTTTCTTCTACTCCTTGTTTCTTTAGTGCACGTAACACCGACGAAGTTCGGACAGAGTCGAATGCTTTCTCGTAGTCGATAAAGCACATACATAGAGGTAATTCATACTCGTTGGTCCGACTGATTACCTCTCTCACGACTTGGATGTGGTCCATCGTGCTATACCCACTGCGAAATCCAGCTTGCTCTCTGGGTTGGGCAGCATCAAGATGGTTTTGAAGGCACATAGTGAGTATTTTGGTGAATATTTTGTAGACTGTTGGGAGTAAGCTGATCGGTCTGTAGTTATTCAAGTCTTCTTTGGAACCTTTCTTGTACAGAAGGATAATACATGCGTGGTTCCATGTTTCTGGTATCTTTTTCTTCCTCAGACAGGAATTAAAAATCTTAGCGAGAATTGTTTCCGTATGATTCCCCATTGCTTTGAATACTTCCGCTGTGATACCATCCATTCCAGATGCTTTTCCATTCTTCATACTTCTGATTGCGTGTCTCACCTCTTCCGGAAGGATACCTGGGACCTCTTCGGTGGGCATGTTTGCATCATCATTAACTTCATCATTTCCTAGAGGATCCTCATACAGCTTGGTGTAAAATTCTTGTACCCGTTTCAGGATGAGTTTCCTACTATGGGTTATGGAGCCGTCTTCTAGCATCAAGGCCATCAGCTGTCTCTTTCCGATCGAGAGACGTTGCTTCATTTTCTTGTAACTTCTATTGTTTTCTATGGTTTTCTCGATTAGCTCATAATTATATTTTTTCACATCTTCCTTGATGCACTTCCTTATAGTTTTGTTTGGTTCTGCAAAATGGATCATTTCTTTAGAATCATTAGTAATTATCATTTTCCTTTTTTTTCCATCAGCAGTCTTGTTTTTTCGTTCAGCTTTTTCTCTGGCTTTGTTTTAACTGTTTGGCCTATTTCTTCAGCGGTTTCCTTGAGTATCTCTATAAATTGGGATTCAACTTCTTGGTCTTCCAGTGCACTGAATCGATTTTTCAGTTGGAGCTGAAATTCTTCTTTTCGTTCTTTAGCACCTGCGTGTTGATAATAGACTTAGGCTTCTTTATAAGCTATGTTTTTCTAACTTTGAGTTGAATTTTATTCTGCATCTTACCAAGCGATGGTCGCTTCCAGTTTGAAACTGGTTGAGGACAGAACAGTCTTCAGCCAATTGATTCTTATTGACTAGTATGTAGTCAATTTCGTTTTTGGTACCATTGGGTCCTTTCCACGTCCATTTTGTATTGGGATTCTTTTTGAAGAAAGTGTTCATTATATATAGACTAGTACATTCAGCAAAGTCTACAAGGCGGTCCCCTCGTTCATTTCTGTCTCCATAGCCCTATTTTCCAACTGCGCTGTCGTCTTCCTTTTGTTCTCCTACCTTGGTATTGAAATCACCCATGACCACTTTTAGATGGCAGCTTCCTTTGTCGTGCAGTTCTCCAACTTCTTGGTAGAAATCTTCCACTTCCTCATCCGAGTATGATGACGTTGGCGCATAAACTTGGACTATTTGAAGTTGATATCTTTTATTTATTTGAAGCACTAGTCTAGCTGCCCGCTCGGATGAACTTTCCATTTCCACGATATTATTCCTCAATTTTTTGTTGATGATGAATCCAACACCTCCTGTTCTTCCTGTGTCAGTTCCCCTGTAATAAAAAATATGTCCACGTTTCAACTCCAATAGGCCTTCACCTTTTCTTCTCACCTCACTAAGTCCTAAAATGTCCCACTTGATCTTCTCCATTTGTTCTTGTAGCTCTTGAAGTTTATCTTCACTGGACAAAGTCCGGCAGTTAAAGGTAGTTAGGTTTAGGTTAAAGGAATTTGGTTAGGATGAGAAAGAGTGGCAGAGTGTTTAATTTCCGGGGATTCTTTGCACCCTCTGCCTTCCTGCCTTGTTCCTGACCACTGCCACGGTCAAACGCAATCCAGCCTCTGGAGAATGAGGGCCGTTTTTTATGGGTGTACATGTCATGGGGGGATTGTGGGCTTTAAAACACCATGCTGGCCCAGAGCGGGTTGGTGACTACCTCTTTCACTTTGGCCGGAGATATTGCAGAAAGACTTCACAGCATGGTTGAACCTACCAGTGTCTGAGGACACCACTGTTCTTCGCACTTTAGCCTCCGTTTACACCCTTCCGCCGACTTTGAGGCAGTGAACCAGCCATGTTTACTTAGGTCAACTCATCAGTACTGATGGTTCGCTTCTTGGAGAAATCAACCGGAGAGTGAAGATGGCATGGAGTGCTTTTCGCAAGAATGCGAACATCTTTAAATCAAATATTCCACTCTTCCTAAAAAGGAGACTGTATGACCAATGTGTTCTGCCTGTTCTGACATATGGTTGTGAAACATGGACCATGAATGCCAGAATGATACAGCGCCTGCAAACAACACAGAGGGGCATGGAGAGATGCATGTTAGGGATCACCCGAAGAGACCGCAAGAGGAACGACTGGGTAAGAAAGAAGACGGGAGTCTGTGACGTGATTAGAAGAGTGAAGGTGTTAAAATGGCAGTGGGCGGGCTACATTGCTAGAAGAAATGACCAGCGTTGGACGTCCAGTGTCATCGAATGGATCCCAAGAAACATCAAGAGACCAAAAAGTAGACCGAAAGACAGGTGGGACAGAGAGCTTGTTAAGTTCTTGGGGCAAACTTGGAGTAGGGAGGCAGTTGACAGGGAAAACTGGAAGAGTCTGGGGGAGGCCTTCGTCCGTCAGTGGCTTTAAGATGCTCTTTATGGTATCGTGGATGCCGGGATAAAATGTGGTGATTAGGGTGATTTGGGGGATAGAGTCGGGGGTGGTGGGGCGGTTGGAGTGTAGGTTAGGAGTGCTGGGTGCGACTGAATGTCGGATTTGGTCCCGGATCAGGTCCGGCAGGTAACCGCGGTAGAGGAATGCATTTTCGAGGACGTGGCAGTGCTCGGAGAGTGAGTCTTAGGTCCTAGAGGATTCTCCGCCCTCGGCGGGCTAGGGCATAGGGGATTGAAATTTTCGTGTGGAGGTGGTGGCAGCTGTGAAAATGGAGATATTGAAGGCGGTTGGAGGGGTTTAAGTTAACTTTGGTGTGTATTTGGTTTTCTCTGATGGAGAGGTCGACATCCAAGAAGGTGATGCTGGAGGGGGAGGAGTGGTGGGTGAAGGGGAGCATAGGGTGGGAAGAGAGGCGCTGTAAAAAGGACTGGAGTGAGTCAGGTCCATGTGTCCAAAGAAGAAAAATGTCGTCAATATACTTCAGCCACAGGAGTGGGATGGGGTGTATGTCGAGGACACCTTCATCCCATTTACTTAGGAAGACATTGGAATATGAGGGCGCCATGCAAGTGCCCATCGCAGTACCTTTTATTTGTAGGTAGTGGTGACCTCCGAAGTTAAAGTTGGTGTTGTAGAGCACCATTTCAGCCAGTTTTGTTAGGAAGTGGGAGGAGGGTCTTGCGTCAGGTGGTCTCGAGTCAAGGGATTTTTTCAGGGCGGACAGTCCATCGTGGTGGGGGATGTTTGTATAAAGGGAGTAGATGTCTATTGTTGTCATGATTGTGTTAGGTGGGAGGGGTAGTGGAGAGTTTTTAGGCATTGAAGAAAGTGGTTAGTATCTTGGACGAAAGATGGGATTTGATGAACAAGGGGTTTAAGGTGGGACTCCACAAAGGCGGAGATGCATTCTATGGGAGAGTTATAGCTACAGCGTTTAGAGAAAGGTGCTTCGGTGAGAACATTGTGCAATGTGTATTGTGGTAGTTCATCGACTGTTTATGACTTAAAGAAGCAAAAGAGTGAATTAATGAATTTTTACACAGAATGTGATTTTCCAAAATTAATGAACAACAGAAAAACACTCCATCTGTCAAAGACAATTGACGTGGATAAAGTCTTACTAAAAATCGGTACAACATACATTGTACTAACTTTCTCATATATAGGTACTAATGCGTCGTTTAGTTATCTTTAGAAAATGAAAGTCGTATGAACCTGTTTTTAGAAAATCCAATTTTTGTTAAAGTTGCCCAAGAATAAAATAGCCTTATATTCATTCATTGAGAAAAGTTAAATACGTAGTATTATTATAGATGCATACTCAAGTAACTGTATGAAATTTGATCAAAATCATAAGAGCCGTTTTTGAGAAAATCAAATTGTTGTTAAAGTTGCCTAGAATAAATTAGCCTTATATTCATTGTTTGAGAAATATGAACTATTTGGAATTATTGAAGACATAAACTCAAGTAACTGTACAAAATTTGATCAAAATCGTTATAGGCATTTTTGAGAAAATTGAATTGTTAATGTTTCCTAGAATAAACTAGCCTTATATTTATTTTTTGAGAAATATGAACTATACAGTATTATTGAAGATGTCAACTCAAGTAACTGTGCGAAATTTGATCAAAATCGTTGTAGCCATTTTTGAGAAAGCTCGATTGTTTTTAAAAATGCATAGAATATACTACTCTTAATTATTGAGCAATGTCAACCCTTTCTACATATACTCTGCTCAGTATGATAAAATGCCTAAGTACAAGATTTCATTCATTTTCGTTCTACCGTCTAGGCTCCAGAGCCAGTAACAGACAGACAGACAGAATTGCAAGAACCACTTTTTCGGATTCAGCGACACCTGAAATGTGTATTTCCTTAAAAATCTCGAGGTCGAATTCTTTTTCGAAAACAATACTTTCTCGATATTTTGTATGAGAAAATAAAAATGATATTGATTGGTTGATGAAAATACTGACAGCAATATTGATCCTGTGGGGACCATTAACAAGCGTGCATGGATGACAAAGCAAATTTTTCTTGATTGGTTCGAGAACCATTCTGTCCCCGAAGCCAGGGCTCGCTGTCAGTCTGTAGGTCTTCCTGTCGAATGCACAATTATATTACTTCTTGATAATTGTGCTGCACACTCTGATGCTGAATTTGTAATTAAAGACAGTGTTTATGGTATTTACTTGCCTCCTAACTGTACATCGATTATCCAACCAATGGACCAAGGCATACTTCAGGCATTGAAAACTAGATACAAGGCTGAATTCATGCAAAAAATACTTATAAGGAATAAGAGTGACCGAATTCCAAAAATAATTTAACGTAAAGGATGCTATTTAGAGTGTTGCAAAGGCTTGGGACAATGTTTCCCAGGTTACTTTGTTGAATGGAATGCACAATTTATGGCCATCCACGAAATTTCTAAATAATGATGACATAACCCAATTTCGAAGGTTTTCCTTCTTCCGAAGAAAGTGAAATTTTTGAAGACTTATTGGCATTTACAACAATGTTTTCATGTGATACAGCAAAATGGGTAGATAAAGAAGCTATTGAAAATTATTTAAACGTTGACAACGGAGCTCCAGTTTACCTCCAACTTATAGATAGTGAAATTTGCAGTATGGTTATGAATCATAATAAAATAAATGAGAGTGATACTGAAGGGGATGGTGAAGTGTTGAATGAAAAGGAAAAAGTATCTATTGATAGGTGTATACAATTAACAGATGAACTAATTTGTGGAATGGAACAGGAGAGTTTTATTACAGAGCGGCATATTATGTGGGTTTACAAAATACAAGAAGTGTTCCCGAAAGAGAGACCAAAACATATGAAACAACAGACTGGGAAGGACATGTTCATGAAGGTTTCAACAGAGCCTCAACCTTCAACTTCTTCAGCCTGTGCTTATAAAACAGCTACCACTTCATATATCCATTCTGATGATAACTGTTCTTCGGATGAGTTTACAGAATAACTGTCCCAGCAAAATTTTATGGCTATGATTAAAACCTTCAGATGAGAAATTATTTCTATCTATTCAAAGTTCTATTTGTGAATTTTTTTATTTAAATAAAATAAAGCGTATTGTTTGAAATTATTTTGAGGATTTTAATTAAAATAGATTTTAGATGTGGTTGATTAATTTTCTAGGTAGCATGTAAGATCGGCTGGCATTTACAAACATTGAAATCTATATAAGATAGTGAATTGAAAATGATACTGCGAACGTAAGAATGAGCTAATACAAATAATAGATAGTTGAAATATGTGATAGTTTTTTTAGCTGCCTATATAGAGAGGAAAGATTCATTCTAGAAAACAACATATTTTAGGTAATAATTATTTTAAATGATAGTGATGCCTTGATTTATCTTAACAAATTGCATTGTTTTGTGTTAGAATTCTATATAAAGTAAAATTATCATTTAATTTTATACTCCATCGATATATTATAAGTATATACTAAATTAAGGACCCAAAATCCGGAAAATCCCCAAATCCGCAAATGTCTGGGCCGAGCTTGTCGGATAAGGGGTCCGGTACTGTGTGTGTTTATATATATATATATATATATATATATATAACACCACCCTCACGCTCCTCCTATTTCCGATTTTACCCCTTCCCTTACCCTTACCACCCTCTTTCACCCCGGGATCCACGAGGTCCTCAAGGAAATCCTTCATGCTGCCCACCCAATTCTTACTTCCACCTCCCACCAATCCCCCTTTACTAATTCCCTCATTCTTTCCTTCTGCCGGCCTCCCAATTTGGGAAATATCCTGTGGAAGAAAGAACTACCCACTCCCAACCCTCCATCCGTTGCAGGATCTCAACCCTGCGGCAAACCCCGTTGCCTCACATGCCCCATCCACCCACCCTCATTTTCATTCACCAGCCCCTCCTCCAACATCACCTATCCCATCCCCTCCAGAAGTAATTGCACTACGAGGAACGTCATTTACCTCCTCACCTGTACACTCTGTCCTGCTTTCTATGTAGGCCTCACCAGTAACCCCCTCAACATTAGAATTAATGGCCACCGGAACAGCGTAAATACCAACCGTCCCCTTCCGGTGGCTTCTCACACCAATTTACACCTTTAATAATTGCTTTACTTTAAGGATTATCCGCGCCCTACCGGATGATACCCCCGCCCCCCTACTTCGACAGTGGGAATTAGCCTACATCTTTCTCCTTGACTCTTTCTCCCCCCCTGGTCTTAACCTCCGATAACCCTATTGGCCGTCCCTCTTATCTGCCTCCTCCTATCCCCGAACTTCTCTCATTACCCCTCTCCCCCTCCCCATATCCCCCCCAGTGTATCACTTTAAACAGTATATGTTTCTCCGTCGCTGAAGAAGGGCGTCAGCCCGAAAGCTCCATTTTTGTTTCGTTTTTGTTCTTTTGTGTTTTTCATGTGTCCTCAGCACCCCCAGTGGCTCTTCAATCTAGGTAAGTGTCCACTGGGCTTCCTCCAACACCTTGTTGCTACCTTTATTATTACCTTTCCTTTTCCTTAAGCATTTATATATATATATATATAGTCGGATAAGGGGTCCGGTACTGTGTGTTTATATTTTTATTTATATATATATATATATATATATATATATATATATATATATATATATATATATATATATATATATATATGTATATTGTCGGATAAGGTGCCCGGTACTGTGTGTTTATATTTATTTATATATATATATATATATATATATATATATATATATATAAGGGTAGCAACAAGGTGTTGGAGGAAGCCCAGTGGACACTTACCTAGAATGAAGAGCCGCTGGGGGTGCTGAGGACATGAAATATGTTTCTCCGTCGCTGAAGAAGGGCATCAGCCCGAAAGCTCCATTTTTGTGTAGTTTTTGTTCTTTTGTGTTTTACGTGTGTCCTCAGCACCCCCAGCGGCTCTTCATTCTAGGTAAGTGTCCACTGGGCTTCCTCCAACACCTTGTTGCTACCCTTATTATTACCTTTCCTTTTCCTTAAGTATTTATTTATATATATATATATATATATATATATATATATATATATATATATATATATATATATATATATATATATATATATAAATATATAAAAGCTTAAAGAAAAGGAAAGGTAATAATAAAGGTGGCAGCAAGGTGTTGGAGGAAGCCCAGTGGACACTTACTTAGATTTGGAGAGCCGCTGGGGGTGCTGAAGACACACAAGATATATACAGGTACCTCTTGTTTTACGTACGTTTGATTTACGTATTTTTGCTTTAATGCACCCAGGTAATTAATTCCACTCTTTAAAGTACGTACGATAATTTTTGATTTAACGAACTGGCAATGTCGCCGACAGCACACACATTACCGGCACTACCTTTCAGTCTGCACGGTTGCCGCAGTTGTTTACATTACGCACATGATTCGGAACTGTATTTTGTTACATTATTCCACATTTTGTATTGCATTTTTTCTCTGTGTTTTGTGGTTTATCTTAAAAATGTGTGAAAAATGTGAATCTTTATATCCTGCTGCAACCCCATTGAAAAGACAACGAAAGGCAATATCATTTGAAACGAAATTAATGTGATAAATCATCTTGAAAAAGGTGAACGAATCACAGATATATGTCATTTGTCATTTGTCATTTGGCTAAAAGTACTATCATCACAATTTGTGATAATGCTGAAAAGACTAAGGAAAGTGCAAAATCTAGAACAGATATAAGTGCTGTAAGAACATCATGTTCAAGAAGTAATGTAATGGGAAGAATGGAGAAAATGCTGGGCACTTGGATAGAAGATCAGAATCAGCATCATATGCCTGTAAGCATGCTTTTGGTGGAAGCAAAGGCACGTTCTTTATATGATGACTTAACAGAGGAAGAGAAAGATTCCAAACCATTTCATGCCAGTTCAGGTTGGTTTGCTAATTTTAAAAAACAATACAATTTCCATAACATAAAAATGACCGGAGAGGCTGCATCAGCTGATGAAGTTGAGGCTAAAAAATTCATTGAAGGACTGAATACTCTGATTGAAGAAGGCGGCTATTCATGAAAGCAGATTTTTAACCTTGATGAAACTGCTATAAACTGGAAAAGGATGCCATCTCGAACCTATATTTCAAAAGAAGGGAAAACTGCGCCTGGCTTCAAGGCTTCAAAAGATAGATTCACACTCCTGGTTGGTGATAATGCTGAGGGAGACTGCAAATTGACACCTGTATTAGTTTATCGTACAGCTAATCCCCGTGCTTTAAAAGGTTTCGCGAAGCACCAATTACCTGTCCATTTTTATTCTAATGCTAAGGGATGGATAACTGGAACAATTTTTTGTGATTATCTTGTGTCTAAACTTGATGGTGATCTGCGACAGTATTGGTAAAAAAGAAAACATTCCATTTAAGATAATAATTCTAGTGGATAATGCCCCTGGACATCCTTCTTCAATTCAAGATTTAAAAGAGCATATCAAATTTGTGTTTCTACCTCCGAACACTACGTCGCTATTCCAACCAATGGATCAGGGCGTAATCGCTACATTGAAAGCATATTATCCATAGAAAACTTTCGATCTTATGGTGAATTCAATGGAGGAGAAAAATGTAACTGTTAAAGAATTTTGGAAAAACTTTAATATCCTAGATGCAATAATGCTTATTGGTGAAGCATGGACTGAAATTTCTTGTTCGTGTATGAATGGTATTCGGTGAAAATTGTGTCCATATTTCATTTATGACTTCAAAGGTTTCAGTGTTGGTGATGATGTTATGAAAACTATAGAGAAAATTGTGAAATTGGAAAAGGAAGTAGGCTTTGAAGACGTAGATTTAGATGATGTAGCTGAGTTATTAGCAGCACATAAGGAAGATTTAACAAATGAGAATTTAATTCAACTTCAGAGTGAACAGCGGGAGGAAGAAGAGGAGGAGGAGGCAACAGCTGAGACTGAAGTGTGCAGGCTCACAAGCAGCAGATTATCCAAAGCATTTGGACTCTTTGATGAAGGTTTGGCTATTCTGGACAAAGATGATCCAAACTCAGAAAGAAGCGCAAAAGTAAAGAGAAATGTTCTTGCTGCATTGACATGCTATTCTGAAATCTTAAAAGAAAAGACGAATAAAAATCAAATTTCATTGTTTTCATATTTTAAGAAAGGTGAATCTGTAACACCTGAATGTAAATCAGTGACATCGGAAAATTGTTCACCTCAGCTGACTACCGAGAAAGAAAAGCCCTCCACCTCCTCAGTACTACCATCACCATCACCAGCCGCCTCATCATCTGATCCAGATCTATCCTGATCTAACGATTTTGATCAAATTTCATACAGTTACTTGAGTTTACATCTTCAATAATAACATTGTTCATATTTCTCAAAAAAAATGAATATAAGGTTAGTTTATTCTAGGCAACTTTAACAATAATTCGATTTTCTCAAAAACAGCTCTTAACATTTTTGATCAAATTTCCTACAGTTACTTGAGTATGCATCTATAATAATACTACGTATTTAACTTTTCTCAATGAATGAATATAAGGCTAGTTTATTCTTGGGCAACTTTAACAAAAATTGGATTTTCTAAAAACAGGTTCATACGACTTTCATTTTCTAAAGATAACTAAACGACGCATTAGTACCTATATATGAGAAAGTTTGTGCAATGTATGTTGTACCGATTTTTTATATGTTGTAGAGCAAGATATTTAATGTATGTCTATTGATTATTTTAGATACAAACCTGATTGGGAAAAGGCTATCGAAGTCTCTGGTGATCAACTTGCAGCCAAAGTTCCAGATCTTAAGGAAAGGGCTGAGTATCAGTTCAGGGTGATTGCTATGAACAAAGCTGGACCTTCTCCTGCATCAGAACCAACCAACATGCATAAAGTGAAGTACAAGGCTTGTAAGCGAATCATGAATTTACTTCCTCATGATTAAGTTATAATTATGTTTATTTAGCAATTGTGTGACTTTTATTATTCCTTTTATAGTGAAACCTAGGATTGATCGCACAAATCTTAAACAGACAGTTATTCGTGCTGGAAAATCGGTCAAATTTGATGTCAACATTAGGGGTGAGCCACCTCCAACTGTGAAATGGTTTCTTAAGGATAAAGAGGTAAGATTATATACAACTGCTTTTTTTATAACAAAATTGTTATGTATTTAACACTTCCT
Source organism: Uropetala carovei (assembly GCA_036926305.1). Lineage (NCBI taxonomy): Eukaryota > Metazoa > Arthropoda > Insecta > Odonata > Petaluridae > Uropetala > Uropetala carovei. The sequence goes on along the minus strand of JAXCHB010000037.1, from coordinate 6,093,907 downwards.
ATGTTTTTCTCATAATTATCCAAATTATTCCTTTCATGTATCCTAATTATTCCTTACATTTACCTTAATTTCAATGCGGATGAGGTTATATAACCTCCTATGGTCTGTCCTCACTGATGGATAAGGTTATATAACCTCATGCCTTACCCAAGGTTGAGTATTCCAAATTTTTATGGTATGGAGAGATAGGAAGCCGTAGACTTTCCGTCAGTTCTCTTAGTCATTCAGTATCGTTCTAGCTACATCCATGTGAAGACCGTTCTTGAAAGCTCTACTACCTTTTTTATTTAGAGAAATATTTGTGAAAGTAAGTTTCTCTTCTAGTACAATATGTTCATTTTGTTATTTTTAGTTTTTATTTGCAGTTTGAGTCTAATATTTCATTCAGTGTTTAAGGCGTTACTTTGTGGAAGCGATCCATGACGTACAGAGGTAAATAACTAGGTAATTTCCACTTATAAAACTTTAATGTGCGACCGGTTTCATGTGCACAACAACATCTTCAGGCAATACGTTATGGAAAAAATCGCAATATCATTTTTTTTATTATAAAGGAATAAACACCGATATATATATATACCGTATTCACCCGAATCCAAGACGACCCCCCATTTTGATGATTCCAAAACAGAAAAAAACTCAAATTGACCTTCATGACTACAAAAATTATAAATCTTGTGAAATATTTATTTTCTCTTATACTTTTCTTGAATGTCATTGTCTTTTAACATTTTAAAATCATAAGATCACATCACAAATAGAACCATTCAGGTTTTCAAACAAATTAAATGGTAGCATTCATTTTAAGATAACATTAAAAATAAAGTAAATACATTGAAAGAATATATATTTTCAGGACAACAAAAAAAACATTTCAATCCAAGTGCTGCATAAAATCATTTTATTGTGTTAGTCATCATCACTGTCTATGCAACCTTCACTATTTTCCTCACGCTCACTATCTTTATCACTCTCAACTTCATCATCAGTCTCCCACAAAACATCATCCTCACTCCCATCCATGGCATTAGATAAGCAGCATTTCTTAAATCCTTTCACTATTACTTTTGCATTTATTTGTTGCCACGATGCCTTGATCCATTGGCAGAGCATTGCAACTTCAGGTTTCTTAAGATTTCCTTTTGGTGTTAAAGTGTGAGTTCCACTCTGTAACCACTCAGAATACAAAACCTTTAAATTATTTTTAAAACACTTATTGACAGCAACATCTAAAACTTCAAGTTGCGATGTCATTCCTCCATGTATTACAAGAAGATCAATATTCATCGCACTCATTATGTTTTTAATTTCAGGAGATAAGTGTCCTTGAATGCATCCAGTGAAAGCATTGCTCTTTGTTTCAGTAAAGCTCCTGGCCGTCTATTCCACACCACATGTAACCAATCTCTCATTAGTTCTTTAGTCATCCACCCCTTTTCTTGACACCTATTATTCCACTTGGCAAATGTTTCTTAGGCATTGTTTTCCGCTTCAGAATCACATATGGTGGTAATTTAGTCCCATCTGCTAAAACCGCCAGCATTACCGTGACTCGCATTTTTTCGTTGCCTGTAGTTTTAATTAGGATGGACTTCGCACCTTTTTCGTTCACAGTATAATTAGATGGCATGTAGAAGAAAACCGGAGTTTCATCGGCATTTCCTATTTGGCTCAAAAGGTAATTATTGGTTTTTCTAAGTCCAATTACGTATTTCTGGTAAGCGAGAAGTTTTTCAACATAGTCTTCTGACAATTTCTGACACAGCGAAGTTCGTTGCCGTAAAGAAAAATTATTTCGTCGCATCATTCTCACGCACCAACTTCTGCTGGCCTTGAATTCTTGCAATGATATATTAAGTCCTCTAGTAATTTCATTAGCTTTAAGTATAATACTTTCAGTCGGAACAGGCATACCGTTCTTCCTCATGGTGCGCACAAACTTTACTAATTCTTCTTCAATGCCATGAAATCGGCACCACTGAGCGACTTACTTGTGGCTTTTTCTAGTTCCTGTTTTGAGAGTTTCCATCGCCGCACATTTGCCTCAGATACACCGAACTTTCTTCTCGCATCACAGTTATTAGTTTTTTCGGCGTAATTTATCACGATCAGCTTAAAATTTGTATCTTAGCTCCGACTAATTCCTTTGTTAACTTTCCCTTTGCACTCGTGCCACGTACTTCAACATGATCTGTCATTTTAACTTAAGGGTTGTGCATTTAAATCAAGAATGCACAACTCAAAATTACTGTCACACTTGGTGAATCGCGGTGCGTCGTTTGAAAGGGGAATCCCAATGATTTCCGCTCTCATTTGTTTTGACATTGGGTTGCCATTACGTGCAAGATGAAAGAACGTCGTCTGTGTTATGATCGTCGACGATGATTATTAGTCTAAATAATTATTATTCCCGTCATGTTTTTCTTATTGTTATTACTATTTGTTTATTTCACTTCTTTATGTACGTACTTGAATTTGCTGTTGTGAATTGTTTACTCTAATATACCATTTGTTGTAAAAACCATTGATTAAATGCTTAAATATACTTCGTATTCGAATGTAAGACGACTCTTGATATTTACAGCTGAAAAATTGGAAAAAAAGGTCGTCTTAGATTCAGGTGAATACGGTATATATATGTCACAATACAATATATACCATCCGTCCCACCCTGTATCTCAAAAGCCGTTCGTCATATAGATGTGTGGTAAACTGCGTTTTGTTTCTACAAGCTAGGAGGTCCCTAGAAAACTATTCTCATTTCCATAAAGTCCCGGGTTCGAATCCAGGAAACAATTATATTTTCCCATAAGTTTACATGGGATTTTCAATTTTTCAGGGTGCAAGGTTTTTTTCCTTCATTTATTAAAACAAGTAATATGTACCGATTTTCTTCGTTTTTGCTTTATTCGACGGCTAAAACTCTACTATCTTATTCTTGCAATCTTTACATGTTACATGGTCAAATCGTTCAGAAATATGCAATTGTTTTCGAAATTTTACCGATAATTCATACTCTTTCTGGACGTAGTCAATGCGACTGTCATTGTTGCCTCCAATTCAATTAATGCCAATTATACCTTCAAATAGGTGAAAGAATAGCATTATTCGCTTTACACTTTGTTAAACATCAAAGTTATTACTGTAGCAATGTCAACATTTATATATAGCAACAAATATTTACGGATAAATATTCAGTTAACTGCATATGGGAAGCGTTTCTAACTATTCAATCAAAGCAGTTGAATCTTCCTATCATCGTTTGAATGCTGGAATCTTATTTCTTTGTAAGTAGAACCATTATATTATACATCTGCAATGCTTATTAATGCAAATAGGCTTAGGCATAAATTTAAAATTAAATGAGAATATGGACATACGTTATTTTTTTAAACACATTACGTGGTTATCTTCTCTTCATTGATATTCTACATAAACGGTTGCATTGATTGTTATATAAAAAAGAAAGGACATATAATTGAATAAAAAGAAAAACATAAAAGCTCACGATCTTTTACTGTGTAGAGAAATGGAGAAACAGGAGAAAAAATCTGCTATGACCGGGAATACGAACCCGGGTCATCCACTTGAATTACCTTAACACTGAATTACCTTAACAGACTAATCCTCCTGTTTCTGAGCAGCAATAGTTTCTTAGGTTGGGACTTTTAAAATGCAGATTTCTGACTGACTTCGCATAATAAATTGTCAATACGCACACACAGCCATGCCCTCAGCGAGATTCGAACTCGTGAACTTTACATTGGGAGCCAAATACATTAAAATCCTATACCGGAGAAATGCATTATTAGAGTTAAATGTTAATTATTGAGATCAACTTATTTTACATATTTATTAATTTTTTTATAAATCAATTGAAAATATACCATGCAAACATTGCACGGGTTCAGCTAGTATACACAAAAAGAAAGAGGGAGGGTAACGTATACACAAAAAGAAAGAGGGAGGGTAACCTGAAGAGAAGAGGGGACAGTCGGAGAAGAAAGGGAAAATCCATTAGTGGGACAACCCTTCTTGGAATAGGGAAAAGTGTGATGGGGTGCTCCTCCCATGGGGAGAGGGTAGAGATACAATAGCCCGGCCTCCGGTTGGGGGTGCTTGTTCTAATATTTCTGGGTTTGGGTGTTATGGGTGGAGCAGGACGTTTCCCTCCCAGGGTCAGAAAAACAGGACATTTCCCTCCCGGCACAACAGGGGAGCACGACCTTTCCCTCCCAGACTCAGGTAGCTGCTGATCGAATGAATGTGGAAAAACCCTGTGACTGTGTCTGTAAGACGTATAAATAGATGGTTTCAGTCAACAGAAATTAGTATCCTTTATTCCATTTCTGTGTGCTGTTCGCTGTGAAACTGTGATGTCTCGTTCCTGCGAGGTTATCGTTAGAAAAATTTTGAAGAATGGTCTGGTGCGGTGGACATGTCGTGAAAGGGTCCAAGAGTTACGTAAGAACTACTTCAAAGGAGGCAGACGTAATTTTTGACATCGTAGACAACCACAATCACGACAAACAAGCAGACTCCACTATTAATCATTCTAAGTTGCGGAACGAATTAAAAGGATGGCGGTCCACGACATATGCGAGAGGCCTTACAAAATAATGCACCAGGAACTGAGAGACGCTGATGTCGAGTCGTTCAGGAGGACAGACATTGAGAATATGCGGAAGGCGGTTTATCGTGCAAGAAGAAAAATATTACCAAAAACCCCAAGGAACGCACAAGAAGTATGTACGTATGTACAAAAACGAAATTTAGAGATATTCATCGTTTTGTCTATATTATGTTGACATCACAACTTCACTCCTTTACCTGCTCGACCAGGGAGGGAAATGTCCTGTTGGATTAGCAGCTACCTGAGTCTGGGAGGGAAACGTCCTGCTCCCGTTATGGGTGTGTCTGTTTTTTCTTAGGAATAGGAAGCCATAGGCCTTCTGTCATTTCTTTCAGTCATTCAGAATCGTTCTAGCTATTTTTATACAATATTAAACAAACGGGATTATAACAATTTTTTACTTGGTTATTATTATCTTCCTCTTCTTTCTATTATTATATTTACTACTTAAAATTTCATTTTTCTACTAACTAATAAAGAAAATATGTATACGAAAGAAACTCGAATCAAGTAGGATGTGATGCGGATTGCATAGATAGGAGATGTGTGTGTCGCTGGTTAGCCTAACTTCCTGGGATAAGACATGCGAACTGACGGATGAGGTAATATAACCTCATCATTAATTTTTTGTTTATAAATGTCAAAAGTTAGATAACAACTATTCATATACCAAGTAATATGTGAAAATATACTCTAATGTTAATTTTTTCTTTCTCAAGTATCCCGTCACTGAGGTAAATTGAACTGATGTAAACATGCTGAAAGTGTTAATTCAGTGGTTTCCAAACTTTACAAAGCCACAACCCCCTTCAACTAAGAAAAATGTCCTTGCGCCCCCTTATATGTCGTATATATGGCTAATTATGCACCCTAGCCACTTGAGAGCTAGAATTCGGCAACTGCATATTGTAAGTCTCACGATTGTGACAGTTAAAACGACAGTAAATACAATGCGAAGTCTTTTTGCGCCCCCCTGACCAGCTCACCGCCATACAGTTTATAAACCACTGCCCTAATTATTCCTCATATTATTACTTATCCAAATTTTGGATTTATATGTTAATTTTAGAAACATTTGTTGAAAAAACAGATTAAAAGATCATTTAATAGAACAATTATTTGACTGCATGTTTGTTTTAATGTTAATACTTTTGCATAATAAAATAAAAAAGTAACACCTACAACAAACTTCACAGAAGACAGTAAAAAATCCAGATCTTGAGAGGATACCAGGAGATTTAAACTTCGGCTCGTAAGGGTTAAGAGATAGTATAATCTAAAACATATTAAATGTCATAACTCTAATACAGCAAATCTAGCTTTAGGCAGCTGGAAGTTTTAATAGATTAATTGTTTCAAATTTACTTTTTTATTTCAGGTTCTCTCTGAGGGCAATGTTGAAATTATCAATGTAGAGTACAATACAAAGTTGACGATTAATGATGGGAAGAGAATTAATTCTGGCATTTATAAAATAATTGCTGAGAACAAGCATGGAAAAGATGAAGCTGAGGTGGAAATCACTGTACTGTGTAAGCTAACTTTAATACAATTAAACAACAATCCTATTAAAGTTATTTTACTATTTTCTCAATAACTTGATAGGAAATCTATTAATCTCTTAATATTGATTCCTAGCATTTCAGTATTACCATACATTCTGGCATATAAGTTGACCCTGCGTATAAGTCGACCCCTACTTTCTTGATTGAAAATAGGTAATTAGGCATATGTTCGCCATATAAGTCCACCCCAAATTAGAATTGAAGAAGGAATAATAATAATAACAGAATCAGACATTCTTATGAATTATGTACTATTTCACATCCATAAACCAAGGAGAATATTTTTTATTATGAATTATTTTATAAAGAAAATGTAAAAATTAGCTTATACCTATATGATGTAAAATTTTCAACTGTAAGTTTCAAACTTACAACTTGCATGCTAAAAACAATGCATACAGTGACACATAAAAAGTATATATATAACACAAAGAAAATAATTAAAACTTCCAAATATATATTATAAATTGAGTTAATTATAAAAAATAGTGATATGTTACATAAAGTGATATAAAACCAAACTAATACATAGAATCAATCACAGTGTGTCTCAAACGAAAACCAAAGAGAATGGTTTTTGAGAAAACGTTAGAGTGGACTTGGTCAAAAGAAAAGCTGCCACCACACCATTCCTTAGTCAGCATCTTGAGTGGTAGATCAAACAGAGTTGAAACCTTTGTTTGGGAAGTAAAAGAGGGATAGAGCCAACATGCATTGATATTTTGCAAGAAGAAGCTATGCTGGAGGGTAATGACGTGAGAAATTTTTGTCATTCGATTACAAAATTGTTTTATTTTATTATAAATGTTTATATTTAGCGTTGATATATCTTCAGTGTATCTTATTTATATATAAAGTAAAACAATGATTGTAGAATAAATTATAATATTCAAAGCGTGAGCTTCCGCTGCATGATAAAGGAAGTTATAAGGGCACGTTAGATAATTTTTTTGGACTAGAAATAAAAAATAGTGTTTTTAGACATCAAAAAGCATATGTAACAATTTTAAAATAAAAAATAATTCTTTCCAATTTTGCGCCAATGATGAAGGACAATGGAAATGCCTTTTGTCATGAACGTGTTTAAGGTTAAAGATTGGAAGTGAGTAAAGATTTGAAACCAGATAATCCTCTTTTAAATTCTAAAAATCTTTACTGCATGGTGCTTTGAACCCCAGAAAATTATGCTCTAGATAAGTGGTCTTCAACGTGGGCGATAGCGCCCACCATTGGGCGTTTTGGGGTTTTTGGTGGGCGTTAAAGGACTCACCAAATGCTATTCTAATTTTTACACTGAAAAAGTTTAATGATACGCACACATATCCTCAAATGAGACAATGTACAATGGAAGCATGGATGGTGACTCCATTCGTCGCAAATGTCTGTGATGTGGATATTAAATACCAAGAGAGGATAATAGAATTACTTCATGATGAGGAGTGTAAAGCCAATTTCAGTCAAGGTGAATATGTGCAACTTTGGCAGAACAAGAAAATGCCCTCTCTGTATCAACGCTTGTGGAAGAAAATATCGTTGCTCTTGTTAGCTTTCCTAACCTTATATCTAGTCCAGAAGGGATTCAGTGCAGTCGACAATCTGTCCAAAAAAAGAAACCACTTACAAATAATAGAAATAGGAGATCTTCGAATGACCCTTACAGACTTGAAGCCTGACATTGATTCCCTGGTTTGTAGGAACCAAGCACAAAGTACACATTGAACTGTCTGTCAAATTTTTGTTTAAATATTAGATTTGGGATTAATAAACATGGTTAAATTTGATGTCTTTTTAAACATTTATTTTATCAAAAATTTTATTGTTAAGTTGACATGGAAGGTGGGCGGTGAAATTATTTTAAATGGCAAAATATAGTAAAAGTGGGCGGTGAATCAAATAAGCTTGAAGACCACTGCTCTAGATGATGTGTGAACAGAAATCACAAGTATAGAATATTCAGAATGTCCAAACTAAATGTTGATCTTGGATATTATTAAATACCATTTGAAGCTTCATTTTCCCGACTAGGTATTGAAATGCACTCCCAAGAAATATGTGAGTCTGGGTGGATGCCGAGAAATATTGTGGTGCTGGCATTTTGAGTGATATTATTATCAACTTTTGTATGCCGATTATTATTAATAAATGGCAGTATGAAAACTAGACCACTTGAAACTTGCCTGTTTTTAGGCTAAGATGATTGTTGCTACACCTGTACCGCAATAGATTAACAATCATATTGCTATTATTAAGCTATCATGTGGTGGTGATGAAAGAAGGATGTTTATGTCATCAGCATATAATAGTGTCTTTGCTCCATACCTTATATTTATGCCCCATACATTCTTCTCTAGCTGCTCCATCCAAGCCTAAAGGACCACTGAAGGTGTCTGATGTAACCAAGAATGGTTGCAAACTGAAGTGGGAAAAACCAGAAGATGATGGTGGTCTCCCTGTGACTGGATATGTTGTTGAAAAATTGGACAAGTCTACAGGAAGATGGGTTCCTGTTGGTCGTGCTACTGAGCCTGAAATGGATGTGCATGGATTAACTGAAGGCCATGAATATCAGTTTAGAGTTAAAGCTGTTAATGAGGAAGGTGAAAGTGAACCTCTGGAGACAGACCGTGGAACTATTGCCAAAAATCCTTTTGGTAATCAATTATATTATTTCAACTAGTCATCTAATTTCCTTTAAAAAGCATCCAGATTACTTGCTTAAACTTCTTCTTGTAGATATTCCAGGAAAGCCTGGTGTACCAGAATTGGCTGATTGGGATGTGGATCGTGTAGATCTTAAATGGGAACCACCCAAGTTTAATGGAGGTGCACCAATTACTGGTTACATTATAGAGAAAAAGGAGAAATTCAGTACCTCTTGGGATGAGGTTTTGAGTACTAATGTTAGTATGATTAATTAAAAATACCTTAACTGCTTATATAAATTCCTGTCTCATTGTTTTTTAATGTATTTTATTTTATTTTTTAGTCCCCTGACCCAACAGGACGTGTCACTGGACTAAAAGAAGGTAATCAGTACCAATTTCGAGTTAGGGCAGTCAACAAAGCTGGACCCTCTGAACCAGGTGATCCAACAAAGCCACACATTGCCAAGGCTAGGTTCTGTAAGTATTCAGTAGTGTAAAATGACTTCAGATTGTTTTGTATTAAATAAAACATTAGGTTAAATGAAAATTGTTTCAAGTTTTTTAACAATGTTGTAATTTATATTTCAAATAAAATTTTTGATTCATGCAAAAAGATTATGCTCCAAAGATTTTTTAATATTTCTTGAATGTTTCGTGTAATTTAATCATCAAAATTAATGTTTATCCAAATTAGTGAGGCCCATAATTAATAGAGAAAAGCTACAGAAGGTTGTTATTCGTGCTGGACAGTTTGTCAAGTTTGATGTTGACATTAAGGGTGAACCACCACCAAAAGTTACATGGAGCTTTGGTGGAAAAGTTCTTGAAAACAGTGGAACATGCAAAATTGAAAATGTAGATTACAATACTAAAATCACTCTGACGGATACAACTCGCAAAGATACAGGCACTTATACAATTCTTGCTGAAAACGATTCTGGAAAGGATGAAGCACCTGTTGAAGTAATTGTTCTGGGTAAGCTCATCCATTAATCTAACATGAATTATTTTTTTGAATTTCATTATAACCTGAGCTGTGTTTCACTCAGTTCTAATCAATTATTTGCTTTAATTCCAGACAAACCTGGAAAGCCTGAAGGTCCACTAGAAGTCAATGATATCCATAAAGAAGGCTGCAAGTTGAAATGGAGTAAGCCAAAGGATGATGGTGGTTTGCCACTGACCTCATATATTGTTGAAAAAATGGATACTGCTACAGGACGTTGGGTACCTGCTGGATTTGTTGACCCTGACAAGACTGAACTTGAAGTTAAAGGACTTGAACCGAACAAGAAGTATCAGTTCCGTGTCAAAGCTGTGAATGAGGAAGGTGAATCAGAACCTTTGGAAACTGATACTGCCATCTTGGCTAAGAATCCATATGGTAAGCCTAGAATTACATTATTAATTCTCTGTATTAATTAAAGAGTTTCTGATTATATTTATAATCTAAATACACTTTTAAAATTACATTTTCATTCAGACCCACCCTCACCACCTGGATTGCCAGAATTGGTTGACTGGAATGAGAACATGGTGAAGTTGAAATGGGAGCCTCCCATCAGAGATGGAGGTGCTCCTGTGACAGGTAAATGATTCTTTAATAGAAATCTTGTATTCATTGGCAGTCTATAGCAATTTATTCATGATGGATTATCAAAATTTTAATTTTCGTATGGTGCAGTATCGTTTTGATGCACTGCCTAATACCTGTTAAAATATAGTACCTTCATTAACACAAATTTTAACTACTTACCAATAACTCTGCTTATTATTATAATTATATTTTATGGACTTAGTTTAATAAATCAATTTAGTGAAAAAATTAAGATATTAGGTCTGAAAATCTTTAATACATATAGCATAATTAAATTAATAAATTTTGTAATGAATTAGGTATTGCTTCTGATATATATATATATATCAGAAGCAATATCTAATTCATATATATATATAAAAAAATTTTCTCCCCCAGGCTATATCATTGAAATGATGGACAAATATGGAGGAGCATTTGTCAAATGTGCTGAGGTACAAGGGAATGTTTGTCAAGGCACTGTAAACAAGCTAGAGGAAGGAAACCAGTATCAATTTAGAGTCCGTGCTGTTAATAAAGCAGGACCCAGTGAGCCCAGTGAAGCAACCAATCCTCATACTGCCAAAGCTAGATTTCGTGAGTGCATATGGGATTGAATACATTTCATTTTTAAGTTTAATAATTCACACTTATTAATAGAAAATTATGATATTTCATTGTACTTTTATAAATTAATTTTCCTCAGAATCAGTCTTGAAATACCAGTTGACCTCGAGCATAAGAAAAACTCTTAAAGCTTTTCTTCATTTTTAAGGAGAAATTATATTTAAGAGAGTTAATAAGTGAGAAGTTTAACATGCACAAATGAATTATAATGGTGAAAATAAATTCTATGTCTATTAAATTTTATGTTAACAAATTACAACAGAAATCTACTGCACTATGACTGAGATAAATCTTATATTCTAAGTACCGTATCTGCCCGAATACAAGCCGATGTTTTTTGTCAAAATCTATCATGAAAAAATCACCCCTCGGCTTAAATGCGAGTCCGAAGAAAATTTGGGATATGGTTAAATCTTGAAGTGCCTTCACGTGCAAATGATAGTACTATATTTTTCTTAAAGTAAATATTTGACCTACGATGAATATATATAAAAATATCTTGGCGAGATCGCTTGCGTAAATTGACGATTATACAAAATGAGTTGACGGCTTTGAACGTTCAACTGTATGAATTTCGGTAAAACTTTACATGGCACGTGTATAATTATAAAATTGCAGTTTCTTAAGGTCATGTATATGCTAATTTCATTGGAAATAGACTTGGATGAAACATATCTTGGCGAGATCACTGTTACTATATTTGACCTTTTGTGAAAATGAAGATGAATGAAATTATTGTCACTGAATGTGGAACATTATTCAGCAACACAAAATTATTAATTGGAGTAATATTTCATAATGTCAACAACTAAACCATTTCCCACATATTTCTTCGATCTCGAATAATGTATTCTAAGATGTGCATGAATGCCCGGCACACTTCAGCATAAAATCTACGAAATTTACGTTTTTGCCAAAAATTGTGGAAATTTTTGGGGGGTCGGGTTCTATTCAGGCAGATACGGTATTACTCTCACCGATATATGAAAATTCAAAGGAAACAACAATTGTATTGTCACAACAAATTACCTGTGAACGGTATCTACATAACTACATATAATGCCAATATCTAACTAGTCATACCACCTAGAATAATGACTAGGTTAGTGTTAAGTATATCCCGTAACTTTTTACATCCTCATTTGTGTGAATTTTAAATGCATCCAAACTGAACATGCAGCCCATAAAGCATGCATAGTCTGTGCTCCAAACTTGATTCAGCCAGTCCATCATCCATTTTCTGGAAAGAAATATAAAACCAAGAAGGATACTTATTCTATTTGGGCATACTTTTTCTTTTTAAAATTACAAAAGATAGAATGATCATCAGCTATTACTGTAATAATTAGAGTTTTTCATTGCAACTGTACTTATCTATAGTAGATTTTGAACCATTATCTACAGTTGTTCTATTATTTGGCATATCAAAATGCACAGCAGTTTCATCAGTGTTACCCATTCATCCCAGCAAATAATTACTCTTTTAGTGTATTTGTATGATGGAATGCTGATAACAAACAACTTTTTCTTGCTTTTGAGTAAGTTTTGTGTACCATCATTGTGAAAATTCAAAGCATTTCATCATCAGACTTGGTCATTTCACTCTTGTTTTGAAAGATCTCTTGGTACATTAAGATCAGGAGCAACTTCCAAAGCCTTCAATTAGAACAAGTTGCTGGAAAACCTTGTTTGCCCAAAATTTTCACATATTCACCTTCATTTTCTTCCACAGGGTAATAATAGCCATTCTTTGGTTCCAAAGAAGGCATCTTGTGGACTTTGCTAATATCAACTTTTCTTATGAATTCTCCATCCTTTACTTTCTCATATATGAAGTATATTGAGAAAATATTGTAATCACGAAAAAATTTGATCTCGTGATTTTGATGGAAATATATGTTTTAGGTGTACCTGAGTCTGAAAAAGTGATTTTTGCAATGCCGTTTGTGGGTCTGTTTGTCCACGGCTCTAGAGCCTAAATGGTAGAGCGAAAATGATTGAAATCTTGTACTTAGGCATTTTATCATACAGAATAAAAGCTATGAATAAATGCATAATAATTAAGGGCAGTTTATTCTAGGCAATTTTAACAACAATTAAATTATCTCAGAAACAGCTCCAATGATTTTGATCTAATTTCATACAGCTGCATGAGTTTACATCTTCAATAACACCGAGTAGTTCATATTTATCAAAAAATGAATAATGCTAGTTTATTCTAGGCAACTTTAAAGCTGGTGTACGATGGTCAAATTTTTCAGCAAATAAAATTTGATAAATTATATGTTTTGTCAGAAAGTACAATTGCATTTCACACAACACATCGTTTCATTAAAATTTACACAAAAATTCAGGCTAGTTATGCATTCGGTCACCAGGGTCGCCAGGTTCCTCAAGCATAGCAACCGCGATAACTTTATCCAGCATGCAGGACTTCCACTTTTTTCAGGATTTCTGCTAATGAATCCTACCTGGAATTCCTGTTGTGGTAGAGTTTTGATTTTTACTTTCTCCATACATAGTAATGGGAAAGTATTGTGTTCATGAAAAAAATCGACTACAAGATTTCAATGGAAATACATGTTTTGAGGTCCCTAGAACACGTTTAGACTATTTTTGGAATGATGTCTGTCTGTGTGTGTGTGTGTGTGTGTGCGCGCATATGTGTGTGTGTGCGTGTGTGCGATGTGATTGTGGGCGCTCTAACTCAAAAAGTACTTTCCATATCGTTACCAAACTTCATATATCACACTTTAGCAGGAGCACAAAGAACTGATTAGTTTTTGGACAATAACGGTTAACTGGAAGTCGAGGTTTATTCGATACCCGATTCGGTTTTTGCGATATTTCTCCATTAAAACATCATTATAGTATATACAATTCTATACAAAGGTTATAGTGAATGTAATTTCCTACAACTTTCATTTGAAACAATTTTCCATAGCAGTTATTGTTTACGAATTATTTATAAATAATCAGTTTTTTTCGGTTTCCGTCAAATACCTCCTTAGAAACGTCGTTATTGGTAATTTTCATAAGGACCAAAGTTGTAGAGAATAATATTTCTTCCAGGTTTTGTTTGAAACAAATTTTCATAGAACCATCCATTTCGGAGCTATTCAACTTTTTCTTTATTTTGAGTATACAACACCACAACCATGTAGCGGTGAATTCTGGAAACATAATCAAAATATAATTTACGGAATAAGGACAACTGTATTGTTTTACAATACAAAATAATAATTCTGCCTTATAATGCTATTCACAATAATTGAAATCATCATCATAGGTAGTCTGTCCGTTGACAGGTCCGTGATTATTCACAGTTAAACTTGGTTCTCCATATAGTCCTATTTTCCGCAGTTTTCTTCATGTCTTGATAGCTCTCTTTCCTTTTCAAGTCATCTACCAGCTGAAGCCTTTTCCTACCTCTTTCTCTTTTTCCATCTAGTTTTCCTTCTAGCACTTCTTTAATCATGCCCATTCCAGTTCGCCTTCCTCTTTCTGATAGTCTGTGTAATCGTTCGCTTCTCTCCTATTCTTCATAGTAGTTCCTCATTTTTCACCCTATCTGTCCATTTTATCTTCAGCATTCTTCTCCATGTCCACATTTCGAAGCTTTCCAAGTATTTAATATCATAAAAATGTCAACGTTAACATTCTAAACTCTACAATGTTCTTCTTTGACAAATAAAAATTGTACATTCAGTATGTTATTAGTTCATATGTTTTGAAAGCAGTTGATAAACTTTTAAAAATTTCATTTTGCATTTGCCCGAAATTTTGGTGTAGTATATCATATTCATTTTTGATATTAGTAATGATCTTAAAAAAATTCCAACCTGCAGTCCATCTTCGAAACAAGTACAGTGGCGGCTTCCCTCCGTGTAGCCCCTGTCATCTAGACTACCACTGATGCAAAAATATTTGGTGGCATATATTGAGAGAGTATTGTAATCGTGAAAAAATTCAACCTGGAGATTTTTACGGTAATACACGTTTTAGGTGACGCCGAGTACAAAAAAGCGGTTTTCGCAATGCTGTACGTCTGTTACTGGCTCTAGAGCCTAAACGGTAGAGCGAAAATGAATTAAATCTCTTACTTAGGCATTTTATCATACAGAGCAGAGGCTTTGAAGAAACGGTTGACATTGCTCAATAATTAAGGGAAGTTTATTCTACGCATTTTTAACAACAATTTGATTTTCTCAAAATGGCTCTAACGATTTTGATCAAATTTCGTACAGTTACTTGAGTTTACATCTTCGATAATATCAAATGGTTCATATTTTTCAAAAAATGAATATAAGGGTAGTTTCTTCTAGGAAACATAAATAATGATTTGATTTTCTCAAAAACGGCTCAAACGATTTTGATAAAATTTTGTGCAGAGTCTTGAGTGTACGTCTGCATTAATATTTCATTTTTCTCAATGAATGAATATAAGGCTAGTTTATTTTGGTCAACTTGAACGAAAATTGGATTTTCTAAAAACAGGCTGATTCAGTTTTCATTGTCTAAAGATAACTGACGCATTAGTATATGACAAAGTTTGTGCAATGTATGTTGTGCCGATTTTTTTTAGAAATATGAAGTATGTTGTATTATTGCTGATGCATACTCAAGTTACGCTACGAAATTTTATCAAAATGGTTTGAGTCAATTTTGAAAAAATCAAATTATTGTTAAAGTTACCTAGAATAAACTTGCCTTATATTCATTTTTTGATAAATATGAACTATTCGGTATTATTGATGACATGAACTCAAGTAATCGTACAAAGTTTGACCGAAATCGTTACAGCCCTTTTACAGGAAATCAAATTGTCGTTAAAAATGCTTTAAATAAACTTACCTTAATTATTGAGCAATGTCAACCACTTCTTCATAGCCTCTGCTCACTATGATAAAATGCCAAAGGAAGAGATTTCACTTATTTTTGGCCATTCGTTTATCCCCTAGAGCCAATAAAAGACAGACAGACGGCATTGCGAAAACCACTTTTTCGGACTCAGCTACATCTAAAACATATATTTCCGTCAAAATCTCAAGGTTGAATTTTTCACGAATATAATACTTTCTCAATACTATACTTTGTATATGAAAAACTAAAAATGGGTCATAAGGTTTTCATCAAATTTCATATAGTTATTTAAGTTGATGTTTATAAAGATTCTACATAGTTCATATTTTTCAAAAGATAACTAAGGGACTCATTAGTATATGAGAAATTTTGTGCAATGTATATTGTACTGATATAAAAAATCTAATTGGTGTTAAATTTGCCCAAGAATAAACTGTCTTTATATTAATTTTTTGAGAAATATGAAGTTTGTAGTGGTATAGCAGAGGTATACGCAAGTATCCGTACGGAATTTTATCAAAATCGTTTTAGCACTTTTTGAGAAGATCAAATTATTGTTAAAGTTACCTAGAATAAACTAGCCTTATATTCATTTTTTGAGAAATATGAACTATTTGGTATTGAAGATAAAAGCTGAAGTATTTTTATGAAATTTGATCAAAATTGTTATAGTTCTTTTTCAGAAAATCCAATTGTTGTTAAAAATGCGTAGAATAAACTTCACTTAATTATTGAGCTATGCCAACCATTTCCTCATAGTTTCTTCTCTGTATGATAAAATACCGAAGTATGAGATTTCATTCATTTTCGCTCTACTGTTTAGGCTCTAGAGCCATTAACAGGCAGTCAGACAGATGGCATTGCAAAAACCAGTTTTTAGAACTCAGGTGCACATAAAACGTGTACATTTCCATAAATATCTCGAGGTCGAATTTTTTTGCGATAACAAAACTTTCTCAATATACTTCGTATGTGTCTTCAAAGAATAATGTTGTCTCATCTTCACCTGCAAATTCAATCTTCGGAAGTCCTGTGATTCACTCTTTATCCACATCAGACGGCATACTTGTCACCTCACCTTCATTTCCTCCAACGTAAACATCGATTAGCAATCTCTATGCATCTAACTTTGAGAGCTGAAACAGTAAAATGAGAAATACTTGATTCTGTATTTCATTTCATGAGCAAAAATCATCATATCCCTAGAATTCCAGCACCACTATGCACAATCGTACTATACCTAATGGAAAATCTGACCCTATACATACCTATATTTTTGATTAAGAATAGCTAGATAAACAAACTGAGAAATCTATCATTGTCTCAGTCCCAAGTATCCCAGATATAACAGCTAAGAGGTGTAATCATTTCAGACATTTGATTTGACTTTGTGATGGACATGGTATGTTGTTCATGAGAAAATATTGTCTCTTGCTCTAAGATGATGTGCGCTGAAAAATTACATTTTTACTCTCTCATATACAAAGCACTATATTGAGAAAGTATTGCAATCACGAAAAAATTCGACCTCGAGATTTTTACGGAAATATGTTTTAGGTGTCGCTGAATCCGAAAAAATTGGTTTTTGCAATGCCGTCTGTCTGTCACTTGCTCTAGAGCCTAAATGGTAGAGCAAAAATGAATGAAATCTCATACTTAGGCATTTTATCATACTGAGCAGAGTATATGTAGAAATGGTTGACATTGCTCAATAAGTAAGAGTAGTTTATTCTACGCGTTTTTAACAACAATCCGATTTTCTCAAAAACGTCTCTAACGATTTTGATCAAATTTCGTACAGTTACTCAAGATTACATCTTCAATAATACTGTATAGTTCATATTTCTTAAAAAATGAATATAAGGCTAGTTTATTCTAGGCAACTTATACAATAATTTGATTTTCTCAAAAACGGCTCAAACGATTTTGATCAAATTTTGTACAGTTACTTGAGTATTCATCTGCAATATTACTACCTATTTCGTTTTTCTCAATGAATGAGTATAAGGCTAGTTTATTCTTGGGCAACTTGAACAAAAATTGGATTTTCTAAAAACCGGCTGATATGATATTCATTTTCTAAAGATAATTAAACGATGCATTTTTATATGAGAAAGTTTGTACAATGTATGTTTTACCGATTTTTTAACGGGAAATGATTAGTGAATGATGCTAAAAGTCGTAATAATCCATGAGCAAATGTAATTGTGTTTCTTTAGTATTCATCGAACGATAATATTAATTTTATTTCAGCATAGTGATACATTATAATAATAAAATTTATTGGGCATGAAATCATTGTTGGTGTGTTGTCATGTATGGGCAAGATAATGCATCATTACGGCTCTGGAATTCACCAGGATAAATTTTTATACTTGGATCCAAATTTGAGCTGAGGGTCAATTTATTTATATTGTATTTTAGAAAATAAAATCAGTACAACATACACTGTACATACTTTCTCATATATTAATGCGTCGTTTAGTTATCTTTAGAAAATGAAAATCGAATCAGCCTGTTTATAGAAAATCCAATTTTTGTTAAAGTTGCCCAAGAATAAAGTAGCCTTATATTCATTCATTGAGAAAAATGAAATATGTAGTAATATTGCAGACGTATACTTAAGTAACTGTATGAAATTTGATCAAAATTGCTCTCTGCTTTTGAGAAAATCAAATTATTCTTAAAGTTGCCTAGAATAAACTAGCCTTATATTCATTTTTTGAGAAATGTGAACTATACAGTATAATTGAAGACGTAAACTCGAGTAACTGTACAAAATTTGAACAAAATCGTTAGAGCTGTTTTTGAGAAAATCGGATTGTTGTTAAAAATGCGTAGAATAAACTACTCTTAATTATTCATCAATGTCAACCATTTCTATGTATACTCTGCTCAGTATGATAAAATGCCGAAGTATGAGATTTCATTCATTTTCGTTCTTCCGTCTAGGCTCCAGAGCCAGTAACAGACAGACGGCATTGAGAAAACCACTTTTTCGGATTCAGCGACACCTAATACTTATATTTCTGTAAAAATCTCGAGGTCGAATTTTTTCGCAATAACAATACTTTCTCACGATTCTTCATATGAGAAAGTAAAATCAGTTTGTATTTGGACATTTATGGTAATAATAATGTTCACTTTAACAGAATATTATCAAACTAATGCAGCCTAATTGTTATCCAGTCATTGATATTTTTAAAATACCATATATACTCCTTTATAATGCATAGTTTAAATGCTAAATTTTTTGGTCATAAAGTTGGGGTTCAAGTTATACACGAGTAACACTTTTGGGCACTTAAAATCAGAAATTAAAGTGAACCTTCCTCGCAATAGATTCATGTTTTTTGAGTGAGTTAAGGGGAAAACCATGCTAATTAACAATAATCTAGGTTGTACATATATTAATTATATATATAGATCACCTAATTACTTCTATACAGTTATAATTCCATCCTCTCCAAATATTCTGCATTTCACTAGCTCATCAGCTGATTGCTGTAGTCTTTACAAAATCCACAGATAGACTTCCCACAAAACACGCATCGTAAACAAAAAACATTGAATAAGCAAATTGAAATAATTTTATTTTGTTAATGATTCTAGTATGTATAGGTGTCCCTCAATATTCGTCCTTAATTGGTTCTGTGGAAACAGGACGATAAGCTAAAAGACGAATATCAAGGGCTATTTTTCTTTAGACGCAATGTTTTAAATGTATAATTCATTCCTGAAAACCCAAAACGCAGGCCAAAATATTGATATTACCTAATTTTATGGATTTATTGGTACAATAAACACAATTTATAGGAACCTACGGCCTGCGGGTCGCATCCGACCCATGGGAGCAATGTAAACACAACTACAAATGAGGCTGCCATGTAATTGTTTGATTTAATCACAAACACAGAGCTCAAATTCACACTCAGTAATATAAAATTGCGCTGAAATGCAAACTAAGGAAGATCGAACGGCAACATGGAGCGAGGCCGAGTAGCTGAGACTAGTGGAGTCAGTGGTTGAGTGAATACTAAAACAGAGCACCCAAAACTCCTAAACTCACAAGGGAAAGGCATTACTGACCCCGAACCGATTTGGTTGAAACTTCGTAGAGATAATGTCCATGACGTCCGATTAACGAAAATATATACATATCAGGGCCAATACCCAGCCGTTTTTATTTTATTAATAAGAATAATTTAATATTTCCCGAGTCACTGCTTAACTACCATACACGGTAAAGGATCATGTAATAATTGGTGCTGGCATAGCGGTTAGCGAGCTTGACTGTAAATCTCAGGATCTGTTGTTCAAGTCCTCGTTCTGAAATTTATTTTCATTTTTTCCCACATTTTCACTTTCATCATTTAAAGTATTTATTACCCAATTTCCTAATATTGCTTTAAGTTTAAATATCCATTTATTTCTAACTAAATTCCTAATCACAATGGTAGTATATATAACCATAAGCTAACTCGATTTCCTCATATCCGTGCATTTCGTCGACTTCATCGGGCCCCACCAGATCGTAATCTTCATGGAAGTTCATCTCGCCAAGCATATCCACAACACGTGTATAAATTTCTTGGCCCATTACAACACTACGGCCACATTCACTTTTGGGAACTTCTTTATCCGACATCAGTCCATTTTCTCAGAGGAGCTTCATGCAGTAATTCATGGTGGTGTTCAACACATCTTTCGCTGTTTCGTCGTCCAAAGGAGGAAACCTAAAAGTTGTAACATTTTTGCACGTTACAGGATTCCCCGCTGAAGATGTTGAAGCAGTATATTCCATTTTTGAAACAGCAAAAACTGCAGTATGTTAAAAATACACTTCGAAGCGCACTAGTTAAAATGTCACAATGCTCTGGTGAAAGAAGCAATACTGATCTTGTAGCACTTGAGATCGCTCCTCTCCGATCCATTTCCAAATGCTTTCAAAGTATTCTTCGACAATGTCATGATTGTGAAACAATACATGCAAAACAATAAGTTTCTTTTCATTATTGAATCATGGGGAGGACAAACTAATAAATCGCTTTACAATGAAAAATTTATTGACGAGAAAAACCAACTGCTATGTACACTACAAATAATTTTTCAAAACTGCACATATATATATTAAAAATATTAACTATTAAAAAATAAAAATATGTAGCATTATTAAGAAATAAGCATTTAAAATGGGGAAAGTGAAAATGTGGGAAAAAATGAAAATAAATTTCGGAACGAGGACTCGAACAACAGATCTTGAGATTTACAGTCAAGCTCGCTAACCGCTATGCCAGCGCCGATTGTTACATGATCCTGTACCGTGTATGGTAGTTAAGCAGTGGCTCGGGAAATATTAACTTATTTTTATTAATAAAATAAAAACGGCTGGGTATTGGCCCTGATATGTATATATTTTCGTTAATCGGACGTCATGGACATTATCTCTACGAATTTTCAGCCAAATCGGTTGGGGTCAGTAGTGCCTTCCCCTTGTCAGCATGATGTGGTGTGCTTTAATTTGCTGTTAGCCACAGTCACAAGCAGAAGACCCTAAGTGATGTTTTCATTTCTCAATCATAATGTTATAAATAACTGTGAATGATATTTCCTTAGTGTCTCATCGTTTGATGAGTTATCGTGTAAGAGTACCTCTTCATAGGTCCCAGCTATTTCAATGGACGAATAAGTGAGGGAATGGATGAGTGAATGGGGGTTGGGTTATAATTGGTTATGGACGAATAAGCGAAAAGATGAAAATTGGGGGGACGAATAGCAAGGGACACCTGTACAATTAACAATGTAAGTAACTTAAAACCCATAGAATGACGCATATGAACTATCGTAACTATCGCATTTCCTGTTTCCAGATTTGTGTGTTAAATTTTTGCTTTATTCCTTCTATTAAACAGTTTTAGAATGAGATAGGAAAGAGAGAACCAAAGTCCGCTATAAATAAAAACTATTTTTATAGATCCCTTTTTTTCTAATTTAAAAGGATTGGCAGCTGTGGTGCTGCATTTGTCTACGTGGCATCAGGTTGACCAACTTTTACGGTATGAAGTTGCTGCCATCTCAACTCAACTTCATTATTGATTATGTCTCTCTAAGTAAGACGTAATGTGGAGCTTATTGACGTAATACTTATGGACAAGTCCATGCATTTTAAAACCGTTAACTGGTGATAATTCAATGCTTTAACGTATTTATTTATTTATGTTACTCTAGTTAATGCTTAACGTGACGATATAATTCTAAAATTTTGTTCTTATACCCCTCAAAAATCAAGGTGCGTGTTATACACGGGGTATAATAAAAAGTTGGGATTTTTTGGCAAAAAGTACGGGTGTGCGTTATACACAAGGGCGTGTTATACATCAGTGTATGTGGTAATTATCACGATCTGTTGGGTTAAGATATTTACAAACTATGTATATCAAAGTTTGCATGAAATTTCAACGTTTTAATATTTTCATGATTTAACTAATTTGATATATTTTGTCTTTAAACAGTCAAACCTCGCATTGACCGTACTAACCTACAATCTATTACGGTTAAGGTTGGCTTACAAGTCACATTGGACATCAACATCATTGGTGAACCGCCTCCAGTTGTTACTTGGACTTTAAGAGATAAGGTACGGTATACCACTGGTTCAGTTTCATGACTATATTTCTCTATTAAATGAATGTTACTGTAACATTTTTACCATAAAATTTGATTAAATTATAGCAAAAATAAATATTATCTCCTTTATTTATTGAAGAAATATTTTTTCAGTACTAGATGTTATCTTTTAAATTTTACTATAATAATTTTCCCAATAATATTATTATTTATTTAAGATAGGAGTGGAAAAATTTAGGATTGTTTTACATGATATTATAAAGAACTTATTTAAAGCTCAGAAATATTTTTGCAGTGTTTATCTTTTGCATTTTCTCCTCATTCTATCATGGTGATTGTGCTTAATTATAAAGCACCTTATGTATACATTCTACTACTAGTACTATTACTACTACTTTTCTGTTGTTTAGGAATTAAAAACTGAGGATCAACTAAGAATTGATAATATTGATTATAATACAAAATTCTTCATAATGAGAGCCCGAAGAGACCATTCTGGAAAGTATATCATAAATGCCAAGAATTCAGTTGGTGAAGATACTGCAGAAGTTGAAATCACTGTTCTTGGTATGTACCAATATTTCATACAAATATATTTTCTTTAGCCAAGTTCTATATCAATGACATTATCATCCTATTTTACCTTTGTAATTATGAATTTATGTCATTCTGCAATCCAGGTAAGCCAGGTAAGCCGAAAGGCCCCTTGGAGGTTCATGATGTTACAAAACATGGTTGCAAACTCAAGTGGAAGAAACCAGAAGATGATGGTGGTGCACCAATTGAATATTATGAAATTGAAAAATTGGACCCTCTTACTGGACAATGGATACCATGCGGGAAATCTACTGAGCCAGAGGCTAACATTACTGGTCTTCAGGAAGGCAAGCCATATAAATTCCGTGTTAAGGCAGTTAACAAAGAGGGTGAATCAGAAGAACTTGAAACTGAGAAGCCCATCATTGCAAAGAATCCATTTGGTAGGTTTTTCACGAGTTTGAGATTTAAATTCTATGTTCTGATTGTCATTTCTTATCTTGGTTTATAAATCTTAAACAGATGAGCCAAGTAAGCCAGGAAGACCTGAAATTCGTAACTGGGATAAAGACTTTGTTGATCTGGAATGGTCTCCTCCAAAGAATGATGGTGGAGCTCCAATTGAGAAATATATCGTACAAATGCGTGACAAAGAAGGACGTAACTGGGTTGATGCTGCAACATCTCCTGGTGACAGGTAAATGAAAATTAGTTCTATTACTCATGTCATTGATGAGCAGTCATTTTTGGTGGATGATTACATAAGAATCATTTTCACAGGACAGCAGCCAAAGTCACAAATGTTGAGGAAGGCCATGAATATGAGTTCAGGATAGTCGCAGTGAACAAAGCTGGTCCTAGTGAACCAAGTGATCCATCAAAATCTGTCATTGCCAAGCCTAGATTTTGTGAGTATTTTTTGTCATTTGGAATCAAACATAAAAACATCTATGAGGGTATGTATTCTATAATTATTTATTATGCATGCAGTGGCTCCATATATTGACCGCAAGAATTTGCAGAAAAAGATTGTAAGGACTGGTCAAATGCTAAGGATTGAGGCTGACATTAAGGGTGAGCCTCCTCCAAAGGTTACTTGGAGCTTGAAGGAGCAAGTTTTGAAGTGTCATGAGAGGTATGTGTTTTTAATACTTCTTTTACTCATTTTGTTTTAGAACATATCCCTCTATTGAAATATAACTAAGAACTCTTCCAGCTTTAATATTATTATTTTCTTTCATAGGATAAGCATTCAAAATGAAGACTACAAAACAACTTTCATCCTTCAAAAGGCTAAGAGGGCTGATACTGGAATATATACAGTCGTGGCTGTTAATGACTCTGGAAAAGACCATGTGGAAGTTGAAATTGCTATTCTAAGTAAGTAAAATACTGATTTCAATGCTTATAGTTGAGCCAGAGCTAGGAAAGTTCTCGAACAAGGAACATTTCAATAATCATTCCGGTTCCTGGATCCGGAACCAACTGAAAAATTTATCAGAACCGGAATCCGAACCGGAACTGTAATGGTATCAGAATGGTTCCCTTGAAAGTGAGTAAATTATTATTTATATTTTTGTATTTTAAAATTTAAATCATAGACTTTTTAATTTTAACTATTATATTTTTTATATGAAAATGAAAACGACCACTTTCTCTGATTATTCTTCTTCCTTGTTAAGTTGGCTCTAGTGGTGGACCTTGGTATCCAACAATCTACATTTGGTTTCCATATTTTGAATAATAGATTCTGGTAAAAAACTGTTCATAAATTACGTAAAGCAGGAAATAACAAGTAGATAGCATTCAGTTATTTACTCGAATACATTGTAGGAGCTCACTTTCCAATCAGTTTTATCATCTTTTTTTACATAGTCATAAAAAAATATTCTCTACAGTGAATACAATGAAATAGTAGACTTGGAAGATTAGTCGTTTCTTGATATTTTAATATCATATGTAATCAAAAGAAAGAAATGCCTTTAAAGAATATTATTCAGAAGTTGAATTTGTTGTGTGATTGATCAAATGTTTTTTGTAAGACAATGATTCAAGGAACACTTTGTGGATTTCAAGACAAAAATATAAATTCAACGTCTTGATGCTATTGACTAGATAAAACTACAGTAAAAACCTGTTATTTCGATACTGCATAATTCAAAGCTAAGATCAGTCCCCGGCCAGCAACATAGGATTTTGTGTACATTTTGGCTCGGATAATTCGAAATACAGCTACAATTAAATTCAAAGTCATGATCTGGTCCGGCGACACCCGAAAAGTTCGTTTAATTTGAAGTCTCAATCCTATGTAAGCGGAAGGTTCGTGTGGGCACGTCATCATATTCCGTTTTTGTTCTCAATTTACATTTACATGATTACCCTGCAATCCGCACACGAAAAACAAACCGGTAACTACTTTTTCTTTATTTAATTTTGGGTGATCATATTCCAACAAAGTGAAAACAAGACATTTCCAGTTGTTTGTAAGAAAGATTGGGATAAAAATTTCGCATGATTTTTTTAAAATCAAGGTTCTGTCAGTATCACGATACATAGCAAATACAAATTTCTCTTAGAACCTGGAACATGCCTGACTAGGACTGAAGTAGCAATCTACAGGGAATCCGACTAGCGTCATAAGGCAAAACAAGACGCGGGAATAAGTTTGGGGAAAACCCCAGGCAGGATATTTAACGAGGAGACCAGGTTTGCAACCTCCAATTCATCTGTACTCCTGAGATTTCACTAGATCTCTTGTGAAATATTTTTTACACTCTCGACGCGTCACTCAAAGTGAATGTTCATATTCTCAAGCAGTTAGCGAAATTCGAGAAACAAGCTGAATGAACATAAATTGCAAGAAACCCTATTATCTCATTTCTCAGGTCAGCATCTTCCCATTTTCCAAATCTGGGGAAGGAATTTCTCATGAGAAAGTGATATAATGCTCCAGAAAATACTGATGAATATTTAATTTTATAGCAGAACCAATATTTAAATAAAATTGTACATCGTTATATCTAATGTCGTTTCTAAACAGGATATGCCTTTGTTTCCCCTGAGAATGAGTGACGATCCAAAAATAAAAAACTAGTAGTTTTCCCACAATGCAAAATTCCCACTGTTGAATATCACATGACTTGAACATTCTCGTACCGTTTGTGAATCTCTTGAAATCAGCAGTCTATCTCAAAGCATTGTGTCATTGAGATTGTTTTGAGAAGATTTCGAGAGACGAGATCAAAGGAAATCAAAACGAAGTTTAAAGATCGGCCTTTTGACAGTGTAAGATTTACTAAGGTATTTAAATCTGTCTCATTTATGTAATACGTGTTGATACCACTAATGCATATTAAGTGTTCTTATAATTAGAATGCGTCGTAATGTAACTTTCATTACAGTTTTCATAATGCATTTTTACAATAAATAACTTAAGAGTTTGGTTTCTCGGAGGAAGTTAGTTCATGATTGAAAATTGTTGTGTGTTTAATGTGACAATCTGATATATTGTTATGAATGTAGTTAAAGCTTTTGATTTTTATTAAATTAACTTTTTTCACTACATTGTAAACCAGAATCCATTTTGGTAAAGTAATTAAGCTCTTTTCTAGAAGATAGGGGTAGGTTTCATAAAAAAACATCAAGTCATTTGCCATAGTAAAAAAATATGATAAAATTATTTTGAGCGAAGTATTTTGTATTACAACCATGTCAAAACGGTGGAACCTCTGAAACTCAAACGCAAATAGGCCAGTGGTACCATAAAAGTCTATAAAAGATCATTTCTGGCTAAATTAACAGGACAAAATTTCAACGGATAGAATTATTTTATGAAGGTATTTCGCATAAATCATTTCCAGGACTTTTTAGTACGCATTTTTGAAATATTTCGGTTGACTATGTGCGATTAATGTCCTTCCAAAATGTAGCATAAAAGAGTAACTTGAAATGCACTGGGAAATTTTAAATATTCACTCACGACTATTTTCTGTGGTTTTTGTTAATCACGAACTAAGTGTTAGTTTCGATTCAAATTCGCCTTGTTTACGAACTTTTAAGGCCATTTCATTTGTAGAAGAACGCATAAATAAGATTCTATATTGCAATTTCTGTCCAAGTAGCGGATTGTAAAAAAAGTTCGATTTTTATATAGTTCAGATATTTCGAACCCGGGTAATTCAAAGTCTTAATTTTTTGGTCCCTTGAACTTCGAAATAACGGGGTTTTATTGTATATCTTAATCATCCGCCAGTCACAGTCAGGCAGTCGTATGGGTTAGATGTGCCTGGTGAGAGCTCCTCAAAAGTGAAAGTTGGGTACTTGTGAGGTGAGAAATGGCCGCCACGAGTAGTAAAGTTTCACTAAAATGCAAGGAGTGCAACAGCAAAATACGAAATGGTGTACAGTGTGGGGAGTGTGATCATTGGTTTCATTTTAAATGCACGAAAAATAAGTTTGAAGAGTGTGTGAAGGAGAATTGGCAGTGCTGTGTCTGTGACTCATTGCACGGTCAAAAAGTGAAGTGTCTCGAGGAGAACAGATTCATCGCAGAATTAGGTGATGAATTGAAGAAGGCAAGGCAACAGATTGTGCAATTAACTAGGGGAAATGTGGAGCTCAGAGAAAAAATTGATGAACGAGAGAATGTAAATTTGTGCCAAAGTAAAGTGGACGGTGTCACCCGAGCCCTGATCTACCAGTAAAGGCAGGCGAAGTGAAAACAAACTTGAGGATAATGGGAGACTCAATGCTGTGATTCAGAGGAGAGATGTGCAGAAAGGACGGATTGGTAGTTGATTGTTTCCCGAGAATAAGGACTAGAGAGAAAAATTGAAGAGCCTAGTAATGACAGGGATGACGATCTGGTTATTATACACGTTGGCACAAATGACGTGAAGTCGGCCAGAAGTGAAGACCACGTCGTGGGTCTATTATGGGATTTATGCACGACGGCCAAAAACAAATTTAAGAAATCAAAAATAGTTTTAAGTGGTATCATATGCAGAAGAGATGTGTCGCAGAGGCAAATTGACTATATAAACGAGGAGCTGGACTGGCTGTGCCAAAGGCAAGGTTTATGTTTTGTTGATCCAAACTGTTGGTTAACACTAGAATGCCCGGACTTAGCTCACAACCTAGAATGACCAAGCGGGTCAATTTGACCCGAGCTATGAAATGTCAATTTCTTTAGCTTAAAATTACGAAATTAATGTTTGTTTAGCGCAATTTCGATATAGCGCAATTGGAATCCCATGGTAAACATTTTTATTTATTTTTTAATAAAATAAATACTGTATGTATGGTACGTACTGCAAAATGAAAATACTGTTCATGGTGCTCATTTTTGCTGGCTTTTGTTTGCTTAAAAAAATAAAGGAAAGCTGTTTTCACGTAACCATTCCAATGAAATATTTGCGGTGTTTTGTTTAATACCGTATTTACTCATGTAACCTACTTATTTTCAAGCCAGCAAACCCTCAGTAGTCATTGAACTATAGTTATCAGTTAGTCGGCGTATCCTTTCTGCCGACTTTTGCCTGCAGCGCGGGCGTAACTTACACGTTTGCTTTGTCGCATAAATACGTATATACTTCGTAGAATTCGACGTCTTTTACGAATATAAACGTAGACACAAGCATATCCTTTGCGCTAAACCAGGCGTGACTATATTATTTTTGTTATCTATTAAATTAAAAGCAATGTTTTTTCAGTAAATTCTATCCAAGTGATACATATACTCATTGTCAAAAACAGTTTGAGATTGTTATTTTTAAATGAAATACTTTATAGAATCTTATCCAAGGGAAATATTTTACTCCTACCTTATTATAATGCATGGCTTAAGGAAGATCTTTTCCATTTCGATATAAACTGAGACGTTGGACCTTAGGAATCGAAAATGCTATAATTATCGAGTAGTATATTGTGAGAACATGCTAAAAATAAATCAATTATTTCATTATGAGTCTTTATCATTTAAAATAAAGTGTACATTTTTGTGTATAATAATTACTTTCAGATAGCATGAATCAATTCACTTTTTCGGAAAAAAATTAATGTAAAACATTACAACATTTTAATATATTACAGTAAAAATCGGTACAACATACATTGTACAAACTCTCTTATATAATAATGCGTCGTTTAGTTATCTTTAGAAGATGAAAATCGTATCAGCCGGTTTTTAGAAAATCCAATTTTTGTTAAAGTTGCCCAAGAATAAACTAGCCTTATATTTATTCATTGAGAAAAATTAAATAGGTAGTAATATTGAAGACGTAAACTTAAGTAACTGTACGAAATTTGATCAATATCGTTAGAGCCGTTTTTGAGAAAATCGAATTGTTAAAAATGCATAAATAAACTATGCTTAATTATTGAGCAATGACAACCATTTCTACATATACTCTGCTCAGTATGATAAAATACTTAAGTATGGGATTTCATTCGTTTTCGCTTTACCATTTAGGCTCCAGAGCCAGTAACAGACTTTGTCATTCTGACAGACAGACAAACGGCATTCCAAAAACCACTTTTTCGGATTCAGCGACACCTAAAACATATATTTCCGTAAAAATCTCATATACGTACTAATGCGTCGTTTAGTTATCTTTAGAAAATGAAAATCGTATGAGCCGTTCTTGAGAAAATCCAATTATTGTTAAAGTTGCCTAGAATAAACTAGCCTTATATTCATTTTTTGAGAAATATGAACTATACAGTATTATTTAAGACGTAAACTCAAGTAACTGTACGAAATTTGATCAAAATCGTTAGAAACGTTTTTGAGAAAATCAAATTATTGTTAAAGTTACCTAGAATAAACTAGCCTTATATTCATTTTTTGAGGAATATGAACTATACAGAATTACTGAAGACGTAAACCCAAGTAACTGTACGAAATTTGATCAAAATCGTTAGAGCCGTTTTCAGGAAAATCGGATTGTTTTTAAAAATTCGTAGAATAAACTACTCTTAATTATTCATCAATGTCAACCATTTCTATGTATACTCTGCTCAGTATGATAAAATGCCTATGTACGAGATTTCATTCATTTTCGTTCTACCGTCTAGGCTCCAGAGCCAGTAACAGTCAGACAGACAGACGGCATTGCGAAATCCACTTTTTCGTATTAAGCGACACCTATAGCTTGACCGCGTGGGAAAGGTCCTGCGCGCAATTTGCCGCGCATCCCCTCCGAGGAGTGGTATACCCCCACTCCCGCTATAACTCCTCCCTCGTGAATGTCCATCGCGGTTGCCAGCTTTTGCTGTTTATTATTTTTTCCGAAAAATTAAAAACGCCGCTACTTTTCATAAGTGGAAAACAGGCGTACGGCTCACGTTTTTACCATCTTTGACACATCAAAAGACAACATTACCAATTTTTTGGAAAATTTAAACAAACAATGTGGAACCATTAAATTTACATATGAGAAAGAAAAAGACAACTGTCTGCCCTTTCTTGATTAACTGGTTATAAGACAAGACAATAAACTTAAATGTAACATATATAGAAAACCTACACACACAGACATTTACATACCTTTTGAGTCACACCACCATATTTCACATAAGTTAGCAGCTTTTCGTTCCATGATACATAGACTGCTACATATACCACTTTCCAAAACAGATTTTCAAAAAGAACTGACTCACATAAAAATGTTGCTACACTGAATGGCTATGACACAAACATAATTCACAATATATTATGAAAACATAATTACATACTTTTTCTTAAAACACACACGACTCTCACTAATTTTCCTGCAGCCAAATCAAAATATATGAAAATTCCGTTTGCCCCAAGAACCACAAACAAACTACGTAACATTTTTTCCAAACACGGTTTTATAACTTTACAAGT
Organism: Uropetala carovei; assembly: GCA_036926305.1. Taxonomy (NCBI): domain Eukaryota; kingdom Metazoa; phylum Arthropoda; class Insecta; order Odonata; family Petaluridae; genus Uropetala; species Uropetala carovei. The sequence continues at coordinate 6,062,964 of JAXCHB010000037.1, read as the reverse complement.
TAACCGAAATAAACTTATTAACCTCCTCCACAATCCGAAAGACACCATACCTTCTTTACAGAAATCAGGCATTTATAAAATTTCTTGTGAGGGTTGTGACAAAATTTATATTTGGCAGACAAAACAAAAACTGGAAACTCGTTTTAAGGAACATATGGCACATTTTAAATTTGGGAGGTTTGTTAATTCCAGTGTAGCATCTCACATACAGGAGTATAATCACCCTATTACCGTTGATAATTTATCACTCTTGAAATCTGTACATAACAATTTTAAACTGGATGCCTACGAAAGGATGCTCATCGCAAAATACAAAGGAACCTTTATGAACAGCGATTCTGGCCCTCTCCCCCATTCCCCCATTTATAGTCTAATGGTCAATGCACTTTCACTTTCACATAAACACTTCTCCATTAACACTTTCAAACCACATGCCAGACCTTCATTCCACATCTCTCTCTGAGGATGGGCGCTTCGTGTCCGAAATACGTATTAGTGTCCCTTGAATATTTAGAGATTCCCGGTTTTGTGAGAGTGTGTGTATAAATGATTTTCTAAAAACCTTGGTATCTTTAGGAGTGAATGTGTACTAGGTTTCCCGTTCTTTTTTATTGTTTCCTTTCTGTTGTTTGAGTGCGTGTTTGAGTGATTGTTCTCCTGACGGAAAAATGTTTTTTTCCTTTGGGGAGTAAATGAGTGCATGAACGTGTGACACCAGGCCACCAGTGAGGGTTTTTTCCCCTTAAACCTGTAAGTGTTACTTTTGTTTTTCTTTCCTTCGATTCCTTCCTTACCTGATTTTTGTTTACCCCTTTTTCCCCCCTTTTTTTCATTGTTTATTGTGTGTCTAAATATTCTCACTTTGTACGGTTAAGGAGTACTTATGTTTTAATTAATCCATCTAACCGTAGTCTCCGACCTTTTTTAATTAATTATAAGTAAATGTAAACATCCATCATTCACAAAGAAATTAGATAGCCAGCATAAAAATTATTATAATAAAGGGGAATTAGTGACCCACACAGATCATGTCAAATATTTAGGAGTTACTTTGACTGATCGTTTAGGCTGGGGTGAACATATAGATAAAATAGTTGCTAAGGCATACAGTAACTTACACTTCGTAATGAGGAACCTAAGGAAGAGTATGACTACGGCTAAAGATCTTGCGTACAAGGCGTTAATACAACCACTATTGGAATATCCCACAAGTGTGTGGGATCCATATTAATTAGGTCAAATAAAAAAGATATAAGTGGGAGTACAGAGAAAAGCAGCTCGTTTCATGTTAGGTAGACATGACAGACAAGTGAGTGCGACAGAAATGATCGAAATGTTGGGGTGAGAATCGTTAAGAGAAATAAGAGGATTAAATATACTAGTCGGTATTTATAGGGCATATACGGGTGATCAGGCTTGAGAAGATCTTCGTGGGAGAATGGAAATAACATATTTTATGTGGAAAAACGATCATATGCACAAGTTACATAGTAGGAAGCAGAAGACTGATTTGGGGAAATATTGTTTTATCAATAGGGGCATAGTCAAATGGAACGCTTTTCCTGAAGAGTTCTTAAATCCCTTGCCGAAGAATGTGAAATTGTGTAAAAATAATCTTAAGAAATATAATCAAAAAGGGCAGTAGTAATGTAAAATGAGTGTACATTCCTGAAAATTAGCTGCTTTGAATTGTACAAGTATATTCTGCGTTGTAAATTTTTATTGTCCATATCATTATAATATTATGTAATCTACAGTTGTATTCACGATCAGATTTTATATTCTCCATTTGTCATTTTTTTTTGTATTTTTCTTGCCACTTAGCTTTGCCTAATTGCAAGTACCTGTGTAAATAAATAACTAAATAAATAAATAAAATTTTCTCATATCATATTTGTATTCATCGTGTAAAGAATCAAAAACTCACCCATAAACCATTTCATGAACTGCAAACTTGGGCAGAGGGTGGTAATTTTTGTATAACTTCAATAGATTAAGTTACGTTTTGGGAAAAATACTTCCCAAAATAAATCAAGGAGCATTTCTGTGTAAAATGGGTCAATAAGGTTTTCTAAGATACTTCGGCCCCACTGAATCCGAAAATCACTGTTGCCACCTTGTATCTCTGACTGGTATCCTGGAATTGAAGATGGCATCCATTCATAAACTCATGCGTTACTGGGGCTCTTTTCGACCTATGAAGGAAATTCAAGTGTTCACGTCTATAACCGTTTGGAAGGATGACCGCTGAATAGAGGTCGGCAAAGGTTGGGAGTGGCAGTTCGGAGTACAAAAATAAATACATACCTAAGCCATTAGAATCGACTATATTGCACTATTTATTATCTAAATTACAGATATAGTGCATAATTAATGACTTTCACCATTTCACGATTTAATGCGCGAAAAACAATGTTATTCCTTGTTTGAAATCGGTCCAGCCATCCATTACTAGCAACAAACCCTTCAATTTTAAGTTCTTTAGCAAAATCTAGAGCTTTTCTTTGAGCAATTGCTCCACTGCTTACGCACTGAAATTCCTTTTTACCTTCTCCATACAAAGTAATGGGAAAGTATTGTGATCACGAAAAAAATGGACTTCGAGATTTCAACGGAAATACACGTTTTGAGGTCCCTAGAACACGTTTAGGCTATTTTCGGAATGATGTCTGTGTGTGTGCGTGTGTGTACGTGATTGTTGGCGCTCTAACTCAAAAAGTACTTGCCATATTGTTACCAAACTTCATATGTAACACTTTAGCATGAGCACAAAGAACTGATTAGTTTTTGGACAATAACGGTTAACCGGAAGTCAAGGTTTATTCGAAACCCGATTCGGTTTTTGCGATATTTCTCCGTTAAAACATCATTAGTGTATATACAATTCTATACAAATGTTATAGAGAATGTAATTTCCTACAACTTTCATTTGAAACAGTTTTCCATAGCAGTTATTGTTTGGGAATTATTCATAAATAATCGGTTTTTTCGGTTTCCGTCAAATATCTCCTTAGAAACGTCGTTATTGGTAATCTCCGTGAGGACCAATGTTGTGGAGAATAATATTTCTTCCAGGTTTTCTTTGAATCAAATTTTCGTAGAACCATCCACTTCGGAGATATTCAACTTTTTTTTCGTAATTTTCAGTATACAGCACCAACACCATGTAGCGGGGAATTCTGTAAACATATTCAAAATATACGTAATTTACGGCAATAAGGACGGCTGTATTCTTTTACAATGCGAAATAATAATTTTGCCTCATTATGCTATTCATAATAATTTAAATATCTATACCCTACATATGGAGAAGGTCATGTGTTGGCCACATCAGATTTTTCAGTTTCTAGTAGCACATTTCTCCTGTCCTCTAATGACAGAACAACTTTACTCTTGCTATTCAAGTTAACCTTTCACTGACTCAAAAACTCTTTCACCCACAACCGAACAATGCTGTCATCAGAATGATTAAGCACATAAAAATGACGTGTTGCAACCTACAGGGTTTTTTAGAAATTTCAGAACACACAGGTGATCATGGAATGCGTGTTCAACCCGTCGGCGTCGTCATGCGTACTGGGAACGTCGCGGAGGTCGCTAGCTTTCTTTATTTTTTTGACACAGTAAATTTTCTTAGATATGGATAACCTTTTTATATTTTAAAAGAGGAAGCTTTGGCCTTCCTATTATGCTTAATTCTGTAATTTTTACTCTCCTTCTTTTTACTTTTATTATACGTTAAGTTTTGTGATTAAATTTTCACGTAGATAGGAGAATTGGGGAATTTTGGCTTCTAAAAAAGCCCCTCTTCAACGAAATCTTTGCACGAAAGCAACTGTGAGGTGTAAGAAGAGGATATAGGCCCCATTTGTCTGCTATCAGACATCTATCCCGCTCTTGAGACATGTTTTTATATTGTTTCATCACTTTGAGAGGGAGAGAGAGGAGGTCTGGGCCATGTGCTTGGTTTAGTATTTCATGAGGGAATATAGCTAGAGTGGGACAGACTAGAGGATCATATTTTGTATTTATCTTTTGTATTACCAAGATATTTGCGATATTGAAAGCGTGGGAAATATGCTGGCGCTTGTATCGCGCGGAAAATGTTCTCTCGTCGCTCTGAAAAAATCAGTCTGAGTGAAACCTTGCACTGTGCGGAGGCAGGTTTCGTTCGCCTTTCTTTGCTGTGGTAAATTTTACGTTTACTTGCTTACTTATTTTCAAAATACTAGGAGTAATCATGTGCTCAACCAGTGAAAATAGTCAAGCAATACCGAGTGCTGACAAGGAGACGGAAGTCCTACTTGGAAGTGATTCGGAAGAAAGCGTGAGTTCGGACAGTGATAGTGAGAATGATTTGGATGAACGTACTCAAATTGATTCACTGACACATAATGATAGTGATCATGAGGAGGATAATGTAGAAAACTACTTCTGGGAGGGCACGGAGAATTACATAGGACGAAAGGAGAATTTCATTGGTGGTTACGGACCTCAAAAGGCAGCTAAGGGTTTGACTGACATTGTAGGTACTTTTCAATTGTTTTTCGATGAGGAATTTGTTAGTGCCATAGTACATGAAACCAACCGATATGCTGACCAATACATCAAAGCAAGTGAGCGTACATTTTCGATGAAATCAAGAGTTTTATCGTGGAAACCAGTTACCGTGGAGGAAATGTACACTGTTTTGGGAATTTTTTTGTTGATGGGAATTGTGCAGAAGCCCACGCTTCGTTCCTATTTTTCGACGAAAAGAGTTCTATCCACACCAGGCTTCGGCGATGTCATCACTAGGGATCGATTTGAGCTTCTTTGCAAATTTTTGCATTTCAATAATAACGAAGAAAAGAATAATTACCGTGGTCCTCCAAAGCTACACAAAATATTTCCGATTATTGAACATCTGAACGAAAAATTCAAGGAATTTTTTTTACCGAAACGGGAAATTTCAATAGACGAGTCCCTAACATTGTGGAAGGGTCGTCTATCTTTCAAGCAGTATCTCCCTCTGAAGTCCTTCAAGTTCGGAATCAAGACCTTCGAGCTCTTTGATGCAAGTACTGGCTACTTATGGTCATTTCTTGTATACACGGGGAAGGATACTGTGTTTCATTCGCCCCTTGTCTCAGCTAATGTAATCAAGACCACGACAATAGTTTTGAATAGGTAGGCCAAAGGTTTCTCTTTTAAAATGATGAAGGTTACCCATATTTAAGAAAATTTACTGTGTCAAAAAAATAAAGAAAGCTAGCAATCTCCGCGGCGTACCCAGTACACAGGACGGCGCTGAGGGGTAAGAATCCTTATTTGAAGGTTTTTTTCTGAAAAACTTACGGGGAAGAAGTTGAAATCCAAGATAAAACAGTAGATGTGAAGTACTCCGTAAACTTTGAATAAAGAAAAACTGAGTAAATGGCTTCCGTGATTGAGTGAAAGAATTCATAGAGGTATTTCACGCGAATAATAATAACTAAGACGGTGTGAAAAACATAGGTAAATATGCATAGTTTTACGTAAAACCTCAAAAAATTTCAGTCAAATTCCGTAAATATCTAATAAGTTACGAATTTTTATATGATTTCGCGCAAAAACTGCGAATTTCCCTAAATCTCTTCCGACCTGCGTGACGTATTATATTTAAATGTCCTGCGCGCTTGGGGGGTTAAGGAAAATTGACTTTGAATGAAGGAGTTGCACGGATTTGCCTGCCTCCCTACAGCTGGACGTCCACTTATCTCGATTTCTCTGAGTGAGAGAGAAAGAAAAGTGTATGGGTTGGGAGGAATAACAAAATGGCTGCTTAAGAGAGGTAAAATTGAAATTTGAAGGATGGCTGCTGACCGGGAAGAGGGGTGGCCATTGAACAGGAGGTCATTTAGCATGTATTCTTATGGAAAATAAAATTGGGACCGGTAAAAAGTGACCGTTTGGAGGGGTGACCTCTGAATAGGGATGGCCGTTAAGAGAGGTTTCACTGTATAAGTAAACATGAAATTATTTCCATCTTTGCACACTGACAATTATATGTAGCATTGACGAGAACAAGGTGGGAGAAGAATATCAGAATTTTATAGCCGAAAATAAAAACCAAAGACATTTACTAAACGACAACAGAATATTCACTATAAATGTAATATATGACGAAATATTTCATCATATATAATAATTTACAATGTCTGCATGTGTGTCTGTCAGCAAAGGCCAACTGCGATTGAAGCTTAATATCTCGAAAATTAATAATCCGAATTTGATGTGATTTTCAGGATAGCATTATGATAAAATAAAATTACGTTTTAACGTATTAAACTTGAGATCAAAGACCCGGGTTCGATTCCTGGAGACATTTTCTATTTCCCATAAGGCAGGGATGCACAGCTCGAGAGCGCGCGGAGCGCTCGAGCGCCCGCGGGCGCGCCCGAGGAGACGACGCGCTCTGCCCGAGTGAGACAGACAGTGTGCGAGAGAGAATGCGTTACCCTCACCACGCGACTTCAGAAGAGAGCTAGGGACGCATCTTTGCACGCTCGGCCAGTTCTTCTAATATTATCGCGGATATTGTTAAGATGGGTGATGATGGTGTTATAACAAAAATACCTTTTTATTCAGATGTGTAATGCGTTAATAATGACAATAATTTCTCATTAATTCTCTTTTATAGTTCAGACATTCACTATTTAATTTATTTATTAATTTACACTTTCTGGTGCTTGTTAAGAACTAATCTGTCAATATTTGGTACAATACTACTATGCTGCTCACATCGCTCCGAGTTCGACAGTGTTACCAGATCTACCACGTTTACGCTTCCTTCCCATGCTACTATCAAGAGCGGATCGCTGGCCACTTGGCAAAGGTGTACTTCATATTCGCACCTCTCGGAAGCTTAAAGTGGTGGTGGAGGGGGAAAACGCTCTAATAGGCTACTCGCTGCGTCATAAGACTAGAAAAGTACAATAATAGTAGGAGAGGGAGAGAGGAGAGTGCAGGGAGAGGGGAAGCTTCCCCTCCCCCGCTATCACCACAATATATGCTCTGTCGTGCGCCCGCGGGCGCGCTCTGGGAGCGCTGTTTGTGCATCCCTGCCATAAGGTAACACGTAAAAAGGAACAATTCGACATGCAGGCTTTCATTCTTTTTACTTTCTCATACGAAGTATCGAGAAAGTATTGTTTTTGCGAAAAAATTCGACGTCGAGATTTTTACGGAAATACACGTTTTGGGTGTCGCTGAATCCGAAAAAGTGGTTTTCTCAATGCCGTCTGTCTGTCTGTCTGTTACTGGCTCTGGAGCCTAGACGGAAGAACGAAAATGAATGAAATCTCGTACTTAGGCATTTTATCATACTGATCAGAGTATACGTAGAAATGGTCGACATTGATCAATAATTAAGAGTGGTTTATTCTACGCATTTTTAACAACAATCCGATTTTCTCGAAAACGGCTGTAACGATTTTGATCAAATTTCGTACAGTTACTTGAGTTTACGTCTTCAATAATACTGTATAGTTCATATTTCTCAAAAAATGAATATAAGGCTAGTTTATTCTAGGCAACTTTAACAATAATTCGATTTTCTCAAAAACGGCTGTAACGATTTTGATCAAATTTTGTACAGTTACTTGAGTTTACGTCTTGAATATTACTACCTATTTAATTTTTCTCAATGAATAAATATAAGGCTAGTTTATTCTTGGGCAACTTTAACAAAAATTGGATTTTCTAAAAACAGGCTCATATGATTTTCATTTTCTAAAGATAACTAAACGACGCAGTAGTACGTATATGAGAAACTTTGTACAATGCATGTTGTACCGATTTTTTATATTAAAATTAGAAAGAATTGACCTACAATCTTCGGATATAAACCATTTTGAAGAAAACATTATAAAGTTTCTTATTCTGTTCATCTTTTTCCGCCTACAGTTCGAAATTTCTCATTGTAAATGTTTAATTCACACAGTTTGAGGAAATCTTGCCATTTTAGGGGATGTTACCTTGCCTACTAATTCCATTGTTAGACCTCTATATCATATTGTCAGTTCAATCCTTATGGCTATAAACGTGCTTTTAATACGAGAGAGGTGGAGGGAGGGGGAGAGAGGGAAGTAGAGGGGGAAAGAGGGGTAGGGCGAAATGACGGGGGAGGGAGGGGGGAGGGAGGGAGAGGGAGGGAAAGAGAGGCAACTATTTTAAGTTTAACTAAAGATAACCCGTCAACAACAGAATATTCACTAGAAATGTTGTGTATGGCAAAATATTTCATATGTAAAAGTGAGATATTAATTATTTTCAATGAAAATAATGATTATCTATCTATAATTCTTCCGTTGATATTTCAATGGGCGCTACACTAGTATGTAATAGTGTGCTATTAATTATTTTAAATGCAAATATTAATAATCAATCTATCTATAATTCTTCCATTGATATTTCAACGGGAATTACACTAGTTGAAAATATTTTTTCTTTGCAAGGTTTGGAAATGGAAAGGACACACTTTCTACCTAGGCCCAAATACATAGGTATTACTTACTCTTGTTTCAGACCAAGCAACCGTGCTACTAACCGCTGAGGTAGAGTAAAGGTTTCCTACCCCCGCAGCCCCTGCCTTTGCTTCCCTTGAGGACAATGGTTCTTTCCTATCCATTTCATCCCAGAAGCCATTGTTTTGTCTCTAGTAAGATAAAATGTATTGTACACTTCAGTGGCCAGAAGAAAATTCTTTGAATGTTGGATGAAAAATGAAGCAGTGAATTCTTATCTTTTTCGAACAACCCTCGCCCTGGAATGCACTTCTTTGGGAGAGATATTGTCTTCATTCTGCCAAAAAAGTTTTCCCCAAGTACTGTGGATGAATGGTGAATTCCTACACCAGACCGCAATGTGCAACCAACTTCAACCCCTCCCCCACCTCTTATCCAGATAAATCTGTAAGAGAATGTCAGTCTTCCCTTAGCAGTAGAAACGGTGTTATTCGTGATTTAGTGCTAATTAGTTTTTGACGATTACTATCTGCCAATTTGTTAGTTGAAGGTCAGCGTATATTCTATTTTTACTTTCTCATACGAAGTATCGAGAAAGTATTGTTTTCACGAAAAAATTCGACCTTAGGATTTAGGTGTCGCTGAATCCGAAAAAGTGGTTTTTGCAATGCCGTTTGTCTGTCCGTATGTCTGTTACTGGCGCTGGAGCCTAAACGGTATAGCAAAAATTAATGAAATCTCGTACTTAGGCATTTTATCATACTGCGCAGAGTATACGTAGAAATGGTTGACATTGTTCAGTAATTAAGAGTAGTTTATTCTACACATTTTTAACAACAGTGCGATTTTCTCAAAAACAGCTTTAACGATTTTGATCAAATTTCATACAGTTACTTGAGTTTACGTCTTCAATAATACTGTATTGTTCATATTTCTCAAAAAATGAATATAAGGCTAGTTTATTCTAGGCAACTTTAACAACCATTCGATTTTCTCAAAAACGGCACTAACAATTTTGATCAAATTTCGTACAGTTACTTGAGTACACATCTACAATAATACTGCATATTACATTTTTCTCATTGAATGAATACAAGGCTAGTTTATTCGTGGGCAACTTGAACAAAAATTGGATTTTCTAAAAACAGGCTCATGCGATTTTCATTTTCTAAAGATAACTAAACGACACATTAGTACCTATATATGAGAAAGTTTGTACAATGTATGTTGTACTGATTTTTTTAAATCTGTTAAAAGCTTAAAATTCCAGGTGGTGATATAGCAATAATGAAAAATTATCAAGAGTTAATTCTATTTTTATTCACACACACACAGGCATGAGCGTCTGCAGACTAAAGTTCAGGGGGGGGCAAGTAAAAAATACACATTTAACATAAAATACTGTTTATTATTTTCTGAAGTTAAGTAAGAGTCTCCTTGGAGTTTGACCATATATATCTATTACACGTTCAATAAAATCTGTCCTTACATTAATTTTTTTTCTGTGAATACTCAACATGCAGAGTGCACTTAACCTATCTTCACTCATTGTAGAACGAAGCCATGTTTTTACTCTACGAAGGGTGCTAAACGACCACTCAGTGGTAGAAGTTGTCGCTGATAAAGCCAGTGCAATTAACATTACTGATTTAATAGCGGGAAAAAATCCGTATATTTATTTAATATATTGGGTAGTGCTGCTGGGATATCTTTAAGCTGTTTTGTAGACCATGAATCATACCACATTTTAGATTCAGTTACAAAATTATCTATTTGATAAAAATTTTGAAGTTCTTTAGTAATATCAATAAATTCATTCCTGTTCATTAGTATCATTTCACAAGGATGTACTGTATCTGCCCAAATAGAAGTCGACCCCGGATTTCAGCCGACCCCCCAAAAATGTCCACAATTTTTTGGCAAAAACAAAAATTTCGTGGATTTTATGCTGAAGTGTGCCGGGCATTCATACACATCTTAGAATACATAATTCGAGATCGAAGAAATGAGTGCGAAATGGTTTAGTTGTTGACATTTTGAAATATTTCTCCAATTAATAATTTTGCATTGTTGAATAATGTTTCACATTCAGTGACAATAATTTCATTCATCTTCATTTTCACAAAGGTCAAATATAGTAATAGCAATCTCGCCAAGATAATTTTTCATCCAAGTTTATTTCCAATGAAATTAGCATTTACATTGCCTTAAGAAATTGCATTTTTATAATTATACACGTTCCATGTAAAGTTTTACCAAAATTCAAACAGTTGAGCATTCAAAGCCGTCAACGCATTTTGTGTAATCGTCTGCATAGTCAAAACACGCAAATAATGTGAACACTCAAATAATATGACAAACCCAGCCTTAAACGGTAACAAAGCACGGGTAGTGCTAAATTCAATATTCTAGCCTATATTATTTATTCATTAATATTCATTGTAGGTCAAATATTTACTTTATGAAAAATATAGTACTATCATTTGTACGTGACGGCAGTGAGAGACGTGCTGCCATCTATGGGTGACTTCGAGATTTAACCCTAACCCAAATTTTCCTCGGACTCCCATTTAAGCCGAGGGGTGATTTTTTCATAATAGATTTTCATAAAAAACTTCAGCTTGTATTCAGGCAGATATGGTAATTTAAATAAGTTGAATACATTTTTCTGTTCATCTGAAAATCGGCTGCTCAATGAAGAAAGTAATGAGTTAACGTATGGAAGGAAAATGGCTCTATGATATTATTCTGCAGCCATATCAGTGGAATAATTTGCTCTAAGAGTTTGTTTTTTGATATATCTCAGTTCAGAGATTTCACTGTTCACTTCATTTGCAAGACTTTGCAACAGAAAGTGTTTCATCAAAAATCATTTCCGTACTTTCTCTGTGCTGCTGAATTATATTAATTAGATCTTGAATGTGATTACAGACTTTTAACAAATCTATTTGAATGGACTGTAAAGATTGAGTTACTGATTCCAAAATTGCAGAATATCTACGGATTGTTGCAATTGATATTATAAAAACTGAATTTCTGCATGCACAGATAAGTTGGAATGCTTGACTGTCACGTCTTAGAATCACCGGTTTCAGAAAGATTAAGTTCATTGACTATTTTAATGAATTTTTCTGTGAAAATTCGAATACTTTTGTGTTTTTGTATCCAACAAGTTTCACACAAAATCGGAATATTTGCTACTTAACCCTCCTATACGAACTTTCCCAAAAAATTTAATAAGGGCTTTAATGGTACTAACTGTGTTACGGACTTCACTCAAGCAATTTAAGTCATGCACTATGAGGTTAAGACGATGGGAAGATCAATGGACAAACAATGCTTTCAGGTGCAAAGATATAATTTTTGCTTGCACACCCCCTTCCTTTCCAGCCGTTGCCCTGACCAACTTTGTAGAGGGGTGGTTAGCGTGTCTAACTCCCACTGCAAGGTTCACGGGTTCGAATCCTGCTGAGGACATGGTCGTTTGTGCTTGTCATAGAAAATGTATTACAACACATGTAATTGGGGAAACCTGTTTGTGTTAAATAAATGATTATTAACTAAATTTTCCATTTTCAATTTAAATTGAGAGCACACGTTTAATGTCTGTCTGGATATTCCTTCTGTAATTCAATCTGATATTGGAAAAAAACCAGCAAATTCCTTGGGAATACAAGTTTGTCCACTGATACACTCGGGAAATCTAACCCCTAATGATAATTGTTCTATTCCCCCTATATCAATCGTTTCATCAGCCAAAATGGAAAACCCTTTGGAAGCATTTGCTGCAGCAACTACATCATTTCTCAGATTACAACCACACATTTCTATTATTTCATTTTGAGTTCTAACAGATTTGTATTTTGCGTTTGCATTGCAACTTACTAAATGTTTCTACTTTCTTCATACATAGTATGGGGAAAGTATTGTGATCACGAAAAAAATTGACTTCGAGATTTCAACAGAAATACACGTTTTGAGGTCCCAAGTACACATTTAGACTATTTTCGGAATGATGTGTGTGTGTGTGTGTGTGTGTGTGGGTGGGTGGGTGGATGGATGGATCTCTGTATGTGATTGTGGGCACTCTAACTCAAAAAGTACTTGTCATATTAATACCACTTTAGCATGAGCACAAAGAACTGATTGGTTTTTGGACAATACCGGTTAACCGGAAGTCGAGGTTTATTCGAAACCCGACTCGGTTTTTGCGATATTTCTCCGATAGTACGTCATTATTGTATACATTGACCACTACAAAAATGTAGAAAATATAATTTCCTACATCCTTTATTTCAAACAATTTTCCATAGCAGTTATTGTTTAGGAATTATTTATAAATAATCGGTTTTTTTGGTTTCTGTCAAATATCTCCTTAAAAACGTCGTTATTGGTAATCCTCTTGAGGACTAAAGTTGTAGAGAATAATATTTCTTCTAAGTTTTGTTTGAAACAAATTTTCGTAGAACCATCCATTTCGGAGATATTTTGCTTTTTCTTAATATCCAGTATACAGCGCCACCACCATGTAGCGGTGAATTCTGTAAACATATTCAAAATATACGTAATTTACGGCAATAAGGACGACTGTATTCTTTTACGATACGAAATAATAATTTTGCGTTATAATCAGGGGCACCTTAACTATATGGGCTAAACGGGCTGCAGCCCTAGGGCGCCAGGTACTGCAGGGCACCTGGCTCCGTTGCTCCACAAATAAAATATATTTTTTTTAAACTTCGCATCTTTGTAATTTAAACTCAAAAAGTATAAACTGTCATAGCCTTTTATTTCTCAAGAGGCTCACCATCTATTACATGCTTCAGGTAGTGAATATGTGGCTACTTCCCTGTAATTCATTAATATTTTGGGCAATCGGAAATGCTAGGGGTTTCTGAAAGTACGTACTACGTAGGACGGCAGCATTCAAAAATTTCACTCGTCGCACACTGTATACTGGACAGAATCATAATAGCTATAAATAAAATAAAGAACTCAAAACATGGTGAAGACAATATAAATAAAATTGGAAATAATAACTCCAAATCACCATAAAGGCGGTACTTACGTGGCAGGGCACAGAAGACTCGCAGAATCAGCCAATACGCACGTTTCGAAAGCAACGCTGAAGATGACAGCGTTGCTGTCGAAACACACATCTTGGTTGATTCTGTGAGTCTTCTGTGCCCTGCCACGTAAGTACCACCTTTACGGTGATTTGGAGTTATTATTTCCAATTTTATTTAACGTAATAGCCACACTTCAGAGACTCCAAGAAGAAGTGAAGGTCTGGCGAATTTACGAGGGCTTAACGAAGGTTCATGTTTACATTGGGAAATTCTCGGGCCATGTGATTTCTTTCCATAAGCATTTCTCGATGCCAAAACATGATGATATAAAGGTTCATTCATATAGAATGCACACATCTACGAGACGAAACGAGTATAAGCTACGTCTATTTGTACAAATATCCATACCACTTGAGATGGCAATCTGGACCTACATACGCTGTGATAATTGTTTCTCTGTTCCCAGGAATCTTTCTCGAGCCCTGTGGCTAGTCCGATGGAAGTCTTTACAACGAAAGGTAGTCGGGAGTATTACTGTATTAAATACATATTAAATTTACGTGAATGCAATTTCAATGTACATGTACTTACACAGATTGAATCGTGTTGTTATTTTCAACATTCTCCGCAATCTACACATTAGGAGTTTTGTTCTTCTTTAGAATGGATCGTGAAGTAGAAAGAAAATTCCATTCCAGTGCATCGAAAGAAAAGGAGTAGGCGAATTGGAGAAGATGGATTAAGAACTACATAAGTGAGTCTTATATTTTTTTATCAAAATCAATTAATTACTCAACCGGACAGTCGTGGTAACCTGTCCTTTTGTACAGAAATATCTTTGTGGTTTACCTTCGCTAGGCTTAGGAGAGCATTGACTAAACAAAAATTTTATTTAATTGTATTGCGACGATTATTTGGCAGTGATCCCTTTTCTCTGAGTAAGCAGTTAATAGTGGACTGTTGAGTTATTTTGCGAAAATTACTCCGCAGACAAAGTACGCCGCGCGCCCGATGACTCGTGTGACAAATAAGAGTGCGCTCACTGAAGGGTTAAAATGTTTCCACAACATTATTATTAAAATAATCCATTTTCTTCCTATTTAATAATATTACATGCACACATAAGGAAATTAAAGGTAAATTTGTGAGATTGTTTATGTTAGCAACAATGAAGAAGTAACCATGCAAGAAATTTTCAAGTTCAGCTCGAATTAAGACATTCTCATATGATTTTATCGATAACGGCAACTCCTACAATATAAATGTATAGAAAAGAAAATACTCTTCTTTACCAGTTCTACAACTATTATTTGAAAAATATTTTGATATGAGCAATACTTTACGAGATATGACAAAAATTTAATTTTTTGTCACCAGTAAAGTAAATGTAGAAAGAAGTACTTTTAAGATAAGTTATTTATTTATAAACTGCGTTATTATTTGAGTTTCTATTTTGTTTTTTATATTTTCTATTTTTTGTTTTAATAAAAACTAGTAGGGCAGCCCCGGATCTCCGATCCTCAATGCGATTTAAATAAACTAATGGTTTAGTGAAATAACTTTATTGAACAATTAATGAAATATAAATGAAATTCAAAGTATTAAAATAAAAAAGCCTCTTATCTCACCTTAATATAAAGAGTAAGAGAAAAACTTATAATCCTACCAAATTTCAAGTTGTTAGCACATCTACAGATGTTAACAATAAATTGTAAACAAATGCTGACAGTCCTCAACGTAACCATTTTAAAACGTTATAGTATCAATTGAAACAAAATAAAAAACAAATTAATTGGACAATTTAAAATAAAACAATTCGCTGGGAGCTTGTTTATTATACACATGTTATTGACACAGCTAGAAAAGCTTCCCATACGCAGTCAACAGAATAATTATCCATAAATATTTACGTTGCTATGCTTCATTAATTTTTATGTGAATAATGCTTTTCTTTCATCTATTTGAAAGTTTAACTGGCATTAAATGAATCGGAGGCAACAATGAGTCTCCTTGGCAATGCCCTGAATGAGTACGAAAAATCCGCAAAACTTCGAAAAAGGATGCGTATTTCTGAAAACTTCGACCGTGTACCGTGTAAACATTGCAATAATAAGATAGTATAAAGCTTTAGCCGTCGAATAAAGCAAAAAAGAAGAAAATCGGTCCATATTTACGTATTATAACGGACGAATGAAGAAAACCTTGCACTCTGAAAAATCGAAAATCCCGTGTAAACTTATGGGAAAATATAATTGTCTCCTGGATTTGAACCCGGGACATTTTAGCAGACGAAAATATTTTTCCACGGACCTCATAGCCAGTAGAAACAAAACGCCGTTTACCGCATATCTTTTTGACGAATGGTTCTCGAGAAATACGCCGATATAAATTGTAAACAAATGTCTACAGACATCAACGTAAAATTAATATATAGTTAGATGTGTATTGTTTTCATTTATGATTAATAAATCGATGTGTATGTACGTATTTACGTTTACATTAAAAATTAGTAACCCCCACTCCATTATAAGAGGGCGTGTTATGTTGCTAGCCCAGGGTGCCCAAATGTCATAATAATTTAAATATCTATACCCCAAATATGGAGAAAGTCATGTGTTGGCCACATCAGATTTTTTAAACACTGTGTTAATGAAAGAACCTTGAAATCCCCTCTTCACCCTTTGAGGAAAATGTATACAAACTTTACGTAAAGCACCCTTTAAATGTGCAGAATATGCTAACCAAGGAGTATATTGAGTAAGCCACGGATGATGGAAAACTCGACTATTTTAACTATTATGCTTAAAGCCATAGGTCGGTGAAGGTGTCCAGCAATTAGTTAATATTTCATATTTAAATTCACTAGCTATACTTTGTCGTGTTTTAGCTATATACAGTCCAACATCAAAGTGTTCACTAACTTCTGTTGCGACATCAGAGGACGCACTGGGTGAAGTGGATTTGTTTCTATCTTTTTCTGACTGTGGCGATGAAGACTGCAATGCATTTTTGACTGTCTGAGAGGTATTTACTCCAGATTTCTCAAGTTGATCATCCACTTCATCAATTTCTGGATCCAATTTTGGTTTATTGAAATAATTTGTAATAGACATGAGGTTATGTTGCTGTTATTGAAAAAAATAATATTTTAATCGTGTAATTAATATACCAGATAATAAATACCTTTAAAAATTGCCGTACCTTCTTACTGAAATTAACTACTGTTGATATTTTTCCAACCAAAAAATGTTTAATTAAATACGTATATGAGTATTTTTCTTCTTTCAAGCTAATATTTAAAATAGCGATTGGACAGCCACTCCTGCAGGCTCTTTATTTTTATCAAATATCTGTGTACCTTTTCAAAATTAAAGAGTTTACAACCTAACTAGAAAATATAAAATATTACTTAACTCAAATTAAGTACATACCTCCGATATTTATGTTGGAAATTTAGCATTGATTATAATAAAACAATCACAAAACACAACACTCACTGTAGATGACAAATTAAACCTGATTTTTAGCAAAAAGCGCCATCACAAATTCCCCCTTCCATACTAGGTGTTACTTGTACAGATCTCAGAGCAGAACTGATATATAGATCCTTTTTCAAGGAATATTACAAAGGCTTAAATTGTCTACAATGTCGGCTGTATTGGAAAATATGTAAGAATGTATTACATTCTTGTGACAAGCTGACATGAGGGAGCAGATCCCAGGTCACCCGGAGTACAGAAGTTATTTTATGCAGCATTTTTGCCGTTCCCGGTAGATGAGAGGTTTGCGTGTCTGACTCCCAACTCTAGGGTCATGGTTCGAATCCCACTCTGGGCATGAATGTATGTGCTTGCCAAAAACAGAAAGAGCTGAATATTATGAATAGTCGTTAATAACCTTAACTGTTGATGCAACCATAAACAATGCCTAAACAGTGTTGCATTTTTTAAGGGTTTCATGATGACCATTCCTTTTCTTAGCTAGTACCTCCAGTGCCTCTTCCTTCCGAATGCAGTCAGGCATTGACCATATGCCACAGAGATTTCCAAATTTCTAATTTCCAAGTGAAAGGTGTCAATAGGATAAAGCGTGTTTTTGGGCAGAAGAGTGGTCTAGGAGGCCACTTAGGCTCATGGTCAGTACCCCTCGAATTTAAAACAAACCTCTACATGTGGCAGGCATAATTAAAGTAAAATTGAAGGAATAAAGCAGGAATACTAAGCACAAAGTTTCCTGTTATGACACATGTCAATTTTATACAGACTCAAAAACCTATCACACGAAAAAAATACAAAAATTTGGTAATCTCTGATCAGTGCATGTAAGACGACGGCATTTCCAGGGGTAGAGAGGGGGGGGCAAGCCCCCCCCCCCCCCCCCCCCCCCTTGCCCTCCCCTGCAGATGCCCATGCACACAGGCATCATCCAGTAAATAGTAAAACATACCAGGGGACTTTAAAACGTGTATTTCTGTTGAAATCTCAAATTCATTAATTTTCATGAATATAATACTTTCACATACACTATGTATGGAAAAGTAAAAATGAAATTTTCTTTTAAAAGATTACTTTTGGCCACACCACTTTTAAGACACTTTCATCATTTTTTGATGTAATTGAAAAAAGTTTTAATTCATGTAAAATTTTATCAATAAAAAACATTTTTTTAGAACTAGGAATGGTTCCAGAATTGATCCGGAACTGGATCTGAACCATTCCTTTTTTTGATCACTCTGAACTGAACCCGGAATGTAACGAGTTAGAAAATTTAAGGTCGGAACCAGAACACTTGGAACTGAACCGGAACTTCCCAGCTCTGATTTAAGCAAAATGTTTGTTAAATGCTTGTGTAAAAGTATGATTGTGACTATTATTCCATGTATTGCACTTCACTCTTAAAGGTAAACCAAGCAAGCCTAAGGGTCCATTGAAGATTTCTGATGTCAAAGCTGATGGTTGCAAGTTAAAGTGGGAGAAACCAGAGGATGACGGTGGTGAACCTGTTGACCATTATCTCATTGAACGCATGGATATTGAAACAGGGCGTTGGGTACCTGTTGGAACCAGCAAAACTCCAGAAGCGGAGGTTAGTTAAAATATTTATCTTTGTCAAATTTTATTTGTTTTGCACTATTTTTGATTCTGTTAAGTGTCTGCATAAAATTCTTTAATGACTTTAGAATTGCAGACATCAGTCTATTACTGGGGTTGGCAACCTATGGCCTGTGGGTCACATACAGCCTTCGAGAGCACTTTTTGTGGCCTTCAAAGCTGTAATGATGAAGTGATTTGGAAAATTTCACATAGGCAATTTCGTATTTTTCAGTAAAATGTTATTCTCAAAACTTTTTCTGGTGAAGTTTTAATGTTAGTATATTACCGAAAAATCTCATTACAACATACTTCACATTTATGTATGTTTCAAATTAACGTACTTTTTCCAAATTCCTGTCCTGTATAAATACTGTATATACTCGTGTATAACGTGCAGTTTGAAGACAAAATTTTTAGATCATAAAGTAGGGGTGTGCGCTATACATGGGTAACATTTCTGTACACTTAAAATCAGAAATTAAAGTTTACCTACTTCGCACCAGATTCTAACTTTTTGGGTGAATTATGGGGAAAGTCATACTAATTATTGATAATCAAGGTTATATATATATATATATATATATATATATATATATATATATATATATATATATATAAGGGTAGCAACAAGGTGTTGGAGGAAGCCCAGTGGACACTTACCTAGAATGAAGAGCCGCTGGGGGTGCTGAGGACACACGAAAAACACAAAAGAACAAAAACTACACAAAAATGGAGCTTTCGGGCTGATGCCCTTCTTCAGCGACGGAGAAACATATATATATATATATATAATATAATATAATATATATATATATATCATCATCATCATCAGCTTTTTTCAGTCCACTGACGGACGAAGGCCTCCCCCAGACTCTTCCAGTTTTCCCTGTCAACTGCCTCCCTCCTCCAAGTTTGCCCCAAGAACTTAACAAGCTCTCTGTCCCACCTGTCTTTCGGTCTTCTTTTTGGTCTCTTGATGTTTCTTGGGATCCATTCGATGACACTGGACGTCCAACGCTGGTCATTTCTTCTAGCAATGTGGCCCGCCCACTGCCATTTTAACACCTTCACTCTTCTAATCACGTCACAGACTCCCGTCTTCTTTCTTACCCAGTCGTTCCTCTTGCGGTCTCTTCGGGTGATCCCTAACATGCATCTCTCCATGCCCCTCTGTGTTGTTTGCAGGCGCTGTATCATTCTGGCATTCATGGTCCATGTTTCACAACCATATGTCAGAACAGGCAGAACACATTGGTCATACAGTCTCCTTTTTAGGAAGACTGGAATATTTGATTTAAAGATGTTCGCATTCTTGCCAAAAGCACTCCATGCCATCTTCACTCTCCGGTTGATTTCTCCAAGAAGCGAACCATCAGTAGTGATGAGTTGACCTAAGTAAACATAGCTGGTTACTTCTCCAAGTTCTGCTCCGTTGATATGTATCTTCTCAGAATTTGTGAAGGAGTTGTACATAACCTTTGTTTTATTAAGATTCATCTTAAGTCCAGCTTCTCGGCTTGCTTGCTCAAGCTCTTCAGTTCTTCTAAGGAGCTCTTCAGGGGCTTCCTGCGAACAGTATGATATCATCTGCAAAGCGCAGGTGACTCAGATATTCTCCATTTACCTTTATGCCTTTTTCCTCCCAGTCTAGCCTTTTGAATACTTCCTCTAGAGCTGCTGTAAATAACTTAGGGGACATAGTATCTCCTTGTCTCACTCCCTTTTCGGCCTTAAAGGCACTCGTCTCTTCATGCAGCTGGACAGATGTTGTTGCATTTTCGTAGATATTCTTGATCAAGGTTATGTACGTTTCTTCTACTCCTTGTTTCTTTAGTGCACGTAACACCGACGAAGTTCGGACAGAGTCGAATGCTTTCTCGTAGTCGATAAAACACATACATAGAGGTAATTCATACTCGTTGGTCCGACTGATTACCTCTCTCACGACTTGGATGTGGTCCATCGTGCTATACCCACTGCGAAATCCAGCTTGCTCTCTGGGTTGGGCAGCATCAAGATGGTTTTGAAGGCACATAGTGAGTATTTTGGTGAATATTTTGTAGACTGTTGGGAGTAAGCTGATCGGTCTGTAGTTATTCAAGTCTTCTTTGGAACCTTTCTTGTGCAGAAGGATAATACATGCGTGGTTCCATGTTTCTGGTATCTTTTTCTTCCTCAGACAGGAATTAAAAATCTTAGCGAGAATTGTTTCCGTATGATTCCCCATTGCTTTGAATACTTCCGCTGTGATACCATCCATTCCAGATGCTTTTCCATTCTTCATACTTCTGATTGCGTGTCTCACCTCTTCCGGAAGGATACCTGGGACCTCTTCGGTGGGCATGTTTGCATCATCATTAACTTCATCATTTCCTAGAGGATCCTCATACAGCTTGGTGTAAAATTCTTGTACCCGTTTCAGGATGAGTTTCCTACTATGGGTTATGGAGCCGTCTTCTAGCATCAAGGCCACCAGCTGTCTCTTTCCGATCAAGAGATGTTGCTTCATTTTCTTGTAACTTCTATTGTTTTCTATGGCTTTCTCAATTAGTTCATAATTATATTTTTTCACATCTTCCTTGATGCACTTCCTTATAGTTTTGTTTAGTTCTGCAAAATGGGTCATTTCTTTAGGATGATTAGTAATTAACATTTTCCTTCTTTTTTCCATCAGCAGTCTTGTTTTTTCAGTCAACTTTTTCTCTGGCTTTGTTTTAACTGTTCCGCCTATTTCTTCAGCAGTTTCCTTGAGTATCTCTATAAATTGGGATTGAACTTCTTGGTCTTCCAGTGCACTGAATCGATTTTTCAGTTGGAGCTGAAATTCTTCTTTTCGTTCTTTTAGCACCTGCGTGTTGATAATAGACTTAGGCTTCTTCTTTATAAGCTTCTGTCTTTCTAACTTTGAGTTGAATTTTATTCTGCATCTTACCAAGCGATGGTCGCTTCCAGTTTTAAACTGGTTGAGGACGGAACAGTCTTCAGCCAATTGCTTCTTATTGACTAGTATGTAGTCAATTTCGTTTTTGTTACCATTGGGTCCTTTCCAGGTCCATTTTCTATTGGGATTCTTTTTGAAGAAAGTGTTCATTATATATAGACTAGTACATTCAGCAAAGTCTACAAGGCGGTCCCCTCGTTAATTTCTGTCTCCATAGCCCCATTTTCCAACTGCGCTGTCGTCTTTCTTTTGTTCTCCTACCGTGGCATTGAAATCACCCATGACCACTTTTAGATGGCAGCTTCCTTTGTCGTGCAGTTCTCCAACTTCTTGGTAAAAATCTTCCACTTCCTCATCCGAGAATGATGACGTTGGCGCATAAACTTGGACTATTTGAAGTTGATATCTTTTATTTATTTGAAGCACTAGTCTAGCTGCCCGCTCGGATGAACTTTCCATTTCCACGATATTATTCTTCAATTTTTTGTTGATGATGAATCCAACACCTCCTGTTCTTCCTGTGTCAGTTCCCCTGTAATAAAAAATATGTCCACTCTTCAACTCCAATAGGCCTTCCCCTTTTCTTCTCACCTCACTAAGTCCTAAAATGTCCCACTTGATCTTCTCCAGTTGTTCTTGGAGCTCTTGAAGTTTATCTTCACTGGACAAAGTCCGGCAGTTAAAGGTAGTTAGGTTGAGGTTAAAGGAATTGGGTAAGGATGAGAAAGAGTGGCAGTGGGCGTTTAACCTCCGGGGATTCTTAGCACCCTCTGCTTTCCTGCCTTGTTCCTGACCACTGCCACGGTCAGAGGCAATCCAGCCTCCGGAGAATGAGGGACGTTTTTTATGGGTGTACATGTCATGGGGGGATTGTGGGCCTTAAAACACCACGCTGGCCCAGAGCGGGTTGGTGAGTACCTCTTTCACTTTGGCCGGAGATATTGCAGAAAGACTTCACAGCATGGTTGAACCTACCGGTGTCCGAGGACACCACTGTTCTTCGCCCTTTAGCCTCCGTTTACACCCTTCCGCCGACTTTGAGGCAGTGAACTGAGGCCGTTGGAAGGGATATATATATATATATATATATATATATATAAAATCCACATACAACCACGGCCAACATGGATTCGTTATAATGTGGATTTTACTTCAAATTAAATTTTTTTTAAAATCTAGATATCTTATGCACAGTGCGACCAAAGTCTAATATCTTATGATTTTTTTAAATTTCGCACTAATCAAATTTCATAAAGTATCCTAAATATTGTGATATTTCTGCAGTGTTGCATAATAATGCATCGTATTGTGGCCAATTTCACTCTTTTCCCTGTCAATTTCACAGGTCTAACACAAAAAATATATCTCCTAAGGCAGAAAACATTTGAAAAACAGAAATAGAAACATGATTTATGCTTTATGATTCTTTGGCATCATTGGATCGTAAAAAATGTTTTTAATGATTTATATTTTTTAAATTATATATATAATATGCCAGGGGCACTATATCGCTCTAGTTTAGTAATACCCATCTGTTATCTTAACAAGTTTTCGATTCGTATTATATTCCGTTTCATTCACTGTCGGTAATTGACTACCAGATAGGGCAAAATGTACTTGAAAGGACAAAATCAATAAATTTTCATATTTTCTAAAAATTTACCAACAGGCTCGCAAATTCTGAGAAAAGTTAACAACAGGCTCGCGCGAGCCGGTTTCAGCTCATCGCTGTATATAATGATATATAAACTGCAAAAAACCCAACTTGCACTACTATGGGTTTGATCTATAAGCGGAGCTGCAAGAGCATCGTCGATCAGTGCATGACTTTGTTGGATGAGCCCATTGAATTCACAT
Organism: Uropetala carovei; assembly: GCA_036926305.1. NCBI lineage: Eukaryota > Metazoa > Arthropoda > Insecta > Odonata > Petaluridae > Uropetala > Uropetala carovei. Next base: position 6,039,518 of record JAXCHB010000037.1, on the reverse strand, counting down.
GAGTGAGTGCCGTGAAGCGGGTCTATGACGGGCTATTTGAATGCTACTGACAAGTTTTACGTAATGAGCGAAAAAGAAGTAAGCAGTCGACCCTGGACTTTTTTTTAAATAAAACTTCGTAGGTGTTCTGAGAAATATTTTGAAATTATGTACGTTTACCGCTACAAAGCTTTTTTGTCTTACTGTTGACTAGGTAATTTTATAGTTTGTTTAATAAATTACGTTCTAAAAGTCTGGTAGAAATATGGTTTACATTGAATGTGGGTCCAAAAATACCATTTGGGTAATTATTTCCCTCTGGGCACCTAAAGGCTATGGTGCCCCCCGAACGCGGATTTTTGCTTAACGGGGAGACCTCGGGAATGCATCCCTTGCTTTAAGCAGGCTCACCTGAATGTATTTGTGTGTGTGTATATATATAAATATATATATGTGTGTGTGTGTGTGTGTGTGTGTGTGTGTGTGTATGTATACAGTGTGGGACCCTGTATCCAGCTACCCAGTATCCGGAACGTTACGAAAACCGGAAACCGACAAAGTGTAATATTTAAAATGCACGCCAAGTAATTTGTGTTTGTTATACACACACACATACACACACACAGTGTGTCTGAAAAGTAACTCCCTATTTTAAAATTTTTATTGCTTCTAAACTACAGTAGATATTAAAACATTTTTTAAAGTGTGTTGAAGCTTATTTATTACCATTTATTGCGATTAATGCATGGAATTTTCTGAAATCATGCTATCATGGAAGGATGACAACCTCGATCTGTTTAACAACATTTTATGGTCTTATGAGGCTGTTTTCCATGTTGGAGGATTTGTTAATCACCACAACTGTCATTATTGGGCAGAACGAGATCTTTGTATGACAGTTTTAGAATTCAGTGTAGGCCCAAGGTAAGTTTGGTGTGGATTGACTTTGACACAATTTATTGGTCCATATTTGCTTAGAGACACCATGAACAGTGAACGATACCTCGATATGCTCCAGAATTTTGTATGGCCTACCATTTCTGAATGGAAAAATGCCGGAGAATTAATGTTCATGCAAGATGGTGCTCCACTGCATTTTGCATTAAATGTTCATGGCTCACTTGATAGCCACTTCTCTGGATGGTGGATAGGTAGTTGAGGGCCAACAGAATGGCCCGCACGAAGTCCAGACTTAATGCCATGTGACTTCTTTCTGTGGGGCTGGGCCAAAGAAGAAGTTTACAAATCAAACCCGAGAACCATTGATGAACTGGAAGAGAAAATTCATGATGTTCTTGGCAATGTACCAGGTGATTTTTTCAGAAAATCTGTCGAAAATGTACCGATAAGGTTACAAAAGTGTGTGGACATTGCTGGGGCCTACGTTGAATTCTAACTGTAATTTTGGTAAATGGTAATAAATAAGCTTCAACTCACTTAAAAAATATTTTAACATCTATAGTATGTATAATAATTAATGTAAGTAATTAAAAACCAATATAATGTAGAATGACATGTATGAACTTAATCTTACCTGTCGCTAATTTCCTGTTTCCAGATTTGTATGTCACATTTTTGCATTATTCCTTCTATTAAACAGTTTTAGAATGAGATAGGAAAGAGAGAACCAACATCCACTATTAATCAAAACTCGAACTGTTTTGTAGATCCCTTTTTGTCAGATTGAAATGGATTGGTAACAGTGACACTGCAGTTTTCTACTTGGCTACAGTTTGGCCAAATTACTGTATGAAGTTGTTGCTATCTCAACTCAATGGCTTTCATTATTGATGATGTCACTCTAAGACGTAATGTGGAGCTTATTGAATGTAATACTCATGGGCAAGTCCAAGCGCTTTAAAATTGTTAACACATTGCATATCGGATAATTTTTTGTATAACCACCTCCAGTTCCCAGGCATTTTCACACTGAGCTACCAAAATTACAGTTCAATAGTTAAACTAAGATAATTTTACTTACATTAGTCCAATTTTCCTGAAATTTTCAGAGGATGCCCCCAAGCTGTTTTAGTAGGATTTCCTGGTATGGTATCTTTGGAAACAGGTACCCTTATGAAGGGGTACTTGGCAGAATTGACATATCTAGTTTTGCTTCTTTTTTCTGTTTTGCACATACTCGACATGGCCTTGCAGGGTATTTCCTCTTCCCAGTCCCTATAATCGGCTGTAACACATGTACCTTCATGTCCCCAGTTAATCGTCCTGGTGGATCCTTACTTGGGGCTCTCTTGGTGGAGTTATTTTCTGTGTCTTTTTCAGATGTTTATTCCTCATGGTAGACGTGCGTGCTTATCCATTCCCTTGCTACTTCTTTTAGAAAAACCTTGCACTTTAATTTTTTCTCAGGATTCAGTGTTTTGTACACTCTAAAGGCATTAAATAACCCACAGTTCAATAGAAAAAGTGCCACCTTTTTAGTCCATTTATTCATCTTCCTCATAATACCACAATATGAAAGGTACTGATCTGCTCGGTCCACTCCTTTCATGAACTTATTATAATCAACAATACAGTATGGTTTTAGTATATCATAACCATGCTTAGTTGTTTTTCTTGTGCAAACCATAGAAGAATCATGAATGGTTGAGACCATTCGCACCTCTCTTTTATCCTTCCATACCTGAAGGAGCATGTCACCTTTCCTGCGATATGTTGTTTCGCCCTTTTTCAGGGATTTCGACTCTGCTTTCAGGCATTGCAGGAGACCTCTATTAGCCCTTATTGTTCCACAGACTCTCATGCTTTTCTGGAGTAGTGTTTCTGAAATGGTTACACTGTTATAATAATTAAGTTGGTACACATTGTGCCATTTATCAAGATTAGAGGTCAAAACTGAAAGATTCATTTGATCGACTTTCTTCCCTTCACCACTATAGATTTCTAAATTAGTGATGTAATCTGAGTCACTTTCACACACCATCCTTACCAATAAACCATACTTAGTAATCTTTCCAGGATTATAGGTTCTAAAGCGAAGGCATCCTCTCCATGTATCTCTGCTTCATCTAAAGAGAGGTCTTGTTTTGGTTTATATACACTGGAAAACTTATCCAAAAGGTAACACAGAACAGGTTCTATTTTATAGAGTCTACCTGGGTTATCATTTTGTTGTGCATTATTATTATTATTGAAATGCCATGGACGCCATACATGCTCAAGTCTATTCTTGCTCATAACTTTCCCGAAGATAGGTGCTTCTTCCAGAGGTTCCATCAACCAGTAATCTTTCAGGTAATCCTTTTTTGTTCGACCCATTAGGATGATGATGCCAAGAAATTTTTTCATTTCATCACATGTGATATTAGAAAATTTCAGAGATTTTGGTGATGTTTTGTATTTTTCTTTATTTTGATCATGATATAAATTAGATTGTTCAGCCAACTCAGTAAAAAAAATCATCTCCCATAAAAACTCCAACAACATTTGCTATGCTCTCAGTGTTTCTTGGGAATATTTTAACTCCATGACATCCTTCAAAAGGCTCTAAATGAGGCTTTTTGCCCTTTTTTATCCATGTAGAGCTATTGAACTGGTCATCTTCATCGCTAACCACAAGCTCATTATCAGATTCATTCTCATAATTACTATAAACTAACCTTTCTGACTGATGTTTACGTGGTATTATTTCTTCTTCACTTTCGCTATTTTCAAAACCTCTAAAACTTTCCTTGTCTTCTTCATCGTCACTAGGCACATCTGATAATTTATCTAAATACAATTCTGAAATAATTTCACTCTTCAACATGCGTTTACGCATGCATGCTGCCATATTTACACTGTGGAAAATAGGTGATATTTTACGAGCGATAAAAGACGCTTCTGAAACAGTAGAAGCACAAAAAAACAAAGATGAGATACATAGAACTCTATAGAGCATGTCAACTCATTGCAGAAGTCCTAATAGTTCCCAAGAAGTCGCAAAGATGGCATAGGCTGGCCCACGACCATATCACGCAGATTTGCATGAGCCGTCCACAATGGTTGGGTTGGGTCTATGTGAGCCATATGCAATATGTTAACTGGCAATAATTTAACGTTTTAATGTATTTATTATGGTACTCTAGTTAATACTTAACATGACGATATAATTTTGTTCTTATACCTCACAAAAATCAAGGGTGCGTGTTTTACACAGGGTATAAGGAAAAGTTGGGATTTTTTTGCAAAAAGTATGGGTGGGTATTATACACGAGAGAGAAATTGTGTTGGGTTTGTTCTAATAGTAAAGGAGAATATTGTTTTGATCTACTTAGAGCAATTTCATTGTTAATATAATGTGATGTGCACTTTACAATTATGGTCGTTCATATGATTTTTCTTTAAATGTGGTATTAAGAAATTCTCATGTAACAAGATTTTAAATAACATGCAATATTTTGCTTGCAAAACAAACTTTCAGAAAAATTTCCAGTTTCAAGAGGAAAGAAATACATTTTCTGTATTTTCAGTAATTGTTTATACAGTAAAACCTCTATCTAGTGAACCTCCGTGTATTGTAAACCTCCATATTTCATAATATCTTTTGGTTACCACCAGAACTGTATGTAATGGTATATGCAAACCTCTTAATATCGTACCTCCGTATTTTCATAATTCTCCGTATTTCGTAATGGGAAAATGCACCCCTGATAAAAAAACAACCTCCCTATAGTAAAATAATGTATTCCTGTTTATGGATAAAATAATTAAGCTAGTTTGCAGTGAAAATTTGCATGTGAATAGCCAATATAAATCAGTTGATGGTATATGCATACGCACGTACAAGGTTATCCCGTTGAAGCAACCACCATAGTGGCCTCTCGAAAAAGTCGCCAAAATATGATCATAATGCAACAAATATGCACAATTTAAGTTGAAGTTAGGTTTCGTAGTTTATTACCTATGCCAGGCCCTACGAGTTCAACTCACTCAGATTTATGGTCCACTTCTAAAAGGAAACAACAGCAAGCACCAACAGTTAATTCTTCCATGATTCTCAAGTAACACATTACTGCTACGTATGTACTTATCAATTTTAATCATTCGTGAAAAGAGTCATGGGAATATTATTACAATGTTGCAAAGATATATCATTTAAACATAAATTAATTCTCGATCCTCAGGTAACACACCACTGCTACGTACTTATTAATTTTCACAGCCTTTGAAAAGAGCCCTGAAAATATGACTACAATGTTGCAAAGGCATTTAATTGTCAATTCTTTCGTGATCCTCATGTTACTATTACCGCCTCTGAAAAAGTCACGAATATATAACTGCAACATTGCAAAGACAATATTTAAGTCAATTCTTTCGCGGCCCTGAGGTTAACAACGCACCACTGCTACATACGTATCACTTTTTACCGCATCTGCAAAGAACCGTGAATACATGACTATAACGTTACATAGACATAATATTTAAGATAGGTACTGCTTCTGCTGCGAAGATTTCTCGCCTGGTGAATCCCCTCACACGTCCTGGTTTATCCCCTCATGCAGGCGTCCAGGTATACACCGGTATACGTCAAGTTTTTATGAACGTGTAGTGCTTATGTTTGCCTAATACAAGGAGCTTCTCAAAATTACTAGTTATACCACATTGATTTGTTTCATTAAGCTATAGTGGATACATAATCTACAAATAAGTGTTTTTTAATGTTAATTTTGTCCTTAATCACGTGAGTATATTATTTATTATTGCACAACTTTCATTTAATTATTAATGCATTAATTTTCCAATTCTAATTAATGTTTGTTAGGTGTATAACAATATCCTTCATTATGCCTTGTATAATATTAAGTACAGTGGACCCTTGTGTTACGACGCTAATTCATTCCAATAAATGCATCGTATGTCGGAAAAAACGTATGTCGAACCCTAAATCCATATTATACCACTGATTCATTCAAAGATCCTTATATTTCGATTATTTTTGCACCTAAATAAGGCTTTTCCCACGAATAAAAGTTATTTTATGTAAGATTAAGTATTAGTTTACATGTACATATGTGTATAATTAATAGAACAATAGAAATAAATAGAAATAAAAAACAGAAAAATTAACATTTACCTTAGGCTGGAGGCACTTTTGCTTGAGTGGAATCGAATGTGATGTTGTGAGTAGGAGGACGAGGAGTATTAATGTTTGGAAGGAGAATCTCCTTCCATTATGTTGTCAGGAAGCCCTTCTGACACTGGTGTGACATCCCTTCTTTGCCTCTTGCTTGTGCAGTTAACAGGATGCTCTTCTGGCACTGGTGTAGGCTCCCTGCTGTGGGTCTTGCTTGTGCTGGCAAAGAAACTGTCCAGAGTCGTCTGCTTTTGTCGACTCCCCTGCAGTTTTTTGATGTAGGACATGACGACATCTTCAAAATGACACTTGGCAAGCCCAGTTGCCTCAATGTTTGGGTGCCTTTTGATTTGGCTCTTTACAGTCTCCCAGGCACTCAAGAGGTTATTAAAGTCCGAACTGGTCATGTGGTCATCAGCCTCCTTTTCTTCCTCCCCACTGTCATTTTCTGCCATTTTATCCATGGCCTGAATGTCCTCTGTTGTAAGATCCCTCCCATGAGCTGCTACTTAATCTTCAACATTGTCTCCATCCACCTCCAACCCCATGGACTGACCAAGGGAAACGACTTCTTGCACCACACCTTCGTCCTCTTCATTGTCCTCAAATTCTTAGATAACCGAAGGCCACAGGTTCTTCCAAGCTGACTTCAAGCAGCGAGTTGAAAGTTCATGCCACGCACTAACAACCAACCTCACCGCATCCGAGATATTGAATTTTGTCTTCCAAAATTCTTTGAGGGAGATTGCATTGTTACCAGAAGTTACATCAAAGCACTTCCGAAACAACTTCATTGTGTAAAGCTTCTTGAAGTTGGCAATGACTTGCTGGTCCATGGGTTGAAGCAGAGGGGTGGTGTTAGGTGGAAGGAACTTGACCTTTATGAAGTCGAATTGACGCTCCAGAGATGTTATCAATTGTGGATAATGTCTTGGTGCATTATCCAACAAAAGAAGTGCCTTTAGAGGAAGTTTACTTTTCATCAGATAATTTTTAATTGATGGGCAGAAAATATCCAAGACCCATTCATTGAAGAGATCTCTTGTCATCCAGGTACTTTTGTTTGACTTCCAGTAGACTCCAAGTGTGCTTTTGTTTACCTTCTGTTGCTTAAAAGCTCTGGGTGTCTCAGAGTGATAAACAAGCATAGGCTTCAGTGTAAAGTCTCCTGAAGCATTAGCACCCAGCAACAGAGTTAGCCTATCTTTCATGGGCTTATGTCCAGGCAAACTGGCCTCATCTTTGGTGATGTAGGTTCTCCTGGGCATTCTTTTCCAAAAGAGGCCAGTTTCGTCCACATTGAAAATCTGCTGTGGAATATAATCCTCTTCTCTCATAAGCTCTTCAAACTCCTCTTTGAACTTATCGGCCATTTCCTTATCGGCACTAGAAGCCTCACCATACCAAATCACACTTTTAATTTCGGCCCTCTTTCTGAACTGCTCAAACCAACCTTTGCTGTCTTTAAAGTCTTCATAAGAAGACTCTGGGTCAAGTGGTGAATTGGCCTTAAGGTCTTCATAAATTATTTTTGCATGCTCGCAAATAAATCGTGCACTCACTGAATCACCCTTGATCTGCCTCTCTTATCCATAATAATAAGAGCCTTTCCATTTTAACAATTAAATCTCTTCCCTTTCGCACTGAGGTAGATGCATCACTCACTTTAATTTCCTTTAACAAACTTTTTTGTTTTATTATGGAATAAATCGTCGATTGAGGGAATCCATATTTCTTAAAAAGAGCAATGATCTTAGTGCCTTCTTCATGTTTCTTTATTATTTCTTTCTTAGTTTGGATGGTTATCACACTTTTAGCCTTCACACGCACTTTGGGAGCCATTGGGGTTAATTTTACTTTATTAATTAATAATAAAATTTCACAAAAGCACTAAAAAACGTTCGAAAAATGGCATACTATCTCACGGCACCCAACCACTTAAAAGAGAAGGAGTAAACAATAACTCTTTTTGATTTCAGTAGATTGGCACTGTAAAAGGTATCTTTTTAACTGCTGCGGGAATCAGATATGAGGTCTTGCTACTTTTCTATGCTTCTGGTTTTCTACTTTGTGTCTTTCTGTGCTGAGAAGCCTTGGGACTTAAAAATCACTTTTCGTCATTGTAACCTCAGATACAATGTCTTTTGTCGCGGGGTTTCCTTGCAACTTTGTTTCTTTTCACTGTACATATTTGTATACGCAGCAGCGAACGTGTTAAGACAAAAACAAAGTATGCAATTCGTTAGAAAAATTTTAAAGACAAACGTGATTGGCGGATAAAGAACCACTAATGCGTGCTGATTGTCCTTCATATGTCGCAGTTTCATCATATATCAATACTACATGGAAGCATGGGAGGCTCATCGTAAGTCCAAAAATCGTATCACGAGGCCATCATGACACGGGGGTCTGCTGTACAATATTACAAATAATACATAAGTAATTAATGAATAAATTAATTTTAGACCCATAATGGACATGGTAAATCATAGAAAAAGACGGCTGCTGAAAATAGAAACAAAGTTAGCAATTTTCCAAACCATTGATGGCGGGAAAAGAAAAATAGATGTGGCAGAAACCTTTGGCATTCCACCATCGACTCTAACATCTATGTTAAATAAACGTAAAGAAACTGAAGTAACAGCACATCAAGGTTTCATCAATAAAAGATCTCGGGCAGTGAAAAATGAAGAATTAGATAAATGGAGGGAAACAAGTTAGGAAAGTGTACAACATATCACAAATGGGCTAGTTTTGTGCAATTAAGTATTAGAAAGAAATTATATACATGTACGTTAGGGAAATTACGTTTTAAAGTTCTTTTCTTCATCATAAGTTATCCATTTTCTTCCTATTTAAAAATATTGCATGCACATGTAAGGAAATTAAACGTTTGTTTGTGAGATTGTTTATGTTAGCAACAATGAAGAAGTAACCATGCAAGAAAATTTCTAAGTTCAACTCAAATTAAGACATCTTTGTTTGATTTTCTCAATAGCGGATACTCCTACAATAAAAATGTATAGGGAAGGAAATACTCTTCTTTACTAGTTCTACAACTTATATTTGAAAAATATTTTGATATGAGCAATATTTTACGAGATATGATGAAAATTTAATTTTTTGTCACCAGTAAAGTGGTACCCCTGATTAGAGTACATGATTAATTTTTGCGATTCTCTTATTATATTTTATAGTAAGTGTTTAATATCAAATTTCAAGAAAATCCATTCTGTAGAAGCCAAGAACGAACATGCGGAGGGACGGATGGACAGACAGACGGAGAGACCGACAATAAAAGGTGCTCACGCTGGAAGCGAAAAATGCTAAAAAATCCAAGGAGAGATTTACAGTGCTTTTCTGTACCAATGCAGATGGCTCTGACAAATTAGAGCCACTTGTGATTGGGAAATATGAAAAACCCAGATGTTTTAAGAATATAAAAAAACTTCCGTTTATACAGAAATTCTAAAAAGTCATGGATAACTGCAGCTTTATTTAATGAGTGGCTGAACATGCTTGATTCAGAGATGGGCATAAAGAATAGAAAAATAGTTCTTTTTCTGGATCAGTGGACTGCTCATAAAGTTGAGGGGATTGTGTTGCGACATGTTAAAATAATGTATTTTCCTCCAAATACCACAAGTAAACTGCAACCATTAGATCAGGGCATAATTTCTAGTGTTAAGAGAAATTACAGACAGCAGTTGGTGCTCTATATTTTAAGAAACGTGGATGAAACAAATGATGTTACAAAATGTAAATGGAATATATTGCAGGCCATGCATAGGCTCTGCCTATCATGGAATTATGTTCAATCAGCCTCTATTAATAAATGCTTCATAAAGGCAGGATTTAAGAGGATTTATGGTAGAAGAAGTGGAGATAGAAGTTGAAAGGGAGACTATTATAGAGACTAATAAGGAAGAAGAAGAAGAAAATGATGAAGAGGAATTAATTCCAACTCCAAAAAATCGGTACAACATACATTGTACAAACTTTCTCATATATAGGTACTAATGCATTGTTTAGTTATCTTTAGAAAATGAAAATCGTATGAGCCTATTTTTAGAAAATCAAATTATTGTTAAAGTTGCCCAAGAATAAACTAGCCTTGTATTTATTCATTGAGAAAAATTAAATAGGTAGTAATATTGAAGACGTAAACTCAAGTAACTGTACGAAATTTGATCAAAATCGTTACAGCCGTTTTCGAGAAAATCGGATTGTTGTTAAAAATGCGTAGAATAAACCACTCTTAATTATTGATCAATGTCGACCATTTCTATGTATACTCTGATCAGTATGATAAAATGCCTAAGTACGAGATTTCATTCATTTTCGTTCTTCCGTCTAGGCTCCAGAGCCAGTAACAGACAGACAGACAGTCGGCATTGAGAAAACCACTTTTTCGGATTCAGCGACACCCAAAACGTGTATTTCCGTAAAAATCTCGCGGTCAAATTGTTTCGCAAAAACAATACTTTCTCGATACTTCGTATGAGAAAGTAAAAAGAGTGAAGTGCAAGAGGTTTTGAGTGTGCTTGAAAGATATTTTATGAATATGGAGGATTGCAATGGTGATAAATAAAATAGAAAATGTTGTATCCAGTGAATTTAAGAAAAAGATGACAGACTGAAATTACCAGCTTTTTTACTTTCTCATATGAAGTATCGAGAAAGTATTGTTATCGCGAAAAAATTCGACCTCGAGATTTTTACGGAAATATACATTTTAGGTGTCGCTGAATCCGAAAAAGTGGTTTTTGCAATGCTGTCTGACTGTTACTAGCTCTAGAGCCTAAACAGTAGAGCAAAAATGAATGAAATCTCGTACTTAGGCATTTTATCATACTGAGCAGAGTATACATAGAAATTGTTGACATTGCTCAATAATTAACAGTAGGTTATTGTACGCATTTTTAACAACAATCCGATTTTCTCAAAAATGGCTCTAACGAATTTGATCAAATTTCGTACAGTTACTTGAGTTTACGTCTTCAATAATACTGCATAGTTCATATTTCTCAAAAAATGAATATAAGACTAGTTTATTCTAGGCAACTTTAACAACAATTCAATTTTCTCAAAAACAGCTCTAATGATTTTGATCAAACTTCATACAGTTATTTGAGTTTATGTCTGCAATAATACTACATAATTCATATTTCTCAAAAAATGAATATAAGGCTAGTTTATTCTTGTGCAACATTAACAAAAATTGATTTTCTAAAAACAGGCTCATACGATTTTCATTTTCTAAAGATAACTAAACAACGCAGTAGTATATGAGAAAATTTGTACAATGTATGTTGTACCGATTTTTTCCAGTGAACAATAGTTAGAGTTCATATTCATTTTTTGTTCATTTAGATTTATATTTATATAATATAAATATATTAAATCAATGTTGTGTATATATAAATATACTAATATAGTAATTAAAAAGACAATAGTACTTTTCATTACCAGTTTGTGCATTTATGAATGATAATATGAAGGTCTTATGGTAAACCTCTTTATAGTGAACTTCCATCAAAATGCCTAAAAATATGGTCCCTTCCATTTCGATATATGGAGATTTTGCTGTATTAGTCATGTATAACATGGAAGACAAATTTTTATAGGCCTTCCAAGTTTGTTAGGTAACTCTAAGAAATTAGTCACCAGATTTTTCTTCCTCAGTATAGTTTCTAATAACATTTTCTCTCTACAAATATAGGTATCTGGGTTAAATGAAGGCAAAGAATACCTCTTCCGTGTAAAAGCAGTTAATGCAGAAGGAGAGTCTGAGCCTTTGGAAACTGATGTTCCTACACTAGCCAAGAACCCATACAGTAAGTAAATTTTAAGCCTGCAATCATGATTCAAAGACGTTATGATTTCTTATCTTCCTTCCAATTTAATTATAACCAGATATTGATTTGGGCAAAGCCATTCTAAATTTTGAGGAGGATCAATAAGTAACCAGAGTTTTCTGCTTATCATTTCAAATATGCTAACAGAAACAACAAATCATGAAAAGCATCTGCTATGAGTGTACATTGTATCTCAAAGTTATCTAGTTATTGTCACCTGTAGGTATGGCAATTTTATCTTATATATATATATATACACACACACACACACACATATATATATACATACACACATATATACACACACACACACAGTAAAACTCCCAAATTCGCGGGATTACTTTCCCGACAACACTGCGAATTTGGAATCTGCAAAAATAGATGCAATGGCCTTATGAGAAAATCGGGGTTAGGTTCACAACTCTCAATTATTTTGTCAACAATAAATGATGAAAAGTTATGCTAAAAGTGGTTTTGAACCAATACAATGTGGCATTTAAATCTGCCGTAGCCGTACAGTAGGTTTAAAGAGATAATTTTGCATAAACCATGATTTGGAAAGAATATACCAAAAAAATATTTGATGAATCAGGTAAACAGCAAAAAAAATGCATGCATTAAATTTGGTGAGAGATAGAAAACGATCATACCTTAAAATGTTAAAATGAAGATATTAAAGTCATCTGCGAAAAATTCAATAATGACGAGGAAGACGATGACGATGGTTGATGGTGAAGCTATGATGACAATGTTGATGATTGATGAAGGCAATGGTGATCGTGATGAATGCAAAGGTTATTGTTCCTCTGGTGTAGTGTCAGATTCATCCTGACACATCACAGAAGAATGCGGAAGATCAGCGGTTGATGCTTGAGGTTCGGACTTCCGTAGAAACATTGATATGGGTAACTGTCGAGGTTTTTTTTTGCAGGCTTCGATAAATTTCTGTGTATGGCATCATCACATTTTCAATTCCTCTTTTCATTTTAATTATGCACTCCATATCGTGGTCCACCTAATAAATTTTGTTGATCAGTGATCTTTCACACTTAAAGACTTCTGCCAGGACCTGCAAATTTAGTTTCAGCTTTTCAACCACGTCAGCTTCATCAACTTTATCATCACTTTCACTTGATTTAATTAATTCTCCAAGCTCCTCCTCTGTCAATTCTTCAGTGTGAGATGTGATGAGGTCAATCACATCCATAACCTCCATGTCCTGAAACCCCTCACCTCCAACAGAATGTGCCATACTCACGATTCATTCCACTTCCTCATCTACTTCTGGGAAACCTCGAAAATCGCAGATGGCATCTTCCCATACCTTCCTCCAACAGGTGTTTATTGTGGACGACTTAACTTCATCAAGCGATTCCTTCACATTAATGATTCAATCTGCAATGCTAAAATTCTTCCAAGACTTTCTCACATCCAATGTTGAATCACGCTCCATCCTCTCTAAAATTCGAGTAAAAGTACGCCTGAAATGCTGCAATCACTCCATGGTCTAGCAGCTTTAAGAGCAATGTTGTGTTAGGGAGAAGGAAGAGGACTTCTATGTTGGGATGCGCCAACTTAAGACTTTCTGGGTGAGCGGCTGCATTGTCAAGGAGGAGGAATGCTTTAAATGGTAATGACTTTGATGCCAGGTATTTTTCTACTTCCTTTACAAAGCACTTGTGAAACCATTCTATCAACAGCTCACTTGTAACCCAGGCTTTTTAGTTAGCTCTCCAAAACACCAGCAAACCTTTTTCAATGTCTTTTCTCTTCAATGCCCACGGGTGTAAAGCCCGGTATACCATCATGGGCTTCCCAAAGCGTTACCACATAGGAGAAGGATAATTCAGTCTTTAGCTGCCTTAAACCCAGGAGCTGATTTCTCTTCAACTGACAAAAATGTTCTTGAAGGCATTCTTTTGCAAAACAATGCTGTCTCGTCTGCGTTGAATACTTGTTCTCGTGTGTATCCACCGTCTACAATACATCTTTGCAGTTTTTTGGGAAAACTTTCTGCTGTAACACAGTCCGCAGATGCTGATTCACCCATCAACTTCACATTGTGCAGTATTGTGACCATGAAAAACATCAGCTTCGGGATTTCAACGGAAATACACGTTTTGAGGTCCCTAGAACACATTTAGACTATTTTCGGAATGTCTGTGTGTATGTGATTGGGTGCGATCCAATTCAAAAAGTACTTGTCATATCGTTACCAAACTTCATATATAATACTTTAGCATGAGCACAAAGAACTGATTAGTTTTTGGACAATACCGGTTAAACGGAAGTCGAGGTTTATTCAAAACCCGATTTGGTTTTTGCAGTATTTCTCCATTAAAACATCATTATTGTATATACAATTCTATACAAATGTTATAGAGAATGTAATTTCCTACAACTTTCATTTAAAACAATTTTCCATAGCAGTTATTGTTTAGGAATCTTCTATATAAATAAAATTGTAACCTCCTTCTGTACATTTGTTTTTTTGTCAGGGTTTTACTATTTTGTGTTATGCATCACAAGAAGACGTTTGAACTGGTTTGCAGAATTGTTGTCTGTCTGTCTGTTTGTTTGTTACTGCATCATGCAAAAACGGCTGGTCGAAGTTTTATGAAACTTGCAGCATATCTTTAGACTGGTCCAGCTTAAAATATAGGCTATGTGGTGTATCTCGAAAAAATTATAAGTGGGGGTTTGTGTGGAATCAATTTGGTTTTTCGACGATAACTCTCGAGTAAATTAACTTAGGAAGTTCAAATTTGATATTTGTCACTTTCAATACAAGTATAAGATCAAGTTTGTAGATGAGCAAAATCAGACCAGGGGGAGGGGGCACCCGTAAGAGAAATTGCTGATTTCAAGCTAACAGTTGATTACATCGAAGAAGTCTAATAATAAATATTTTAGGAAAACAATTTTGGTCAATATTTTAGGAAAAAGTCTGTTTGTTTGTTACCGCATCACGCAAAAATGGCTTGTCAAATTTTTATGAAACTTGCACCTTTAGACTGGTCAAGCTTAAAATATAGGCTACCAGCTGAAACGCCCGGTTTCGCTCGGGAAAGCTTTCTTTTAAGTAGAAAACGATTTTTATTGCTCGGGGCAAACATTTCCCATTCCTTAATTATGCAAGTGATACTTACATTAACATTTACTATTTTATGTATTGTATTGTAAAGTTTTACCATTAATATAATTATGCATTAACGTCTTACTTAATATTCACATGGATACATGCACCGAAGCCTTTAAAGCAGCAATAAAATTATGTGGATTATGTCAGTACTATTAGCGAAAACATAAACAATAAACAACATCTTGGTTACCGAACAAATATAAGTAGATGTATCGGTTTATGTTGCTATAAATCTTTCAATGTTAATGGTAAAATATAACAATGTTCTAATATTTCTGAAAAATCATTTGACTCACTTTAAAAGTATTCATAGACTATATTTAGGCATGAATCCATTTGTACCCTTTATCTCGGAGTTAGCTATTCTTCCTCTACAGCGTGCCACGGTGGCATGGATATCTCTTAACTTTGAAGAGGACAAAAATTAAGAAATTTAGCTTTGTGCTGCCTGGAAAATTGTCATCTAAACCGATAAATTTTGTGCTTAAAGGAAAATTTTGAGCGATTTAGCATGTAATGTGACAAAACATGAACTGAATTAAAATATTCAGTCTTTCGTGTGTAAAATAAGTCATTTCCCATGATCATAAGTTAATATTTAGGTATATTTATATCCACATCAGTGAAGGGCTACATGGTATTTTGGGGTATCTCCACACCATTTCCTATGCATTCTTATGGAAATAGTATTTTGTTTTCCCCATGGGGTATAAAAGACTCCACGGTCTGCAAACCTAGACCAAGTTCTTCCTTTGGTCCATGGGATGGCCCATGAAACTTTTGAATTCGATAGATTCAACGGTGTAAAAACGTATAAAGAACATACACATACACTCTAAAATATTTATAAGATGTGGTGTATCTCAAAAAAAATTTAAGTGGGGTTTGGGAGGCATCGATTTGGTTTTTCGATGATAACTCTCGAGTAAATTAACTTAGGAAGTTCAAATTTGATATTTGCCACTTGCAATACAAGATCAATCTCCTATATACAGATGAAAGTTTGTCTGATTGTGCATCTGTACATTTCCACACCGTTAAAGCTAGAATAATCAAACTTTCAACAAATACTTTCTTCACAAATAGGAAGGTCATAGGCTAATTTTTAGTCCCAAATGTTTTATATTAATTGTACAAAAAGCAAAATAACTTTCTATGCTAATTCATTGCCATCTAGAGATGAGTCAGAAAGAACAGGACAGTTCTTTTCGAACTGTTCTGATGCCTAAACTGTTCAATAAAATAACTGTTCTCATAAACTTCCTCTTCTCAAAGAACAGGTAACTCTACATCTTATACACTGTGAGAAAGGTGGGAAATGACTACTTCCTCATCCGTAATTGGACGGCGGGTACTGATTAAACTACGCGTATTTTCCCAAGTCATACCTTTGATTTGAATCAAATTTGGTACGATTGTGGAATGCTCCTAGGAATAATTCATACGTGATTTTTGTTTCTCTTTGCCTGTTTTATTCAAAATGGTGACCGAGTGAATTCTTAAATACCATGTATCATCTAGAATTCCGATCGGATTTTAATGAAATTTCCCCAGGCAACGCCGGGAATTTCTGCTAGTTATTTATAAAAAATAATTGGTTTTTTCGGTATCCGTCAAATATCTCCTTAAAAAAGTCATAATTGGTCATCTTCATGAGGACCAAAGTTGTAGAGAATAATATTTCTTCCTAGTTTTGTTTGAAACAAATTTTCGTAGAACCATCAATTTCGGAGATATTTTGTTTATTCATAAATTTCCAGTATACAGCACCACCACCATGTAGCGGTGAATTTTGTGAACATATTCAAAATATAATTTACGGCGATAAGGACGACTGTATTCTTTTACGATACGAAATAATAATTTTGCCTTATTTATTATATATTTTTTATTTAACCAAGACATTCATTATATACAAGTTTTGGTGACATTTGAAACCAGTGGTAATATAGTTTAAACAGAAAAGAAGGAAATAACACAAAAAATAGAAAAAAACGAAAAGAGAAAAAAAAAAGTTTCTGTTACATATAAAATTTCAGGTCCCCCTGAGCCTTTCAAAATCGAGGCTCATCAGGAGGTGCCATTTTGAAGCATACAGTAGTTCCATATACATTTTTATATAATACATTTAATAAGCTTTTATGACAGTAGATATAACCTTAACTTTTTCTTCTACTCCGACATTGTAGTACATCCATGTATACAACTTGACATTTGATTGAGTAAATTTGAGAGAAAAACTTTTATCCTTCTTTCCCCATAAAAGTTATAAGACCAACTTACATCATAGTTAACTACCATTATTGTTTCCATTTGGTGTATTTTTCTTTACAAATTTTGTTTGTTTGAAAAGAAATATCTCGTTAACATAACATACCAGCAGGAGTGCCCGTTGAATTTCAACGGATTTAGTGAATCTAAAACTTCGACCGTGTAACATGTAAGCATTGCAGTAATAAGATAGTACTCCCTCCCCCTCTTTTCCACCCTCTCCTTTCCTTCTCCCCCTTCCTCCCCCCTCTCCCTCTCCCCTCTGTTACCATCCATCTCTCTCCCTCCCTATCTCGTATTAAAAGCGCAATAAACTTTTCAGTGGTTCTGGAAGATCTTCAAATTCTGGTAAGTGAATTTTACCATTCGAACAACACATCCCATCATTTTCCTTGGGCCATTTTTTCGCATGACAATGTCCACAAATTTTGTCCATTTTCCCTATCGAAATGTCACGATGGTCTGCGTAGTTTATGGCAGGATCGTATGAAAACGCTGACTTGAATCCGTAGGTTGGGTTGGATGCAACATTCCTAATTTGAGCCGTGCGAACTCATTGTTCTCTTAAACGGGTGTCTCTCTGTGTACTTGATTCGGCTGCTCTATTTCAAGAATTACGCAAGCGATTTTCATTCAAACGGAGCTCTCTCTCAGGGCTTGTCTCGTCAAGGCGCCTGGCATTGTTCATTGAACGCATTTGAGAAAGTCGTCACTCACTTTCTTCAGGTGTTTCATTATTTCTCGATAGCGCTGCTCTCCTAGCCCTCGATGATGATTTAGACAACTGTGACCTAACTTTCGGCATTTTAAAACCATAGAAATTTCAAAACACAATCTAAGCTGTGCTGGAAACTTAATGTAGAAAGAAAGCGTGCAGGAATGTACCAAGTCAGCGAGCAGAGCGTCGAGCGATTGCGCGTGCGAGACTTGTTGCGCATGTGTAGTGAGCGGCACACGGTAAATGGATGTTAACTGAGGCATGAGGAATGGGCAAGAGGGGAAGGCGAGAGGGGAGCGCAAGAGGGGAATGTGATCCTAGTTCCTAAGATCGCCACCGGCAAAAAGTAGATAGCGAAGTAAGTGGCACACACCTGGAGTTGCTTTTCTCACTGACGGAAAATGGGTGTCAAGTTTTTGTTTTTTCCCAAAATGTGACCCTTCAGACATGAAAAAAATATAGCGTATGTTACTCCTGGAAGTATAAGGCATACACCAGTGAAACTCCATCCAAATCGGTGCAGTGGTTCTCGAGTTTATCGGTAACATACATACAAACGAACGATTTTATATATTAGTATAGATATCAGAAGTTTCTCTAATGGGAATATATTAAGTTTTTTATACATAGTACTCAGAACACTTTTACCAGATTTATGTCCAACATCATCAAGCCTATAATTGTATAACATTTTAACAATTCTGTCCTGTATCGATATGAGTTTCTTTTTTTGTGTATGTCTTGTTGTCCCCCATACCGTCAATCCATACCTTAGCAAAGATTCTGCTAATGCATAATAAATTTTCAATTTTATACCAATAGGAACAAGATTTTTAATGTGATACATTTGATAACTAACACTATAATTTTTTAGTATGTGAACCACAATGTTCTTGAAAATTCATCCTGTAATCAAATATTATGCCAAGGTATCTGTACTCAAGAACATGTTCCAAACAATTGCATATACAAGTTACCTTATCATTATTTTCATGCAAACATTCATGGCTATGAAAATAAAGTTTTAATGGCCTCCACTTCTCTATCTGATTGACAAAATGCATCATGCATTTAGATTTCTTTATGTTAATAACTAAATCATGGTCATGTGGCCACAGCAATATTATTTAAATCCTGTTGAATATTATTAACTGCAATCTCAAAATCTTTATGAACAGAAACAATAACTACATCATCTGCATGTAGCAGTATTTTACAATTCTTAATACATTGAAAAATTCCATTAATATATATGATAAACAATATTGGGCCTAGGATTGACCCTTGTGGAACACCATATTCCAAAGTTCTAACATCACTATAGTGATCCTTCACTTTAACCTGAATGGATCTATCCTTCAAATAACTATTTAACCAATCATAGGCTTTACCCCTGATACCTATGCTATATAAAATCTGTAACAATATTTCGTAATTAACAGTATCAAAAGCCTTTTTATAATCGATAAAAACAGAACTTCATTATTCTTATTTAAATTTTCGTAAATTAAGTCAGAAAAAATTTCTAATTCATCATTCATTCCTTTATTTTCTTGAAAGCCATACTGATTATCTGAAATATAATTACATTTTTTCATAAAACTCCACAAACATTTAACAATATACTTTTCCATTATTTTACTAAATGCAGGTAGTATGGAAATTGGCCTGTAATTGCCATAATCTCTACATGACCCTCCTTTATGTATTGGTCTTATTATTGCCTTTCTTAAACCTGCAGGAACAATTTCAGATTCAGTGCTTTTTGTAATTAGATCAGTAATGATTGGAATGAGAGTGTCATTGCATTTAACATCTCTCATCCTAATCCAGTCATGACCTGGGCCCTTATTTTTCTTTTCATAAACAATTTTCTTAACATCCTTATCACTTGGTAAAGGCAAAAACATACTTCTGGTTACTGATGTACTACTATTCACTACTATATCATTGTAGAATTTATCAGTGCATGTGTTTTTAATACCTTTAACACCCTCAGTAAATTGTTTTAGAAAACCGTTACAGACTTCCTCTATATTTCCCATATCCTTGTCTCTCAATAATATATCATCATCAGTATGTGTCTGGCTTTTTCTCCCTATAATTTTATTAATTTCATCCCATAATTTTTTAGTATTACTAATTTCCTTGAAGTTATCCAGATAATATTTCCTATTAGCTTTCCTAACATCTTTTGTTACTTTATTTCTTAAGTAGGGCAGTTCTTCCATTTTTGAAAAGCTTTATCTTGCTGATCAATAAGTTGACATAGCTGTTCATTCATCCATCTGTTTTTCTTCTTTCTTCCATTGACTCTAATTTTCTGTCTACAGCGGCTATATATCTTTTGAAAGTTAAGACATATATTATCATGCAATTCATTTGGATCTTTTATCATACTCAGAGCCATCCAGTCAACCTTACAGATATCATTGTCTACATCCTTATTATTTATGATAAATCTTCTACCATCAGATTCATATTCATCTATATTATCTTTTAGATACATGCATCCAACAATATAATGGTCTGAAATCTCAATTTTAATGACAAGGCCTTCTAACAGTCTACTTTTTCCATTAAAAAGAACATGATCCAAGCATGCTTGAACAATTTTACCATCTCTGCCTACTTCCCTAGTAAATAACATATTAACAGGCCAGAAACCTTTTGTAGATAGCATTTCCCTATATTGCATAGTATGCACATCTGTTTTATTTCTAATATTAATATTTACATCACCAATAACAACTGTATCAATATTTCTATTAAGATCCATTATTTTCTCTAGTTGATCAATAAAAACATTAACATTTTTGCTTGGTGGCCTGTAAACAGAAATAACCTGAAATAATTTATCATTGTCAGGTATTCTGATTATTAAGGATTCACATTCCTCTATATCTGTATCAATTACATTAAAATTAATATTATCCCTAATAAACATCCATATCCCTCCTCCTCTTTTATCTTTTCTAAGAGGAGTTACATTTTTAAAACCATCGATTCCGTCAAATACTTAGGCGTTACTTTAACAAGCAACCTCTCGTGGGATATGCACATACGAAATATATGCGGGAAGGCTAAACAGAAACTAGGATTCATCAAACGCATAGTAGGTAAAAGTGAGGAAAAAGTCAAAGAGACATGTTACTTCTCGTTAGTAAGACCGCTATTAGAGTACGCGTCGAGCATATGGGATCCGTACGTGAAAGGATCAATCTCAGAGTTAGAAAGAGTGCAGCGAAAAGCCGCTAGATTCGTCAAAAATTGTTACGATAGAAACAATAGTGTTACAGCCTTGATACAGGACTTAGGATGGGAATCACTAGCTGAGCGCCGATCACGCTCTAGGTTAAAACTTCTCGAAAGATTTAGAACACATATATTCTCCAGCGATGTCGAAGAAATAATAAGAGCGCCAACTTATATTGGGAGAACGGACCATCCTCGTAAAATAAGAGAGATAGCCTGTAGGACTGAGAGGTATAAAGGCTCGTTTTTCCCTAGAACGATAGCTGAGCAGAACAGAAGTTACGAAAGGAAATCAGCCGACGTAGAATGATACTATACATTATTATGCGCTTTACCTTGGTGCTATTGCACCCCCTGCCACACACCATTGCGGTGGCTTGCAGGGTGAACTATAGATATAGATATAGATATAGATATTGCATACAATGATACCTCTTCCTCACAAATATTAACTTCAGTTAATATCAAAACAGTTATCAATTTTCTTTTTGATCTGTTCAAACACTGTTAAGAAAGAGTTCCAATGCAACCGTAATGACCTGATATTTAAATGGATTACAGCTTGGTAATTCTGAACACTGTAACTAGGAATGTCCAGAATGCTATTACATTCAACAACTTTAAAAATGGGCTTCTTTATGGAATGAAATAAATCCATTCAACTTGTAAAATAATACTAATATCTAAATCCGAATACTTATAGAATTTTATCCAGCTCTCTATCACTAATTACTTTCTTAATATTACTGTTTTCATCCTTTCTGACTATAATTGTATTGCCCTTAAACCAAAAAAACTTATATCCCTTTTCCTTTGCTTTGGTCCTGGTGACCCAAAACAAGTTCTTAAAATACAAAGTCATTCTGTCATTAATATACAGCATTTTCATATTTCTTCTTAAAACTCTCACTTCTAGTATTTACTTTGCACAACATCAGTTTTTGTTTATCTACAAAAGAACTGAATCTAACAGTTACGTTTTCTTGTCTATTATTACCTTTTGAAGGAATAACAAAAACCTCGTTTATATCACTTTCCACGTTAACTTCACTCCCTATATTTTTACATACTTCTATACCTTACGATTAACATCAACAACAGAATCGGACTTTCCAATGTTCTTTTCAGCCAATTCTTTCTTAAAAACAGTAATAATTTCCTTGAGTTCTTTAATAACTGAAATGTTTTCATTCAACATTGCTTTGTAGACTTCATTTGTTTCACTCATAAATTCAACAGACTTTTTAAGCCCATTCATTATTTCACCATGCGAATATTTCACATCACTATCAAAAACACAATCCATACCTTCATCATTCGAATCTTGCTTTTCCTCTCTACAGTCTTTGCAGTGCTACTTCTTTTTTTCCGCCTTTGACTTCTGCTTCCAACTTCTCTCTGCTAAGCCAGAGCACTGGTCATAATGTAGTTTACTGGCACATTCCGAGCAACACACAAAGGAACCATCCTTTGGTAATGGTTTATTGCACTTATCACAATGCATATCGACTTAATTCATAGACGATCAGAATGTAAACAAACAATATGGCTGCAATCTAATCGGCAATATAAAAAACGCCAATTTTCTTAAAAATATCACACAATAAACTACACTAACATTCTCTCAAGTAGTTTATATATTAATAAAACTGTACCACCAATAAAACCTTCAACAAAAAGCTGATATCAGGAAATTTCAACTTAATGTGGGACCACAAAATGACTACGTCTATTAGGAACTATGTAAGTCAAAATAAATAGAATAATGCTATTCATAATAATTTAAATATCTATACCCCAAATATGGAGAAAGTCATGTATTGGCCACATCAGATTTTTTAAATCTGTCGACCCACCTTCTCCTCGCATTAAAAGATGTTTTAATATCAGTACTAGTCCCTTCACCACCTGATGTTAGACTAATATGCCTGTGGAGACTCAAAGCTTTATCGCGAATGTGCTGATTGCTAAGAGGCATGTTTTTTGTGCTTAGTCCTCCATCCACAAGTTTAAAGCTCTCTCCATTTTTACTTTCTCCATACGTAGTAATGGGAAAGTATTGTATTCACGAAAAAAATCGACTTCGAGATTTTAACGGAAATACACGTTTGGAGGTCCCTAGAACACGTTTAGACTCTTACTTTCTCCATACGTAGTAATGGGAAAGTATTGTATTCACGAAAAAAATCGACTTCGAGATTTCAACGGAAATACACGTTTGGAGGTCCCTAGAACACGTTTAGACTATTTTCGGAATGATGTGTGTGTGTGTGTGTGTGTGTGTGTGTGTGTGTGTGTGTGTGTGTTAGTGTGGGCGCTCTAACTCAAAAAGTACGTGCCATATCGTTACCAAACTTCATATATAACACTTTAACATGAGCACAAAGAACTGATTAGTTTTTGGACAATAACGGGTAACCGGAAGTCGAGGTTTATTCGAAACCCGATTCGGTTTTTGCGATATTTCTTCGTTAAGACATCATTATTGTATTTACAACTCCATAGAAAAGTTATAGAGAATGTAATTTCCTACAACTTTCATTTGAAACAATTTTCTGTTGTTGTTATTGTTTAGGAGTTATTTATAAATAACCGGTTTTTCGGTTTTCTCCTTAAAAACATCGTTATTGTTAATCTTCGTGAGGACCAATGTTGTAGAGAATAATATTTCTTCCAAGTTTTGTTTGAAACAAATTTTCGTAGAACCATCCATTTCGGAGATATTTTGCTTTTTACTTTCTCCATACGTAGTAATGGGAAAGTATTGTATTCAAGAAAAAAATCGACTTCGAGTTTTCAACGGAAATACACATTTTGAGGTCCCTAGAACACATTTAGACTATTTAGAATTCTGTAAACATATTAAAAATATACCTAATTTACAGCAATAAGGACGACTGTATTCTTTTACGATACAAAATAATAATTTTGCCTTATAATGCTATTCAAATAATTTAAATATCTATATCCCAAATATGGAGAAAGTCATGTGTTGGCCACATCAGATTTTTTTCTGTTAATCTTTTATTTTATTTATTTATTTTATTGATTTATTTATAAATTTTTCCCTTGACATGGCATCTAAAAGGAAATGTAGTAGTGATAATGTAAGTGAATCAAATAAAAGAGTGCATAAAACTCATAGTTATGAATTGATATTAGAAATTTTAAAGCGTGTTGAGAAAGGTGAAAGCCATACTGAAATCGCACGATCGTTGGTAATGTGTCGTTCAACAGTCCTAGACGCGGTGTTGTGATTACTAAAATGGAAGAGCTTTTAAAACTTTGGGTAGGTGATCAGTGTCACAAACACATTCCTATTAGTGAGACCATGATTACAGCAAAGGCTGCAGATGGCCCAGTCCGATTCGCATGAGCCGGACCGGGCTGTCTGCAGTATATCCCTGCATACATCTACCTATACATACAACTATATATCGCAGCAAAATTAATATAAAAGTTATTAAAAAGCACAAAATAACTTGCAGCCTCGCCAGTTAATTTAAGGTTATGCAAACCTGCCCTTTAGGTTTTGGTGTGCTGTACCCCCTGCCACCCACCAGTCTGGTGATTTGCAGGGTATGATGTAGATGTTCTCTTGAATCGGTCAAACCAGCCATGACTTGCACTAAAAGGAAACTCATCAGCAGAAATTTCATCCATTCTTTCCTTCAAATCATCATAGAGATCCTTAGCCTTTGCTCTAATCATGGTCTCACTAATAGGAATGTGTTTGTGACACTGATCACCTACCCAGAGTTTTAAAAGTTTTTCCATTTTAGGAATCACAGCCCCGCGCCTAGGACTGTTCAATGAACCATTCCCAACGATCGTGTGATTTCAGTATGGCTTTCACCTCTCTTAACACACTTTAAACTTTCTAATACTACTCATTCCTCCTTTTAAATAATATGGGAATGGATGAGGCGGATTTGATTTAATTTAGATTTTAAATTACGTAAAATAATCATACAAACAAAAATTTATTTTTTCCTTTTTAGTGCAAAAAATAAGTTATACATTTAAAATATTTAATATTTAATTTATTCTTATTTAATATTGTTGTATTAACATATTAGTAATGTTATTTTATCTTTATATAATGTGAGGGGAGATTTAATAATTTTTCCCAAGATGCTGTACGTATCCCCCGATTATAACATGCAAGTACAGGCGACTCCCGAGTCTCGATTGTTCGAGTCTTGATTAATTTGAGATTTCGATCCCGCCGATCGATAATGTACGCAGATTAAACTTCGCGTAGTTATTGGTTCCGAACAAACGCGAGGTTTAGTTTTGGTGTAGACGTAGTTATATCTGTTATAATTGTTTGAATTTGCGCTGATTTCACTCTTTTTTCTGTTAATCTTTTATTTAAATTTATTTATTTTATTGATTTATTTCTAAATTTATCACATGACATGGCATCTAAAAGGAAATGTAATAGTGATAATGTAAGGGAATCAAATAAAAGAGGGCATAAGATTCATAGTTATGAATTGAAATTAGAAATTTTAAAGTGTGTTGAGAAAGGTGAAAGCCAGGCTGAAATCGCACGATCGCAATCGTTGGGAATGTGTCCTTCAACTATTAGCACTTATGTGAAACAGAAGGAGAAAATTCTAGAACGTGATAAATTCACGTAATTTGATAACTACAATAAACAGTTCCCCACCCAATACCTCCTCTTCTTCCAACTAAAATCAAGTCCAGTACGTTCAGTTGAAAAAGATTTAAGGTAGAAAAATATTTTTAATTTTGTTTCTTTATTCTTAAGTTATTTTGTGCATTTTTAATAACTTTTATATTAATTTCGCTGCGATAAATAGTTGTATGTATAGATAGATGTACGCAGGTATGATATCCAGCTGGCGCGAGTCGTTTGTAACAAACGACTCGTGCGATCCCGACCGGGCTATCTGTAAATTTATTTTTTCCTTTTTAGTGCAAAAAATAAGTTATACATTTAAAATATTTATTATATAATTTATTCATAATTTAATATTGTTGTATTAACATATTAGTAATGTTATTTTATCTTTATAGAACGTGAGGGGAGACTTTTTCCCGAGATGCGGGAACGTATCCCCAATTATAACATGCAAGTATATGGAAAAACGGCATTCGACACTCGAATATTCGAGATTCGAGCACGTTTTCAGGAACGCATTCCCAACGAGACTCGGGCGTCGCCTGTATATGGAAAAATGGTATTCGACAATTCGAGATTCGACCATATAGTAGTAGTAGTACTTAGGTTTTTTAGGTGCATCAACAGCTAAGGTTATTTTGCACCATCAAATTCTCTCTTAGAGAAAATCAACATACATCACAACATCCATGCCTGAAGCGGGATTCGTACCCGTGACCTTTGGGTTAGAGATTCGACCATGTTTTCAGGAACGCATCCCTGTCAAATCTCCGGAGTCGCCTCTGTGTGTATATATATATATATATATATATATATATATATATATATATATATATATATATATATATATATATATATATATGTATATGTGTATATATAAATATATATATATATTGGGCAACTAGGTGTTGAAGGAAACCCAGTGAACACTTACCGGAAGTAGAGCCGCTGGGGTGTTGGAGAGACGCATTGCAAAATATCCTTACTTACCTTTCCTCTTCATTAGTATTTATACCATTTTATCCTACCTTACCTTTCCTTATATGTCATCTCTCTTTTAACTACCTTCCTATCGCCTTTCTTCTTTAATCTTGTCCTTCCGCCATGGCAAATATCCACAGTTTCCGCTATCATCTCCGAAAACATATTTCCCTCACCTGCCAAATGGAATTCCTCAATTCCTGCTTGGAATTAGGCCTCCCTCCAAAAGGCCTTACTGTAAGAATCCCCCTATCAGGCCTTCCTCCCACCATCCGACCATCTTTTGCCCTCACCAATCACCATACGTCCCTTAATGTAGTCCAATCAGTTTTACGCCACTACCAATTGCTCTCCAATACGCACTTCCATAAATGCGTCTCCATAATGCATTCACTAAGAAACTCCTCAATTTTCAATGACAATCTCGACTCCATCTTCCAAAAAGCTGCAGAAGAACTCACAGCCAACCGCAATAGACTTCTCCGCAAACTTTCACTTCTTTGCACCCGCCACCTCCAACAAGGGTTACCCCTCCCCTTCATCCCACACCCCCAACAGGCCCCCCTTTGTTTTAAACCGCCAACAGCGGAAACCCCTTTCCCGGCAAACCCCCACCTCCTCAAGCACCCGAAACTCCTCCCAGCCAGATGACGTCCTGAACCTCTCACCCCTGCCGAGAATGCACTTCTTTCGCGCGACCTTTCCTTCTGTCCTACCACCAAATTTGACCACATTTCCCTGCTCGCCGACATACAAGCCTTTATCCACCTACTTTGCCTCAAGGTCGCCCCACCCAAAACCAACCTCTCTTCTACCCCAGACGCACTCCCACAATCTCTTTCCGCCTTTAAACCCCCCTCTCAATATATCCCACCCTCCCTCCCTCTACACCACCCCGTCGAGCAATATTCCAATTACCTCACACACAGAGTCGCCCAGCCCGATTTTCCCGACCTCCTCGACCACCATGACAATCTGACGAAAGCAGAAAGACACGCCATCTCGACGCTTAAACGGAACCACCATATTGTAATACTACCCGCGGACAAAGGAACAGCCACGGTAGTAATGGACCGCTCCCATTACAACGACGAAGCCCTCCGCCAACTATCCGACCAAACCTTCTACCGCCCTCTCCCCTCCAACCCAACCGACCGTCATTCCTCTGAAATAGCCACTTATCTGCGATCCGTTGGAAAACAAGAAGGCCTTCCCGACTCCACCATCTCCGTTATGATTCCCAACAAACCCTGTACCCCTACCTTCTTCCAAAAATCCACAAACCCAATATCCCCAGCCGTCCCATAGTTGCCAGCTACAACTCTCCCACGGAACGCATCTCTGCCTTTGTTGACTCCCACCTACAACCCCTCGTTCGTCAAATCCCATCTTTCCTCCAAGATACAAACCACTTCCTTCAACGCCTAAAATCTCTCCCCTCTCCCCTCCCACCTAACACCATCATGACAACAATAGACGTCTGCTCCCTTTATACCAACATCCCCCACCACGATGGACTGTCCGCCCTGAAAAAATCCCTTGACTCGAGACCACCTGACGCAAGACCCTCCTCCCACTTCCTAACGAAGCTGGTGGAAATGGTGCTCTACAACAACAACTTTACCTTCGGAGGGTGCCACTACCTACAAATAAAAGGTACGGCGATGGGCACCCGCATGGCGCCCTCATATGCCAATGTCTTCTTAGGTGAATGGGAGGACTGTTTCCTCAACATACACCCCAGACCACTCCTTTTTAGAGCGCCTCTCTTCCCACCCCAAGCTCTCCTTCACCCACCACTCCTCCCCCACCAGCATCACCTTCTTGGTTGTCGACCTCTCCATCCGAGAGAACCAAATCCACACCAAAGTGCATTTAAAACCCTCCAACCGCCTTCAATATCTCCACTTCCACAGCTGCCACCCCCTCCACACCAAACTTCAATCCCCTATGCCCTAGCCCGCCGAGGACGGAGAATCTGCTCGGAAAAACACTCCCTTTCCGAGTACTGCTCTGTCCTCGAAAATGCTCTCCTCCAACACGGATACCCGCCGGACCTGATTCGGGACCAAATCTGATGGGCTGTCGCACCCAGCACCCCTAACCTACACTGCAACCGCCCCGCAACCCCCGACTCTACCCCCCAACTCACCCTAATCACCACCTTCTATCCCGGCATCCACGATACCCTAAAAAGCATCCTAAAGGCAGCCCACCCAATCCTCACTTCCTCCCCCAACCAGGTCTCCTTCCCCACACCCCCAATCCTCTCCTTCCGCAGACCTCCCAACCTTGCCAACATCTTGTGGAGAAAAGAACCCCCATCACCCACTCCTCTGCACCCTGCAGGGTCCCACCCCTACCGTAGACCACAATGCCAAACATGCCCTATAAACCCACCCTCCAACTCATTCTCAAACCCCAACAACATCACCTACCCCATAACATCCCCTACCAACTGTGCCACCCGCAACATCATCCACCTACTAACCTGCACCCAATGCCCCGCCTTTTACGTTGGACTCACCAGCAATTCCCTCAACATTCGCAGGAACGGCCATCGCAACAGCGTTAGTCTTAAACGACAGCTACCCATGGCCGTGCATGCGAATAACCACAATCTCAGTTTCAATGTTTGTTTCACGGTGAGGGCCATCCTCACCCTCCCGGATGACGCTTCCGCCCCCCAACTCCGTCAATGGGAACTGGCCCATATCCAAATCCTAAACTCTTTCTCTCATCCCGGCCTCAATATCCGTTAATATTTCCTTCTTTCCACCCTCTCTTTCCCCCCTCCCCCTTCTACATCCTCCAATCCCCGAGCTTTCCACGCTCCCTTCCCTTCCACCCCCACACCTTCACCCCAGTGTCACTGCCATATCAGTTGTGTCTCTCTTGTGCTGACGAAGGGATCATCCCGAAAGCTCTAACCTCTACAAATGTGTCTCTCCAACACCCCAGCGGCTCTACTTCCGGTAAGTGTTCACTGGGTTTCCTTCAACACCTAGTTTCCCAAAATATCCTTACTTACCTTTCCTCTTCCTTAGTATTTATATATATATACTAGCATTTTGTACCCCGCTTTGCCCGGTTGCATTTCGGACTGAAATGTTTGGAACGGGGATGTTTCCCAAATAATAGACTTTTTAGTGGTTCAGCGGGTTCCATTATCATTGGTAACTTCACTTTACCATTAAAGCTACAAAGGCCGACACTTTCGTTTTTCCACTTTTTAGCTGTGCAAATTTGGCAAACTTTGCCCGTTTTGCCCAAAACCAATTCAGCGTCATTTTTGTATTCTATTCGGATACTATAGTGAAAAGCAGAGTGAACTTTCGAGCCCCATCTTTCTAGTTGGCTCTCAATCCTAGCTTGCCTTTCTGCACACTCTTGGCCAGACAATTGAGCGCGCCACCGAGATTAGCGTATGCGCTGGCTTTCAAGTTGAACTTCCGGGGCATTTGTTGTTTCGCGTGCGCGATGCTCTCTCACCCTCTCATTAATAAGGCACTTTCTAATTGTTCTTGCCGTAAAGAAGATCGCTCTCGTTCGTTTTCTAGACTATTTTGGTATGAAGTTATAGATTCATTTTCTCGAAAACGGCGACTTCGCCTTGCTGAACCGGACAATCGCCCAATTCTGGGCATTTTCTTAAAGGTATATGCACAAAATTTTATTAGTCAAAACAGTAATTTAAATTAAACAATATAAATTTTAGTAACATCAACGATGTATGGTAGGTATATCAGAAGAAAAGTTAGGCAAGTAAGAAGAATGTATTAAAAAGTGTTCACTTGCACGTAAACACATGAAATTCGTAGCTCAGTATGAGATGGTGAGGTCACACTTGAGAGTATATTAAAAAATGTTCACTCGTACGTAAATGCATGAAATTCATAGCTCACGTGAGGAGAGCACGATAGGGGAGGGCAGGGATAGGAGGAAGATTCTAGTTCCTAAGATCACCACCGGGAAGTGGTAGAAAGCGCAGTAAGTAGTGCACGCCGACATCGCCTGGAGTTGCTTTTCTTGCTGACGGAAAATGGGTGTTTGCGGAAAAATCGCCATATCTTTGAAACGGCCTATGCTAGAAAAATAAAATTTTGCCTAAAACCTATTCGAGATACCGCTGAATATTTCAGCGAAAGTTTGATGAAAATCGGCCCAGTAGATTCGGAGATCTTGTGTTACAAACTTTCAAACTCATTCATCATTAAGCCTTTTATATATTTATAGATATATACAGTCATGCCTCGTTTAGAGCATGTTTGTTTAGCGCAGTTTCAATATAGAGCAATTGGAAACCCGTGGTATTAATTTTTATTTATTTTTTAATAAAATAAATACTGTTATGTATGGCTGGCTTTCGTTTGCTTAAAAAAATAAAGGAAAGATGTTTTCACGTAATCAGTTCCAATGACATATTTGCGGTGTTTTGTTTAATACCGTATTTACTCATGTAACCCGCAAACTCCTATTTTTGGGCCGGTTCGGAGGGAAAATATTAATTTGAGCCAGAATAAGTTTTTTTTTAAGTCACTGATTCCCACTCCCTGAAACCAGTTCCACTCAAGTTAAGCATCTTCTCCCTTCTACATGACGGAATTTATTGGATGATCTCTTTATGACGATACTAGCAGAAATATCCTCACCGATAGTCCTCTTTTGTTAATCCCTTAACTGTTTTTGTTGTAATATTATGCAACTTCGTCCCGATTCTGTTTTTGACGTAATATTACGAACAGATATTGAGCAAGTGGATGAGGGAAAAGGACCAAACTTGAACCTACCTATTTTCAAAATGGTGAATACTTCCACACATACATACAATAAGTAATTTACTCGTAGATTTGAGCACTGCAGTGATGAAAATGATAACTCGCAGAACCTAGCAATCTATGCATAAATGCGAGCACCGCTGCGAAAGATTTAAAATTGTATTAATATTGATTTTTAATGATAATTAATATTAAATAAATAAAAAAGTAACATTAGCGAACCTTGCAATTTCGCAAACTGATCACTACTAAGTACATGTTATAATCGGTTTGTTTAGCGCAAAGACCATTCGGAACATATCCTTTGTGCTAAACGAGGCATAACTGTATGTATGTATATATATATATATATATATATATATATATATATATATATATATATATATATATATATATATATACGGACATACATAAATACATACAGTATCAAACCCTTTATTCGGCATCCCAAAATCCGGCAGGAGCTGCAATTCAGCAAAAACTTCTGCAGTTACCTATTTGAAATTGGTGGATACCGGAAATTTTCACGATCTCGAAAAAACGACCATAGTTGCACTGTTGTTTTGTCATTATTCTTTTGTTAGAATTTTCTGTGTTTCACGAATTTAAAATCTTTGTAGTCCTCTTTTTTAAAAAGGTCGAAAATACGTGTGGAAAAACCCGTGGTTATCGTAACTTAGTATAGAGAAGAAAGTGGAATTGCTACAGCATTCAGAGAAAGGTGCTTCGGTGAAAACATTTCCGGTATCCACCAATTTCAAATTGGTAACCACAGAAGTTTTTGCCGAATTGCAGGTACTGCTGGGTTTTGAGATGCCGAATAAGGAGTCTGATACTGTATGTGTGTACACACACACACACATATACATACATACATACGTATGTACGTACGTATGTATGTATGTATGTATGTATGTATGTATGTATGTATGTATGTATGTATGTATGTATGTATATGTATGTATATGTATGTATGTGTGTGTGTGTGCATGCGTGTGTGTGTGTGTAGAGAGAGAGAGAGAGCCTCCAAATTCATGCCTTCCAAATTCGCATGCTTCGCGGTTTTTCTGACTACTGCTGCCATCTTTGAAGGGATGAGAAAAACACTAGACAAATTAATTTCCCCGTCCACGAGGTTTTCTTTATCACGCTGTTGCCCCGTTTTAGGAAAATGTCTACCAAGAGGAAAGCAAGTGGTAATACCGAAAGCAGAAGCAAAAAGAAGACATTGACTTTAACCAGTTGGGTGAGTATGCCGCATATATTCGTCATGGCCTGTCGTAATCTGTATGCGGTAAATATCCGTTACGCCGTTTTTCGGGCCATCCGCTATGGGTATGCCAAATTAGTCCATCATGAAGCATCTCCGGTATCTAGCTGTGTCCTTCTAGTACAGAGTAGAGCCCATAGATGGTGTTCTCTTCATTTTGCCGAGAAAAAATACATTTCGTACGAAAACCCTGCGTGTAATGCGGGGATGACTATACCTGCTCCTGCGGTAGTGAAAGCAGAGGTGTTAACTATAATGCCTTTTTTGCATCCCCTTGTGAATTTTAACCAGTAGGACCATCTCCGATATCTAGCTGTGTCCTTCTGGTACATGTTAGAGCCCATAGATGGTGTTTCCTTCCTTTTGCTAAGAAAAAATACGCTTCGTACGAAAACCCTGCATGTGTAATGCAGGGATGCCTATACCTGCCCATGCGGTAATGAAAGCAGAGTTGTCTCTTTCCTCTAACTGTATAGGATATTTCTAGGTAACTGGAGCAATAAAATCCTCCTCACCATTGCAGTGAATGTTTCATATGCAAAACATACGTGAAGAAATATTCTCAGAAGATTAAGAGGGATATTTGTGATATTATGGATTAAAGTGAAGCTTAAGTGAGAAAATTGAGTTGCGAAATAAACATGCTAGTGGCCAGAGTGCGGGATCAGTGGGCAGGCAATATGCAATAAACTGTACGGCTATGGTAGATTTAAATGCCACATGTATTGATTCAAAACCACTTTTGGCCTACTTTTTCATCATTTATTATTGTCAAAATAATGGAGAGCCGTGAACCTAACCCCCATTGTCTCATAAGGCCTTTGCTTCTGTTTTCGCGGATTCCAAATTCGCGCTGTTGTCGGGAACGTAACCCCTGTCCATTTGGAGATTCTACTGTGTGTGTGTATAAAAGCTTAAAGTAAAGGAAAGGTAATGATAAAGGTAGCAACAAGGTGTTGGAGGAAACCCAGTGGACACTTACCTAGATTGGAGAGCCACTGGGGATGTTGAGGACACACCAAAAACATATATATATATATATATATATATTTTTTTTTTTTTTTTTTCATTTTCATTCATAGTTTTCAACCCTAATGTTGGTTTGAAATGACTAGGGAATAAACACATATGATGTGGTGGTTTCCCGTTGCCTTCCACGTCAGACACACACATGATTGATGAAATATGAAATTATGAAAATGACAAAAACATCCATGCCCTTGGCGGGATTCGAACCTGTGACCTTAGTGATGGTAGGCCAATACGCTAGCCCTTCCACCACTGGGCCCAGCATATATATATATATATATTTTTATTGTCGCCTTACGTACTCGACTCAACAATGGGGTCCCAATCAGGAGCCAAATGTCACTTTACGTAAGCGATTTAATACAGATTAATTTCATGGGATCTGTCACAGAGGCAAGGTAATGAAACCATTGAGTTGCTTTTTTCCTTTTGTCAAAATTAACTTATTATTCATCGATACAAATTCAAATAATACAGAATATGAAATTTAAAACTTATTAGCACAAATAGGATTGAATAATTTTAATATGAAAAAATATTGTCTTTCCCCAAATATTTGATATAAACAAGAGATTCCCAGATCCAAAATGGTATTTTTAAGTCAATCTCACTGAAATGTTTTAAGCGACCAGATGTTGCACCGGTCTTCCTAGAATGTCCGTCCACAACGGCAGACCTTGTCGACGGCTTTGAGGGATTACTCACTGGTAGAGCCGGACAGCGCTGAGGGCTGCCAGTCGATGGGCCTTTAGGATGAGTGTTGCTTATCTTCGTGTTGGTGTCGATGCTTGCCTTACTTCTCGAGTCAGCTTCTTGTTGTGGGTCTCGAGGATGCTTCTTCCAATGACTGCTTGATGATGATTGACTCACTGACTTGCACTTCTGACTGCCGAATGACTCTTTAAGTATTTAATAACCTCTGACTGCTGAGTGAACATCTCCTGCTGACAGCTGAGTGACTCCCACTTTGCACACACGAATCCTCGTCTTTATACCTGGTTTTCCTCCCACAGTGCAGCTGGGCCCCAGACTACACTGCGGGATTTGTCTGCTAGGCCGACTGGGATGTCATCTTCATGACGTCCCAGTCGGCAGGAAATATAACATACATTTCTTTACACTCATACGTATGTAATGTTACAATATATATACCGTATTCACCTGAATCTAAGACGACCTTTTTTTCCAAATTTTCAGCTGTAAATATCAAGAGTCGTCTTACATTCGAATACGAAGTATATTTAAGCATTTAATCAATGGTTTTTACAACAAATGGTATATTAGAGTAAACAATTCACAACAGCAAATTCAAGTACGTACATAAAGACGTGAAATAAACAAATAGTAATAACAATAAGAAAAACATGACGGGAATAATAATTATTTAGACTAATAATCATCGTCGACGATCATAACACAGACGACGTACTTTCATCTTGCACGTAATGGCACGTAATGTCAAAACAAATGAGAGCGGAAATCATTGGGATTCCCCTTTCAAACGACGCACCGCGATTCAATAAGCGTGACAGTAATTTTGAGTTGTGCATTCTTGATTTAAATGCACAACCCTTAAGTTAAAATGACAGATCATGTTGAAGTACGTGGCACGAGTGCAAAGGGAAAGTTAACAAAGGAATTAGACGGAGCTAAGATACAAATTTTAAGCTGATCGTGATAAATTACGCCGAAAAAACTAATAACTGTGATGCGAGTAGAAAGTTCGGTGTATCTGAGGCAAATGTGCGTCGATGGAAACTCTCAAAACAGGAACTAGAAAAAGCCAAAGCCACAAGGAAGTCGCTCAGTGGTCCAAAATTAGGCCGATTTCATGGCATTGAAGAAGTAGTCAAGTTTGTGCGCACCATGAGGAAGAACGGTATGCCTGTTTCGACTGAAAGTATTATACTTAAAGCTAATGAAATTACTAGAGGACTTAATATATCATTGTAAGAATTCAAGGCCAGCAGAAGTTGGTGCGTGAGAATGATGCGGCGAAATAATTTTTCTTTACGGCGACGAACTTCGCTGTGTCAGAAATTGTCAGAAGACTATGTTGAAAAACTTCTCGCGTACCAGAAATACGTAATTGGACTTAGAAAAACCAATAATTACCTTTTGAGCCAAATAGGGAATGCCGATGAAACTCCGGTTTTCTTCTACATGCCATCTAATTATACTGTGAACGAAAAAGGTGCGAAATACGACCTAATTAAAACTACAGGCAACGAAAAAATGCGAGTCACGGTAATGTTGGCGGTTTTAGCAGATGGGACTAAATTACCACCATATGTGATTCTGATGCGGAAAACAATGCCTAAGAAACATTTGCCAAGTGGAATAATAGGTGTCAAGAAAAGGGGTGGATGACTAAAGAACTAATGAGAGATTGGTTACATGTGGTGTGGAATAGACGGCCAGGAGCTTTACTGAAACAAAGAGCAATGCTTTCACTGGATGCATTCAAGGACACTTATCTCCTGAAATTAAAAACATAATGAGTGCGATGAATATTGATCTTATTGTAATACCTGGAGGAATGACATCGCAACTTCAAGTTTTAGATGTTGCTGTCAATAAGTGTTTTAAAAATAATTTAAAGGTTTTGTATTCTGAGTGGTTACAGAGTGGAACTCACACTTTAACACCAAAAGGAAATCTTAAGAAACCTGAAGTTGCAATGCTCTGCCAATGGATCAAGGCATCGTGGCAACAAATAAATGCAAAAGTAATAGTGAAAGGATTTAAGAAATGCTGCTTATCTAATGCCATGGATGGGAGTGAGGATGATGTTTTGTGGGAGACTGATGATGAAGTTGAGAGTGATAAAGATAGTGAGCATGAGGAAAATAGTGAAGGTTGCATAGACAGTGATGATGACTAATTTACTTTATTTTTAATGTTATCTTAAAATGAATGCTACCATTTAATTTGTTTGAAAACCTGAATGGTTCTATTTTTGATGTGATCTTATGATTTTAAAATGTTAAAAGACAATGACATTCAAGAAAAGTATAAGAGAAAATAAATATTTCACAAGATTTATAATTTTTGTAGTAATGAAGGTCAATTTGAGCTTTTTTCTCTTTTAGAATCATAAAAATGGGGGGTCGTCTTAGATTCAGGGTCGTCTTGGATTCGGGTGAATACGGTATATATTGTAAATTATATATATATATATATATATATATATATATATATATATATATATATATATATATATATATATATATATACATACATATATATATATATATATATATATATATATATATATATATATATATATATAAAATACAAGCCGAAGTTTTTTGTCAAAATCTATCATGAAAAAATCACCCCTCGGCTTAAATGTGAGTCCAAGGAAAATTTGGGTTATGGTTAAATCTCATAGTCATCCATAGATGGCAGCACACCTCTTATTGCCATCACATTCAAATGATAGCACTATATTTTTCATAAAGTAAATCTTTGACCTGTAATGAATATTAATGAATAAATAATATAGGCTAGAATATTGAATTTAGCACTACCTGTGTTGTGATTTCGTTTAAGGCTGGCTTTTTCACATTATTTGCATGTTTTGACTATGCACACGAATACACAAATTGCGTTGGCAGCTTCGTATGCTCAACTGTTTGAATTTCGGTAAAACTTTACATTATAATTATAAAAAGCAATTTCTTAAGGCAACGTATATGCTAATTTCATTGGAAATGAACTTAGATGACAAATTATCTTGGCAAGATCGCGTTCAAATGATAGTAGTGTATTTTTCGTAAAGTAAATATTTGACCTACGATGAATGTTAATGAATAATAAGAAATGCTAGAATATTGAATTTAGCACTACCTGTGCTTTGTTACCGTTTAAGGCTGGGTTTTTCACATTGAGTGATCACATTAATTGCGTTTTGACTAATCAGACGATTACACAGAATCCATTGACGGCATTGGATGCTCAACTGGTTGAATTTCGGTAAGTAAAGAGACATCTGCTCTGAAGGTGCGAGCAACGGCTTGAAATGCAAAACTCACTTGATAATGAGCAGTAAAACTTTACATGGAACGTGTATAATTGTAAAAATGCAATTTCTTAAGGCAATGTAAATGCTAATTTCATTGGAAATAAACTTGGATGAAAAATTATCTTGGCGAGATCGCTATTACTATATTTAACCTTTTGTGAAAATGAAGATGAATGAAATTATCGTCACTGAATGTGGAACATATTCAACAATGCAAAATTATTAATTGGAGTAATATTTCAAAATGTCAACAACTAAACCATTTCCCACTCATTTCTTCGATCTCGAATAATGTATTCTAAGATGTGCATGAATACGCAACACACTTCAGCATAATATCTACGAAATTCACGTTTTTGCCAAAAAATTGTGGAAATATTTGGGAGATGGGCTTAAATCCGGGGTCGGCTGTGTGTGTGTGTATACACCAGGGTTGTTTAACGAAACCGAACCCACTGAAGAGGATCAGTTCCAGATAGGTTTCGGTTCAAGGAACGGTTCACAGGAACCAAAGTCGTGTAACGAAAGTGGAACCGGAACGAAAGTGGAACGAAATCTTCGGAACGAAATGTCGATGGAACGAAACTGAACCGTTCAGGATCGGGTTCGCACATAAAATAGTTTCGTTCCGGCTCCTTCTACTTTGGTTCCAGCTTTGGTTCCAGCCAGTTTTCAATGGTTTTTACTCGCGTCTAACGGCGAGAGGAGAGGGCGAGGGGGGAATGCGAGCGGGAGGTCGGGGATAGGAGGGGATCTTAGTTCCTAATATCACCACCGGGAAGATGTAGAGTGCAGAGTGAGTAGTGAACGCCGACCTCGTACGGAGTTGTTTTTCTCGCTGATGGAAAATGGGTGTTTGCGGAAAAATCGCCATATCATTAACACATTCAATGCCGCCGTCGACGGTTGCTACCGCACGCAGACGACCGGCGTCGACGCGTAGTCGACGCATCTCCTGCTCCGTAATAAGGGACCGTCCATATATTACGTAAGACGTTTTAAGCCACTTTTTGACCCACCCTCTCCCCCATGTAAGAAAACATAAGAACCAATGAGACCCCCCTCCTAAATCTTACGTAAGAAATCTGAGGTTTTTTTCACTCGCGAGCTCACCACTACTGATGTTTCACTTCGAATGAGTATTAGATAATTTTCACGGGTGGTAGTCAGCTGGTCTAGTAAATAATTCCCCTATTATTTATAAACAAATGTTTATTATTTCAGTGAGAAGCCTTACTTGGCTAACAGTCACATAAAGGTAAATTTTTTCACAACATAAAAAAATAGGTAATAAATACCTTCCTTAGATTTTGGAGCATCGAAACAAAAATAAAGACATGTCGACGTATTGGCACCCCTGTTGTGGTGAGCCCCCTAGACATCGAATAAAACTAATAAACATGGGCCAGACATGCAGAGGGGCATTCTACGAGACATTCGTGCATGCAGAGACAGGCTGTAATTGCAAAACATGTCTGAAATGTGTCATCCGCAATGCTTACCTTCACAAAAAAGCTCTTGAGAGTAGCTTTTCTCTTCGTAGCTTCTTGATTCAGTTGTTGAATTTTACTGTCAATGTGTTTTTCAAATGCCATACCATCCTTCCCAAATTCAGTTTTAGGTCTTCGCCAGATGACATTTGCCTCCTCCTGGGCTTGTTGTGGAGTTTTGGTTGGGTAACAGTTCTTGAAAGCTTCAAAGAGCCTTTTATAGAGATCTGCTCTAGACCCCATCATTCGAGCGAAAGTAAGTCATTTAAACTCGCGGTACCCTCGCGTAGCACTCCTGTCTGCCGGTAGCGGCTCGCGTCAGGTTGGAACTTGCAGCACGTGTGTCATGCAGAGTGGGACTCAAGGAGCGGGGTGGGGGTACAAGAAAGCTCAGCAATAAAAGTGCAGCGCCCCCATGTGGCAGAGCATCGGCACCCGCTTCGACTGACAGTGAGTCCTGCTATCGCTGGAGCGCAGGAGTGCCGCTTTAGCGGTTTTAAATGCGTTTCATTCAGAGTACTGTTCTGGGACGCAAACTGCGTTTTCGCTAAAGTAAAATCTTACGTAAGACCAATCGTAGACCCTTCCTCCCCCCTTGTAAGGCAACGTAAGACTCATCCGCATCCCCCCTCCCCCCAAACGTCTTACGTAATATATGGACGGCCCCTAACCGTACCGTTAAGCGATGGCTTCGCACATTGGCTCCTCGTAGGAAGCCGGCTCCTCAGTTTAGTTTTTGTCAATTTGCTCATCGGTTAGTTTGTATTTAGTGCGAATTTTTCCGGAAAAGCGATATTTAAAAAAATAGTGAAATTTCGGTAGGCCATTGGGGATGGATCTAAAAAACCAAGAAGATATTGAATGTGTTAAAACGGCTTACATTAGAAGAATAAAATTAAGCCTAATTAAGCCCCTAAGGCGCCAAGTATGATTTGCGGGCTTCTACTCTATGCGAGTACCTCACTCTCTTCTCCGCCCCACGACCAGAATAATGGTGCAGTTTGCTTGGAACGAAACTACTGAACGTATCTCCCAATACCTCTCAACTTGAACCCAAACCCAATTTCTCTCTTTGCTATTTGTGTCTATTGCTGAAAGATGTCCAAAAAGCAACCAAGATTCGTCGAATTTTGTTGGATCAAACAGTCTTAGAGGAGGCCCAACGATCTTGATGAACATCACTGCTGATGTTGTTTTAGTGGACAACAAAGATCTTAAAGGGGTTACAATAAGGTTCATCTGTGAAAAACCCCTTTCACATTCACTTGAAGGTATCGGAATCATATTGAGATTGTGTATTAATTGAAATAATCCGTCTGGAATTCTTTTTTCCTCTAGGTATTCTCGGAAACTCTGTATCATCTCCCTTTCATTCAAACGAAGTCTTCTAGACAAAT
Source organism: Uropetala carovei (assembly GCA_036926305.1). NCBI lineage: Eukaryota > Metazoa > Arthropoda > Insecta > Odonata > Petaluridae > Uropetala > Uropetala carovei. The sequence continues at coordinate 5,998,599 of JAXCHB010000037.1, read as the reverse complement.
TTCTTATTTCTGCCTCCCCAAACGTCAAATGATTTTGAACTTCTTCTGGCCGCTGTTTCGGATCTAGCACTCGGGCCCATTTAGCTTCTTCATCATCTAGTACTCTCTTTTCTATAGATATTTTCAGATAACAGAAAATGAATTATGACAGATTGGTGGGTCCTCTTTTTTATCTTTTTTGTATTTAGGAACCCCTGGAAAATGAGACATTTGGCGGCAGTTGTGGCTTTTTCATAATATGGTCCAGGATATATTTGTCTCTCTTCAAATACTTGAGCAAGACATTTAATCATTTTATTTGCACAAATTTATGTAGCGTTCTTGCAATTTCAGACTTAGCTCAGAAAGCTCTTGAAGTGCATCACACTTCAATCCTAGGTCTAAAATAAACTCCACTGTTGTAATTTTCTTCAGCAATCCTTCATACATACATCTTTTTTGTCTTTGTATGAATCATCCTTAGCAACTGTAAAATGTTGCACCAATGCTTTGTAATCCTGCCAAACTGCAGAAACTGAACGAAAACTGGATGCTACCCAACGAGTGCTTGGTATTCGTCCAATTTTCAAAAGTTGCATTTCCAGTGAATTAGCACAGGCTTGCAATTCTCGACTATTTTTTGGTAATGCATGGTAGAGGACGTATAACTTGTCAATAAATGCCTTGAACCTTTTTATTCCAGAAATTGTCTTGACGGCATTGTGGATGGCTAAAAAATCCATTATTTTATTCATTTTATAAAGATATAAAGTGTCCCAAAAAAAGTCAAGATAATACAATTTCTTTCACAATAATGCTCTACTAACAGCCGAATACGGTTTTACACAACTTCTTTACATGTAACTAGTCAAACTGGGACGCGAATGTCAAAAGTTTACTGTGACATTTGCAGCCGGGACACATTAGAAGTTAGAGTAAAGACAGCTGACAGCATGCACCATAGAGAAGATATAGTCACGATATTCACACACGATCAGAACACAAATGCTTGCACACGGTACTCTCTCGCTCACTCTGTGTTCCGCCGATTTTTCCCGCTACCCTGCACGTCCCTTTGCAAGGATTTCTAAGGGTCAGTGCCCTCCCAACCCTACTGTCGTCAAGGATACCGCGACAATATCTATAGCATGCGCCGTTCTCTTGTTTATTTTCGTGGGTAATCTTTTTCCATTCATGCAACACAGATTGAAACATAGACTAATAAATATTAATTTACAAGAATACGTAACAGGGGAACTAAAAACTCACAATTTTCGAAAAATATTTTTTTTTGTTAAATATTAACACGAAATTTGTAAGTTTCTTAAAATTCGGGATAAAACCAAAAGAATACTATTTAAAAAAAGGTGGGGATACGCCGTATCCCCGCGTACCCCAGAAAAAAGCACTATATACACACACACACCCACAGGGCTCCAGAAATCCGCCCACCCACTCGCCACAGGCGAGTTAATGGAGACCGGTGGCGAGTAAATTTTCAGCCTCTTTCAAGATGCATTTTAAATGTATTACGTTATTTCTTTACATAATTCACACAACTTTTTCCATCTTAAACACAGTCTCATTCACTGTCTAGTTACTATTGTGGCTAGGAGGTTCAGTATTACATTGGAACCCGTTTAAGATGTTCTCGCTTAAGATGTTTTCCTGCCTAAATTGTTCAAATCTTTCGGTCCCGAAAACTTCCTCATAAGAACAATGTAATATTTTCCCATTTAATATGTTTCCGTGTAAAATGCTCTCCCGCCTAAGATGGTCATAACGAACCTTAAAAAATGGAAATGTACCCGTTTTATATTTCATTTCTTACATAAAAATGAATGCAATTTGCACATTCCCATGTGCATTTTCCATATTAGTCCAAATGTAATTTTACTATAAATATTTTTTAAACTCTTCTATAAAAAGAAATCTAATATTCCAGTCATTCATTCATTTTGGAATGGAACAACTTGCCACCTAATATTGTTTCTATGAAGTAACAATACAATGAACACGTTATGCCAAGTGACGGTGCAGAACCAGGCCAGTGACACTTCCTATCCTTGCCTGTATATTTTGGTGGCACGTTAGTGAGGCTGCGGAATTATTTTGAAATACTGGTTGTCAACCCACACTATTCCTATGGGAAACGTTGTTTAGATACGAGAAAGTCAACTTGTGTTAACGTTTCAGATAAATTTTATCTGGTGTACCTACTTATTTCAGTTTCCTATCGGTAAGTAGGTATTATTAATTATGTAAGAGGTGTACTTCGTTTGAAATGAGCATACTCATTCGTTTTTCTTCCCAGAAAATCGAAATGCCGCGAAGTTGTGTTGCACCAGGATGCAGTGAAGGTTATGGCTCGAACAAGTCTAAGCTATCCTTTTTTTCTGCCCCTAAAGACCCATTGAAAAGGGCGAAATGGCAATGTGCCATTCCAAGGGTCAGTTTTGAGTACAAGCTTGGGCATGTTCTGTGCGAAAAACATTTCATGCCACATGATGTCATAAGAAAGAAGGTGTTGAAGGACAGAGACGGCAAAATCGTTCAAGCTGTGTATCGTAGTTTGGTTAGCTTAGTTTCTGTTATCCTTTACGGGTTTTTTAATCCCCCTTCCTATGTGGGTTTTTCCTGCAACTGTGGGTTTTTTCTAGGGAATCCTTAAGGTTCTATAGCTTTTTCCCACACACTTGATCTTTATTAAATAAACGGTTTTAATACAGACAAAATGCCACTGTGTTCTTATTTCATTTTCTCGTTTTACCTTTTACTATAAAATATCTCATTGGATTACCAAAACAAATATGACGTCCCTTATTTAATGTGACAATATTACTGCATAGCATTTCGAAATGTCAAATTTCAGACAAAATACCTTCTGGATATATTACGAAATTTAAATAATCGTCAGCTTGAGAAAAAAATGAGGCATAAATATATTACATTACGGTGTAATACTTTATGTGAAAACATTTACATTTCGTCTCGAATGTTTGCCTGTATTTTGTAATAATATTCTCATTTCATATTATAATAAAATACTGAATATCATATATATTTACCATAAGTAAAATTAGATGTACTGATTATATTTTTCGATATTGTTATGTACGCCAGGAGCCGAACCGAAGGAAAAGGCACTAGAATTCCTGATAGATACCGTGGATATTGAAAAACAGTCGAAATTTTACCTCCACATGTCTATCCTCTATAGCAGTGTTTCCCAACTTGGGTGCTGCGAAGTTTTCTGAAGGGTGCTGCAAAAAATATTGTTTTCTCATTTTTAGCCTCATTTTGCATCGTCAGCTTTCAGAAATGCAAACCAGAGTTAAGTCGACCTTCATTTCGTCGCAAAGGAACTTCGAAATGAAAGGAGATATGGAGATTGGAGTTAGGGGTTCATCTTCAGCACGATTATTACTAACAGTGGATAGGGAGGGGTGCCGCCAAATTCTGAAAAGTCGCTTAACGGTGCCGCGACTCTAAAAAGGTTGTGAAACACTGCTCTAGAGAGTGAATTTCATAGTCAACCAAAGCCACAATAAATTTATCGAATATGGATTAAGCGAAATACTGAAGACCAGAACAAACATTCCGTCCTCTAATTATACCCTAAACGAGGTTTTTTCCGGTGGAATTCCAATCAATTGACCCGCTATGTAATTCATGTAACATACTCGGTACTTCGTAAAAACAAATAGTTTATATTCATAGATATCATCTGTAAACATGGGACACAAGTACCAGAATTTGTATCACTGACAGAGAACTGTTGTTTATATGAAACTATATGTTTTAAAAAACACCTCACCATTCGTAGAATTTACTGAGGTATTTTTAGTGTTTTTATAGTCATTTGTGATGGAGATCGTTCTTTTTTACTGTTCAATTAGTTACTTTGATTCCTTTCAGTATTATCTCGAATAATACACAAAAACACTCAAAATCTCTTCGAAAAGGATTGGATTTGTGTAGCGTCAATCGGATTGTAACGCAGTCATTTTTAAACGTATATGTGTCATCGCTATAGTTTTACGAGTAAAATTGAATAAATAACAATCCTCTGTATCAGTTGAAGCTATCACTCCAAGAGGAAAACTTAGTTTCATTCAATCGAGTTTTAAAATTACATTTTCAAGCGGAAAAGGTATATGCTGACATGGTTTGCATGGATGGAGGTCAAGTGCTGCCACTAGTTCGAATTTTCACCACGGCCTCAAAATCCTGCCAAGATTTTACGGGAGTTTCACTGGCCTGTGCAGAACAGACGAAACAGCTGACAAACTCAAAGCGACAAACACAGGAGGCTAACTTACGTAGTGATAAAATTTTAAAGAGTGAAATTGCCGGACGCGACGTTCCGAATAATTACCAAAAACCCATCACCTTATATTTAGGTCAGTATTGTAATTCCCTATGTTATTGTAGTTTTCGGCTCTGACCATTCTGTTATGATAGCGTGTTCGAAGTATTCATAGTGTTCTGTGTGTTTGTGGCTGTGTCGTAGATTTCCTTTTTTAAATTCAGTTTATTAACCCAAGTATATTATTTTTGAGTAGGGATGTCATCTAAAAAGGGAATTAAAAGAATACCACTTTCACTAAATGAAAAATTGGAGATTATAAGTAAAGTGGATGCCAATCAAAACTCTACGCGTGTAAAGATGGCATAATTACTTAATATTCCTGTATCTACGCTCAATAACATCATGGCTAATCGGGAAAAAATACTGAACAATTCCCTTATTCATCAACCAAGTCGAAAGAAGATGAAATCTGCAGAAAACGAGAAACTGGAAAGTGTGTTGTTGGAATATGAGTTTAATGAATATATTTTATAAGTGATGTATGTTTGGTTTTTAATAACAAATTAAGAACAAAATAAACTTAGAGGGCTGAATTCCCGGAGAATAAAAATGGTTGAGGTATAAAGCATTAAAGAGAGAGAGACAACCAGAAATGAAATTTTAGTAATATAGATTTAAAATATAAATAACATGAATACTGCATTTGTTTTATTTTCATTAAAGTCATATCTTCGGTCATTTAGAGCAAGTTTTAATCTTATTTTCGATCTTTAGGCCTTTATTTAAGTGCATATGCACGGAAATTAGCAAGGACAACAATATTGCTAACCACGGAATCTTATTATTGCAATGTTAAAAAATTTACCAAAACTCGAGTATAAATTTAAAATATGAGCAAATTTGAATGAATCTCATTCATTTTGGCATGTTTTAGCGCAAATTTCGTGTCGATAACTTAATCTTAAGATATCTTAAAGAGTAAAAGAATAAATCCAAAATCAATTCCTTTGTGAAAAGTATTTCTCCATTGATTTTGTTAAAAATACTTATATAAAAACAGGCCGCAGTACTATGGGAGAGTAAATTTTTTTGTGGCGAGTAGATTGAAGTTGTATTTATGGAGCCCTGTATATCTTTCTATATTATAATCTTCTAAAGTTGTAGCTAAGTGACGCGTGATCGGAAAATGACCGTTGTGTGCAGGTGCAGTTATCCCAGGCGAGAGGCAGCCGAAGTTCCCCGCCAGTCGCGATCTGACTATAATGGAGATTGTCATTATTTTCTTCATCTTCACATGCAAAAGGGCCCTTATCAGGCACAACTCTCACTTATATTTCACCGCCCTTATCAGGGCCAATCCCTCTTCTCCTTCACGGCCAGGGTCATTTGTGTATCACATCATTGGAGATGGAAATTGTCTTTTTCGAGCGTTATTGTACGGCTTATATGGACTCCAGAAAGAGCATGCATTAGTACGCAGTCTAATAGTAATCCACGTTGCTAAAAACTGGACATATTACAGCAGTTTTGATATTGGCGATACATCTTACTGTGCCTCAATAAAATCATTAAATGATTATATAAATCATATGAGTAAGAATGGAATTCATGGTGGCCATTTGGAATTGACAGTTGCTTAAACTTCGTTACGATACCCTCAATCTCATTAAATGCTCGAGATAATCATGAGTTACCTTTTATTCTTAACAGAAAACAATTCCCCGTACATTTAGCCTTTGCTATGACAATTAATAAATCTCAAGGCCAAACATTTAACCAAATGGGCATTCACATCGATCAGAGTAAGCCAATATTTGGTGATGGTCAGCTATACATGGCCCTCTCTCTGTGTCGATCCATGGCCAGTCCAAAATCAAAATTACAGGAGCTAAAAACGACAGGGAAACTCACACGATTCAAAATATTGTGTACGATGAAGTATTAAGAAATCAATAGATAGTAGGGATGTACCGAATATTCAAAAACTATTCAGTATTCGGCCATTTTTCCACTATTCGAAATTCGGTAGTATTTGGAATTTGACAAAATGGATATTCAGTTTGGTATTCGAATTCGGTTAAAATTTACCAAATATCAAATCAAATGATGAGCAGCAAAAATTGAAAATGAAATCATAAAATTAGTGAACTTCTTAAAATACTCAACTCTAATTACGATACAGACTGAAAAACACAAAATATTAAAAATGATGGGAAAGGGAGGTAAATTTGATAACAAGCCAAAGCTTGAAAGCAAAATAAAATTCCAAGAACCAACACTCAAATACGAGTATTTACTTAAGTGAAATGTTTTCCATCACATAGTAACCACACATAATAATGATCACACAAAAATTAAAATTAAAACCCCCTAAAATATTTTTCTATAATTAGGACACAATAAGGCACAGTCAAGTTTCTAATTTCCAAACACCGAAGGTTCTTTGTGGTATTGCTTTAATAGGTATTTTATAAACTTCCAATAATAATAATTTTACTGGAATCAATTTTACAAGTAGGTTTCTTTTATGTGAGTATTCGGTGGTTGAATATTCGGTATTCAGCAGTACCAGTATTCGGTTATGTATTCAGTATTTTTTATTCGGCTGTAACAGAATTTGGTTACTTATTCGTTATTCGGCAGTTTTGATATTTGGTGCATCCCTAATAGAGAGTTATATTTTCACCTCAGTGATGGAGGAGGATGGACAGCGAGGTCCCGAGGGATTGGCCCACATATAGGTACAAGTACGATGAAAAACTGTAATAATTTTATAACTTAAATAATGGTGACTTTAGTACATTGGTGTAGATAAAAGATTGGTGGAGTAATAGTAATATATTGTGCAATCCGTTCACAGTGAATGAAGGGAGCACGCGAAGCATACCGCCGGGGGGTCTGGGGGCGAAGCCCCATCGGGGTTGGCGAGTGCAGCGAGCCGGGGCAGATCCCCTAGTATACATATATATATATATATATATATATATATATATATATATATATATATATATATATATATATATATATATATACATATACAGGGTGTATCAGAATACCCCGAAATATTTTGTAGGGTTATAGAAGAGACCTAAAAAAGCATTTTGAGATAGGAAATGAGAGGTCAGCAATGCCTCTGTTATGCACAACAGAACACCAAACGTCGAGGTTGTGCTTGGAAGATAGGCAAACCCTTACCTGGAGGCAAACAAACTCTCAGACATTCTACCCCTCTTCCCCTTTCAGGCCTCGTAGCTACTGTGACGTTGTCAAGTCAGCTGATGCTGCTTACTCGACATTTGACGTTTACAATGGAGGTAGTTAGCATTGCTCAGTACACAACTGCGGAACTTGCTGACATCGTTTTTGTCACTGGAACATGTAAACGCATGCTGCGAGTGCTTCTAAAAAAGTAAACATTTCTTTTCAAAAGATATTTTTTGTTTTTACATTTCAACCATTTCCCTTCTGGGCGCTACCTCAACGCATTGACTTCAATGCTCTCTGGCACATAACAGAGGCTTCTCCAACCACTCATTCCCTATCTCAAAATGGTTTTTTAGGTCTCCTCTATAACCCTACAAAATATTTCGGGTATTCTGATACACGCAGTATATATACATACATACAGTATCAGACCCCTTATTCGGCATCCCAAAATCCAGCAGGACCCGCAATTCAGCAAAAACTTGTGTGGTTACCAATTTGAAATTGGTAGATACTGGAAATTTTCACAATCTCGAAAATTCTGTAAACCCATCCGAAGAACAGTTATCATCAGAATGGATATATAAAGTGGTAGCTGTTGTATAGGCACAGGCTGAAGAAGTTGAAGGTTGAGGCTCTGTTGAAACCTTCATGAACATGTCCTTCAGAGTCTGTCGTTTCATATGTTTTGGTCTCTCTTTCGGGAGCATTTCTTGTATTTTGTAAACCCACATAATATGCCGCTCTGTAATAAAACTCTCCTGTTCCATTCCACAAATTACTTTTTCTGTTAATTGTATACACCTGTCAATGGATACTTTTTCCTTTTCATTCAACACTTCATCATCCCCTTCCATATCACTCTCATTCATTTTATTATGACTTATAACCGTATTGCAAATTTCACTATCTGCAAGTTGAAGGTAAACTGGAGCTCCATTATCACTGTTTAAATAATCTTCAATAGCTTCTTTACCTACCAATTTTGCTATATCACATGACAACATTTTTGAAAATGCCAATAAGTCTTCAACAATTTCACTTTCTTCAGAAGAAGGAAAACCTTCGAAATTGGGTTATGTCATCATTATTTAGAAATTTCGTGGATGGCCATAAATTGTGCCATCCATTCAACAAAGTAATCTGGGAAACATTGTCCCAAGCCTTTGCAACACTCCAAATAGCATCCGTTATGTTAAATTCTTTTTGGAATTGGGTCACTCTTATTCCTTATAAGTATTTTTTGCATGTATTCAGCCTTGTATCTAGTTTTCAATGCCTGAAGAAAGACTTGGTCCATTGGTTGGATAATCGATGTACAGTTAGGAGGCAAGTAAATACCATAAACATTGTCTTTAATGATAAATTCAGCATCAGAGTATGCAGCACAATTATCAAGAAGTGCCGTATTCACCCGAATCCAAGACGACCCTGAATCTAAGACGACCCCCCATTTTGATGATTCCAAAAGAGAAAAAAGCTCAAATTGACCTTCATGACTACAAAAATTATAAATCTTGTGAAATATTTATTTTCTCTTATACTTTTCTTGAATGTCATTGTCTTTTAACATTTTAAAATCATAAGATCACATCACAAATAGAACCATTCAGGTTTTCAAACAAATTAAATGGTAGCATTCATTTTAAGATAACATTAAAAATAAAGTAAATACATTGAAAGAATATACTCATTTCAGGACAACAAAAAAAACATTTCAATCCAAGTGCTGCATAAAATCATTTTATTGTGTTAGTCATCATCACTGTCTATGCAACCTTCACTATTTTCCTCATGCTCACTATCTTTATCACTCTCAACTTCATCATCAGTCTCCCACAAAACATCATCCTCACTCCCATCCATGGCATTAGATAAGCAGCATTTCTTAAATCCTTTCACTATTACTTTTGCATTTATTTGTTGCCACGATGCCTTGATCCATTGGCAGAGCATTGCAACTTCAGGTTTCTTAAGATTTCCTTTTGGTGTTAAAGTGTGAGTTCCACTCTGTAACCACTCAGAATACAAAACCTTTAAATTATTTTTAAAACACAATATTCATCGCACTCATTATGTTTTTAATTTCAGGAGATAAGTGTCCTTGAATGCATCCAGTGAAAGCATTGCTCTTTGTTTCAGTAAAGCTCCTGGCCGTCTATTCCACACCACATGTAACCAATCTCTCATTAGTTCTTTAGTCATCCACCCCTTTTCTTGACACCTATTATTCCACTTGGCAAATGTTTCTTAGGCATTGTTTTCCGCTTCAGAATCACATATGGTGGTAATTTAGTCCCATCTGCTAAAACCGCCAACATTACCGTGACTCGCATTTTTTCGTTGCCTGTAGTTTTAATTAGGACGGACTTCGCACCTTTTTCGTTCACAGTATAATTAGATGGCATGTAGAAGAAAACCGGAGTTTCATCGGCATTTCCTATTTGGCTCAAAAGGTAATTATTAGTTTTTCTAAGTCCAATTACCTATTTCTGGTAAGCGAGAAGTTTTTCAACATAGTCTTCTGACAATTTCTGACACAGCGAAGTTCGTCGCCGTAAAGAAAAATTATTTCGTCGCATCATTCTCATGCACCAACTTCTGCTGGCCTTGAATTCTTGCAATGATATATTAAGTCCTCTAGTAATTTCATTAGCTTTAAGTATAATACTTTCAGTCGAAACAGGCATACCGTTCTTCCTCATGGTGCGCACAAACTTGACTACTTCTTCTTCAGTGCCATGAAATCGGCCTAATTTTGGACCACTGAGCGACTTCCTTGTGGCTTTGGCTTTTTCTAGTTCCTGTTTTGAGAGTTTCCATCGACGCACATTTGCCTCAGATACACCGAACTTTCTACTCGCATCACAGTTATTAGTTTTTTCGGCGTAATTTATCACGATCAGCTTAAAATTTGTATCTTAGCTCCGTCTAATTCCTTTGGTAACTTCCCCTTTGCACTCGTGCCATGCACTTCAACATGATCTGTCATTTTAACTTAAGGGTTGTGTATTTAAATCAAGAATGCACAACTCAAAATTACTGTCACACTTAGTGAATCGCGGTGCGTCGTTTGAAAGGGGAATCCCAATGATTTCCGCTCTCATTTGTTTTGACATTGCGGTTGCCATTACGTGCAAGGTGAAAGTATGTCGTCTGTGTTATGATCGTCGACGATGATTATTAGTCTAAATAATTATTATTCCCGTCATGTTTTTCTTATTGTTATCACTATTTGTTTATTTCACGTCTTTATGTACGTACTTGAATTTGCTGTTGTGAATTGTTTACTCTAATATACCATTTGTTGTAAAAACCATTGATTAAATGCTTAAATATACTTCGTATTCGAATGTAAGACGACTCTTGATATTTACAGCTGAAAATTTGGAAAAAAAGGTCGTCTTAGATTCAGGTGAATACGGTAATATAATTTTGCAATCCACAGGAAGACCTACAGACTGACAGTGAGCCCTGGATTCGGGGACAGAATGGTTCTCGAACCAATCAAGAAAAATTTGCTTTTCATCCATGCATACTTGTTAAGCGGTCCTCATAGGATCAATATTACTATCAGTGTTTTCATCAATCAATCAATATCATTTTTTCACCCTGTCAATACATCAGTATGAACCTCACACTGTCAGTAATACGGTCAGTATTCAAAACACTGACATTAATATTGATTGTGTGAGGGCCGCTTCAGCCTTATAAACAACTGGAAATACCCTGATCCCCTTGAAAGGCCTAGGATTCTGGTTCTTGCCAATAATGAGCAATTTACACTTAAGGGTTCCTGCTGCATTTGAAACCCCAATATAGTAAGCCGTTTCTTGGAGTCTTTGAATCCTGTTCATGCTGACCCACCCGCCATTACATATGTTTTGCATATTGCAGGTCCTGCCAGATTTTGGGATGCCAAATGAGACGTCCGAAACTGTATATAGGAGGATACAAATTACGAGACACTTCCAGATGTGCTAGAGACTTGAAATTTCGCACGATTATAGTTTTTTGGATACAACCAAAGAAAAAAATCCAAAATTCTTGAAATTCCAATTTTAAGGGGATATTTTTGCCCCCATTATTGCCCCATAAGAAAAGCATGTAAATCGGTGTAGAGGTTTATATAATGGCTTTTTAAAATTATTTCACATCAAGATTCTTACTTGGGACTATAACCATCAGAAAGCTTTGAAATTTCAGTTTCTTATTTATGAAGACAGAATTCAAATCCCTGTAGACTTAGCATAAATTTTAAGTTTTTATCAGAAAAAAGTGGCAATTTTTCTTGGTCCTAACAATCGACTTCCATGGCAGTATGCTCAATGCTTTATATGGGTAAGCTTTTAAAGGGAATCGGAGGGATACTATATTATAATGTCATTAATATTAAATTACAACGAATGGAAGAAATCTGATATTGTAAAATTCCAATTTTTTTGGGCCATTTTGCCTCATTATTGTCCCATATGAGGATAAAAGATAAAAGGCATTTCTAGGTGAGCTAGAGACTTGAAATTTGGCAATATTATATTTTTTGGTCAAAATAGATGAAAAAAATATGATACTGTAAAAATTAGAATTTTTAGATGCATTTTTCCCCATTATTGCCATATACTGTACTACATGTAAGAAGGGACTTTACAGTCTGAATTTTGCCCTAAATAAAGTCAGTCTGTCTGTCTGTACTAAGATTAAAATTATATGGTACTTACAGATGAGCTAGAAACTTGATCTTTGGGACAATTATGGGTTTTCGTTCACAACTAATGGGAAAAATCAGACAGTTACAATTCTATTATATAGAGGTTGTTTTTTCCTTATAATTGAAAATAGGCTGAAATGCTTGCAGAATGCATTTCAGTCTATTCTGTATAATGGGGTAAAAACAACCCCAAAAAATTATTTAACCATTTTAGATTTTTCCCATTGGTTGTGACCGAAACCCTGCTATTTATATATATATATATATATATATATATATATATATATATATATATACACACACATACTACTATTTATATATATTTATAATATACCGTATATACTCGTGTATAGTACGAGTTTTTACTACCAAATTTTTATTTCAAATATTGGGGATCGTACTATACACGAGTAATGCATTTGAGGATTTAAAATTCATGTATCTTCACGGGCATTTTCGGTGAAGTTATGCCACCCGCACGCATTCTAATGGTGGGCTAACCTTAACAGTGAGGTTATTTATCGTTGTTATGTTGCTTCATGAAGGGTAGAATCTTTTTCATGTATACAGCTTCAAATTCACAAATACTTGATATAAGTGACGTTTTACGGGCACTTCCTTTCTTGAATTTTATGTATGTACATCTTTGTTTTCGTCTTTTTACAAGGGATGGATTGGAACGAGTTGGACTAAAAGTATCGTAGACGGCATAACTTCATGGAATTTCGACATCTTGGAAAAAGAAATTACTTTGTAATATTCAACAGTCTTTATTGTTTCTTCAATCACACACCGACCAGTTTCCACTACAAAGTCATTCTAAAGGTGTTACGTCGGTTAGTAAGACCATTAAAATGATTTTATAGTGGAAACCGGTCGGTGTGTGATTGAAAAAACAATAAAGACTGTGGAATATTACAAAGTAATTTCTTTTTATCCATTATCCCTACCTATTAAATAGATGAGCGAGTGGAACCATTACGTATGTGGAACGTAATCCAGACGTACAAGAATTGAAACGATTTTATTTCATCTTGTGCAATCATGATTCATATCACTTTTTATTAAATGTTTTAGGAGTAAGATGCTTAACTTATCCGAATTTTAGTGTACTCGCAAGAAATAATATTTACGACATTTACGGTCTATTCTATGGTTGTATGGAAAATCAAGGTTGTTCGATATATCTCGCTCGTAACCGAGCCATCGAAGCGAAATATATCGACCATGGTGGAAAGCTGGGGTCGTACTATAAACAAGATATATGAAAAAATCAGGTTTGTTCACCAAAAAATCAGGGGTCGTACTATACATGGAGTCGGCATATACACGAGTATATATGGTACTCAAAAAGTTGTGTAATTTTTAAGAAAGTTTGCTTTTTAAATCTATATACAGGAATACATATTTGTTTGTTTTAATAATTATTCATTAAATATGTTTTCAAAGCATATACAAATACATGAAAATAATATAGATTTTCAAAGGAAAATAATTTCTAATTCACATATACCGTATATACCTGAATATAAGACGAGGTTTTGTTCCAATTTTTATGACCGAAATATTGCTAGTCATCTTATAATCATGATAGTTTGACTGACAGAGGAACCAAACTGGAGATGGGAAGAATCGAATAGCTATAATCAAAATATTCGATTCTTAAAAACAATCGAAACAATCTACTATTAAAAGTACTAGTAGAAAATGAGTTGATTCAAATGTATTCAAAGACAAATACTCTTTTGAATTTTATCCTATATATTATGGGCATAGTGAAGCTGCATCCGTCCGTGCATACGAACCTCGCGTAATTATATTGGCGTATTTCTCGAGAACCGTTCGTCGTAAAAGATATGCGGTAAACGGTGTTTTGTTTCTACTGGCTACGAGGTCCCTGGAAAAATATTTTCGTTTGCTAAAGTGTCCCAGGTTCAAATCCAGGAGACAATTCCCATAAGTTTACACGGGATTTTCGATTTTTCAGAGTGCAAGGTTTTTTTCCTTCATTCATTAAAATACTTACATACGGACCGATTTTCTTTTTTTTTGCTGTATTCGACGGCTAAAGCTCTATACTATCGTATTATTGCAATGTTTACATGTTACACGGTCGAATTTTTCAGAAATACGCATTCTTTTTCGAAATTTTGCGGATTTTTTGTACTCATTCCGGGCGTTGCCAAGGAGACTCGTTGTTGCCTCCGATTCATTTAAGGCCAATTAAACATTCAGATAGACAAAAGAAAAGCGTTATTGTTATCTTCTCTTCATTGATAATCTAAGTAACCGCTTGCAATGACATTGCCTTTATAGTAGGACCTGTAAGAAGTTAAAATCAGTCGTTGATAGACACTTGAAGGAAAGCAACCATATATGCCAACTAACACTACAAAATTGCTTATTTCAATTGGTTCAATGTTTATTAGTCAATGGTATAATAAACCTCTGTCATTGTGTGCATAATAAATTTTTTCCTTTTATTAGGAGTTCAAAATGGGGGGTCGTCTTATAATCAGAGTCGTCTTATATTTGGGTATATATGGTATTTCACAACATTAATTGAATTTTCCATCAAACAACTCGATGTCTGTGTGGAGGTAATGGTGTATATGGTATCTGATGAAATTCTCTCTTTTTAATAGGTGAACCTGATAAACCTGGCAAACCTGATGTGGCTGACTGGGACAAACACAGTGCAAGTTTGAAATGGGCTGCACCAAAATCAGATGGTGGAGCACCAATTACATCATATATCATTGAAAAGAAAGATCAATACAGGTTTGCTGCATAGCTTTAAACTAGGAATTAAGTACAGGCAGTCCTCGACATCCGTACAATTCACTCTTTTGTACATTATAAATTCTCACCCCTAAACAGCCTTTCGTACTCCAAATTCGGACTTTCATACATCAGCTGACAAAGAAACATTTCGAGCTATCTCATAATGGCGCTGTCTGTCAGCCAAGCCAACACTTTTAATAAATTACATAATTAAAGTATGCTATGTAATAATATACGTACTATATGTAATGTCTTTACTTTCTCCATACATAGTAATGGGAAAGTATTGTGATCACGAAAAAAATCGACTTCAAGATTTCAACGGAAATACACGTTTTGAGGTCCCTAGAACACGTTTAGACTATTTTCGGAATGATGTCTGTGTGTGTGTGTGCGTGTGTGTATGTGATTGTGGGCACTCTAACTCAAAAAGTACTTGCCATATCGTTACCAAATTTCAAATATAACACTTTGGTATGGGCAGAAAGAACTGATTAGTTTTTGGACAATAACGGTTAACCGTAAGTCGAGGTTTATTCGAAACCCGATTCGGTTTTTGCGCTATTTCTCCATTAAAACATTATTATATATACAATTCTATACAAAGGTTAATTCAAAAAGTACTTGTCATATTAATACCAAATATATATATATAAATATAAACTTTAGCCTGAGACAAAGTACTGATTAGTTTTTGGACAATAACGGTTAACCGGAAGTCGAGGTTTATTCGAAACCCGATTCTATTTTTGCGATATTTCTCCATTAAAACATTATTATATATACAATTCTATACAAAGGTTAATTCAAAAAGTACTTGTCATATTAATACCAAATATATATATATAAATATAAACTTTAGACTGAGACAAAGTACTGATTAGTTTTTGGACAATAACGGTTAACCGGAAGTCGAGGTTTATTCGAAACCCGATTCTATTTTTGCGATATTTCTCCATTATAACATCATTATTATATATATAATTCTATACAAAGGTTATAGAGAATGTAATTTCCTACAACTTTCATTTGAAACAATTTTCCATAGCAGTTATTGTTTGGGAGCTATTTATAAATAATCGGTTTTTTCTGTTTCCATCAAATATCTCCTTAAAAACATTCTTATTGGTAATCTTCGTGAGAGCCAAAGTTGTAGAGAATAATATTTCTTCCAAGTTTTGTTTGAAACAAATTTTCGTAGAACCGTCCATTTCTGAGATATTTAACTTTTTTGTAATTTCCAGTGTACAGCACCACCACCATGTAGCGGTGAATACTGTAAACATATTCAAAATATACCTAATTTACAGCAATAAGGATGACTGATTCTTTTACGATACAAAATAATTATTTTGCCTTATAATGCTATTCATAATACCGTATATAGCCGAATATAAGACGACTCTTATTATAAGACGACCCCCCATTTTGAACTCCTAATAACAGGAAAAAATTTATTATGCACACAATGACAGAGGTTTATTATACCATTGACTAATGAACATAGAACCAATTGAAATAAGCAACTTTGGAATTTTCAGTTGAATATTTTGGAACATTAGAATCTCTCATGCAAATTATTTCTCATTAGCACATTTTAATTGTTATTTTCACTTTCACTACCGGAGGAATCTCCAATAGCTGCATCGTCTTCCTACTCCCAAAAATGTCCTCTTCTCATCCATCCAAACTGTTAGAAACACAACACTTCTTAAATCCATGGACTATTGATGCTGGTGAGATACTGTCCCATGCAGTCTTAATCCATATTCCCTGTAGAGCCTCTGTAGGTTTTTTCATTTTACCTGCTGGAGTCAGAAGGCAATTCCCTAACAGCAACCATTCCCCATAAACGCGTTGTAGATGACCTTTAAAGGGCTTATTGACGACAACATCGAGCACTTGTAGTTGTGAGGTCAAGCCTCCTGGTATGATCACCAGATCAGTGTTGAGGTGTGATATTTTGGATTTCACATCATCCGTAAGATGTCCTCGAAAACCATCAAGAACTAGCATTGATCTCATCTTTAAAAGAGCACCAGGTCGTTTATCCCACACTTCACTCAGACACTGAGTCATCAAGTCACTAGTCATCCAGCCTTTTTCATTCTGTAAATGATACCAGGTGGTAGTTTTTCTTTTGGTAGATTCTTTCTCTTGAATATTACGAAGGGTCGCAATTTTGTCCCATCAGCTAATACCGATAACTTTACTGTTACCCTAAGTTTTTCATTTCCAGTGGTTTTAACTATCACTGACTTTGCCCCTTTGTTATCAACTGTAGTGTTAGTTGGCATATACAGTTGCTTTCCTTCAAGTGTCTATCAACGACTGCTTTTAACTTCTTATAGGACCTACTGTAAAGGCGACGTCAATGCAACCATTTATTTAGATTATCAATGAAGAGAAGATAACAGTAACACTTTTCTTTGGTCCATTTGAAGGTTTAGTGGGCCTTAAATGAATCGGAGGCAACAATGAGAGTCTCCTTGGCAATGCCTGGAATGAGTACGAAAAATCCCCAAAATTTCAAAAAGGAATGCATATTTCTGAAAAATTCAACCATGTAACATGTAAACAACGCAAGAATAAGATAGTATAGAGCTTTAGACGTCGAATAAAGCAAAAAAGAAGAAAATCGGTCCGTATTTACATATTTTAATAAATAAAGGAAAAAACCTTGCACTCTGAAAAATCGAAAATCCCGTGTATACTTATGGGAAAATATAATTGTCTCCTGGATTCGAACCTGGGAAACTTAGCAAACGAAAATATTTTTCCAGGGACCTCATAGCCAGTAGGAACAAAATGCCGTTTACTGTATATCTTTACGACAAACGGTTCTCGAGAAATACGCCGATGTAATTACATACGCACGGATGCACGCAGCTTCACTACGCGCATAATATATAGCATAAAACTCAAAAAGTATTTGTATTTGAATACATTTGATTCGAATATTTCGATTATAGCCATTCGATTCTTCCCATCTCCAGCTATCTCTGGGTTCGGTTCCTCTGTCAGTCAAACTATTACGCACTGCATGATTATAAGACGACCAGCGATTTTTCGGTAGTAAAAATTGGAACAAAACCTCGTCTTATATTCAGGTATATACAGTAATTTAAATATCTCTACCCAAATATGAAGAAAGTCATGGGTTGGCCACATCAGATTTTTTAGATATATTATACATAATTAACAATATAAACGATTGTAACTTGTTAAATATTGTAAATCTGATAATTATATTAAAACACACTATCTACACAAGATATAAGAGATATAACTCCAAGAAAGAACAGACCAGAGAAAGGCTTCTTCACATAATCACCCTAGAGGTTTGGTGGCTAAATATTTAGCCAATTTCACGAAAGATGGCACTAATTACAAAAAAAAATACAAAGACTAAGGAAAACAACTGAGTGACATGACACGAATTGATGTTAAGTAGCAGAAAGCATCATTAGCACTGAAAATGAAGCTGCAAATAATAAAATATGGACCATATAAAAATTGGCTAAATATTTAGCCACCATTCCCTATGGCAAAAGTATAACAAAAGGGCTGACACTTAAGAGGTTAAGAGTGAATATATTATTATTTATATTTTTTAAATTTAATCATAGACTTTTTAATTTCTACTATTATAATTAAGAAGGGTTAAGAGAATACGGCAAAATGGACGTTTCAAAGGAAACTACTTAACCGTAAACTTTGAATATTTAGGGACAAGACACAAGGAAAAAATGGAAAACAAATTTAGAAAGAAAAAAGCAACATCAAACTTACAGGTTTACTGCATGCATTTCACCATTTCGGTGAGTGGCAGAGGTTGCGGCCTTGACATCAACTCTCTTGTGAGGTGCCTTGCGGTAAACCTGTAACTTTGACATTTCTTTTTTCTTTCTTCATTTGTTTTCCATTTTTTCTTTGTGTCTTGTCCCTAGATATTCAAAGTTTATGGTTAAGGAGTTTCCTTTTAAACCTTCAACTATTATATTTTTTATGCAAAATTGAAGATGAATACTTTCTATGATCTTCCTTGTTAAGTTGGCTCTAGTGTTTGGACCTTGGTATCCAATCAACCTATATTTGGTTTCCATGTTTTGAATAATAGATTCTAGTAAAAAGCTGTTCAAAAATTATGTAAAGCAGGAAATAACAAGTAACATTCAATTAATTACTCGAACATACATTTTAAGATCTCACATTCCAGTCGCTTTTAACACCATCTTCTTTCTCATATACGAAGTATATTGAGATAGTATTGTAATCATGAAAAAATTCGACCTCGAGAATATGATGGAAGTATACGTTTTAGGTGCAGCTGAGTTCGAAAAAGTGGTTTTGGCAATGCCCTCTGTCTGCCTGTTACTGGCTCTAGAGCCTAAATGGTAAATGGAAAATGAATGAAATCTTGTACTTAGGCATTTTATCATACAAAGCAGAGGCTATGAAGAAATGGTTGACATTGCTCAATAATTAAGGGAAATTTATTCTACACATTTTTAACAATAATTTGATTTTCTCAAAAACGGGTCAAACGATTTTGATCAAATTTCGTACAGTTACTTGAGTTTACATCTTCAATAATACCATATAGTTCCTATTTCTCAAAAAATGAATAGAAGACTAGTTTATTCTGGACAACTTTAACAATAATTTGATTTTCTCATAAACAGCTTGGACAATTTTTATCACATTTTGTACAGTTACTTGAGTATATGTCTGCAATAATACTACATATTTCATTTTTCTCAATGAATAAATATAAGGCTAGTGTATTCTTGGGCAACTTTAACAAAAATTGGATTTTCTGAAAACAGGCTCATACGATTTTCATTTTCTAAAGATAACTAAGCGAAGCATTAGTATATGAGAAAGTTTGTACAATGCATGTTGTACCGATTTTTTCCATAGTGATAAAAAATTATTCTCTACAGTGAATACAATGAAATAGTGGGCTTGTAAGGTTAGCCATATCTTGATACTTTAACATCATATATAATCAAAAGAAATTAACACATTTAAAGAATGTTATTCAGAGGTTGAATTTGTTATGTGATTGATCAAATGCCTTTTGTAAGACAATGATTCAAGAAACGCTTTATGGGTTTGAAGAGGAAAATATACATTCAACGTCTTGATGCTATCGACTAGATAAAACTATATCTTAATCATCCGCCAAATAAAATTTTCTCATACAATATTTGTATTCATCATGTAAAGAATAAAAAATTCACCCATAAATCATTTCAAGGACTGCAAACTTGGGCAGAGGGTGGTAATTTTTATGTAACTTCAAGGCGGCAAACTGTCAGAAGGTAACCATGGCTGTAAATAATGCATGGTCTAACTAATAAATGTTAAAGTTATGGAAAAAAGAGAAGGATTGGTTAAATCTATATGATACACTCCCGATTGAGTCGAAATAACGTACAGTCGATCTTGACATTGAAAGTATTTTTTGTTTGCAGGTTTTGGAAATGAAAAGCACATACTTTCTACCTAGGCCCAAATACATAGGTATTACTCACTCTTGTTTCAGACCAAGCAACCGTGCCACTAATCGCTGAAGTAAAGGTTTCCTACACCCTCAGCCCCTGCCCTCGCTACCCTTGAGGACAATGGTTCTTTCCTATCCATTTCATCGCAGAAGCCATTGTTTTGTCTCTAGTAAGATAAAATGTATTGTACACTTCAGCGGCCAGAAGAAAATTCTATGAATATCGGACGAAAAATTAAGCAGTGAATTCTTATCTTTTTCGAACAACCCTCGCCCTGGAATGCACTTCTTTGGGAGAGATATTGTCCTCATTCTGCCAAAAAAGTTTTCCCCAAGTACTGTGGATGAATGGTGAATTCCTACACCAGACCGCAATGTGCAACCAACTTCAACCCCTCCCCCACCCCTTATCCAGATAGATTTGTAAGAGAATTTCAGTCTTCCATTAGCAGTAGAAATGGTGATATTCATGATCCAGTGCTACTTAGGTTTTGATGATTACTATCTGCCAAGTCGTTAGTTGAAGGTCAGTATATATTCTATTTTTACGTTCTCATAAGTATATTGAGAAAGTATTGTAATCGCGGAAAATTCGATCCTAAGATTATTACGGAAATATAAGGTTTAGGTGTCACTGAATCCGAAAAATTGGTTTTCGCAATGCCGTCTGTCTTTCTGTTACTGGCTCTGGAGCCTAGACGGTAGAGCAAAAATGAATGAAATCTTGTAAGTAGGCATTTTATCATACAGAGCAGAGTATACGTAGAAATGGTTCACATTGCTCAATATCTCGCCAAGATATTTTTTCATCCATGTCTATTTCCAATGAAATTAGCATATATATTGCCTTTAGAAACTGCATTTTTATAATTATACACGTTCCATGTAAAGTTTTACCAAAATTCAAACAGTTGAGCATTCAAAGCTGTCAACGCATTTTGCGTAATCGTCATAAAGGCGGTACTTACGTGCCTAGGCACAGAAAACACGCAGGATCACTCAGGACGAGCATTTCAACAGCCACGCTGTCATCTTCAGCATTGCTGAAGATGACAGCATGGCTGTCGAAACGTGCATCCTGAGTGATCCTGCAAGTCTTCTGTGCCTTGGCACGTAAGTACCGCCTTTACGGTGATTTGGAGATATTTTTTCAATTTATTCATCCTGTCTTCACCATGTCTCGTAAGTTCTTCATTTTATTTATCGTAATCGTCAATTTACGCAAGCATTCTTGCCAAGATATTTTTTCATCCAAGACTATTTCCAATGAAATTAGCATTTACATTGCCTTAAGAAATTGCATTTTTATAATTATACACCTTCCATGTAAAGTTTTACCGAAATTCAAACAGTTGAGCATTCAAAGCCGGCAATGCATTTTGCGTAACCGTCAGTTTATGCAAGCGATCTCGCCAAGATATTTTTATATATATTCATCGTAGGTCAAATATTTACTTTACGAAAAACATAGTACTATCATTTGAACGCGAAGGCAATGAGAGACTTCGATATCTAACCATATCCCAAATTTTTCTCGGACTCTCATTTAAGCCGAGGGGTGATTTTTTCATGATAGATTTTGACAAAAAACGTCGGCTTGTATTCAGGCAGATACAGTACTTTAGTATACGTCTGCAATTATACTGCATATTTCATTTTTCTCAATGAATGGATATAAGGCCAGTTTATTCTTGGGCAACTTTAATGAAAATTGGATTTTCTAAAAACCGACGCATACAATTTTCATTTACTAAAGATAACTAAGTGACGCATGAGTGTATGAAAAAGTTTGAACAATGTAGGTTTTACCCATTTTTTGAATCTGTTAAAAGCTTAAAATTATTTCTGGGTGGTGATATAGTAATAATGAAGAATTATCAGCAGTTAATTCCACTTTTATTTACACACACAGGCATCATCGAGAAAATATTAAAGCATACCTTAAAACGTGTATTTCTGTTGAAATCTCAAATTCAGTAATTTTTATGAATACAATACTTTCACATACACTATGTATGGAAAAGTAAAAAATCGGTACAACATACATTGTACAAACTTTCTCATATACTAATGCATCATTTAGTTATATTTAGAAAATAAAAACCGTATCAGCTGATTTTTATAAAATCCAATTTTTGTTAAAGATGCCAAAGAGCATTATTGCAGACGTATACTCAAGTAACTGTACAAAATTGTATCAAAATTGTTCTAGCCGTTTTTGAGAAATTGAAATTATTATTAAAATTGACTACGATAAACTAGCCTTATATCCTTTTTTTTTGAGAAATATGGGCTATATAGTATTAATGAAGATGTAAACTCAAGTAACTGTACGAAATTTGATCAAAATCGTTAGAGCCGTTTTCGAGAAAATCAGATTGTTAAAAATGCATAGAATAAACTTCCCTTAATTATTGATCAATGTCAGGCATTTCTTCATAGGTTCTACTCTGTATGAGAAAATGCCTATGTACGAGTTTTCATTTATTTTCCATTTACCATTTAGGCTCTAGAGCCAGTATCAGCCAGACGGCATTGCAAAAACCACTTTTTTGGACTCGGCGACACCTAAAACATGTATTTCCATAAAAACCTTGATATCGACTTTTTTTGTGAATACAATACTTTCTAAATACACTTAGTATATGAGAAAGTAAAAGGAAATTTTCTTTTCAAAGATTACCTTTGGCCACACCACTTTTAAGATATTTTCATCATTTTCAGATGTAATTGATAAGAGTTTTGATGTAATTGAAAAGGTTTTCATTCATGTAAAAGTTTATCAATAAAATACATTTTTTTACTTTGCTATATACGAAGTATATTGAGAAGTACAGGCGACTCCCAAGTTTCATTGGGAATGCATGCCTGAAAACGTGTTCGAATCTCGAATATTCGAGTGTCGAACGCCGTTTTTCCATATACAGGCGACTCCTGAGTCTTGATTGTTCTAGTCTCGAATAATTCGAGATTTCAATCCAGCCGATCGATAATATACGCGAAATAATCTTTGCATAGTTATTGGTTCCGACCAAACGCGAGGTTTTGTTTTGGTGTAGACGTAGTTATATCTGCCCTTATTTTTTGAATTTGTGCTGATTTCACTCTTTTTTCTGTTAATCTTTTATTTAAATTTATTTATTTTATTGATTTATTTCTAAATTTATCACTTGACATGGCATCTAAAGAGAAATGCAATAGTGATAATGTAAGGGAATCAAATAAAAGAGGGCATAGTATTCATAGTTATGAGTTGAAATTAGAAATTTTAAAGCGTGTTGAGAAAGGTGAAAATTTTTACTTTCTCATATACGAAGTACAGTCATACCCAGTTTAACGCTTGGGATGCATCCCTGGAAACAAGAGCACTAACTGAATCAGCGTTATGTGGGGTTAGTTTAGTATAGTATTTATGGAGATGCAGTCCTAAAATCGTAATTTATTTTCTATTTTCAAAGTATTAGTGTAGCCACCTTGCTCTCCAATACTCGAAAAATGTACTCTAAAATTAAACTTTAAATGTGCAATTTATCAGACTTGCCACATACCAGAAACCTGCAATATTCATAATAACTGTCGCAGCTATTTTGTCATTTTCTCACGCTGTAACAGATTTCACATACCCTCCCCTTATAATCAGCACCAATACCACCCCCAGGTGTCCAATTCCGTGAGATATGTAAACAAAATCATACGTTGCTCTTCAGTCTGAGAACATAATATTTCTGCTGTGGTTTGTTTGATGATTTTTGCAGTTTTTTTTAGTTATTTTGACTGAAATGTTTTGCTACATACCGAAAATGTGCAATAAAATCAAATCACGTCTTGTAATTTTTTAAGAAGAACATAAAAATATAATTTAAAAGCTATATAAAATATGTATGAGCATTGGAGGGTTAAAATGTCAGCACGTTGCACAGCCCAGAGGGAATCATCACTGAAAAATGATATGGTCACGATATGGCCTTGCTCGTCACTTTCACTCTGCCTAAAACTTATTGTCAGTCGTAGATGGTCTCTAGCCTTGCCGTGCCTCGAGGAAGCCCCGTCTAGCCTCTTTCGGGATGCCTATAGGTCAGCCATATGCCACAGTTACGGTTTCATTGGTTTACTGGAAGAATATTACAAATAGTAAACATGATTTTATACAATAAATAAAATTGCCAAATATAATATAATATGTAGTTATAATTAATCTTTTTTAAGATAAGACCTACATACGTTAAGATGGAACCGGTTGTGGCTCATCCTCCAAGGAATTGTCAGCCTTCTTGAAGAATGCATAAGAGTTGACTGCCTTGCCTGAACCTTTTTCTCCTGAAGAATTTCTTTGTAGCAGGATATCATATCGAGAATACCTCTCTTCACTTTACTGCTGCGTTCAAAATTTGGGTCATTTTCAGTTATGATATCCATGGCATCATTGATCTTATTCATAAAATCTGTCAATAAACTTGTGGTTAACTTTGTTTCCACTATATCAACATCATCAGTTGTCGAGTCCCCATCATTTTTAACAGCGAGATTTTGCTGTTCCATTTCCATTAATTCCTCATTAGTCAGACCTGTCTCATAAGATTGTAGTAGCTCCTGCACATTGTCAACATCAACTTCGTCCATCCCTAGTTGATTGGCGAGATCGACTATGTCATTGGTAATCGGAGTTCCATTTTCTTCTCAATTGTTGTAATCATGACAAGCCTCTGGCCATATCTTCTTCCATGCACTTTTCATACAATTGTTGGACACTTCGTCCCAGGCTGCGCTGATATTCCTGATGGCATTAATAATGTTGAAAGATTTCCAGAAGTCCCTAATTGACTTCATTTTTATCATCAGTTACCCCAATCAGTTCCTTGAAGGTGCGTCACAGGTAGCAGAGCTTGAAATTTGCTATGACATGCTGGTCCATTGGTTGAATGAGAGAAGTCGTGTTTGGTGGAAGGAACACAACTTCCACAGGTAATACACTCGGTAGGGTATCCAAGTTCTCTGGGTGACCAGGGACATTGTCAAGCACTAATAACACTCTGGGCTCCAAGTTTTTAGCCTCACAATAACACTTCACTTCTGGACAAAATTCTGAGGTGAACCATTCCTGGAAAATGTCTTTTTTCATCCATGCTTTTGGGTTTGCTCTCCAGATAATGGGCAGATGCTCTTTAGAATAGCCCCTCATTGCTCGAGGTGTCTGCGAGTGGTAGATAAGCAAGGGTTTCAGCTTTAAATCTCCCGAAGCAATACCGCCCAGCATAACTGTGATGCGGTCTTTGGCAGCTTTAAACCCTGGCGCATGCTTCTCTTCTTGGGATCTGAAAGAGCATTACGGCATTCTCTTCCAATTAGACCGGTTTCATCCACATTCAAAACAAGCTCAGGAGGATAGTTACCACGCTCAATGATTGCTTTGAGTGTGGCAGGAAATTCATGTGCTGCTTGGTGATCAGCACTAGCTGACTCACCACACACTTTTATGCTGTGCAGGTTACTGCGATACTTAAATCTGTCGAACCACCCACGACTGGCTCCAAATGTTTCTGTTGTTGATCCTTCACCTTGTTCTTGAAGATAGGAAAAATGCTTTTTGCCTTTTCCATGATTATTAACTGGCTCAGAGGCATATGATGCTGATTCTGTTCTTCAATCCATATGCTTAAGAGTCTCTTCATTTTCTCCAATAAATTACTTCTCGAGCGTGTTAGCTTCGTTGCAGTTAATGCAGTAGTGGACTTAGCAGATGTTTTGATCTTCTCAGTATTCTGTACGATCATTCTGATGCTTGACGTAGATAGACCTAGAGCACGGCCCACATCCACTTGACACTCACCTGCTTCGAGCCACTTTAATACTTTCATTTTAACTTCGAGTGTGATAGATTTTCTTTTCTTTTTTGCTGGACTTTTAACACTGTCACTTGCACATCTTTTGTCAGCCATTATGGGTAAAAGATTTTCACCAAAAGACAAAGAAGCGACCACGCATAGAGACCACGTACAGAGTCAACTAACAGTCTTGCTGCGCACCGCTCAACTGATGTGAACGGCGCTCGACGGCTATACGAGTAAACACCCAGCACTTGACTTTCTCTTTACATAGCAGAAATATCTCGATACCGCCTAGCGGGAGATCTTTTAAACAAATTTTCTTATGGTAAATGTCGATCGTGGTACCAGCACTGGCAACTTTAAGTTGCAATAGTTGTAAATTACGATTACATGGCATATCTCCTTAATAACAATTCACGCATGCCCGATTTACGTGTTTTCGCATATACGAGATTTTGTTTTTACTACCATTTTTAGATTTACACGTCGCATATTTGGTTTAACGCGATTTTATTCCCACAACCATGCTCGTATTTTATTTGATTATTGCACAAGATGCACCACGCTCGCTCGTCTTTTACCATTACAGTTTGAACCTGTACAGCTCATGTATTTTATGGTGGCAGTAGGAGATGCAGGAGAGGTGAAGGAAAAAGAAGAAGAAGAGTTGAGAGGGAATACAATGTATACACAGAGCACAGTTTTGCTTGGAGTAGAGTATATCAGCTGCACGGAGCTCCAAGATGGCAAGAACATGTCTCCTAAATGACAACACAGCTATTCGTGACGTGTGTTTCCCCCGTAGCTGTCCCTCCCTTCTTAACTTCCCCTCCAGGGTTTAGGATCGCGTATCTTATGCCTATCGTGTATCGTGTGAGCAATGTGTACATTCATGTAAGTTCCCCTTTGATTGTCCGATTAGGGAGAAGAATACAACTCAAGTAACTGTACGAAATTTGATCAAAATCGTTAGAGCCGTTTTTGAGAAATTCGAATTAATGTTAAAGTTGCCTAGAATAAACTAGTCTTACTGTATCTGCCCGAATAGAAGCCGACCCCCCAAAAATTTCCACCATTTTTTGGCAAAAACGTAAATTTCGTAGATTTTATGCTGAATTGTGCCTAACAGAGATCTCGCCAAGAAATTTTTCATCTAACAATAATTCTATTTCCAATGAAATTAGCATTTACATTGCCTTAAGAAATTGCATTTTTATAATTATACACGTTCCATGTAAAGTTTTACCGAAATTCAAACAGTTGAGCATTCAAAGCCATCAACGCATTTTGCGTAATTGTCAATTTATGCAAGCGATCTTGCCAAGATATTTTTTCATCCAAGTCTATTTCCAATGAAATTAGCATATACCGTATCTGCCGGAATAGAAGCCGACCATTGATTTAAGCCGACCCCCCAAAAATTTCCACAATTTTTGGGAAAAACGTAAATTTCGTAGATTTTATGCTGAAGTGGGCCGGGCATTCATGCACATCTTAGAATACGTTATTCGAGATCGAAGAAATGTGTGGGTAATGGTTTAGTTGTTGACATTGAAATATTACTCCAATTAATAATTTTGCATTGCTGAATAATGTTCCACATTCAGTGACAATAATTTCATTCATCTTCATTTTCACAAAAGATCAAATATAGTAACAGCAATCTCGCCAAGATATTTTTTCATCCAAGTCTATTTCCAATCTAATTAGCATATACATTGCCTTAAGAAACTGCATTTTTATAATTTTGCACGTTCCATGTCTAGTTTTACAGAAATTCAAACTGTTGAGCGTTCAAAGCCGTCAACCCATTTTGCGTAATTGTCAATTTACGCAAGCTATCTCGCCAAGATATTTTTTCATCCAAGTCTATTTCCAATGAAATTAGATTTACATTGCCTTAAGAAATTGCATTTTTATAATTGTACACGTTCCATGTCAAGTTTTACCGAAATTCAAACAGTTGAGCATTTGAAGCCGTCAACTCATTTTGCGTAACCATCAATTTACACAAGCTATTTCGCCAAGATATTTTTATATATATTCATCGTAGGTCAAATAGTTACTTTACAAAAAATATAGTACAATCATTTGAACGCGAAGGCAATAAGAGACTTCAAGATTTAACCATAACCTAAATTTTCCTCGGACTCGCATTTAAGCCGAGGGGTGATTTTTTCATGATAGATTTTGATAAAACACATCGGCTTGTATTCAGGCAGATACGATATATTCATTTTTTGAGAAATATGAACTATATTGAAGACGTAAACTCAAGTAACTGTACGAAATGTGATCAAAATCGTTAGAACTGTTTTTGAGAAAATCGGATTTGTGTTAAATATGCGTAGAGTAAACTACTTTTAATTACTGAGCAATGTCAACCATTTCTATCTATACTCTGCTCAGTGTGATAAAATACCTTAGTACGAGATTTCATTCATTTTCGCTCTACCATCTAGGCTCCAGTGCCAGTAACAGACAGACGGCATTGCAAAATCCATTTTTTTGGATTCAGCGACACTTAGAACGTATATTTCCATAAAAAACTCGAGGTCGAATTTTTTCATGATAACAATACTTTCTCGATACTTCGTATGAGAAAGTAAAAACGTGGTACGCGTGGAGGGATCTTAATGCTTGAATGCATATAATGTATAATAATATATAATCAGTGATGATCTGGAAAAAAATTAAGAACCAGTGTTCTAAAAGAAAGGGGGTTAGGAATTTTGCATAACGTAGGCAGGAGGCCTATATGGCAGGGGCACCATATCGCTCTATTTTAGTAATACCGTTACGCTAGCTTAGCAATTGTTCCGTTTGTAATATATTCCACTTCATACACTGTCGGTAATTGACTATCAGATAGGGCAAAATGTACTTGAAAGGACAAAATCAATAAATTTTCATATTTTCTAAAAATTTAACAACAGGCTCACAAATTCTGAGAAAAATTAACAACGGACTCCAGCGAGCCAGCAGGAACCAGCTTCACCTCATCACTGTATATAATGATATTTAAATTGCAGAAAACCCAACACGCACTACTATGGGTTTGATCTACAAGCGGAGCTGCAAGAGCATCGTCGATCAGTGTATGACTTTGTTGGAGCAGCCCAATGAATTCACACGAGTGAGTGCCGTGAAGCGGGCTGCAATGGACTATTTGAATGCTACCGACAAGTTCGACACGTTTTACGTAATAAGCAAAAAAAGCTATGCAGTCGACCCTGGACTCTTTTTACTTTCTTATATGAAGTATCTAGAATGTATTGTTATCGCAAAAAAATTATACTGCGAGATTTTTACGGAAATATACATTTTAGGTGTCGCTTAATCCGAAAAAGTGGTTTTTGCAATGCCATCTGTCTGTCTGTCTGTTACTGGCGCTGGAGCCTAGACAGTAGAGCAAAAATGAATGAAATCTCGTACTTAGGCATTTTATCATACTGAGCAGAGTATACATAGAAATGGTTGACATTGCTCAATAATTAAGAATGTAAGGTTTCTCCCGATTGGATGTTAGTTGGGACGATAAGTGGGTCCTTCGGGAGCAGGAGGGAACGTTGGAAGAAAACGTAGTTCCAGGTCACCAAATATTTTATTATGCTTCACTTCGCAGGTCCCAATCTCTGACTAACGCTTAGTAAACCCCGTTCACCAAGCATCTCTCAAATGGCCGTCTCTCCCCGAATCGCACGGCGTCTTCTTATTTGTTCTTACACACCCTTGACCCTGCAGCACTATGCTGCACTTGCTACTTCGGGGGAGAGGGGAGGGTACAAAGTATAGATGGAAAGTCCCATGGTCGCTGAGTACTGCATTCCCAGGAACGCTTGGTCGGGATGGTGAGGCAAGGCAGGAAGTGGGTGAGAAAGTGGGTGGTAGTTAGGCACCACACTGGCACCAGAGGCAGGAAATGGGATGGGTAGGGCCCCTGAAGTCGCACACATCACCCCCCCCCCCCCCCCCCAATACAAAAGTAGAACGTAACGTTCTCCTTTTACAATTAGAATACACAAAAATCAATTATATACCCCAAAGCAAATCCACCCAAGCTTAATAAGGTACAAAATCACACTTAACAATTAATATACTTTTTCAACACATAATAAAATCACTGAAAACACTATTAACCATTATCATTTGGTTTTCACTCAATTTATGTACTATATAAAGTCACATGCTCACTCTTACACCAACTTCATGGAAAAAGAATTACTTATTCTTTGTTCTCTAAATCCCTCGGCCCCTCTTTTACACAATGGTCTTCTAACTCAAGTTTGTCGGGCATGAACACGCGTACCCCACTAGTGGCCACTATCCTCGGCTTCCGCACCCAAAATTTACAGTCCCTCTTAAATAATACAATAATTCCCATAACTACAGAAACACTTCCCAATAACATACCCACCCCAGCTCCTCATTTCTGTTGGATCTTTTTATATTGCTTCACTGCATGCAAGTCTTTCATCGCTCTAATTACAACTGCAAAATTGGCCCTCCCTTCATTATTTTAAGTACAGTTACTTATTTCGTCCCGCAATTTTTCCATGTTATTATTCTCAGATACGGAATTAATTTCCTTGGCACTATATCCAATCGTCGGCAAATAGGACAACGGGAGGGTACCATTAATACATGACCAGCCATGTGACCTGCTAAAAGACAAAACTCGCCGCTAACCACGTCGCAATGGCCAGCGCCTTCTATTATTCCACTGCCGGAAAGTTCCAGCGTGGCAGGTCTAGCCTTCTGGGTGAAATTCTGACAAACAAAAGTTACGTGGGTCGGTTTGGATAAGGAAAACACCCATCCCATGCCAATTTTCTTTAAAAAAACAGATATTTTAACCGAAGAATTTCCCGGCTACAATTATTAAAAGGTCTCGCCATAAAAAAGTTATACTCGCAACTACTCGCCATACAACTAAATAATGCAAAACGCTCGGGTCATATGTAGATGGGGCTTCTTTTGCAATCCACCAATCCCTCCATGTCACTTATCGCATAAGAATTCCTATCTTTCCTTATCAAAAGAATGTCTGCCAATTTCCACTCCAAATACTGCCCTAAAATTGGGTAAAATACAGGAAATACTTCAATTTTATACTGTTCAAAAGTACTTTGCTTGTGCCCCAATGGAATCTATACAACTAACTGTAATTGATTCCTTATGACCACGGCTGCTGCCTCTGCAGTCTCATAGTACACGTGGAGCATGTCATGTGTACCAGGGGCTATCATATACAAAGGCAAGGTTGTACTATCTTCGATACGTCTCAACAATCGTAAAAACACATCTGGAGGAACCAGCACACTACTCAATTTACTGTGAACACTACTTTCTAGAGCCGACTGCAAATTTACCATATCAATTTGAGTGTTCACTAACGCCTGTCCAATGTTCCTTAGCATATCTTCAATTTGGGTTTCCATGTTCGAACCGCAAGTTCCCGTGGTATTACCATAGCCTACTAATTCCGATACCAAATTCCGAATAAACCGGGTGTTATTCGTCACCATGTCTTCCAGCTTTTCCAGATAGTTACTTTCGCTGCAGACTCGGCCAACATCCTATCGCGGATTTTTTCTAACCCCATAATTCTCTTATTAATCATATGTAAATCATCAGAATCTAGTGTCCCGAACACCATTCTCAACATGCTTCCTCCAGCATTGAACCACTCCCTCTTTTGTCTCTTATTCCCCAACAAATCGACAAGCATACTCAGCTCCACCTTCATGTTATCGTATTCACTTCTCATATGCCTAAATGCCGTCCGATAGATTCCCCACCTATTCGGAGAATTATCTGTTACCTTACTCACACTATCAAACGTGTCTCCCAATCGTTTATTCTCAGCTCTCACTTCCAACAAATCAAAATTAATAACAATAGACCATTTGTGTTCTGACAGCAATACATTTGGCCATCTTTCAAATACCACACCATTTTTAAGATGCATCACCTTTTGTGCGTCCCCGCATATCATCATCCATATTACCCACAACACACACATCTTACACCCAGCAATCAACATCGCACGGTAGGAGGGGTGTCCGCTGCTCGCCTCGACCGTAGTAAGTAAGGAGAGCGCTGAGGATGTGGCGGGAGTCCCTCGACAGAGATAGAATCGCTGACACGAAGGTCATCTCTCGTTCTCCTGGGTGAAGTGGGGGAAGCAAGGCCGTCTGCGTTGTCAAGTAAACACGGAGGCGGGTCGTCCTCCGTCTGCATCTCGCAGTCAGCTGGGCTCTATGTCTCACAATCAGCTGGGCTCTCCGCTTCTGTATTGTTTTCTGTGGGTGGCAACCACCTCCCGAATCTCATGAAGTCTCCTCCCGCAATGCATAACGGTGACGGACAGGGGACCTTCCTCGGTCTTCCTCTCTTCCTTACGGGCACACCTCCTCCAGTTGGTGGCAAGGGATGCCCAAGACGGCTGGGGTGGGGCTTTAGGCGGGTACCAAAAGGGTCCTATGGGAGAGTTGCAGCAATATATTATTCGACGATAAAACGTCTACCACCCTATATGGGCCAATCCAAGGGTTGTGGAATTTTCTCACTTGCCCTACTTTCAAAACTGGGTCATTGAAATAAACAAGATCACCTATGCTATATTTCCTTTGGTTGTGGGCCCCCTTATACCCTCTCGCCTGGCTTGCTTGAGCGCACGCATTATTCATTTTACATTTCTTCCAGATCACGCGTAGCCTGTCTCTGAGCTTCCTCACGTCCAAGTCGCCTATCCTCTTCGCCCGCCCTTCTACACACTTGAACAGCAAATTCATTTCATGTCCAAAAATTACCGCATACGGGGAAAACTTCGTACTAGAGTGTACGCTCGAATTATACGCTGTCACCGCGTGTTCGAGCCACTCATCCCAATCGTTATTTTTCGTATTCACATAGTGACTCAAAATTTGAGCTATAGTCCTGTGTACGCGTTCAATTCGGCCGTTGCATTCGGGGTGGTAGGGGGAGGTCCACAACTTGGTGATTTTCATTAGCTGACACTCATTTTTAAACACTTCAGACATAAAGTTGCCACCTTGTTCCGTCAATATCCTTTCCGGAATTCCAAATTTTAATATCCAACTTTTTACTAGCACTACAGAAACTGCTTCAGCTGTCTGATCACAGAATGGCACCATTACCAAGTACCTAGAAAAATGGTCCATGATAGATAAAATATATTTATTACCCCCTTCCGTTCTCAGGAGGGGTCCTACAATGTCTAATGCTATAAAGTCGAAGGGCTTATCGGTCGCAGGCAAGGCTTGTAGGGGTGCTTTTTGGCCTCCATAAGGACTCCACTGCTGACAGGACACACAATTCGCCACATAATGCTTAACGTCTGCCCCATAATTAGGCCACCAATGCTGCGACGCAACCCTCGCTCTCATTGCCTTAACTCCCAAATGGCCAGCTAGGATGTGGTCATGACACTGTGCCAATAATCCTCGCTGTACTCCTTCCAGAACCACAATCTTATTTCCAAGGCTGCCCCGTTTATACAATAACCCCTCAATAACCTTGAACCCTGTTTTAGCCCGCCTCATCACACACTCGGAGTCATCGTCTTGTGCTGCCTTGATGTTTATGTCTTCTACTGCCCTCACCCTTCTCGCCTTCCGGCTCAAGCCATCCGCGTTTGTATGTAATTTTCCAGGTTTGTAGATGACTTCGAAGTCATATTCCGACAATTTTAGCGTTCAATGAACTAGGCGGCTATTCAGGTTCTTAAGATTGAATAACCACTGCAGGGCTGCATGGTCGCTCAAAATCTTAAATTTCTGGCCAAATACATAGCATCTGAAATGTCCTACCGCCCACACCACCCCAAGGAGTTCCTTCTCGGTGGCCGAATAATTTATTTCGGCAGCGTTAAGTTGTCGCGATGCGTATGCGATGGGGTGTTCCTCTCCGTCCACCTCCTGCGATAGGACAGCTCCGATGGCAAAGTTAGACGTGTCGGTGGAGATTGTAAACTGCCGCTCGAAGTCAGGGTAGCAAAGCACCAGGCTATTCGTAAGAGCGTATTTCAGTTTTCCCATCGCCTCTTCACAGTCCTTGTTCTAACTGAAACTCACACCCTTCTTCAGCAATCTCGTCAAGGGCCTAGCCACGGTTGCATAGTTGTGCACGAACCAGCGGTAATAATTGGCTAGCCTGAGAAATGATTGCAGTTCCTTCACACACGTAGGCACTGGAAATTCCTGGACCGCAGAGAGTTTGGCGGGGTCTGGGTATACTCCTTCCTTACTGATTACATGGCCCAAGTAATTCACTTCGCCATGTGCAAAGTGACATTTCAATTACTTCAACGCCATGCCCGCGTTTCTCAGCCGCTCAAACACGTGGTGTAGTCTTTTGGCATGCTCTTGTATTGTGGCGCTAAAGACGATCACGTCGTTGAGATACACCAAACATTGGGAGGGCTTAATTCCATGCAGAACTCCATCCATCAGTCTCTGAAACGTAGCGGGGGCTCCTCAAGCCAAACGGCATCCTTGTATATTCATAGTGGCCGCTATCCACTATGAACGCGGTTTTTTCCTGTGACTTCTTGTCCATGGGAATCTGATGATATCCACTTGTCAGGTCTAAGGTGGTAAAATATCGGCAATTGCCCAGGTAGTCCAGGGTCTCCACTACATTTGGAAGGAGGTATACATCTGGCACGGTTACTGCGTTCAGCGCACGGAAATCTACGCAAAACCGGTAAGCCGGGCTCCCGCTGGGCGACTTCTTCGGGACTATTACAATTGGGGAGGCCCATGGGCTTTCACTATGAACGATTATACCGTCTCTCAACTGATCTTCTATAAAACCCTCCACAATGGGTTTCTGATGAAAAGGCACCTGGTAGGGCTTCCGATAGATTGGCCTTGCATCTCTAGTCGGGATACAATGTGTGGTGACATTTGTGACGGGCAAGCAATCCCTCTCGACGAACAAGTCCGCAAATTCCTCCAAAATCGGGAGCAGCATATTCCTTTTGGTTGTGTGTAAATGGCTTAATTTCTCCCCGAAGTTCCCCATCTCACCGCACCCCTCGTACCTCTTTCACTCCCTCCGCAAGGCCGCCCTTACCCTCGATTATCTCGGCCTTACTCATCGTGGCCAACCAGGTCCCTTTCCAGAGGACGGCTTTCTCCCTCCCGAAATTAGCGACTTGCACTACGATGGAACCGTCATCATCAACATTACACAGCCCCGCGCAACGCAACAATTTTCTGTCTCCTCCAAACAGGGTTCAACAAGATACAGAGTCTCGGATGTCACCAACGGGACCACAAACCTAATTAATTTTTCGCTATTCGGGGGAATTATTTCCGTCCCCCTCAAGGAAACAGCCACCTCTCCTTCCACCTCGCATACGCCCGTGTTCTACCCCGCAGCGTGCACATCCTCTTCCTTTCGTGGGCGATCGTTCTTACATGGGTGGTACTCATCGCTCATGGGCACCATACTGCCGCCCAGATCTAATCTCCGGTGGCTTACATCAATCACTCCTTTATATTGGCTTAAGAAGTTTAGGCCCACTATTCCGTCGAATCCCGTTAAGGATTCCACGACCTGCACTTTCATGGGGTACATGCGCTCGCCAATTCCCAAGGTTACAATTTTTTCTCCATAATTCCACATTACGTCACCAGGCGCTCCCTTCAGGCACTAGTCTAACTTCACGAGACCTTCTCGCCCACCCAATTCGTGTGTCACCAGGGATACTTGCGCCCCCGTATCCAATAGCAGCCGGCAAGGCCTACCATTAACAATTGCCCCCACAATTAGGTCTCCCCCCTCTGCAGCGTGTCCCAAAGCGGGAATTAGCATATTTACTGACGTCAGGCGTCTGCGGCCCCACTGGACCCTCATTCGTTTAAATCCCGGTGCCTACCATTCCACTCTTGGCAATCCCTTCTTAGGTGGCCCTCCTTCCCGCAGTTAAAACATCTACGGGTCATCATCCTTGAAGCACCCCGGCAATCTCGGGCAAAATGCCCCATCCCGCCGCAGTTAAAACACCATCTCTCCGCAGGCATACGATAAACATGCCTAGATGCCGGCAGCGCCTGCGTCCTCCTCTCCACCTCTTCTATCCGGATGGCAGCCTTAATTGCGTCATCAAATGTCTCGGGTGCCGCGAGACGGCATTGGCGCTCCAAATCTCTGGACAACCCATTTAGGAAGGCATCCAGGGCCCTCTGCTCGGCTTCTAAGTGCATTGCGACTGCAAAGTAGGCAGAGCCATCCCTTTCGTACGTCTGGGAATTCACACTTCGCACCCTATCCTCGAAGACTTCGATGTTTCCCCCGTCATGCGCTTGAGTTGGGATAGCAGCTCCCTAAAAAACCGCACGCTCCTCTTCTCCCTATACCTTTCCAACAGGTGGCCCTTAAACAGCTCGAATGTTTCCGCTTCATGGCTTCCCCTTTACTCATGAACTCCGCTGCGTCACCTCCAAGTCGCAGCCTTGCCACTCGTAATTTATCATCGTCATCCCACACACTCAACACCCCTACCTGTTCAACTTGTTCTAAAAAGGGGGCTACACTTTCCCCTGACCTGTCCGTGAACACCCCGATGGACGAAATTAAAGAGTAGTTTTTATGATTCGGGGATGGGGTAGCTTTGACCCCCAGTCTATCAACCCTCGTTTTTAACATTTCGTTCTCCCGCATTAGTGCTTTCATTTTATCGTTAAACTCATCTATCGCCTGCTGCAACTCCACTTCTCTTCCTCCCACGCTTACTCGCCCAGCCATCTCAGACTTACCCTCTTCCTGTCTTCTTCCACAATGTCCTTGCCCTGAAGTGTCGATCGGCGAATCGATGAGATCCAAATTCTGACACCAGATGTAAGGTTTCTTCCGATCGGATGTTAGTTGCGACGATAAGTGGGTCCTTTGGGAGTATGAGGGAACGTTGGAAGAAAACGCAATTCCAGGTCACCAAATATTTTATTATGCTACATATCGCAGGTCCCAATCTCTGACTAACGCTTAGCAAACCCCTTTCACCAAGCATCACTCAAATGGCCCTCTCCCCCCGAATTGCATGGCGTCTTCTTATTTGTTCTTACACACCGTTGACCCTGCAACACTACGCTGCACTTGCTACTTCGGGGGAGGGTACAAAGAATACATGGAAAGTCCCATGGTTGCTGAGTACTGCATTCCCAGGAATGCTTGGTCGGAATGGTGAGGCAAGGCAGGAAGTGGGTGGTAGTTATGCGCCACACTGGCACCAGAGGCAGGAAATGGGATGGGGAGGGCCCCTGATGTCTGACACTTACAATAGTTTATTCTATACATTTTTAACAACAATCCGATTTTCTCGAAAACGGCTCTAATGATTTTGATCAAATTTCCTACAGTTACTTGAGTTTACATCTTCAATAATACTGTATAGTTCATATTTCCCCAAAAAATGAATATAAGGCTAGTTTATTCTAGGCAACTTTAACAACCATTCGATTTTCTCAAAAACGGCACTAACGATTTTGATCAAATTTCGTACAGTTACTTGAGTATACATCTACAATAATACTGGTTATTTCATTTTTCTCACTGAATGAATACAAGGCTAGTTTATTCTTGGGCAACTTTAACAAAAATTGGATTTTCTAAAAACAGGCTTATACGATTTTCATTTTCTAAAGATAACTAAACGACGCATTAGTACCAGTATATGAGAAAGTTTGTACAATGTATGTTGTACCGATTTTTAAAATAATACTTCGTAGTTGTTCTGAAAAGTATTTTGAAATTATGTACGTCTATCGCTAAAAAGCTTTTTTGTCTTACTTTTTACTAGGTAATTTTATAGTTTGTTTAATAAATTACGTTCTAAAAGTCCGGTGGAAATGTGTTTTACATTGAATGTGGGTCCAAAAATACCATTTGGGAAGTTATTTTACTCTGGGTGCCTAAAGGTTATGTGCCCCGGCGAATGCGGATTTTCGCTTAACGCAGAGACCTCAGGAACGCATCCCCCGCATTAAGAGGGGCTCACCTGTATAAAGTTGGATTGCGTGTTTATTCGAAGTTTTTAGAATTGATGGAACATAAGATAAACCAATACACAAAACCGAATTAAATAGTATAAAACAATGAAATAAACAATAATAACAGCAAAAAAACAAAAATAATAATAAGTATAAGAATACTGCATTAACTTGCGTTATTTACCCACTTTTTATCTATCCTTAAAATTCATATCTGTAAGGTAGTGTAAATAATTTTACATCTTTTCTAAAGTAATGAGTCTTAATGACTGAACAACATATGCAGTAAATCACTTTGCATCCATTACTCCAAAACCTCATTTAAGTGATTAAAAATGAATTCGTATGCTTGCTCAACATAGTTTTGTTGAACATTGGTGAAGACACATATACCTACAGATGACTAAAAGTTGGGCTGCATAAATTATGGGATTATATGATTTATACAGAAATTCATGGCTAAAAGTTGGGATGTGTAAATTATGCAGTGGTAAAAATTACGTGAGGAAATACGTTATTCAGCAAGTCGACAGCAAATCATATGACGCCATTATGCCGAGCATTTTGCAGATGTCAAAATAAATGGCGGCATAATTCATTGGGATTCCCCTTGTTTGAACGTGATTTTAAGTATCACATTGTGATTTTGTTATGCATATTACCTATTTTAAAATACCTAAGTCGCCCTCGAATTTAAAATGGCAGATCATGTAGAAATAAGAGGTAAAAATGCAAAGGGAAAGATATTAAAAGGAATGAGACATAGTTATGATGCAAATTTTAAATGTGATAAATTACGCAGAAAAAACAATAAATGTGATGTGAGTAGAAAATACAATGTATCTGAGTAATATGTGTGTAGATTGAAACTATCCAAACTAGAACTTGTAAAATGTTAAAGACAATTCAGGAAAATCTTAGAAGAATAAAAATTTCTCCCAGGTTTGTAGATTTTTTAAATTTTTGTGATTATGTCGGCCATAAAATCTTTTTTCTGTTTTGACAGTCATCCAAGTGGGGGGTCGTCTCAGATTCAGGGTCGTGTTGGATTTGGGTAAATACGGTATAAGTGTCGGAATAATTTCTTAGTAATTATCCCAAAGAAAAACATTGGAAACTCCCAAAATAACTCAGTCCTCTGTTTGGGAAATTCTGATCGACAGAATTTTAAAAAAAGAATTAGTAATATTTACAACAATTATGGTTTATTTTTAGCTCTAAGTGGCAGAAAGCTGCCGAAATCATTGGTAACAAATGTGAAGCAAAGGTTCCTGATTTGGTTGAGGGGATGAAGTATCAATTCCGTGTGAAAGCTGTGAATAAGGGTGGCCAGAGTAAGCCTAGCGACCCAAGTGATACCATGACAGCAAAGGCCAGATATGGTAAGTTATTTTGATTTCAAGTTTATAGGTGTAAGTATTATATGCAGTTATTTGGTTTTTATTTAACATGGAATTACTTTAATTGATTGTTACTTTATAGCTGCTCCATACATTGACCGAAGCACACTAAAAGACCTCATCATAAAGGCTGGACAAAACATTCGATTTGATGTCAAAATTACGGGTGAACCACCTCCATCTAAGTCATGGTTCCTCAACAAGGCTCGCTTGGACAGTAAGGGAAATGTGAGCATTGAAAATGAAGACTATAAATCAAAGCTTATCATTACTACTGCAACAAGAAAAGATACTGGAACATATCTAATCAAAGCAGAGAACAGCACTGGAAAGGATGAAGCTACTGTGGAAGTAACAGTATTAGGTAAGAATTTTAGATTAATTTAGAAGTTGTTTTGCTTGTTTTCCTATTAATTTTATTGCACATATCTTGCTAAATATGAATAATTATTAACAACTTACTTAAATTTTAGACAAACCAGCAAAGCCAGAAGGTCCTCTTAAGATATCAGATGTTCATAAGGAAGGTTGCAGCCTTAAGTGGAATCCTCCTAAAGATGACGGAGGAAGTCCTATTGAACATTACGCTGTTGAGAAAATGGATACAGAGACAGGTATGAATGAAATATGAGTACATATATTAATAATAAAAGTATTATTACATTCCTATTATTTAAGTTGGCAAAGTATCACAAATTGGCTCAATAATCTCAAGCAACTGATGTTAGAAGTAGTTGTGCAGTTACCATTGTGAAATACGATGATGATAATTAGTGCATTATTTTGAGTCATTTACCATTCAATTTTTAAGATGATTATAAAAATTTGCTTTCTTTTGAAGGACGATGGGTTCCAGTTGGCCGAACGAAAGAACCAAAAATGGATGTTACAAACTTGCAGCCAGGACAAGAGTACAAATTCCGTGTCATGGCTGTAAATGCAGAAGGGGAGTCTGAACCTCTTGATGCTGAAGAGGCTATCGTTGCTAAAAATCCATTTGGTAAGATATTATTTTATGGATTATAACTAAAGATTACAACTGAATATTTTTTATTTTATGGACATTTAAAAATTCCAAGAACTCATGATTACAACAATGCATCGTAATTTATTTTTACATGCCAATTATATCCATGTGGAATTTCTGAACAAATGTTGCTTCTTTCTCCTTTTATACTTTCAATAGACGAACCTGGTGCTCCTGGAACTCCTGAAGCCACTGATTGGGATAGGGATCATGTTGACCTAAGATGGACTCCACCAACTAAAGATGGTGGATCTCCAATCACTGGTTATGTCATAGAGAAGAGAGAGAAAGGAAGCCCACGCTGGACTAAGGGTGCTGAAATAAAAGGAGATGAATGTAAGGGCAGGGCAGATAATTTAGAAGAGGGAGTGACGTACGAATTCCGTGTCCGTGCTGTGAATGCTGCTGGTCCTGGTGAGCCAAGTGAGGCCAGCAAACCAATCACTGCAAAGCCAAGGAAGCGTGAGTAACTTCTTAGAATTTCATTATTGAAGTACCCTATAGTCTCATGTATAACACACACTGTATACAAGATTTTTAGATACTTGGAAGAAATTTGTAACTCTATGTTATCAATAAGGTATACATTTTTAAGGGAGAAAGCTTTTACTCAAAACAAAAAATATCCTATACAGGCCGATCAATCGGTCGAATTAGAAACTAGTTTACTCGAAGTAATTTTCAGCTTGCCTGACCACGAGAGGTTTAGTTTCAGTCTAGACATTGTTATTTCTGCTCTAATTGTTTGAATTTGTGCTGATTTGACATTCGACTATTCAAGATTCGACCACGTTTTCAGGAATGCATCCCCATCCAATCTCAGGAGACCTGTATATCCTTTTTTTTCTGCAACCAACTGTATGTATTAAATGCATTGTAATACTTTATTTCTCTACATCAGCAACCTTGATTTCCTATGTCAGTGAAAGATTTTCAGGCAAAAAAGAAGAAAGGTCGCAGTATAGATTGATTCTTGCATTACATCAACGCATATTGGAAAATTGACAGCTGGAAAATAGATTTTCATTCTCTTAGCTGTTCTTAAGTTCAAGTTTCACATTATTGTGATTAGTATTATTGATTTTAAATTTCAAATCAAAACTATGCTGCAGCCACCCCAACTTAATCAGAAGAAAGCAGTTCTGATTTGAACATGGATTCTGAATTTATATGTTTATAAAAATGAGTTTGCATATCAAATTTGTTTATCATGGGTACTGCAGAACTTGGTGTCTAAGGTTATTAAATGTTATAAACATACAGACATAGCCTGTTTAATATTTTAATTAATGAAAGAAAGTCACATTTCAAATCTGCCAAATCCCTGCATGAGTGGGTCTATCGAGTTCAGTGTAGCTGCAGGAAATCCTACATAGGACCAACAGGCAGGTCCATCAGTTGCTGTCTCAAAGAACACCAAAGAGCACTGAAGAGCAAGCAGGCTAGACTCTCTGCCATCGCAGAAAATGCTTGGTCTGCACCCGGACATACCATTAGAATGGAAGACATTAGAGTCATTGCCAAGGAAAACCAGTACTACCCACGGTTAATTAGAAAAGCCATAGAAATAGCGAAAATTCCAGCTAATTTCAACAGAGAGGACAGCTACACTCTCTCCAATACTTGGTAAAGTCTTCCACCTGAAGAATAATATCTCAATTGATCAAAGATCACAAACATCTCGACCAATAGGAATCCACCTAGTTTGGGCAGAGACAATATAAAAACCATGCACTCCCACTCATTGTCCACTCACCTGACCTGAGGACACTGACTGCAATACCAGCTAAACATCATCTGCAAAGCTGAATAAACATGGTGAAAACCGAAAGTCATGCAGCCCACAAGTCTATAATATTTGCTAGTCTGAATTCTCATCCTCTGTCACTTTTAACCCCAAAAATTTTTGGTACCTTGTCAGTAAACGAAGAAATCATGACAATTCCAGATGAAGTTACTTATAACAATTCTTATGCAGCCAGGTTACATTGACCTGACCTCTTAAGCAAATTTTTCTTTGATATGCTTATATCTTCATCTTCCTCAATCTCTGCGAACCGCCAGGAGCACCTGCATTCAATTTCACTCTTTCCAGACTACAAACCTCACCTCAAGAAGTCCATCTATTTCTCTTAAAACTTTTTCCTATTCATGCCATTGCCCCAGATGGCATCAGTCCCCTATTTGTCTTAAAATGTGCTGACTCCCCTCTTTTACTTGATCTATTTTATTTAATCTTGTTTCTCCACTACTATTTTTCCATGCTAATGGAAAATCATCAGTATTGTGCCAATTCTTAAATGTAGCAATTAATGATGTTTTCTCATACTATCCCATATCATTACTTCCTGTAATTTCCTCAGTATGCAAGAGAATAATCCTAAACCATCTGTATCATTTCACTTCTCACAAAAGTATGGCTTTTTTGGGTCACTTCTGCCTCTCATACCTAGCCATTTTTCAGATTCGTGACACAAATTCTCTAAATAATAAGTCTCAGCTTGATTCCATATTTCTAGACTTCTCTAAAGCTTTGCACTCCATAAACCATAGTTTTCTTATTCTTAAACTTTGTATTCATTTCAACAGTCATGGTAAATTTCTATCCCTAATACAGAGCTTCCTGGAGGACTGAATGCAATGTGTTGTTCTATGTGGTTCAGTTTCTAGTCGGATCCTAGTTAACTCCAGTGTTCTTCAAGGTAGTGTTTTTTGCCCATATCTAATCATAAATAAAATGAGAAAGATTACTTGGTATAAGTTCCACTTTATTAAAAGTGATACAACCAGTTTCAACTAATATCTTTATTGTTAGATAAAATTTTTCCTAGATTGGGGTGGGTGTAGAAAG
Organism: Uropetala carovei; assembly: GCA_036926305.1. Taxonomy (NCBI): domain Eukaryota; kingdom Metazoa; phylum Arthropoda; class Insecta; order Odonata; family Petaluridae; genus Uropetala; species Uropetala carovei. The sequence goes on along the minus strand of JAXCHB010000037.1, from coordinate 5,954,980 downwards.
CTGTACGTAATTTATCTTTGGGGATGCAATTCACAATTAGCCGGGAAATATGGTGGATATATGGTAATTTACACCAACGGGGTTTGTTAATAGAAGGCGGAGTATTATAACAACATTCAAGAGTTAGTTTCCTCTGTTTTCTATATAGGATTGTGTCGATTAATTTATGTGGAAAACCGTTGGCGGTGGCTATTTGTTTAATGACATTTAATTCTTTATCGAATTCTACCTGTGAGAGAGGGGTGCGGGTTAACCGGTGTATTAGAGCGTGATAAGCCACGTGGTTGTGCAGCAAGAGAAGAAGAGAGAATGCTGTGATCGGTATTAGTCAGTTTCCTGAAAATTGCAAATTGTAAGCTGTGATTGTGTCTATGTACAGGCGACTCCCGAGATTCGACCGGGATGCATTCCTGAAAACGCGGTCGAATCTCGAACAGTCGAATGTCGAACGTGCCTAAAAATGAGTGAAATCAGCACAAATTCAAACAATTAGAGCAGAAATAATGATGTCTAGACTGAAACTAAACCTCGCGTGGTTGGACGGGCCGAAAATTACTTCGTGTAAATTAGTTCCTAATTCGACCGACTGATTGGCTGGGTCGAATAAGCAGACTTCGACCGGTCGAATTCTCGAGTTGGTCGAATCTCGAATGGTTGAATCTTGGGAGTCGCCTGTATGGTTAAATCAAGGAAGCTGAGGGAGTTATTTACTTCAATCTCTTGGGTGAATTTAATGGATGGATGTAAGCTATTGAGGATAGATAAAAATTGGTCCAATTGTCTGAGGGAACCTTTCCAAATAGAAAATATACCATCCACATAACAGTACCATACAACAACATTATTAATGACCAGAAATTTAGAACTAAACAATTTACATTCAAAATTATTCATAAATATATCAGCCAGGAGAGGTGACAAAGGAGAACCCATAGCTAGGCCTTCTTGTAGATGGTAAAAAGTCTTATTAACCCGTCAGCGTCGTCATGCGTACTGGGAATGTCGGACGGAAACTCCACATGCAGTCGTCATGCGTACTGGGAACGTCGCGGAGGTCGCTAGCTTTCTTTATTTTTTTGATACAGTAAATTTTCTTAGATATGGATAACCTTTATATATTTTAAAAGAGGAACCTTTGGCCTTCCTATTGTGCTTAATTCTGTAATTTTTACTCTCCTTCTTTTTACTTTTATTATACGTTAAGTTTTGTGATTAAATTTTCACGTAGATAGGAGAATTGGGGAATTTTGGCTTCTAAAAAAGCTCATATTCAACGAAATCTTTGCACGAAAGCAACTGTGAGGTGTAAGAAGAGGATATAGGCCCCATTTGTCTGCTATCAGACATCTCCAAGTTCGGAATCAAGACCTTCGAGCTCTGTGATTTGACTGGCTACTTATGGTCATTTCTTGTATACACGGGGAAGGATACTGTGTTTCATTCGCCCCTTGTCTCAGCTAATGTAAACAAGACCACGGCAATAGTTTTGAATAGGTAGGCCAAAGGTTCCTCTTTTAAAATGATGAAGGTTACCCATATTTAAGAAAATTTACTGTGTCAAAAAAATAAAGAAAGCTAGCAATCTCCGCGGCGTACCCAGTACACAGGACGGCGCTGAGGGGTAAGAATCCTTATTTGAAGGTTTTTTTCTGAAAAACTTACGGGGAAGAAGTTGAAATCCAAGATAAAACAGTAGATGTGAAGTACTCCGTAAACTTTGAATAAAGAAAAAATGAGTAAATGGCTTCCGTGATTGAGTGAAAGAATTCATAGAGGTATTTCACGCGAATAATAATAACTAAGACGGTGTGAAAAACATAGGTAAATATACATAGTTTTACGTAAAACCTCAAAAAATTGCAGTCAAATTCCATAAATATCTAATAAGTTAAGAATTTTTATATGATTTCGCGCAAAAACTGCGAATTTCCCTAAATCTCTTCTGACCTGCGTGACGTATTATAGTTAAATGTCCTCCGCGCTTGAGGGGTTAAAAGTAAAGTAATTTTGGGAAATGCACACTTTATAAGTTCACTCATGGAGATAATCACACTGTGATGGGCACCTGAAGATATTAGGATTTCTTCACAGAGATGAAGGGTCTCACGGGGAGGAACACTAGTAAACAAGTCTTTCATATAAAAGCAAACGAGTTTTTATGAAGGTAAAATATCTAAATTATTTAATGTAGTAGTTAATTCTGTGGAGTTTTTAATGCCATATTTTGGGGCGTAAGCAGAGATACAAATGAATAAATCATTCAAATCAATCAAATTAACCTCTTCCGTGATGACATACCTGCTTCTATACCACCTGACTAGTAAATCACTGAAAAAGTTTTAGGGAAATTGATTCAGAGTCAGATTGTCTCGTGCTACAAGACTCACTGGACTCAGTATTTAGTTGGTGGGTGACCTGGAATCTGAGACTGAATCCTTCCAAATTTAATATCCAAACAATCACCTTTCGCCCTAGTCCAATTCTCCATATTTATCAAGTACCGTATATGACCGAATATAGCCCCCCTGTTTTTGGCCAAAAGCGAAGTGCAAAAGTTGGGGGGGGGGGCTATTTTCGGGCACTAAAAATTAGGTGGGTACAAACAAGTGTGCAAAGCTTCAATAATGATGAATTTCATTCGAGTCAGTAAGTGTTTCTATCCATTGTAAGACTAAACTACTCGGGTTGCGAATATTTATTTGCAAGGCTGATTGACGTCACCATATAGGAAGGATTTTTCTATTACCTGATCGCTCTCATTATTGTCAAATTGCAAGTTTTACCGTATTTGCTCGTGTAAGCCGAGACCTCGTGTATTCCGCGCACCCCGGTTTTTGGGCCAGCTCTAGGGAAAAAAATTTATTTGAGCCGAAAAAGGGTTTTTTCAATCACCAATTCCTATTTCTAAAAAATGCTACGCTCAAGTTAAGCATCTTCACATTCCTACGTGACGAATTTATTGGGTGATCTCTCTATATCGGTACTAGCAGAAATCTCGGTAGTCCTCTTTTGTTAAACACGTAACTGTTTTTGTGGTCACATTGGTCATGTTCGCAGAAATCACTCCGGTAGCGATCATTCTGCTGTACGTAATTTTCCAGCCATATGGTCACTGATCCCTCCCGTAGCGGTCATCATTTTTTTGGCGAACTAAAATTATGATCAGCGATCATTCAATGATCACCACGGTGGCTATGACTTTCATAGACGTATCATAGAATAAAGGAAGCACGCCGTATCTGAACATGGTAGGCGTCATCTGCCGTGAGAACAAAACCCCCACCAACCCGAACTGGTCGCGCATGCGCCATGGCTTCCGTGACGATTGCAGCAGAAGACTTTGTCGAGTTTGGGGAGCACCCGTTAATAAACTTAAAACTCATTAAAAATTTTATACAATGAATGAAAATGACTAAATACACCGAAATTCAGAAATAGAATAATAGATGCGGCATGGGTGCTAGCTTAACGTATATTTGTTTACCGACACAACATTTTGGGAAAAAATGTGAGCGGCAAATAAAAGAATTCGTGTAAGACACGCACCTCCTCTTTTCCACCAGCGTTTTGGGAAAAAAGGTGCGCAGCTTACACGAACAAATACGGTAATACCAACAAAATTAACCTTGCCCGAGAATGGACTAATTGCCTGGCTAAGCTCGAATTGTTAATTACACAAACGAAAGGTAGATCGAAATATGAGCAAAGTGCGAATTTATATTGCGGCATAAATTGGTAAGTTATTTCGACTTGCTAATATTGCTGCATTAATTAGTATGTTATTTCGACTTTTTAAAATTTATTTTTACTCCCTATAAATGTATTTTTGTTCAATTCCTTGTCAAATATCTCTCTCGTTAGTATACCCTCTGAATTCTGAGGAACAAATCTGAAAACCTTAAAATTCCAATTAGCATGGCGTTTTATCACTTGCTAATTGGTACTTTTTTATTAAATGAGTGCAAGTTTGATATTTCTTCAAATTATACAACATGTTTCATGACATTAAAGTCCTAAAAATAATCGTCCTTTCAGGGTATTAAAATATTTTCTAGATTTGTGTGAGAAAAATGGGTAGGGGGGCTATATTCGGGGGAGGGCTATATTCGGTCAAATACGGTAAATAGTGAAAACCTATTAAGGGCAGAGAATTATAAAAGCAAAGTTATTATTGTTTATTTTTATGCATATAAATTATTTAATTGAATATTTCAATTTTTATATTCTAATTTCTATATCTTTTAATGTACTTTTAAAGCAGAAAATTTATTATTTTCTCTTATCCAGTGGCACCCAAAATTGACCGTAGAAACCTTCGTAGCATTACTGTACGTGAAGGAGAGCCTATCATGTATGACATCAAGATTATTGGTGAACCACCTCCAGATGTGACATGGACTCTAAATAATAAGTTAATCCAGGAAACCAGTGTGAGGAGAATTGAAAATATCCCTTATAACAGCAAATTTTTCCATGATAATCCTGAAAGGAAAGACAGTGGAATATACAAGATACAAGCTGTTAATAAATGGGGCTCTGATTCTGAAGAAGTAGAAGTCACAGTTGTCAGTAAGTGCTCTTTCAGCTTCATAATTTTTGTTACTTAACTTTAAGCTCTTGATCATTCTTGAAATCATTTCTGCAATAACTTGTTGTTTTTTCTCCATGTAGCCAAACCAGGTAAACCAGAAGGACCTCTGGAAGTATCTGACATTCATAAGGATGGATGTAAGCTGAAATGGAAGAAACCTAAAGATGATGGTGGTGAGCCGATTGAAAACTACCTGGTTGAGAAATTCGATCCGGATACCGGTATATGGTTACCTGTTGGACGCTCAAAAGATCCTGAAATGGAAGTACAAGGATTAATTCCTGGTCATGAATACCAATTCAGGGTAAAAGCTGTGAATAAAGAAGGAGAATCAGAACCTTTGGAGACTATGTCATCAATAATTGCCAAGGATCCATTTAGTAAGTTTTTATTATTTTACATTACTATGACTAATTACTCATGCATCAAAAGGGATGAAATATCTTTGTTAAATATGTACATTTTGGTGTATGCTATATCTGACTTAAAAATTCTGCACTCCATTTTGAATGGCTGATACTGTTCCAATGCTACTTTATCCTACTTCTCTCTGTGTACCTCTTTATCCTACTTGCAATGCAAATCTTATTCAATAGCTTCATTTCCATCACCTTTCTAAAACAGTTTTCCTTTAATATATTATTCCTCAACTATGCTCAACCCCTCCCTTGATATCTTTTCATTCTTCTCATTTTGCTTTTCAATTTTAAAGAGTACTTTTCTACTTTTATTCTACTCTCCTGTGTTGTATTGTTATTGATGTTTGTCGATCTTATTTACTGTTTAATGCTGTTGATATAATGTTTTATCTTGTTATTTAGTCCATTGTAATATGCCATGATCATTGGCTGTTTATGGATCATTTTTAATTAAATTATTTAATTAATACGAGGTGTGACGCAATAATAACGAGACTGGTTGCACACTGTCTGAACAAATATCGCCACCCAAAAAGTGAATACATTATTTTTAACCTTGAACCTCCCCCTTGTTGTATACCAAAGATCATATCAATCACTTCACTCAGTATTCGTACAGACGTGCTTGAGTAAAGTGTGATTTTGTGTCGTGCCGGAAAAATGATAGACATCAAAATCGAACAACGCATTAACATTAAATTTCTTATGAAATTGCAAAAGACTGATACGGAAATGTTCAAATTGTTAAGTGAGGCATACGGCAATGACTGTCTTAAGCACGTCTTCGAATGGCATAAACGATTTTCTGAGGGAAGAGAAGAGGTGGAAGATGATGAGCGGCCTGGCCGGCCTTCATTGACAGTCACTGATGAGAATGTTGAAAAGGTGAACGCCATTGTTCAAAAAGATTGTCATTTGGGCATTAAAGCAATAGCAGAGCAGTTAAACATCGACTGAGAAAGTGTATGACGAATTTTGACCCAACAGTTGAACATAAAGAAAGTCGGTGCTAAGATAGTGCCAAAAAATTTGAATGAAGATCAGAAACTGCTTAAAAAAAATTTTGCGTTCACATTTTAGAAAGAACCACAGACCTGTGATGAAACATGGTTGTAACAATACAAACCTGAGACCAAAAGACAGTCCATGCACTGGAAAAACTCTAGGTCTCCAAGAGCAAAAAAAGCAAGAATGTCAAAACCAAAATTCAAAACCATGCTCATGCTTTTATTCGACATGAAGGGTGTCATAATGATTGAATACGTTCCACCTGATAAAACTGTGAATCAACACTACCACATTGAAGTCCAAAAAAAAATTGGTACAGCATACATTGTACAAACGTTCTCATATACTGATGGGTCATTTAGTTATCATTAGAAAATGAAAATCGTAAGAGCCAGAAAATCCAGTTTTTGTTAAAGTTGCCCAAGAATAAATTAGCCTTATATTCATTTTTTGAGAAATATGAAGTATGTAGTATTATTGTAGATGTATACTCAAGTAAATGTACGAAATTTGATCAAAATCTTTCAAGTCGTTTTTGAGAAAATCAAATTATTGTTAAAGTTGCCTAGAATAAACTAGCCTTATATTCATTTTTTGAGAAATATGAACTATGTAGTATTATTGAAGACGTAAACTCAAGTAACTGTACGAAATTTGATCAAAATCGTTTTAGCCGTTTTTGAGAAAATCATATTGTTGTTAAAAATGCATAGAATAAACTTCCCTTAAGTATTTATCAATGTCAACCATTTCTCCATAGCCTCTGCTCAGTATGATAAAATGCCTAAGTATGAGATTTCATTCATTTTTGCTGTACCGTTTAGGCCCTAGAGCCAATAACAGACAAACAGTTGGCATTGCAAAAACCGCTTTTTGATATTTGAAATTTGTGTAATACCACAACTTCCACTTTAAAATTTCTTAAATTATAAAATGTATATACAGTAAAACCTCTATCTAGTGAGCCTCCGTTTATCGTAAACCTCCGTATTTCGTAATATCTTTTGGGTCCCGCCAAAACTCTATGTTACGATATAGACAAACCTCTTAATATCGTACCTCCGTATATCGTAATGGGAAAATGCACCCCTGATAAAAAACAACCTCCCTATAGTAAAATAATGTATTCCTGTTTACGGATAAAATAATTAAGCTAGTTTGCAATGAAAATTTGCATGTGAATAACCAAAAGAAATCAGTCGATGGTATATGCATACGTACGTACAAGATTATCCCGTTGAAGCAACCACCGTAGTGGCCTCTCAAAAAAGTCGCCAAAATATGATCATAATGCAACAAATATGCACAATTTAAGTTGAAGTTAGGTTTCGTAGTTTATTACCTATGCCAGGCCCTATGAGTTCAACTCACTCAGATTTACGGTCCCCTTCTAAAAGGAAACAACGGCAAGCACCAATAGTCAATCCTTCCGTGATTCTCAAGTAACACATTACTGCTACTTATGTACGTATCAATTTTAATCACTCATGAAAAGTGTCACGAGAATATTATTACAATGTTGCAGAGATATATCCTTTAAACGTAAATTAATTCTCGATCCTCAGCTAACACACCATTGCTACGTATTTATTAATTTTCACGGCCTTTGAAAAGAGCCCTGAAAATATGATTACAGTGTTGCAAAGGCATTTAATTGTCAATTCTTTCGTGATCCTCATGTTACTTTTACTGCCTCTGAAAAACCCACGAATATATAACTGTAACATTGCAAAGACAATATTTAAGTCAATTCTTTCGCGGTCCTGAGGTTAACAACGCACCACTGCTACGTACGTATCACTTTTTACCACATCTGAAAAGAACCGTGAATACATGACTATAATGTTACATAGACATAATATTTAAGATAGGTACTGCTTCTGCTGCGAAGATTTCTCGCCTGGTGAATCCCCTCACACGTCCCGGTTTATCCCCTCATGCAGGCGTCCAGCTATACGCCGGTATGCGTCAAGTTTCTATGAACGTGTAGTGCTTATGTTTGCCTAATAGGAGGAGCTTCTCAAAATTACTGGTTATACCACATTGATTTGTTTCATTAAGCTATAGTGGATACATATTCTACAAATACGTGTTTTTTAACATTAATTTTGTCCTTAATCACGTGAGTATATTATTTATTATATCACAACTTTCATGTAATTATTAATGCATTAATTTTCCGATTATAATTAAAGTTTGTTAGGTGTTTAACAATATACTTCAGTATGCCTTGTATAATATTAAGTGCAATATTTACAAATAATACACAAGTAATTAATGAATATGTTTATGAATAAATTAATTTTAGACCCATAATGGACATGGTAAATCATAGAAAAAGACGGCTGCTGAAATTAGAAATGAAGTTAGCAATTTACCAAGCCATTGATGAGGGGAAAAGAAAAATAGATGTGGCAGAAACCTTTGGCATACCACCGTCGACTCTAACATCTATTTTAAATAAACGTAAAGAAACTGAAGTAGCAGCACATCAAGGTTTCATCAATAAAAGATCTCGGGCAGTGAAAAATGAAGAATTAGATGTGTGTTTGATTGGTTGATGGAAGTTAGAGCCAGAAGCATACCTATATCTGGGCCTATTCTACAACAGAAGGCTAGGGAAATGGCATTGAAAATGGGAATAGATGACTTTCAAGGGTCAAATGGATGGCTACAGAAGTTTAAAGTGCGCTGAAACCTAAGAACTTTAAAAATGTGTGGGGAAGAAGCTTCTGTAAGTACAATTGTGGTAGAAGAGTGGAAAAACATTCTGCAAACAATTTTAGTGAGTTAGGATCCTAAAGACATTTTCAATGCAGATGAAGCTGGATTTTTTTATAACTTACTCTCAGATAGAACTATTGCAGTTAAAGGAGAACCCTGCCATGGAGGGAAAAAAAGCAAGGAGAGATTTACGGTGCTTTTCTGTACCAATGCTGATGGCACTGAGAAATTAGAGCCACTTGTGATTGGGAAATATAAAAAACCCAGATGTTTTAAGAATATAAAAAAACTTCCCTGTTTATACAGAAATTCTAAAAAGTCATGGATAACTGCAGCTTTATTTAGTGAGTGGCTAAGCATGCTTGATGCAAAAATGGGCATAAAGAACAGAAAAATAGTTCTTTTTCTGGATCAGTGCACTGCTCATAAAGTTGAGGGGATCGTGTTGCGACATGTTAAAATAATGTATTTTCCTCCAAATACCACAAGTAAACTGCAACCATTAGATCAGGGCATAATTTCTAGTGTTAAGAGAAATTACAGACAGCAGTTGGTGCTCTATATTTTAAGAAACGTGGATGAAACAAATGATCTTACAAAATGTAAATGAATATATTGCAGGCCATGCATAGGCCTGCCTATCATGGAATTATGTTCAATCAGCCTCTATTAATAAATGCTTCATAAAGGCAGGATTTATGAGGACAACATATGATGAAGATGAAGTATCAGATGATGAACCTTTAGAATGGGATGAAATCAATAAAATAATTCATCTTCAAACATCATTTAATGATTTTGTTAATGTTGACACTTCCCTATTAACTTGTGCACCAACTGAGGGAGAAATGGTAGAAGAAGTTGAGATAGAAGTTGAAAGGGAGACTATAGCAGAGACATATAAGGAAGAAGAAAATGATGAAGAGGAAATAATTCCATCTCCAAAAAAGAGTGAAGTGCAAGAGGCTTTGAGTGTGCTAGAAAGATTTTTTATGAATATGGAGGATTGCAGTGGTGATAATCTCTTGCTACTAAATAAAATAGAAAATGTTATATCCAATGAATTTAAGAAATAGATGACGCAGACTGAAATTACCAGCTTTTTTCCAGTAAACAATAGGTAGAGTACATATTCATTTTTTGTTCAGTTAGGTTGGTATTTATATTATAAATATATTAAATTTATGTTGTGTATATATAAATATACTAATATAGTAATTAAAAAGACAATAGTACTTTTAATTACCAGTTTGTGCATTAATGAATAATAATATGAAGGTCTTACGGTAAACCTCTTTATAGTGAACCTCCATTCATCAAAATGCCTAAAAATCTGGTCCCTTCCATTTCGATATATAGAGGTTTTACTGTATTTCGTATTTACTCCATATACTTCTGGGGCCCCAAGTGAGCATGGCATTTTGTTTACGTTAGCCATTTGCATTGTCTAGATGTTTTGGTATACTTCTACAATTTCCAGTTTTATCGCTTTTTATTATTTAAAAAATTACCCATCCATTGAATATGGCATCAACATAAATACCTAAAAGCAAGGGAAAGGAGAGAAAAAGTTGTTTTAACGCTAACACAAAAGCTGGAGCTGATCAAGCTAATGGGAAAAGGAGAAAGTAGAATAGCCATAGCAAAAGAATTCAACATTGGACCTTCCACGCTCTACGATATCAAGGCTCATAAGGCTAAATTAATGAAATTTATGTCATCTTCTGAGACTAGTAAATCAGTTAGTAAACATCATATGCTTCATAAGCCAAAAATGGAGGAACTTGATAAAATATTATAACTGGTTTTCACGGAAATGTTCAGAAGAATTAAATAATTTCGTCCTTTTCTAATAGAGTAAATAAAGATAAGTAAGAAAGATATAATCCAATAAATTCAATTTTGGGAACAGGTTCACTGTCGTACTCCCCAAACTTTTCAATATTCTTTTGTTTTGCATTTAAGCGTAGCAACATATGAAATAAGAATGTATAAATAATATCTCTATCTAACTACGTGTGGGAGAATTCAAATGGAAAATGCAAACCCCATGGGGAGTACAATAGTGAACCTAAGCCCAATTTTGTTTGGTTATTGCTAAATTTGCGATGTCAGAATCGAAAAACACTCCCCTAACTGGCTATTTCTCCTAATTGGCTATCCACAATTCCCAAGATAGTCGGTTAACACAGATTTTCCTGTATTTGCAGTGAGTTGACTTCAATGCCGTACTTACATATGCAAAGAGATGCTTAGCAACTTCGCAGCATGTAAAATGTTCGATTGCTATTACATACAATTTTTAAATGGCCAATTAATATTATTGTTATGGTCATTAATTTACATAAAAATTTCACATTTTTAATATCAATTTCAAAACAAAGTGAGCATGGAAATTCGTATGGAAGGGTTAGAGGGAGGAAGGAGACCTCTACCAATAAGTGCGCGGTAAACGGGCAGAAACTATTCATTACTTATCACTCCGCTTGCCAAAATTTGTTATATATGGGGCATTTTTTGCCACGGTACCAAACATTTGTTCGTTACAGCCGAGAATCAGTAAAATGTGTGTTCATGACATCCGAGAAATTTAACCACTGCCCTTATGGAGAAGTCCAAGGGACCGAGACATTCCTTCGCTATAACCGAAATTTCGTTTTAGGCATGATCATTATAAATGAGTTTTACTGTATTATTGCAGACGTATACTCAAGTAACTGCACGAAATTTGATCAAAATCATTCAAGCCATTTTTGAGAAAACCGAATTATTGTTAAAGTTGCCTAGAATAAACTAGCCTTATGTTCATTTTTTGAGAAATATGAATATGTAGTATTATTGAAGACGTAAACTCAAGTATCTGTACGAAATTTGATCAAAATCGTTATAGCCGTTTTTGAGAAAATCAAATTGTTGTTAAAAATGCATAGAATAAACTTCCCTTAATTATTGAGCAACTAGTGTAATGCCCATTGAAATATCAACAGAAGAATTATAGATAGATTATTATTATTTTCATTTTAAATAATTAATATCACACTTATTAAAAGCATTCAGAGCACGCTTACACCCATAAGGATTGATACAACAATCGGATTTTGAGGTCTAACAATATAATTAGTCACTATGGCAACATTCCATTAAAATGGCAAGATTTCCATAAAATATGTAAATTAAACGTTTAACATGGGATATTTCGAACTGTGGCCAAAAAAAGATGAACAGAATAAGAAACTTTATAATTTTTCTTCAAAATGATTCAAATCCGAAGGTCGTAGGTTGATTCCTTCTAATTTTAATTTCCAAATGAATAAAAGCCTGCACGTCGAAAAATTGCGTTTTACATGTTAACCCTTAAGTAGGCACGTGGCCTTTCGTAACTTAAGTGGGCACGTGGGATCTTTAAAGACCCCAAAAGAAAATGTTTATATCTATGCCGAGTTGTCGATTTTCTTAACAATTATTTCAGATGAGAAGTCTAATACCTTATATAACAATGTGCATCCATCAGATTTTCTGTATTGTTAATGGCATTTAATTATTTCTAATGTTTACGTTAGCTGCTATTTTTGGGTGTCGCTTACGCACATTAATGCATAATCTTGTGTGTAAATTCATAGCAAGTTAACAAATTAATTTAATCTCCGCTAAGGTCTTCCATAAACTTTGTTTAAATATTATATAATTCTTATATTCATTTAGTACGTTATTTAATGGGTGAATTCTTTCCTGTAATATGCACCTCTTTTTCCTCCAAAAGAATCATTACCTTGCATATGATTGCACCAAACTCAAGTGCATTATTAGTTTTTTGGAATGAAATTCGAATAATCTTTGCAAATAAATGTACAATAACTTATAAACATTTACTTGGATACGTGAATTTGTTTTTCTCACTCATGTATGATCTCTTCCTTCTCAACTTTTTTAGAATAAATATACAGTTATAGTACTCAATGTGTTACTGAACTAGACGGTCAAAACAATAAATTAGAAACCACTTTGGATGCATAAACAACATGTACGTTTATTTAACCTCTAGAAATTTAACAACACAATCACTGCATACAGTTTTCATGTGATTTAAGCAAATAGTCTTGGTACAGAAATTGCAATGCTGATTCGTTTTTTTGTCCACATTTCTCAGGCAAATTGTGCACCTAGCTCGAACTTTGGGGTCTAAATGAATGCGTTTTTCCAATGGTGACAATCCCGTTAATTTAGCGGATTTTTCGCGGAGTGATCTAGGCAAAAAGACGAAGCTCACAGGTACTCGTTTGGAGATGTGCCGGCGTGAGATGTAGGAAACACCCTAAGTTGCTTGAAACACACAGACAAGTGGTGGAAACAAAATGTCTCGCATAATAAAACGGACAGTCGTAAGGATTAATGCGAGAAATTGACAATAGCGTTGACGAGGAAAATGAAGAAACCAGTGAAAAGATAGGAACTCGGGACAAGTGCACACTCACCCGGCGGTCCTTCCCCCCTTCCGCGGTCTTCCGGGAAAGGAACTGTGCATATCATATCCCTCGCTTGGGTTCGGGGCAAGGGTTTTCCTCGTGCTGATAAAGAATGGCTTGGTTTCCTAAACCAGAATGCAGAAGGGTATTTCCACAGGTCTGAAGTCAAGGGAAGAGATAAAAACAAAAATAGTATGGAATAACTGCAATACTGCCAGTGTTCCACTATTGTCATTTTTCTTGGAAGGCATTATATTCCTTGCTAAAGGCTTTCACATAGCCCTGGCGAAAAGGAAGCGCTTCATTTTATAAAAGGAAATACAGACAGGTACGTTTCTCTGAGAGATAAAGAGAAAAATATATAAGTTCGAAATAGTAGCACAAGTAGGCGCGTGGGGTCTTAAATGACCCCAACGTTAAAAAATGAATTTTTACGAGAAGGCCGAAGCACATGTTGCCAATATTTTTACATGAACTAAAGAAGATAATTATTCTAGGAAGGTACTAAAAAAATCTACCTCATACAAGTAATTTGAAGAAAAATACAACATTTTTAAAATGCATGGGGTCTTTAAAGACCCCATGTGCCTACTTAAGGGTTAAGTAATGGGAAATGGAAATGCCTCCATTGGAGTCGAACCAAGGAATTTTTTCACAATTTAAATTCGTCATCACCTGAAAAAGTGTTAATCAAACATCCCTGCCAAATTTTGAGTTTCTATCTTCATTACTTCTCAAGTTATTGGCGTTTAAGTTAGCGTTATAGACAGAGAATTGCTTTTTATTATAATGGTGCCGTATAGCAGATCAAACAAATTTTCAGATCTACCAGCACTAACATCGTAAAATCCTAAAAACCACTCAACCTGTGTACCATCTGAATTCATGTACCTAATAATGACAGAGTATTGTGACTTCTGAAATATATCTGTGGTATCATCAACTTGAATCGAAAAAAATGCTCTATTGTTAATTTCCATTTTCACATTGTCTTGTATGTACTCCGAAGTTCATTTTGTATTATTTTTTAATTACCACTGAAAACAGTTTTAATTTTGCTGTAATGGTTTTGAATTTCTAAAGAACTTCTGGATATTAACAAAGCCAACAGTTCCTTAAAATTTCCACAATTTAAGGAAGAAGTGGTTTCGTCATGTCCCCTAAACGCAAGTTCTTGCTTACTCAAATATAACATTACATCAGTCACTAATTGCAGGAATTGTCGATTTAAATGGACATTTTCATTAAATTGGTGAGTCAACAGTCGCACATTTTCCTTGAGAGCATCAGCGATAGTATTTCTGCCTTTTTCAAAAGTTTTTAAATGTAATTTGCACTTTAAATGTTCCACAGATTCTTCGTGTTTGTGTAGAGAACGAGTTATTTTTTAAAATCTCCAAATCCCTGTTTATTCCAAACCTTACTTTTAGTACTAAATAGAAGGCAAGGCCAACAAATAATTTCTGCAAATTTTGGCTACTGCATAACCATATAAAGTCTGTAAACCAAGATTTTAAAAAAGTAATTTGGTAAGATTTTCCACTTTTCTTAATTTCCTTTTTGAGGTAGATATCAAGTAAATATGTAGGTCATCCAGAATTTAAAACGTCTTTTTTGTCTTCATCCTTCCATCTACAAAACGGTGTTTCTAACAAATTACAAATAATGTCATTAACAGGATACATAGCGTTATTAAATGTACTCACACGACAGTTTAAAATGATGAAATTGTTTGTGGAATTCCACTCGATGCACCGGTAACCACTCACTCGCAATGAATTTAGAATCCACTCACCTGCTTACTCACAAGTGAAAAACACACACTGTAGGTTTCTCAGCGCTTCCCTTGACAACGCAATCTGGCAAAAATAGCATCGCGGAGGCAGGAGTGGAAAGCCGAATGACATCATGTTGTCATGGCAATGACACGTAAGTGACGGAAAACTTTCAACCAAAGTCAAGTTCTTCACATCGCTAGTCGCACCATCCAAACGACTCGGCCGATGCTCGCAGTCAATCCATCCGCACGAACTGACTGAACATGCATTCATAAAATCAAAATGCAATGCTCCATCTTCGTGATATATTAAAATAAATAATTAATATAAAGTAAACATAATTATTTAAAATAAACATACATATTTTTCGATTAAAATAGGTGAAGTGGCACTTTGCTTACTTCACCTGAATAGCCGCCACTGCTTTGAAGGAGATAATCATTAGGTTGTATAATTTTTACAATCAAGTACATTTTTCGTTTCTGTCTCAATATTTTTGTGAGAGACCTCGTATAATCACCAGCTTGCTGTTTCAAGCATTGTTTGGAAGTAACTTAACTGGTGATGTTTTGATCTAGTCAATTTTCTGGCAAAATGTTTTGGAAATAGTAAACTAGCAATTATGTAATAGCTATAATTGTGCTTGCAGCTGCTCCCAGTGCTCCTGGAGCTCCTGATGCTGTTGACTGGAGTCAGAACCATGTTGATCTCATTTGGAAAGAGCCTGCCTCTGATGGTGGTTCCCCAATTACTGGTTACCTCATAGAAAAGAAGGATAAATATAGGTTTGTTTCATTTGTGCATAAATATATCTAATAGAATCTTTATACTTTATACTGTGACATTAACTTGATCAAATTCTTCCCATAGCATGATGTGGGAAAAGGCTGCAGAAACCAATACTGCTACTCCTCAGGCAGTGGTCAGTGGTCTCATTGAAGGCAATGAATACCAGTTCAGAGTAATTGCAGTAAACAAGGCTGGACCAAGTGACCCTAGTGACGCAAGCAAGAATATCATTGCCAAGCCTCGCTTCCGTAAGTAATTATTTCCTATATATAACAGTAAAAATTCCATATTCAGTTGTATCTACACTTTTTAACTGCAAGAAATGAATTTTGATCAAAATTCAAAAACTTCAATTTTCCTGTTTAAGTATTTAGAACATTCAAAGAACTTAATACAGGTGAGCCCAGCTTAACTCGGGAGATGTGTTCCTGAGGTCTCCGCGTTATGCGAAAATCCGCGTTCACCGGGGCACAATAATCTTTAGGCACCCAGAGGGAAATAACTTCCCAAATGGTATTTTTCGACCCACATTCAATGTGAAACATATTTCTACCAGACTTTTAGAAGGTAATTTATTAAACAAACTATAAAATTACCTAGTAAACAGTAAGACTAAAAAGCTTTCAAAATATTTCTCAGAATACCTACGAAGTTTTATTTAAAAAATCTGATGTGGCCAACACATGACTTTCTCCGTATTTGGGGTATAGATATTTAAATTATTATGAATAACATTATGGGGCAAAATTATTTTTTCATATCGTAAAAGAATACAGTCGTCCTTATTGCCGTAAATTATGTATATTTTGAATATGTTTACAGAATTCACCGCTACATGGTGGTGGCGCTGTATACTGGTAATTAAGAAAAAGCAAAATATCTCCGAAATGGATGGTTCTACGAAAATTTGTTTCAAACAAACCTTGGAAGAAATGTTATTCTCTACAACTTTGGTCCTCACGAAGATGACCAATAACGACGTTTTTAAGGAGATATTTGATGGAAACCGAAAGAACCGATTATTTATAAATACTTCCTAAACAATAACTGCTATGGAAAATTGTTTCAAATCAAAGTTGTAGGAAATTACATTCTCTATAACCTTTGTATAGAATTGTATATACAATAATGATGTTTTAACGGAGAAAAACCGAATCGGGTTTCGAATAAACCTCAACTTCCGTTTAACCGTTATTGTCCAAAAACTAATCAGTTCTTTGTGCTCATGCTAAAGTGTTATATATGAAGTTTGGTAAGGATATGGCAAGTACTTTTTGAGTTAGAGCGCCCACAATTACAAACACCTAAAAACACTCAGACATTCCAAAAATAGTCTAAACGTGTTCAAGGACCTCAAAACATGTATTTCCATTGAAATCTTGAAGTCGATTTTTTTCGTGATCACAATACTTTCCTAATATTACTTTCTCCATACGTAGTAATGGAAAAGTATTGTGATCACAAAAAAATCCACTTCCAGATTTCAACGGAAATACACGTTTTGAGATCCCTAGAACACATTTAGACTATTTTCGGAGTGATGTCTATATGTGTGTGATTGTGGGCGCTCTAACTCAAAAACTACTAGCCATATCCTTACCAAACTTCATATATAACACTTTAGCATGAGCACAAAGAACTGATTAGATTTTGGACAATAACGGTTAACCGGAAGTCGAGGTTTATACAAAACTCGATTATGTTTTAGCCATATTTCTCCATTAAAACATCATTATTGTATATACAATTCTATACAAATGTTATAGAGAATGTAATTTCCTACAACTTATATTTGAAACAATTTTCCATGGCAGTTATTGTTTAGGAATTATTTATAAATAATCGATTTTTCGGTTTCCGTCAAATATCTCCTTACAAACGTCGTTCGTGAGGACCAAAGTTGTAGAGAATAATATTTCTTCCAAGTTTTGCTTGAAACAAATTTTCGTAGAACCATCCATTTAGGAGATATTTTGCTTTTTCTTAATTTCCAGTATACAGCGCCACCACCACGTAGCGGTGAATTCTGTAAACATTAAAAATATACCTAATTTACGGCAATAAGGACGACTGTATTCTTTTACGATATAAAATAATAATTTTGCCTTATAATGCTATTCATAATAATTTAAATAACTATACCCCAAATATGGAGAAAGTCATGTGTTGGCCACATCAGATTTTTTGCTTATTACGTACAACTTGTCGATAGTATTCAAATAGTCCATCGCAGCCCCGCTTCATGGCACTCACTAGTGTGAAGTCACTGTGCTCCTCCAACAAAGCTATGCACTGATCGACGTTGCTCTTGCAGCTCCGCTGATAGATCAAACCCATAGTAGTGAGAGTTGGTTTTTCTGCAATTTATATATCATTATATACAGTGAGGAGCTGAAGCCAGCTCACGCCAGCCTGTTGTTAATTTTTCTCGGAATTTAGAAAATATGGAAATTTAACGATATTGTCCTTTCAAGTACATTTTGCCCTATCTGACAGTCAATTATCGACAGTGTATGAAATGGAATATATTATGAACAGAACACTTGTTAAGCTAGCGGAACTGTATTACTAGACTAGAGCGATACGGTGCCCCTGGCATATAGGCCACCCCTGCAATCCTTATCCAAATTTCCTTACGACTTTATTTTTTAGAGAGCCGGTTCTTAATTTTTTTCCAGCTCATCACTGATTATATATTATTATACATTATATGCATTCAAACATTAAGATCCCTCTGCACATACTATATTTTTTCTTATGTAGATCAGAATTATATAATTTTGGATGTGTAGCATTATTGTTTTATTATTAGTTACAGTGACATGTTAATACGGTAAATTAACATCGTAATAAAGTATTTGTCGAAAATTATAGTTTTTAAAAATATAAATCATCAAAAACATTCTTTACGATCCAATGATGCCAAAGAAACATGAATCATGAATCATATTTCTGTTTTTCAAATGTTTTCCGCCTTAGAAAATATATTTTTTGTTAGACCCATGAAACCTACAGGGGATAGAGTGAAATTGGCCACCAGATGGTGCAATATTATGCAACACTGCTGAAATATCACAATATTTATGATACATTATGAAATTTGATTAGTGCGAAATTAAAAAAAATCATAAGATATTAGACTGAGGTCGCACTGTGCATAAGATATCTATATTTAAAAAAAATTAATTTGAAATAGAATCCGCATTATAACAAATCCACATTGGCTGGGGCCGCATTAAGCGGGGCTCACCTGTGTTTAACTACACTGTGATGAATCCTATGATCATTATGATTTTTTTACTATTGTCATAGTATTGCTAGGTTTATTAATGTCAATATTTTAACAATCTAATTTATCATGCAGTGGCTCCAAGAATTGATCGTCGCAATCTGCATGACATCACATTATCTGCTGGATCAACCTTGAAGTATGATGTCAACGTGACTGGTGAACCACCTCCAAATATAGAATGGAGGTCTGGTAGTGGAACTCTAAGGTAATTTTCAATGGACTGATGAATTTGATTCAGATATACAAATTTTTAATATGCTAGAATCACAATGGTTATTTTACCTTTCTCTTATAATAATATTTTATTTTGCTTTTACAGATCAACTAAGACAGTGCATATCGACAATGTCGATTACAATACCAAATTGGTCATACGCCCTGTCCAGCGAGGTGATTCTGGAGAGTACACTATCATTGCTTCCAATACCTCTGGGAAAGACACTGTAACTGTCAATGTGGTTGTAACTGATAAGCCTTCTGCTCCTGAAGGACCTCTACAGGTAAACATTCGTTTTTTTATTTCTAAATTAAGTCATATAGAGAAGTTTAAAATTCAATGAATTCTATTCACTTGTGGATTTATCTTTCTTATTTCTATAGGTATCAGATGTCCATAAGGAAGGATGTAAGTTAAAATGGAAGAGACCTCGTGATGATGGTGGTACTCCCATAGAATATTACCAAGTTGAAAAGATGGATCCAGAGTCTGGGTTATGGGTTCCATGTGGACGCTCTCAGGAGCCAGGTATGTGAGCATTGCTGTCATTCAAATAAACTCAACATCAATGTCTTTTGAAGGTGAATTTTCATTTTGATCATTGCAATAGTTTAAATAATAAGTTGCTGGCCAATTAAATCATAAAATTTCAGCAAAATGTTGCTTCATTCTGTTTTCATAACTTTAATGTAAAAACATTTTAATGAGTTTGATAAACATACTGCTGAAAATAAGTTTATATGGAGTGCTCAAAAATAATTCTAGCCTGTTAAATGTTAGCTATGATGAAATATTGCATTTAGATACCAAAATATATTTCAAACATCAATATAAATTCATGCATGGAAAATTATAAAAATAAAAACAACTTTTGTCTCAAATGACAAATGTATTTACAGGTATGGAAGTGACTGGCTTGACTCCAGGAAAGGAATATAAATTTAGGGTGATGGCAGTAAACTCAGAAGGTGAATCTGAACCTTTGGTGACTGACAAATCCATTATTGCCAAGAATCCATTTGGTAAGTTTTTTATTATAGCTGGATAAATGATTGAACCAGTAATCTGTGTATTATTATAACTGTATTATTTTTTATAATTAGACGAGCCTGGAAAGCCTGGGGACCTACAAGCAACCGACTGGGACAAGGATCATGTTGACCTCAAGTGGACACCACCAAAAGAAGATGGAGGATCACCAATTACTGGTTATGTTGTTGAGAAACGTGACAAATATGGTCTGTGGGAAAAAGCTGTGGAAGTTCCTGCTGATCAACTGAAAGCTACAGTGCCAGATTTAATTGAAGGGCAGCCATATGAATTCAGAGTACGTGCAGTGAATGCTGCTGGCCCTGGAGAGCCAAGTGATGCTACACCCACTATCATTGCCAAACCAAGGAACCTGGCACCCAAAATTGACCGTAGCACACTCATTGAGGTTCGCATTAAAGCTGGACAGAACTTTGGATTCGATGTCAAAGTATCTGGTGAACCACCTCCAACCACCAAGTGGAAATTGCATGGCAAGGATGTCAAAACTACTGATCGTGTTAAAGTTATACACTCAGAATACAATACCAAAATGAATGTAAGAATGGCTACTAGAGGAGAATCTGGAAAGTACACCATCATTGCTGAGAATATCAATGGCAAAGATGAGGCAGAAGTTAATGTAATTGTATTGGGTAAGAACCTTTCACTAAACTGGCTGAATAACTTATAATAATTTATTCTCTTACCGTGCACATTGTGCCACTCTTAAATACTGTAATTCATGTTATGAAAATGACATTTAGAAAATTCATATGATGTAATTTTGCTTAGCAATTCATTAGAAGTTAGTAATGATAAAAATGACCAGTTATGTTTCTAGAGTTTGCTTCCTCAACTATTTTTAAGTTGTGAGTGCATCAGATGTGGTAGCATTAATCTAAAATGACATGTCTTTTACAGATAAGCCAAGCCCTCCTGGTGGTCCACTGAAAGTATCTGACGTATTTGCCGAGGGTTGCAAACTCTCCTGGAACCCACCAGCCGATGATGGTGGTCAACCCATTGAGAAATATGTTGTTGAAAAGATGGATGAAGCCACTGGTAGGAATCTCATTTTTATTTCAATAACTGAAATGTTCTGATTAGTTTACAAAATTAAAATCTTATACAGTTTACTCAACTTATTAAAGAATCATTCCTCTATGACAGATGTACTTTTTCAAAAAGACTTAAGTAGTTCATTATTTATTTAATTATTTCAGGTCGATGGGTACCAGCTGGAGAAACAGATGGTCCAGCCACCTCCCTTAACGTAGATGGATTGACACCTGGACACAAATACAAATTCAGAGTCAGGGCTGTCAACAAGCAAGGAAAATCTGAACCCCTTACAACTTCTCAAGCAATTGAAGCTAAGAATCCATTCGGTATGTAATGATATAAAACATTGGTTTTGTAAAATCAGACTTAAGTAAATCAGTCATTATTTTCATTTTGAATAGTTCCATTTTTTAACTGCTCCACATTTCACCAAATTCTATACCAAAACATTTCTTTAGCATTCGTAAAATGAAAAGCTCTCAGAATGACATTAAGCCTGAAATAATCATCTGATTTTTTATTTCTTTCCTATTTTGTTAAGGAAGATTTCTCTGTCTAAATAAATTAGTACTTAAAAATTTACCTGTATTTTTTAATTATTTACCAGATGAGCCAAGTAAGCCTGGCACACCTGAAATCAAGGACTATGACAAGGACTTCGTGGAATTGTTTTGGACCAGGCCAGAACAGGACGGTGGATCACCTATTACTGGCTATATCATTGAGAAGAAAGATAAGTTCAAGTTAGTACAGCTTTTTCAGAATCCTACATGCATATGCTTATCTGTACAGAATTTTCACCAGCACTTCCATTTGTGTTTTTCTGGCAATCTGACCAGTGAAATATAAATGGGATTTCTTTGGGTATTTAGGGCATTCATTTGGGGAAAGTTGATGCGGGTATACCCTGATTTACATCACCCCAAGTTACGTTGATTTGAAGTTACATCGCCAATCAATTAATGCCCGTGTATTGATTTACGTCACTTTGAATTGAAGTTACATCATCATAGGCCTAAGATTCTTTAAAATTTTCATTACCTCCTTCCTGTAACTGTTATATGATTAAAATACTACATAAAAATCACATACTGTGATTTAAATATCTATACTCTGTAACATAATATCTAAATAACCAACGATCTTAAAAATACTGCACTTCATAATCAGGCCAATTCTCTGTAGATGACTGCTCATTATGTTAACTTTGAAGGGTTTTATAATGACTGACCTAATAATCAGAAAAAAATTGTGAATTAAGATGTGAAATACGAGCTGACCAGAGAGTCATGCAATGTCCAACTACTAGCTTCCCCCTATAGAATTTATCATAATTATGGTGAATTTATCATTTAAGTGAAATTATGATACTCAGTAATAGTAAATTTCATGCTGAATCTGATTAGGTACATAATAATTTTCTAAAAATTTGGTAAAAGTATTTAATATTAGAGAAGCTAAAAATATCGGCATGGTAACAATATTAATAATTGTAATTCGCTTTATTAATTCTGTCTATATCCTTAAATGCTGTTATCCTAAAGAATAGGCAATTTTTGTACTTCACTGATTAATAATTCTCTGCAAATGAGAGGTACGTTTCCTGATAACAAAGCAACACCACCCTTGCAAGAAAAATTGCCTCTTGCAGCCAGACAGCTATGTCCAAAATTCATATTAGAAACTCAGCAGTGTTACAATCCTGTTGAAGGTGACCTTGATATGCAGTACTACTATTTACTTGGAAGGGAAGTTCTTGTCCGCGTAGCCACCTAATACTGTTTTTATTGGATTTATTCAGGGTATCGAGCCGGAGGATTTATGGGTTCGGTTCGGATTCAGGTTCAGACAGTTTCAAACTTTCTGGGTTCGGTTCAGTTCATGAGAATTTTTGTCGAATGGTTCCAGTTCTGGTTTTAAAAAATAATTCATTTTAAATATAAAATTCGTTAATTTATTATGAAATGACTTAATTTAAATGACGCAATCCGCATCGAAAGATACATTATAATGAAAAATAACAAAATGAATTACAAAACTAATAAGAAATGCTGGTAGAATTATGAACTGTATAAACATTTTTTGGCTACATCAACAACAATTGACAAATACAAAAATCAATTTTTTTAAATACAACAAATTAACACCATTTTTCCAAAAAATTTTCATTCAAACGGACCAGCAAAATATTTTCAAGTGTGTCTTCCAATAAGTTGGCACACTGTGGAGATAAAATAAATTTTAATGCTGAGAAAGCTCACTCAACACTGACCTGTGTTGTGGGAACTGCTAAAGCGACCTGAGAAATATGGTACAAAATAGCATACTGGTTTTTATTTTCTTCCCAGAATTTAAGATCTTTACTGTCTTTTGGAAATCTTTGAATTTTCTCATAAACTTCGAATGCTAGATCTAAATTATTTTGATTTGTTTAGTCAAGTTGGCTATTATAGTTTGTGAGAGATTTCTCAGTTTTTTTCAGAAACTGCTCTTGCAAGTCATCATCTGCTGCTGAGCCTGAAATACTTACTGCTGGTACAGAATTTTTCACCTTTTCTTTCGAGCTGTCTCCCAGTCTTATATTTTCCAGTAACTCCAGCATTTTAGTAATTTGGATTTTAGCTTTCTTTACTTTCTCTTCATCTAAAGTCAATCTGTATCTAGGATCTAAATATACAGCAGCAAACAAAATATCACTATTTAGAAAATTATCTTTTCTTTTAAGTATACGTCTTTTGCGGGGGTTATGTCGGGCCATAGTTTCTGCCAGGACACATTCATAGTTAAATTTGCAACTTCTTTCCGTGAGTGTTTTATGATTTCAATGGCTGTCAATATGTTAAATGAATTCCAAGCTTCACCAGCAGTTTGTGAAGGATTACCTAATGTCAATCGCCTCGAGAATATGACTGAAACTTCTCCGGATGTAATACGATTTAAAAGCTGCAATGACCCCTTGGTCTATAGGCTGTATGAGTGCAGTGGTGTATGGTGGCAGGAACATTACTTCGACATTGGGATGGCTTTCTGCAAGAGAAACTGGATGTCCTGGTGCAGTGTCTAAAACGAGAAGCACCTTAAATGACAAATTCTTCTCCCTTGGGTAGCTTTTCACTTGTTGAATAAAACAATTCTCAAACCAGTCTTCAGACAGTTTGCCTGTAACCCATGCTTTCTTATTGGATCTCCAGAATACAGGCAACTGTAATTTATTCTTTCCATTTAAAGCATGAGGATTCTCAGCTCAGTAAATCAACATTGGCTTAAATTTAAAGTCTCCAGATGCGTTCCCACTATAAAGGAGGGTTATTCTATCTTTAGATGCCTTAAACCCTGGTGCACTGCATTCTTCTCGAGAAATGTAAGCGATTTGGTATTTTCTTCCACAACAAACTGGTTTCATCACAATTAAATACCTGTCCAGGTTTATAACTCTTTTCCTCGATAATATTCACAAATTCATTTGGAAATTCCTTAGCAATCTCCTGATCAGTTGATGCTGCTTCCCCCGACAACTTAATATTATGCAAATTAAAACATTTCTTAAATTTTTCGAGCCAACCCCTACTAGCAGAAAAACTTTCCAAAGAATTACCATTATTTTCGCCTTCATGTTGAGTATTTAAATTTTCATATAAATTAAGGGCTTTATTCCTTATTAGTAGTCCACTAAGAGGAATATTTTTTGTGTCATATCCTCTATCCACACATTCAAAAGTCTTTCCATTTTTTCTAATCTAGTGTTACGACTCATAAAAGAAAACTTAGCACTCGATGGATGACACACACTGACACTTTTTCGAATTTTGTCCTCAGCTCTTTTAATATAGAGAATTGTTGATTCATTCACACCATATTCTCTAGAAATGGAGGAAACACTTGCACCACTTTTTTATTTATCCTATATTATGACTTTTTCTCTCAAAGACATAACTTTGTTGTCTTTTAGCTGATTTATCATTTCCGCTTGTATGTACGAGCTTAGAAGACATAGTTTCAATATATGGGTAAAAGTAGGAAATTATTAGTAAAATAATAATAAAATTACAGATCACTATCACTTAAACACAACGTTGTGCCTCTCAGCACATTCATCGTTCCAAATATTCAACACGTAAAAATCTAAGTGTACTCAAAGCGTGAACAGATACTCCAGTGATGGTCAACTGGAAGAATCAAGAATCCCTTTTTTTTCACCACAGGAGGTAATTCCCCTTAGAACTTTTTCCTGAGCAGTGATGCCAACTTAAAATTGGCAGTGTTTTCACTATAGTTCATTAAGCGTTGTGATCTCAACTCCTCCAGCGCTTGGTGGAGGGGGTGCACAGACAGCAAATCCGGGAGTTCCCTCAAGCGAGTGCTGCCAAACCTCATGGGGTCAAGTGGCCACCCCACCTCTCACATGTTTACATACTTGAGTTGTATTGTAGACCTTTATGACCATGCCTTCCTAAATAAACTTGGAGTATTAGCTTAGGGAATGTTTTCATGCAGAAGATACGCCAGCCACCTTTAGCAAGAGGCTGTGGTGAAGACACAATTTCACTCAGCGAAAAATACTAAAATCAGTTGTGAGTAAAATGCTTCAATTTTCTTTTCAAAATGTTAGTATTGAAGAAAGTTTTGAATTTTTATATCAGGTTGTGTAATTTTGGAATGACATCGTTTAAATGCCCATTGTCAATGTGTTAATGAAATTTAAACATGTTGTTTCTGAAAATGTGGAGACGATTCCCTGCAATTTTCAGATTTCTTGCATTGCTGATTTCTGAAAGAATTTGCGAATCAATAGGTAAACATGGGAATACGAGTTTAATTAAAGTGTAGACCTAGCAACGTTTCACGTTAAGAATTAAGAACACTTTCAATAGGATTGCAGAAAAATATAAATGAGGCATTTATTTAATTGTTTTATCACTTGTATAATTAATATATCTATTATATTACCGTATATACTCGTGTATATGCCGACTCCATGTATAGTACGACCCCTGATTTTTTGGTGAACAAACCTGATTTTTTCATATATCTCGTTTATAGTACAACCCCAGCTTTCCCCCAGGGTCGATATATTTCATTTCGATAGCTCGTTGGTTACGAGCGAGATATATCGAACGACCTTGATTTTCCACACCACCATAGAATAGACTGTAAATGTCATAAATAGTATTTCTTGCGAGTACCATAAAATTCAGATAAGGTATCTTACTCCTAAAATATTTAATAAAAAGTGATATGAATCATGATTGCACAAAATGAAATAAAATCGTTTCAATTCTAGTACGTCTGGATTATGTTCCACGTACGTAATGGTTCCACTCGCTCAGCTACTTACTAGGTAGGGATAACGGATAAAAAGAAATTACTTTGTAATATTCCACAGTCTTTATTGTTTCTTCAATCACACACCGACCGGTTTCCTCTACAAAATCATTCTAATGCTGTTACTAACCGACGTAACACCTTTAGAATAACTTTGTAGTGGAAACCGATCGGTGTGTGATTGAAGAAACAATAAAGACTGTTGAATATTACAAAGTAATTTCTTTTTTCCAAGATGTCAAAATTCCATAAAGTTATGCAGTCTACGATACTTTTAGTCCCACTCGTTCCAATCCATCCCTTGTAAAAAGACGCAAACAAAGATGTACATACGTAAAATTCAAGAAAGGAAGTGCCCGTAAATCTTCACTTATATCAAGTATTTGTGAATTTGAAGCTGTATATATGAAAAAGATTCTACTCTTCACGAAGCAACATAACAACGATAAAGGACCTCACTGTTAAGGTTAGCCTACAATTAGAATGCGTGCAGGTGGCATAACTTCACCCAAAAAGCCCATGAAGATGCATGAATTTTAAATCCTCAAAAGCATTACTCGTGTATAGTACGATCCCCAATTTTTGCAATAAAAATTTGGTCGTAAAAACTCGTACTATACACGAGTATATACAGTAATATACCATATTTAATCGATTGTAACCCGACCCCCACTTTTCACAAGGCCACGCGAGAAAAAAAATTTGATTTTAACCCTCTCGCGACCGGACCGCCTGAGAATGCCCATAAATTTTTATACTCCCGATCGCAGGACCAATCGGAAAGTACATTTTCAAATTTACCTCTGAAAACGTTGACTGGATGGCTTCTCTCTCGGAAATGACGTAGTATACCATATAAACATGAGATTTAGATCGTATTTGGCAGATTTTTCTTAACTTTGTATGCAAAGAATTTTTTTAAATATTCGATCGAAATTTGATATTTTTTTGGACCCTGAACAATCTAATATATCTCGCAGTATTTCTCCTACTTCGGAGATTTTTCAAAATATATATTTTTGGAGATTAATGTATAAATGTTTTATTTAATGTTTCCCATTTGGTGGCCGTCTTGAATTTCTCCAGACTTTTAATGCCAGCAGGTGCCCCACACCCCAGGGCGTGAGAGGGTTAAAGTATTAACTAAAATTACGGTGACATAAAATGCATTTTATTCACTTATTCATAACAACTTCTACAAAAAAAGTAATTTGACCTCGTTATCCCCCAGGATTTTAATATAATAATACCCCAGGAATAAATTATGTAAATAATACATGGTGCGTTAAAGTCTTAAGGAACGCAGCGATAGCGCTCGTATGCGTAAGGAGCTAACTCAATGTTTCATTTTACTCGTGAATCGAAGCATTTGCCCACCCTCTTGCACCTATCATGTTTCAGTGTTAGCTTCTTACGCATACGAGCACTATTGCTGCGTTCTTTTACGACTTTGACACGCCACGCATTATTTACATAATTTATTTATTCGTAGGTGTTCAGTCAATTTGATTCTTTTTTTTGCATATATTTAAAGTAGATAGTTTACTTCCACTTTAATACCCTTATATCTCGAGTTATGATGTAACTACGGACATAAATTCATTGACTACTTATTTTGCCCCCAATTCTAAGATGGTAAAAAGGTAAAAAAAGGTCGGCTTACAATCGATTAAATACGGTATATTATACATTATCTTGAATTATACTATAATTAATAAGAAATGGGATCTGTGGAGGGTGGAGAGAGCATATGCTGTGGTATTACCTAGACTTATACTGATTCTGTCTACACTGCTTTTCACCAAGCCATCCTCAGATGACCAACTCGTATTCCTATGTTTATCTCTCAACTAGCAAATTGTTTCAAAACCGACAATATTCTATATTCTTACATGACACGTGTATTAAAATGAATTTTATTGTATCCAATTTGGACATTTCATTATATTGGCTATATTTGAGCGGAAATGTTCATTTTCGTTTTTATTTCAAACATTCTTTCATTTATAGTTTGAAGTCACAAAGCAGAAGTGAAACTTCGCGTAGCCTGCATACTCTGCGATCTTAAACCGCGAAAGAGTGAAACACGAAATCGCGAAAGAAGAATCTGGTCGTAAATGATGGATCGCGAAAGAGCGAAACACGCGAAAGGTAAAGCCGGAAAAGACAAGGCCTGCCTGTATTTGAATGTAAAATTTGTGCCAAGTATTGAGCATTATTACAGAGGTCTAATTTAAAATGAAGCCAATCACCATAAAAATCTCCCAGCATCATTTGCTAGCTTTGCAATTTTAATGTAATTTTTTTAACCGGTGTAAAAGCTTCTATAAAATCTTAACAGAATTCCCAAACTGCATCACTGAGGTATAATTTGGCATCCATAAGATCGGAGCAGAAACTTCTGAATTCTAAAAGCCATTGAATCTTATCAAATATCAAATTCCACTGTGTGGTACAGTCAATAATTGGCTGTCTTAAGCCAAATTTTTTCACCAATACTATTATGTTTGGGCTGCATAATTTTATACATACATTTCTGCCCTGATCAATAAGTTCCTTAATTGATGCAGTTGAGAATATCGTGTCATGAACTGCTAGTTGAACGGTGTGAGCTACACATTTGAAATGAATAATATTAGAATTAGAACGTATTGCCCTTATTTGTTCCGGGAGCACCATATCATTAAAATGTGTGAGGAGATCAAGCAACAAATCAAATCTAGAAACAGAATAGAAATCTACATTCTGCTTTCTGAGAGATCTGAAAATTCAAGACAACATCCTTGTCTCTCTCTCATTCACCAAACTTCAGTAAGGATTATTTTCTTTTAATTCGGTCATATATACATGGATTGTCTGGAAAATTTGAAACCCATTTTAAAACCGGTTCAGGTTCAGTTCGCGTTCAAAGATAAAGCAGAATTGCAGTTCAGGTTTGCAAAATTGAGCAGTTCAGAGCGGATTTTTGGTTCAGGTTCAGTTCAGTTCGACTCCCTGGATTTATTACCTGCATTTTTTCTCATCTATCTAGGACTTAGTTTGTAGGCCAGTGTTTCTCAAACTTTTTAGCTCATCAACCCCATAGAATCCATCAAAACAAGTCATCGACCCCCTGGGTCATACACACACTGATCACAAGGAAAATATATTTTATCAGTTGTAAAGAAATAAATAACACAAATAGAAATTTCCTGTAAAGTAATAAAAATTGAATTTTCAACTAAAATCAATATTACAGTTCTTTTACTTTACGTTTTTTTTATAACTTATTAATAACAATAAATTGCAAGGAAGTTTTGTTATATTTATGGAAGTATCAAACTACAATCTATTAATTAGTATAAAAAATCTTATGTGGCCAACACATGACTTTCTCCATATTTGGGCTATAGATAATTAAATTATCACAAATAGCATTATAAGGCAAAATTATCATTTCGTATCGTAAAAGAATACAGTCGTCCTTATTGCCGTAAATTAGGTATATTTTTAATATGTTTACAGAATTCACCACTACGTGGTGGTGGCACTGTATACTGGAAATTAAGAAAAAGCAAAATATCTCCAAAATGGATGGTTCTACAAAAATTTGTTTCAAACAAAACTTGGAAGAAATATTATTCTGTACAACTTTGGTCATCACGAAGATGACCAATTACAACGTTTTTAAGGAGATATTTGACAGAAACCGAAAAAACCGATAATTTTTACTTTCTCCATACGTAGTATGGGAAAGTATTGTGATCACGAAAAAAATCGACTTCATGATTTCAACGGAAATACACGTTTTGAGGTCCCTAGGTCACGTTTTGCCTATTTTTGGAATGATGTCTGTGTGATTGTGGGCACTCTAACTCAAAAAAATACTTGCCATATCGTTACCAAATTTCATATATAACACTTTGGTATGGGCACAAAGAACTGATTAGTTTTTGGACAATAACGGTTAACCGGAAGTCGAGGATTATTCGAAACCCGATTTTGTTTTTGCAATATTTCTCCGTTAAAACATTATTATTGTATTTTCATTTCTATTCAAATGTTATAGAGAATGTAATTTCCTACAACTTTCATTTGAAACAATTTTCCATAGCAGTTATTGTTTAGGAATTATTTATAAATAATCAGTTTTTTTGGTTTCCGTCAAATATATAAATAAATCTCGAGTAAATTAACTTAGGTAGTTCAAATTTGATATTTGTCACTTTCAATACAAGTATAAAATCAAGTTCATAGATGACCCAAATCACACCAAGGGAAGGGGGGTTGTGGGGGGGGGGCACCCATAAGAGAAATCGCTGATTTCAATCTAACGGTTGATTACATCGAAGAAGTTTAAATAAGAACTATTTTAGGATAACAGTTTGGGTAAATATTTTAGGAAAAAGTCTGCCTGTCTGTTTGTTACCGCATCATGCAAAAACAGCTAGTCGAATTTTTATGAAACTTGCAGCGTATCTTTAGACTGGTCCAGCTTAAAATATAGGCTACTGGCAGAACTTCCCGTTGAATTTCAACGGGTTTAGTTAATCTATAACTTCGCCCGTGTAACATATAAGCATCGCAAGAATAATGTAGTACAGCTTTAACCATCGAATAAAGCAAAAATGAAGAAAACCTGTTCGCAATTACCTATTTAGATGAGTGAAAGAAGAAAATCTTGCATTCTGAAAAATCAAAAATTACGTGTAAACTTATGGGAAAATAGATATTGAATTAAGCACCCCTCACCCCCAAATTTTTTATCGTCAAATAGTCTATGTTATCCGCAGGATTAAATTATTTACCTATGTGATGTTTTGTGACGATATCTTCAAAGGTTTGAAAATCATAATTTGTGGAAAATCTACGTCTAATTATTTGTTACTTATGTACGTAGTTTTAAAAACAGTTTGCTTTGGAGAACTCTATGCCACACTTTGTGTTTCTTTCTTCGCTACATTAGTTAATATTAGGTATATATTATTTCTTTTAGTTTATATTAGGTATATATTACTTCTTTTAGTTAATATTATCTATAGTTTATAACGTTTGTCACGTAAATTGATAATCCAACAATACGCTCATTCCCGTGTTATTTAAATGGGAAAAATTAAAAGAGAAAAACATTTTTAATATAAAAAATGTAGTTCAAATCACTTTAAAAACCATCCCATTTTGCTTATCTTTTTATTTCGGTTAAAATGGCACCTTCTTCTTGCTTCTATGTTTTGTAGTTGATGCGCTGTAAATGCACGAACATACAAACATTCTTCAAAATATATAATAATTTGTTAATTTAAAGTTTTTATATTAATAAGAAGAGATTATGTACCTTTTACACTTTTGTAATAATCAAAATAGAATTTCCCGTTGAATTTCAACGGATTTAGTGAAGCTACTACAGCACAACATACAAACTCTTTAAAATATATAGTAGATATTTTTAAAATTACAATTAGCTTTTCTTAACAATTAATCATGTTTGCATGTAACAATTGCATTCAAATATAACGATAATTTTATTTCCTATTATATTAATTTCACCAAATCCACCTTCATTTCTTGTGTAATTATTCCTCGCTGAAATATTTACTTTTATGTCTTGTAAGCAGAGCCGTCTCTAGGATCTGCGGGGCCCTGAGCGAGAGGGTTTCTGCCGGCCCCCTACTTTTCACAGAAAAATCAAATTTCTTATCTACCTACAATTTTATTTTTGTTTTCAAGTTTACA
Source organism: Uropetala carovei (assembly GCA_036926305.1). NCBI lineage: Eukaryota > Metazoa > Arthropoda > Insecta > Odonata > Petaluridae > Uropetala > Uropetala carovei. The sequence goes on along the minus strand of JAXCHB010000037.1, from coordinate 5,922,571 downwards.
TTAGTATTATTCAGTATTATTATTAGTATTTTTCAATATAATTATTAGTATTATTCAGAAATACATAAACAATTTTTAAAAACTAATACTTAATTGTTAAGGGTTACACAAATAAACAAAATAATAACCAGCCCACTACAATTTTAAAAGTTTACTTTTCTAGCTTTAATATGTGCAAATTGTCAATTATTGTTGATTTCTCAATCTTATCAACTTTCTCGTGTTCAGTTGATAAAAGAGATGATCCAGTCAGTCTCTCTTGTGACATTGTCGATCGTAAGTAATTTTTTATTAATTTTAATATTGAAAACGACCTTTCAGCTAATGCAACTGTCACTGGCATTGTAAGAATTATCCTACAAAGTATTTCTATGTTTGGATATATTTCCTGCAATCTATTTTTGTTTAAGAACATCAAAATATCAATTACGCTATGATCTTCTGGCACAACCGTTGATAACATTCTTAACTCTTCACTAAGTTCAATTCCATCTATGTCGCTCTCTGAACTTCCTTCATCCTTTAAAACTTCCTCTATATCGCAGCAGACTCTCTGTAAATTAGATAAATCCCAATTTTTAATTTGGCTTATGCTGTTCATGAAACCAAATCTAGAAATGTACTCACTGTACTGATCAAAATGCCACGACAGAGAGGTTAGTGCCATGTCTATCACTTGCAGAAAGAAATCTGTTCTAAACCTCTTCTTCGAGTTTTCCTGTGCATCATCCTCTCTTGCGCAATCAGAATGTCTCCTTTTTACATTTTTAGAAAACTCTATATCAATTGACATATCATTGGCAACTCTTTCGGCTACTGATACGGCTTGATTAAACCCTTCATTTCTGTATATATTTAATGATGACTTCATAGCATCCAGATGTTTAACTGCAATATCCAACGGAATTTGAGTAGATTGTAGAACCTTATTTACTTTATTTACAGTTAGTAATATGTCATACCAAACAATAACAGATAACATAAATTCAAATCTGTTTAATTCATGGGAAAGGAGTGAATTTGCCTCGCTTTTTGTCTTTGGAACTTTACAAACTTCAGCTACCTCAAGTAAAACATTTTTTATTTTTGGTAAATGAAAGTGTACAGCCTTTATGCTTTCGAGTTGGGACTCCCACCTTGTGCTAGACAAAGGTTTTAGAGATATATCGGTATAATTCTTTAAGGTACTCCATCTTGCCGGTGAAGCTGCAAATAAAGTATACAATCTTTGAATTATACCAAAAAATGACACCGCTCATGGACAGGAATGAGCCATATCACTAACAAGGGGACCTTACGACATGTTCGTCGCCGATTCGGTTGAAACTTGGTGAGCATGTAGCACACACCTATTGATGAAAAACGCCAAAGCAAGAAGACGCACCTCTCAAGCATTCGGGAGATTTTTGCAATTAAATTTAGCGAAAATACTAGGGGTCCAATGTATACTCTAATGTGAGTCCCAACAGTCAGCTGAGGCGGTGGCCGAGTTGGCTAGGCGTCGGGTTCACGAATTTTTGGCCGCGAGTTCGATACTAACGCTCAAATTTTTTTTTCAATTTTTATTAGTTGATTTGTTTCTATTGTCTAGTAATTTTTGGGATATATTATTTGCTGAAAGTTTACTGTATTTATAATTACATTTTCACTAATTAAAAAATATTTTTCGCAATAAAGTTGAAAAAGAATTGGATTAGGATTATCAGCAAAACTTAAATGGGAATAAGGACCGTTTATCACACATATTCAACTCTTTTCTTTTACAGGGAGCTAATGCTTCATTGCAAATTATTATTGTACACATTTATTAATCGATTTTATTGTATGACGTACAATGTTTTGGGTGTTAGTTATCGTAGAAACATGAAAAGCAGAGATCTAGATTACACCATGCACACCAGAGGCGTATCCAGGGGGGTGCGTATGGTGCACTCCCCCTGGATATCAAAAGCAATCAATTTTTCTACTTTAAATACAAAGACTTCAATAGATATACAGAAGAGATCAAGACGACGGCTGCCTTGGCTACACCCGGGAGAGGTACGAAAAATCCACAAAATTTCGAAACAAATAGCATATTTTTGAAAACTTCTACCATGTAACATGTAAACTTTGCAGGAATAAGATAATATAGAGTTTTATTCGTCAAATAAAGCAAAAACGAAAAAAATCGGTCCATATTTATGTATTTTGATACTTGAAGGAAGAATACCTTACAAGTCAAGAAACGGATTCATACGTGTTATCTTATGGAAAAATGTTAATCCCCTATGCTGGCAGCACTGATTAATCCCGGTTGATCAAACCTTGACCATTCACTAAGTTAGGATGTAAGGAAGAATCATACCAAATTTGGTTATTCTAGGTTCAATCGTTTAGGAGTAGTTCCATGAACAAATCAACAAACCAACAAACACCCTTCATAACATATTATAGGAGATAATGGGTGTCACGTAAATTGTTAATCCAACAATATGCCCATTCCTGTGTTAATTAAATAGGAAAAATTAAAAGAGAAAAACATTTTTAATATAAAAAATGTAGTTCAAATCACTTTTTATTGGGGTTAAAATGGCACCTTCTTCTTGCTTCTATGTTTTGTAGTTATTGCGCTATAAATGCACAAACACACAAACACTTTCTTCAAAATATTTATAGTAGAGATTAGAAGATAATTCAATTAAAAAACAACAAATATTTGGTTTCCATGTAAACAAAGTAATATCGTACCCAGAAATTGAAAAACGATATTACATTAAAATTTTTCCCATATAAATGCATTGAACTCTCAATTTCAACGACAGTGGGAGTTGTCATGGTAGCTTATCATTGGTATTGTAATAAAACTGATAAAATCAAGTATTTTATTGATTCTAACTGCATTTCTACGTGAATTCGACCAGAATTCGGAATCTGTCTTCAATAAAAATAAACTTTGTTCTTTCCCGCAAAGAAGTATCCTCTCTCTCTTAAATGTAAGAAGGGACTATATAATCTAAATATAAATGGAGTGAACTCTCAATTTCGGTGACAATGGAAGTTATCATGGTAGCTTATAATTAGTATTGTAATAAAATTGATAAAATCACGTATTTTATTGATTCTAACCACATTTCTATGCAAATTTGACCAGAATTCGGAATCTATCTTCAATAAAAATAAACTTTGTTCTTTCCCGCAAAGAAGTATCCAAGTGTCAGGTTTGTACCGTGATTTGAGTATGTAATTTAAAAGTGCAAATTAAAAGTAGTCTACACTCATCCCTGTATTTCAGTTGCAGAACGCGGCAAAATACATGACATTCGATAATTAAATCGTTCGCCATTTCGAATCAAAGTGACGGACAGAAACAAAACCTTGACCATTCACTAAGTTAGGATGTAAGGAAGAATGGTACCAAATTTGGTTATTCTAGCTTTTATCATTTAGGAGGAGGTCCATGAACAAACTAACAAACATACCCTTCAAAATATATTATAGTATTGTATCTCAAAAAATATTTTAAGTGGGAGTTTGGGAGCATTGATTTGGGTTTTCGATGATAACTCTCGAGTAAATTAACTTAGGAAGTTCAAATTTGATATTTGTCACTTTCAATACAAGATCAATCTCCTATATACAGATGAAAGTTTGTTTGTTTGTGCATCTATACACTTCCACACCGTTCAAGAAAGAATAATCAAACTTTTAACAAATACTTTTTTGACAAATAGGAAGGTCATAGACTACTTTTTAATCCCAAATGTTTTATATTAATTGTACAAAAAGCAAAATAACTTTGTATGCTAATGCATTGCCATCTAGAGATGAGTCAGAAAGAACGGGACAGTTCTTTTCGAACAGTTCTGATGCCTAAACTGTTCAATAACATAACTGTTCTCATAAACTTCATGTTCTCAATGAACAGGTAACCCCACATCTTATACACAGTGAGAAAGGTGGGAAACGACTACTTCCTTATCTATAATTGGACGGCGGGTACTGATTAAACTACGCGTATTTTCCCAAGTCATACCTTTGATTTGAATCAAATTTGGTACGATTGTGGAATGCTCCTAGGAATAATTCATACGTGATTTTTGTTTCTCTTTGCCTGTTTTATTCAAAATGGTGACCGAGTGAATTCTTAAATACCATGTATCATCTAGAATTCCGATCGGATTTGAACCAAATTTCCCCAGGCAACGCCGGGTATTTCTGCTAGTAAGTGAATAAAATGTATGTTGCTGTAATTTTAGTTAATACTCTTTATTTAATTACGAATTGAAAATCTGAGGTGTAATATGGTGTCTGTATTTGATTGACGATAAACGGCTATTTTTTTTACGAGAATAAGATCCCGGAGGATAACAAGGTCAAATTACTCTTTTAGTGGAAATTGTTATGAATAAGTGAATAAAATGTATTTTATGTCGCCGTAGTTTTAGTTATTACTCTTTATTTATTTATGAACTGAAAATCTGAGGCATTCATATTTGTTGCTAAGCTGTCTAAGCACTTTAAAATCAAAATTTTTCCTTGCGTGGCCTTTTGAAAAGTGGGGGTCAGCTTACAATCATTGTCGGCTTAGAATCGATTAAATACGGTAGATTTGTTACCATTTTTATTTTTTGGTCAATTTTTCGCAAAAAAAATGCATACTATATACGTAAAATTACAGTATGTTATAACGTACACTTTTGTTCAACACTTCTATTATTATCGACCCCTCATCGACCCCTTAGATATTATCGACCCCCTGCGCAGCCCCATCCACCCCAGGAGGTCGGTATTGACCACTTTGAGAACCCCTGTTGTAGACTTTCTAGTGCCAACATTGAGGGGTTGCTGCAGTTGGTTATTCCAAACTGTCATTAACTCCTGCATGCTTCCCTTCCTATATCATCAAACCTTATGGGAACAACTGCTTCAATTTACATCATTTCAATTTACACCATACTTTCAAGATTTCATCCGCGACATAAATCGGGGTATACCTGTACTAGATTTGCTTGCCTGACCTCAGCATGAGAAATACAGGCAACTCTCGAGATTTGACCAAATCCAGAATTCGACTGCTTATTCAACCCATCCGATCGATCGGTCGAATTAGGAACTAGTTTATGCGAAGTAATTTTCGGCCCGCCCGACCACGAGAGGTTTAGTTTCAGTCTAGACATTGTTATTTCTGCTCTAGTTGTTTGAATTTGTGCTGATTTGACATTTGGCTGTTTAAGATTAGATCATATTTTCAGGAACGCATCCCCGTCGAATCTCGGGAGTCGCCTGTACTCGATTCTGAAGTGGGTGAATTTGTCTTCCTCAATGTATACCAATGTTGGGATAAAAATATTTAATGCTTATCTAATCCTACCTCATGTAACATTGATTCTTTAATTTCAACAGTCCAAACTGGGAAAAATGTGCTGAGGTTGAAGGTGATGTTACAACTGGCAAAGTTCCTGATCTAATTGAAGGAAACCAGTATGAATTCAGAGTCCGTGCCATCAATAAGGCTGGTCCTGGTGAACCAAGTGATGCAACTAAACCACATGTCGCAAGACCCAAGAACTGTAAGTATCATTTTAAAAAAACAGGAATGTTCATTTACTAATCCAAAATATTTATCTGCCAAAAGTTTTCTTGGGTTTTTTAAAGTATATAGAGATAACAATTTCTCTTTTCTGTAAAATTTCAGTGGCACCACGCATTGACCGCAATGCATTACTTGATATCAAAATACGTGCTGGACAGAACTTTGACTTTGATGTACCTGTAATTGGTGAGCCACCTCCATCAAAGGAATGGACATTGAAGGGTAACTTGGTTATCAACAGTGATCGTATCAAGGTCATCAACGAAGACTATAACACTAAGTTTCGTGTCATTGATGCTAAGAGGGTAGACAGTGGAACTTACACCCTAACAGCAAAGAACATAAATGGTGTTGATACTGCAACTGTAAATGTGACAGTACTTGGTAAGTTTATCTTTTTAGTTTGGTTCATAGTTGAATTAATGGTGCTGAATATTTACATGCTAAACTGATTCTTCTTTTGCCTTTTAAACTTTGCAAATTAGTTAAAGCAAAGTAATGAATTTAAGGAAAATAGTTTTCTTACTGATTTATAATTTTTAATAAAAATGTGATATGGTTAACATAATAAGATTGATTTTATATGCAAATTTCGTAATTAATAGTAACAGAGGTTGAATATGTTTTTGCTAGAGTTATTTAGATTTGAGACATATTGGTAGGTTGAATGTATTTAAAATATAATTCTGTTGCTTCTAGATGTGCCACAGCCTCCAGAAGGTCCCCTCAAAGCTGAGAACATTACCAAATCCTCTTGCACCCTTTACTGGAGACCTCCTAAAGATGATGGTGGCTCAGAAATCACTTACTATGCGCTTGAGAAATTGGACACTGAAAACATGCGCTGGGTACCTGTTGGTGAATGCAATGGAACTTCAATGAGGTATAATATCAAATATTTATTTTTTAATTTCAATTCACAATTGCTTTTGTAAAATTTAGTTTTTGCAACATTTAATGTGCTAACAGGCAGTTACTATTTTATTTACTTGAGTGAAGAACAAGTTAATTTTATTATAATTTTTCATTGAAGTATGAAGATGCTTTTATTACACTAACTGTTGTTAATTGATGAAAATGATATGCTGTATAAATATTCCATGTTAGCCTTATTGTGCTTTTCCAGGGTTGACTACCTCATCGAAGGCCATGATTACAACTTCAGAGTTAAAGCTGTGAATAAACAAGGTGAATCTTTGCCGCTTACTGGTACATCTCCTATTACTGCCAAGGATCCATTTGGAAAGCCTGATAAACCAGGAACTCCAGAACCTGTTGGTGAGTATCAAAAAGATACATGGATGGCTATTTAAGTTTATGGTGGGCCATCATAAATGAACAAATATATGATTCATACAAAATTCATGCTTAAATTAGTTGCCAAATTTTAACAGGTTTTAGATAATAAGAAATTTATCTTTTATTTAACTGACTATTCCCTAGAGAAAAAAACCATAATTAAACTGAAAACTGTGGTTTGTCATAGCACTCACAAGTACAATGTTACATCTATATTTGGCATCTCAAACTCAAAGCACATACGGGCCAAATGCATTATTTTGAAATATATGATAGGTCGGTAACTGCCAACTCTCCCGGATTTGCTGTAAGTGTCTCAGAATTGGACTTCTCAAGCTTCTTTTGTCTCCCAGATTTAAGAGTTTTTCCTCCGTTTTTGGTTAAAAAAAATCAGCAGAACCATTAACCTTTCTTGCTCCATGGTACAAGGGACCACTTGTTCCGAAACTGAATTGGAACTGATTTTGACTGACGTATGGGGTATTAATACCTGTGTAAACAGTCAAATAGAAGATATATAAACCAGCCATCCCTGGTCTACAGTAACATCAATACCATTTGAGTACAGAATTTGAATAGGAATAACAGAATTTTTAAAATTTAATTGTATTTTAACCTTTGCTGACACCCATTATTTCTCAATCTTTCATTAGATTGGGACAAGGATCATGTCGACTTGCAATGGACTCCACCAAAGAAAGATGGCGGCTCTCCAATTACATCATATATCATTGAAAAGAGAACCCGATTTGGGTAAGAATCCATAATGTAGTAACAATAATTTTAATGTGATGATTTGCTGTCTAAGGTCCAGTTTGTTGGTATTAATTATACAGTAAAACCTCTATATATCGAAACGGAAGGGGCCAGATTTTTAGGCATTTTGATGAATGGAGGTTCACTATAAAGAGGTTTACCGTAAGACCTTCACATTATTATTCATAAATGCACAAACTGGTAATTAAAAGTACTATTGTCTTTTTAATTACTATATTAGTATACTGTATCTGCTGGAATACAAGCCGATGTTTTTTGTCAAAATCTATCATGAAAAAATCACCCCTCGGCTTAAATGTGAGTCTGAGGAAAATTTGGGTTATGGTTAAATCTCAAAGTCTCTCATTGCCTTCGTGTTCAAATGATAGTTCTATATATTTCGTAAAGTAAATATTTGACCTACGATGAATATATATAAAAATATCTTGGCGAGATAGATTGCGTAAATTGACGATTACTCAAAATGCGTTGACAGCTTTGAATGCTCAACTGTTTGAATTTCAGTAAAACTTCACATGGAACGTGTATAATTATAAAAATGCAGTTTCTTACGGTAATGTAAATGCTAATTTCATTGGAAATAGACTTGGATGAAAAATATCTTGGCGAGATCACTGTTACTATATTTGACCTTTTGCGAGAATGAAGATGAATGAAATTATTGTCACTGAATGTGGAACATTAATCAACGATGCAAAATTATTAATTGGAGTAATATTTAAAAATTTCAACAACTAAACCATTTCCCACACATTTCTTCGATCTCGATTAATGTATTCTAAGATGTGCATGAATGCCCGGCACACTTTAGCATAAAATCTAAAAAATTTACGTTTTTGCCAAAAAATTGTGGAAATTTTTGTGGGGTCGGCTTTTATTCAGGCAGATACGGTATTTATGTATACACAACATAGATTTAGTATATTTATAATATAAATATAAACCTAAATGAACAAAAAATGAATATGTACTCTACCTATTGTTTACTGGAAAAAAGCTGGTTATTTCAGTCTGTGTCATCTATTTCTTAAATTCATTGGATATAACATTTTCTGTTTTATTTAGTAGCAAGAGATTATCACCACTGCAATCCTCCATATTGATAAAAAATCTTTCTAGCATACTCAAAGCCTCTTGCACTTCACTCTTTTTACTTTCTCCAAACGTAGTACCTAATGGGAAAGTATTGTGATCACGAAAAAAATCGACTTTGAGATTTCAATGGAAATACACATTTTGAGGTCCCTAGAACACGTTTAGCCTATTTTTGGAATGATGTCTGTGTTTGTGTGTGAGCTCGTGTGTCTGTGTATGTGATATTTAACTCAAAAAGTACTTGACATATCGTTACCAAACTTCATATATAACATTTTAGCATGAGCACAAAGAACTGATTAGTTTTTGGACAATACCGGTTAGCTGGAAGTCGAGGTTAATGCAAAACCCAATTCGGTTTTTGCGATATTTCTCTGGTAAAACATCATTATTATATATACAGTTCTATACAAAGGTTATAGAGAATGTAATTTCCTACAACTTTCATTTGAAACAATTTTCCAAAACAGTTGTTGTTTAGGAATTATTTATAAATAATCGGTTTTTTCGGTTTCCATCAAATATCTTCCTAAAAATGTCGTTATTGGTAATCTTTCTGAGGACCAAAGTTGTAGAGAATAAGATTTCTTCCAAGTTTTGTTTGAAACAAATTTTCATAGAACCATCCATTTCGGAGATATTTAACTTTTTCTTAATTTTTTGTAATTTCCAGTATACAGTGTCACCACCATGTAGAGGTGAATTCTGTAAACATATTCAAATTTTTCTAATTTACGGCAATAAGGATAACTGTATTCTTTTACGATATGTAATAATAATTTTTCCTTATAATGCTATTCATAATAATTTAACTATCTATACCCAAAATATGGAGAAAGTCATGCGTTGGCCACATAAGATTTTTTTGAGTTGGAATTATTTCCTCTTCATCATTTTTTTCTTATTCCTTATTAGTCTCTGCAATAGTCTCCCTTTCAACTTCTATCTCCACTTCTTATACCATTTCTCCCTCAGTTGGTGCGCAAGTTAATAGGGAAGTGTCAACATGAACAAAATCATTAAATGATGTTTGAAGATGAATTATTTTATTGATTTCATCCCATTGTAAAGGTTCATCATCTGATACTTCATCTTCCTCATATGTTGTCCTCATAAATCCTGCCTTTATGAAGCATTTATTAACCCTTTAAATCCCAAGCAGCCGATATATCGGCCGCAGCATTTCATCCTGAAACTCCCAAGCGGCCGATATATCGGCCGCAGGTTTAAATTCAAATTGCAAATGAATGAAAACATGTATTACTTTGAAATTTTTTCTGTACGAAAGCCTATATAATATAGCATCGATTACTAATAATTTTATAATTTTTATTTTGTTTTTAATATTTAAAAAATGTGACGATACTTCGGTCATGCGCATAAACACAATTAAATGGATATTGATGTTATTTGAAAAATAATACAACTTCCAAATACTGATGTATTATAAAGGAATTTGCTTCTCAAAGCGCTAAGGACAATATTTCATTGATAATATTATTTGGTTTGTTCCTCCTTATCAAAATTTCTGACCCTCATCAATGTTTGTGTCTTGCGAAACTTTTTTTCCTTCTAGCGTATGCAGCTAACTAATACGCCGACGATAAGTCTCTGCAAGCACGACGCATTTGCATTTTTGTTTATCTGAATGACACTTTGTAATCACATTGAAACATATTTGCTTCAGTTGCTTCTCGTGAGGGTATCGTTGGCGTTTTCAGATCCAAGTTTGCACCACGGAGACGGCCAATTCAGTTCGTATTCGCAGTAGTGCGGTAGAGTACGTATCCCTCTCTTTGTCACACGTCTTATTTTATTTAGCACTAACGAAACTTTCATTAGTGCATTTCTACCAGTAAATATAAAAGTTTGGTGTCTGTTATAGTGAGTACACTGTACATTTCATTGTAAAATTACCCCCTCATAATGGCTGGACCGTCACACGTAAAGGATCACGAAATTATGGACTATTTAGACAATTCATCCGATGAGAGTGGAACAGATTTCCAAGAAAGTGACATTGAAACTGAGAGTGTTAGTGATGATGTTCAACATCCTTTACGGTCGACGCATGCTGTTTTGGACAGTGACAGTGATGAAGAAGCGGATTATGAGGAATGGAGAGAGATACTATCCCCTGAGGAACCACTGCACACACCGGAAAATTTCCAAGAATTGGCAGGCCCTAAGCATTTTCCTCCCTCTGACTCTTCTCCAATTTCATATTTTAGTCTTTTTTTCACAGATCCCCTTCTAACTCTCTTTGTTACTGAAACTAATTGGTATGCCCAACAGCACATCTCCACCCAGACGGGAAGATCTTCACCATCACTAAGGTGGGAAAATGTGACTGTGGCAGAAATGAAAGGATTCATGGCCTGCATTTTGAACATGGGGATTATCAGGAAACCTACTATATCCTCGTATTGGTCGACTGTGTCATCTCAAAGTACTCCTTGGTTTGGAAAGATGTTTCCAAGGAATCGCTTCCAACAAATTTTGAGGTTTTTTCACTTGGTTGACAGTCAAAAATGCTCTGGGCCTAAGGATATGGAATATAATCCCTGTGTCAGGTACCAACCACTTGTTGACCATGCAAACTCTGTATTCAGACACCATTATACCCCTCATGAACAACTTAGCATAGATGAAAGCCTAGTAGGAACAAAGAACAGGACGAGTTTGTTGCAGTACCTCCCAAATAAGCACCATCACCATTGGGGTATAAAGTTTTGGATGCTCTGTGATTCTGTGACGAATTATTGTTTAGGTTTCTTTACTTACAAGGGTAGTGCTTGCAAAGAAGAAAAGGCAGAGATGAAAGAACATGGATTGGGATATACTGTGGTAATGAAACTTCTGCGGTTAGGCAATTACCGTATTCACCTGAATCTAAGACGACCTTTTTTTCCAAATTTTCAGCTGTAAATATCAAGAGTCGTCTTACATTCGAATACGAAGTATATTTAAGCATTTAATCAATGGTTTTTACAACAAATGGTATATTAGAGTAAACAATTCACAACAGCAAATTCAAGTATGTACATAAAGAAGTGAAATAAACAAATAGTAATAACAATAAGAAACACATAACGGGAATAATAATTATTTAGACTAATAACCATCGTCGACGATCATAACACAGACGACGTACTTTCATCTTGCACGTAATGGCAACCGCAATGTCAAAACAAATGAGAGCGGAAATCATTGGGATTCCCCTTTCAAACGACGCACCGAGATTCACTAAGTGTGACAGTAATTTTGAGTTGTGGATTCTTGATTTAAATGCACAACCCTTAAGTTAAAATGACAGATCATGTTGAAGTACGTGGCACGAGTGCAAAGGGAAAGTTAACAAAGGAATTAGACGGAGCTAAGATACAAATTTTAAGCTGATCGTGATAAATTACGCCGAAAAAACTAATAACTGTGATGCGAGTAGAAAGTTTGGTGTATCTGAGGCAAATGTGCGTCGATGGAAACTCTCAAAACAGGAACTAGAAAAAACCACAAGGAAGTCGCTCAGTGGTCCAAAATTAGGCCGATTTCATGGCATTGAAGAAGAAGTAGTCAAGTTTGTGCGCACCATGAGGAAGAACTGAAAGTATTATACTTAAAGCTAATGAAATTACTAGAGGACTTAATATATCATTGCAAGAATTCAAGGCCAGCAGAAGTTGGTGCGTGAGAATGATGCGACGAAATAATTTTTCTTTACGGCGACGAACTTCGCTGTGTCAGAAATTGTCAGAAGACTATGTTGAAAAACTTCTCGCTTACCAGAAATACGTAATTGGACTTAGAAAAACTAATAATTACCATTTGAGCCAAATAGGAAATGCCGATGAAACTCCGGTTTTCTTCTACATGCCATCTAATTATACTGTAAACGAAAAAGGTGCGAAGTCCGTCCTAATTAAAACTACAGGCAACGAAAAAATGCGAGTCACGGTAATGTTGGCGGTTTTAGCAGATGGGACTAAATTACCACCATATGTGATTCTAAAGCGGAAAACAATGCCTAAGAAACATTTGCCAAGTGGAATAATAGGCGTCAAGAAAAGGGGTGGATGACTAAAGAACTAATGAGAGATTGGTTACATGTGGTGTGGAATAGCCGGCCAGGAGCTTTACTGAAACAAAGAGCAATGCTTTCACTGGATGCATTCAAGGACACTTATCTCCTGAAATTAAAAACATAATGAGTGCGATGAATATTGATCTTATTGTAATACCTGGAGGAATGACATCGCAACTTCAAGTTTTAGATGTTGCTGTCAATAAGTGTTTTAAAAATAATTCAAAGGTTTTGTATTCTGAGTGGTTACAGAGTGGAACTCACACTTTAACACCAAAAGGAAATCTTAAGAAACGTGAAGTTGCAATGCTCTGCCAATGGATCAAGGCATCGTGGCAACAAATAAATGCAAAAGTAATTGTGAAAGGATTTAAGAAATGCTGCTTATCTAATGCCATGGATGGGAGTGAGGATGATGTTTTGTGGGAGACTGATGATGAAGTTGAGAGTGATAAAGATAGTGAGCATGAGGAAAATAGTGAAGGTTGCATAGACAGTGATGATGACTAACACGATAAAATGATTTTATGTAGCACTTGGATTGAAATGTTTTTTTGTTGTCCTGAAATGAGTATATTCTTTCAATGTATTTACTTTATTTTTAATGTTATCTTAAAATGAATGCTACCGTTTAATTTGTTTGAAAACCTGAGTGGTTCTATTTGTGATGTGATCTTATGATTTTAAAATGTTAAAAGACAATGACATTCAAGAAAAGTATAAGAGAAAATAAATATTTCACAAGATTTATAATTTTTGTAGTCATGAAGGTCAATTTGAGCTTTTTTCTCTTTTGGAATCATCAAAATGGGAGGTCGTCTTAGATTCAGGGTCGTCTTGGATTCGGGTGAATACGGTATTTTCACAAAGGATACCATATTTTCATGGACAATTTTTTTATGTCAGTTCCGCTAGTGCGTCAACTTTATAAAATGGGTACATATATTATGGGTACAGTCAGGAAAAACCAAAAGTATCTGCCTGAAAAATTCAAGCAGAGATTTTCGGTAGGAAAAAAATGTACTTTCGTTCTGGTCATGTACTTGCATGTGCATATAGAGAAAAAAGTTCTCAAAAAGGACCCATTATACTTCTTTCAAGCAAGGCAACAGCGAAGGAGGTAGAAGTAACAAAAGTGAAACAGGGCTACAAGAAACGTTCAGTGAAACCAGAAATAATTGTGAACTACAACAAGTTTATGGGAGGGATAGACACATCTGACATGATGTTGTATACCTATTTAGATGAAAAAAAAAACAGTAAAGTATTGGAATAAAGTAGCATTCAACATAATTGAAAGGATGGTACTAAATAGTTACATTATCTACAAAGAGAATTTCAGAGGACCAGGTAAACTGCAGTCCAGACTTTTGTATACAGTGAATATTATTGAGGAGTTAGGAGTTGAGTGGTTGACCATCAAAGAAGAAAATAGAAATAATGAACGTGGTCCAACAGGAATAAGAAAATTGGGCAGCAGAAAAGAAGCAAGGTGTTGTGTTTGCAGTTCAAAGGACCAAAGAAGGAAATCAAGGACAGTATGCATCAAATGTAATAAGGGTTTCATGGTGAGTTTTATCTACGCAAATTACTAATCAAAATGTGACAGAGTTACCCTATTTTGTGTATGTAATATATATGTAAATAATGTATATTAGGCATTTTCTAACTAATACCATAGGAAACATAACTAACAGTTTTGGTAAATTTTTCATGTGCTGACAAAAATAAAAATTTTATGATTTTATTTTTAGTAAAATAACAATTTATAACAAAACAAATAATATTTCCAGACATTGTGAGTTATTCTACATAATGTTGATTATTTACAAGTCTCTAACTAATAAATTGAATCTGTGGTGATTTTATGAAAATGTATTAGAAATTCCATAAAACTGCGAGTTCCAAAGTTAAAAATTTTTATTCCATGTAATATATATGTCATGTATTTAATACTTAGGAATATTCTAACTGTTATTATAGAAAGCACAACTGCACAATAAAAGTTCATATTAGACAAAAATAAATTTTGTTATAATAACTTAAATTTCAATTATTGATAAAAAATTTAAAAATAATTTTGGTTTATATTTCTTTGTTAAACAACTATAAAGTGTACAACAAAATAAATGCCATTTCTAAAATCTTCGAGGTATTCTACATATTATTGAATATTTACAAGCTCCTAACTAATAAATTGTAGCCATGGTGATTTTTACTTTCTCATACAAAGTATCGAGAAAGTATTGTTTTCGCGAAAAAATTCGACCTCGAGATTTTTACGGAAATACACGTTTTAGGTGTCGCTGAATCCGAAAAAGTGGTTTTCGCAATGCCGTCTGTCTGTCCGTCTGTCTGTGTCTGTCTGTTACTGGCGCTGGAGCCTAGACAGTAGAGCGAAATTGAATGAAATCTCGTACTTAGGCATTTTATCATACTGAGCAGTGTATACATAGAATTGGTTGACATTGCTCAATAATTAAGAGTAGTTTATTCAACGCATTTTTAACAACAATCCGATTTTCTCGAAAATGGCTCTAATGATTTTGATCAAATTTCGTACAGTTAAGTGAGTTTACGCCTTCAATAATTCTGTATAGTTCATATTTCTCAAAAACTGAATATAAGGCTAGTTTATTCTAGGCAACTTTAACAATAATTCGATTTTCTAAAAAACGGCTCTAACGATTTTGTTCAAATTTCGTACAGTTACTTGAGTATACATCTACAATAATACTGGTTATTTCATTTTTCTCAATGAATGAATATAAGGCTAGTTTATTGTTGGGCAACTTTAACAAAAATTGGATTTTCTAAAAACTGGCTCATACGATTTTCATTTTCTTAAGATAACTAAATGACGCATTAGTACGTATATGAGAAAGTTTGTACAATGTATGTTGTACCAATTTTTTAAAAATAAATCAGAAATTTCATAAAATTGTACATGGTTCTTTTGGGCCAAAATATCAAAATGAGCTTGGGAGTGAAAGGGTTAATAGAGGCTGTTTGAACATAATTCCATGATAGGCAGAGCCTATGCATGGGCTGCAGTATATTCCATTTACATTTTGTAACATCATTTGTTTCATCCACGTTTCTTAAAATATAGAGCACCAACTGCTGTCTGTAATTTCTCTTAACACTAGATATTATGCCCTGATCTAATTGTGGCAGTTTACTTGTGAGATTTGGAGGAAAATACACTATTTTAACATTTCGCAACACAATCCCCTCAACTTTATGAGCAGTGCACTGATCCAGAAAAAGAACTATTTTTCTATTCTTTATGTCCATCTTTGCGTCAAGCATGCTTAGCCACTCACTAAATAAAGCTGCAGTTATCCATGACTTTTTAGAATTTCTGTATAAACAGGGAAGTTTTTTTATATTCTTAAAACATCTGGGTTTTTTTAAATTTCCCAATCACAAGTGGCTCTAATTTCTCAGTGTACTGTAAATCACTCCTTGCTTTTTTCCCCTCCATGGCAGGGTTCTGTTTTAACTGCAATAGTAATGGGAGTAAGTTATAAAAAAATCCAGCCTCATCTGCATTGAAAATGTCTTTAGGATCATAACTCACTAAAATTGTTTGCAGAGTGTTTTTCCACTCTTCTAGCACAATTGTACTTACAGAAGCCTCTTCCCCACACATTTTTAAAGTCCTTAGGTTCCAGCGCACTGTAAACTTCTGTAACCATCCATTTGACCCTTGAAAGTCATCTATTCCCATTTTCAATGCCATTTCCGTAGCCTTCTGTTGTAGAATAGGCCCAGATATAGGTATGCTTCTGGCTCTAGCGTCCATCAACCAAACACACATTTATCTAATTCTTCATTTTTCACTGTCCGAGATCTTTTATTGATGAAACCTTTATGTGCTGCTACTTCAGTTTCTTTATGTTTATTTAAACTGGGTGTTCGAGTCAACAGTGGTATGCCAAAGGTTTCTGCCACTTCTATTTTTCTTTTCCCCTCATCATTGACTTGGAAAATTGCTAACTTCGTTTCTATTTTCAGCAGCCATCTTTTTCTGAGATTTACCATGTCCATTATGAGTCTAAAATTAATTTATTCATAAACGTATTCATTAATTACTTGTGTATTATTTGTAAATATTGTACTTAATATTATACAAGGCATAATGAAGGATATTGTAATACACCTAACAAACTTTAATTAGATTTGGAAAATTAATGCATTAATAATTAAGTGAAAGTTGTGCAGTAATAAATAATATACTCACATGATTAAGGACAAAATTAACGTTAAAAAACACTTATTTGTAGATTATGTATCCACTATAGCTTAATGAAACAAATCAGTGTGGTATAACCAGTAATTTTAACAAGCTCCTTGTATTAGGCAAACATAAGCACTACATGTTCATAGAAACTTGATGCATACCGGCGTATACCTGGATGCCTGCATGAGGGGATAAACCAGGACGTGTGAGGGGATTCACCAGGCGAGAAATCTTCGCAGCAGAAGCAGTACCTATCTTAAATATTATGTCTATGTAACATTATAGTCATGTATTCACGGTTCTTTGCAGATGCGGTAAAAAGTGATATGTATGTAGCAGTGGTGCTTTGTTAACCTCAGGGCCGCGAAAGAATTGACTTAAATATTGTCTTTGCAATGTTGCAGTTATATATTCGTGACTTTTTCAGAGGCGGTAATAGTAACATGAGGATCACGAAAGAATTGACAATTAAATGCCTTTGCAACATTGTAGTCATATTTTCAGGGCTCTTTTCAAAGGCTGTGAAAATTAATAAGTACGTAGCAATGATGTGTTCAGGGCCATAGCTATTTGTATGCCCAGGGCAAACTTTCAAATGTGCACCCTTCTCAGTAAAAATTAAGTAGTATATACATTTTACTATTTTGACTTTTGATTAATATAAAAATAAACTTTAAATGATGTAATTTCTCGTTACAAATATATTAAATAATTTTCATTATCAAATAAAAAATGTAAATACTTAAATATTAAACATTTATTGTATGTGCTTTCAATACAGCAAATTCATCAATGACATCATCAAAATTTATGGTTTCTGCTATGGCATGTTCTATAGAAAGTCCTGTTAGTCTCTGCTGACTCATGCTAGTTCTTAAATAATTCTTTACTAACTTTAGCTTGCTAAAGCTTTGTTCACATGTTGCCGTTGTCACAGGTAATGTAAGAAATATACGGAGAGCAATAGATATGTTAGGGTAGCTTTCCACAAGTGAATAGTCATACAGTAATTGTAAAATATCGAAATGTGAGACGGATGCTAAATTTTTTGAAATTGTTAGAGCTTGGAATTTAAAACTTTCTATTTCAATGGGAAATTATCACTATTTAAGTCATTTTGATATTTCATTGCTAAGTTTTCAGCATGTTTTTTAAATTTAGTATTCCATTTCTGCAATGGCTGAACCAGGTAGAAAAGAAAAATCATTGGAGATTTCTTACAGTGAATCGTATCTCCAACTTAAATGATTAATTAAACTATCTATCACTTGATAAAATTCAATTTTACATCTTTTCTTCAAGGAATCCTCAAACTTTTCGTCGTGGTAATATACACGGAAAGCAAAAGAGCGAATCTCGAATTTTTGAGTAAATAAGCCAACTCCGGTCTATATGTTCTCCATTTGGCAGAATTTTTACAAACCACTTCGATAAAAATCGCCTAGCATCTTTAGAGACTGAATTTTGGAAATCGCCATCTTTTCCCTGATCGGGACCATGCTTTATGTGGTAAGATCTTATTTTATGACACATGTTAGGCCAGGATGTAGGATCATTCAAGTTTAGCATATTAGGCTGGATTTTTTTGATTGACTCTTGGCCCGGATTTGCCTGTTTCAAAGTTTCTTCATCATACATATCATTTTCTTCCTGATTATTTTTTTCAATATCACCCATCAAGATTTCCCTCTCTTGCAATTCTGTTATAATGTCTTTATCTATGGTTAAGCTTTCACCACTATCATTTTGCAGGAGCACCATTTCACTAAGTTTGGCGGAATTCTGCTGATAACTAGTACTCTCAGTCAGCCATTTTGTCCATTGCTGTGACATTTTCTTACACACCTCTTCTTTAGCTTTTCTCCTTTTTCGGAACTTGGATCCAGATGGGTGCTTTGACATTTTCGATCTTTTCAATGGTTAAACAATTTCCTTTTCAGATTACCTAAAGACAATAGAAAGTGTGCTCATAAAGTCTGTGTGAACTTCTTTAATTGTATAAATTTGCATAGAATAGATTAAAAATTTAGTAATGAAATAATAAACACAATTTTTCATTTTTGTATTAAATAATAGACAACGAAAATTTTCACTATTATTAAGGTCTAATTTTCGATTAAAAATTTTCATGAATTTATAAAAGTATTTATTAGATAATTTAATGAATTGACAGAACTTCAGAACACCTACACTAATCACAAACGGGTAAAATCGTTAGTGATTTCCTATTGAATGTTCAAGTATACCTAGATTTCAAAATTAACCTGAGAACTCTGAGGAAATATCAGTTGTATACTTCGTTATTAGATTTGTTGCTTTTTCATATAGGTCGTCATCAGTGGAAGAAATAAATTTTTCGGGGAAAAGAATAGTGAAATAGTGATCAAACTCAGACTCACCGTCTTTGATGTTTGTACAGTGAAACTCCCTCAAGACGGAAATCCATTTAGGCAGAAACCTGCAAATGCCGGAAAAAATCCTTGGACTGATTTTTCATGTATTTTTAACTCACTAAAATGGAAACTTTTGAGACGCAGACGGAAATCAATTATGATTTCAATTTGAATATTTTAGTACACATTTTAACTTGTGAAATGCAGAAAAAGAATAGGCATTAAAGTCGCAGAATACAAAGTCGCCGAAATCTAATATGTATCCTAGCTTGCAGTATATAATTCATACATACAATGTAGTGTTGGACCGTCTTCTCAACTTTTCAGCTTTGTGGATCAAATTTCAACATAGAGGAAAGTGATAAAAATTTTTCATTTTGTTGCAGCAGTATACGATGCCTAAGAGTAAAGGAGAAAATTTGGAAGGATTATACGTCAGTTTCAGTCGGATCATTGGTCAAAAAACTCCGTATATATTTTAAACAATACAGGAAAATTATCTACTGTAGAGTTTTTTTTAACCCCTTGTGCCATGCAACCTCACACGACTTGTCATTAGCAATTTTTGGCCCCTCTTTGAGTTGCACCCCCCTTTGAGTTGTGCCCCCCTTTGAGTTTTGCCCCCCTTTGAGTTTTGCCCCCTTTGAGTTTTGCCCCCCTTTGAGTTTTGCCCCCCTTTGAGTTTTGCCCCCCTTTGAGTTTTGCCCCCCTTTGAGTTGTGCCCCCCTTTGAGTTGTGCCCCCCTTTGAGTTGTGCCCCCCTTTGAGTTGTGCCCCCCTTTGAGTTGCGCCCCCCTTTGAGTTGCGCCCCCCTTTGAGTTGTGCCCGGGGTAGCTGCCCCGCTTGCCCCACCCTAGTTATGGCGCTGGGTGTGTTACCTGAGGATCGACAATTAATTTATGTTTAAATGACATATCTTTGCAACATTGTAATAATATTTCCATGACTCTTTTCACGGTGATTAAAATTAATACATACATACATACATACATAGCAGTGATGTGTAACTTGAGAATCACGGAAGAATTGACTGTTGGTGCTTGCCGTTGTTTCCTTTTAGAAGTGGACCGTAAATCTGAGTGAGTTGAACTCGTAGGGCATGGCATAGGTATTAATTATGCAACCTAACTTAAACTTAAATTGTTCATATTTGTTGCATTATGATAATACTTTGGCGACTTTTTCGAGAGGCGACTACGGTGGTTGCTTCAACAGGATAACCTTGTACGTACGTATGCATATACCATCGACTGATTTCTATTGGTTATTCACATGCAAATTTTCACTGCAAACTAGCTTAATTATTTTATCCTTAAACAGGAATACATTATTTTACTATAGGGAGGTTGTTTGTTATCAGGGGTGCATTTTCCCATTACGATATACGGAGAATTACGAAAATACGGAGGTACGATATTAACATACAGGTACTGTATTAACATACAGTTTTGGCGGGACCCAAACGATATTATGAAATACGGAGGTTTACGATACACGGAGGTTCACTAGATAGAGGTTTTACTGTACTTTGAAAGCCCTCTTAATTAATGCACCCTTCAACTTAATCAAATGTATTTTTACAGTCCATGGGAAAAGGCTGCTGAGGTCCCAGGAAATGTTACCAAAGGTACTGCGCCTAATCTCAGTGAAGGAGAGGAGTATGAATTCAGAGTAATTGCAGTCAACAAAGGAGGTCCTGGAGAACCTAGTGAAGCTTCAAGACCTGTTGTTGCTAAACCAAGATTCCGTAAGTATTGGCATTATAATAGTAATTGCATTTAAAGCATAAAATCATATAATAATCAGTATATTTTCTCTTTGAAATTATGAAGCTTCCTAGTAAATTTTTCAGTTTATCTGAGTGCAGTAAAAGCCCATTCTACCAGATATATCTCTGGGGCAATAGATTGAAACACTGCTATGTTTTCAATCTGAATTTTGGATGCATCTGAGTGGTTGTACAAGGCAATTCTCCTCATGCAGGTGTTTTGTTTTCAGGATTCCTGAAAGATCGCATATTTGCACAGTCTTTCATCATCGGTTGAGTGTTCACTATGTGTAATAGATAATTTAATGAACTGATGGACAATCTTTTATGATTTACTTGACTCCTGTATTTATGATTGTGTTCCTAAACTCAAAGTTAACCCGCTGCCATATCCGTTATGGTACGATAGCGAACTCGTTTCATTGCTGAAGATGAAAAGCAGGGCATTTAGAAAATGGAAGAGGATTAAATTACATTGCGATTATGTTGAATTTTTCTTTCATCGTTCTGCTTTTAAAAAATTACAACTTGCGAAATATTCTGCTTATCTGGAGGACATTGATTCTTCAATTAAAGACAACCCTAAAATATTTTGGCGGCATATTAGGCAGAAGGTGGGTGGTAGATGCATCCCTTCCTCCATCTCGTACAATAATACTACGGCATGCGATTCTTACAATGTGGCCAATCTTTTTTCAAATTACTTTGCTTCAGTATTCAAACAAGTTAGGAAAGTGTACAACGTATCACAAATGGGTGCGTTTCGTGCAATGGAGTATTAGAAAGCAATTATATACCTGTACGTAAGGGAAATAGCATTTTAAAGTTCCTTTCTTCATCATAAATACTCCATTTTCTTCCTATTTAACAATATTACATGCACACGTAAGGAAATTAAACGTTTGTTTGGAAGATTGTTTATGTTAGCAACAATGAAGTAACCATGCAAGAAATTTTCTAAGTTCAACTCGTTATAAGACATTCTTGTTTGATTTTCTCGATAACGGCTACTCCTACGATAAAAATATATAGGAAAGGAAATACTCTTCTTTACCAGTTCTACAACTTTTATTTGAAAAATATTTTGATATGAGCAATACTTTACGAGATATGACGAAAATTTAATTTTTTGTCCCCAGTAAAGTGGTACCCCTGATTGGCGTATGTGATTCATTTTTGCGATTTTCTTATTATATTTGATTGAAAGTCCTTAATATCAAATTTCATGAAAATCCGTTCAGTAGAAGCCGAGAACGAACGTGCGGACGGACAAACGGACCGACCAACGATAATAGGTGCTCACACTGTAAGCGAAACACACCTAAAAACCAGTTAAATCCTCATACGCTCATGAGCACGCTTTACACTTGAATTGCTCTTTTGCTCCTGTTTATTTTTCCGCAGATGAGGTTTTCTCTGCATTGAAAAGATTAAAGCCTGATACTTCCCCTGGACTTGATAGCACTACTTCACATATAATTCAACTCTGCGCTAGTGAATTAACTTATCCGTTACTCCTCCTTTTCAACAGGATAATACATTTTCAATCCTTTCCTGCTAGGTAGAAACAGGCGATAGTTTCCCCGGTTCACAAAAGTGGCAGTAAGTCTGATGTAAAAAATCGGTACAACACACATTGTACAAACTTTCTCATATATGGGTACTAATGCGTCATTTAGTTATCTTTAGAAAACGAAAATCGTATGAGCCTGTTTTTAGAAAATCAATTTTTGTTAAAGTTGCCCAAGAATAAACTAGCCTTATATTCATTCATTGAGAAAAATGAAATAACCAGTATTATTGTAGATGTATACTCAAGTAACTGTACGAAATTTGAACAAAATCGTTAGAGCCGTTTTTTTAGAAAATCGAATGGTTATTAAAGTTGCCTAGAATAAACTAGCCTTATATTCAGTTTTTGAGAAATATGAACTATACAGTATTATTGAAGATGTAAACTCAAGTAACTGTACGAAATTAAGTCGTTAGAGCTGTTTTCGAGAAAATCGGATTGTTGTTAAAAATGCATAGAATAAACTACTCTTAATTATTGATCAATGTTAACCATTTCTATGTAGACTCTGCTCAGTATGATAAAATGCCTAAGTATGAGATTTCATTCATTTTCGTTCTACCCTCTAGGCTCCAGAGCCAGTAACAGACAGACGGCATTGCGAAAACCACTTTTTCGGATTCAGCGACACTTAAAACGTGTATTTCCGTAAAAATCTCGAGGTCGAATTTTTTCGCGAAAACAGTACTTTCTCGATACTTCGTATGAGAAAGTAAAAATTATAGGCCCATCTCCCTATTACCGTTACTGTCTAACGTTTTCGAGAAACATGTTTTTAACAAATTAATAGTGTATCTTAGACCCATTCTCTCGGAACATCAGCATGGAGTTGTTCCTGGCCGGTCCACCGCCTCGAACTTGATCTCACATCTTCATGAAATTGTTACAAGTATTGAAAATGGTAGTCAATCTGATGCCATCTATGTAGACTTTGCAAAGGCTGTTGATAGCATTGACCATGGTCTACTTTTGGACAAATTAAATACCCTGGGTGTCAATGGTTCGCTGTTTCGACTATTGCAGTCATATCTCCATTGTCACTCTCAAAAAGTTGCTATTGATGGTAATTCTTTGTCTTTAACTCATGTCACATCAGATGTTCCCCAGGGATCTATTTTGGGTCCGTTACTATTTATTATCTTTATCAATGGCTTGCCAAACTGTATTTTGTGCCCAATTTTCCTTTATGCTGATGATTGTAAGATAGTTAAGCAAATTGACAATGCTGATGATGCTAATGATATTCAAAATGATATAGACCGCTTTTTCCTGTAGTGTCAACAATGGCACTTATATCCTAATATTCCTAAGTGTAAAATGATCTTGTTCTCTCTCAAGAAAATGATTATTTTGCACCCTTACAGCATTAATGGGACTCCACTCGAAAGAGTTGACACTTGGTGTAACACTAGACTCTAAATTAAACTTTAATGTCCACCTCAGGGA
The DNA here is from genome assembly GCA_036926305.1 of Uropetala carovei. NCBI lineage: Eukaryota > Metazoa > Arthropoda > Insecta > Odonata > Petaluridae > Uropetala > Uropetala carovei. The sequence continues at coordinate 5,898,319 of JAXCHB010000037.1, read as the reverse complement.
GATATGCTCCCAAGCATTTAGACTTCTGGGTTTCATCAAATGTAACTCATTTAATAATTTCTCCCTTTCTACCATAATATGGTTTTACACAACCTTAGTTCGTCCGACCTTAGAATATGCAAGTGTTATTTGGAACCCGGTGCAAAAAACCAAAATCGATGCTGTTGAAAGAGTGCAAAAACAGTTTATTAAGTGGTTGTGCTACAAGGAAAACATTGTTTACAACAGGGATGGCTACACTGACTTATACAAACTATTTGGAATTCATCCTTTGTGGCTAAGACGAAAAGTTTATGATGTCTCCTTTGTTCACAATGTGTTAAATGGTGTCATTGACTCGAGATTTTTAGTTATACTACTTGGCCTTGCGGTTCCTTCCTTCCTTCGGCATATGCCTCTTCTGGCTGTGCCTTTCTCCAAAAAAAATATTCACAAATATTCAACCATTCCTAGAGTAATCAAAGTTGCCAATGAACTTACTTGTTATATCGACTTTTTTAACGACACATTGTATACCTTAAAAAAGAAAGCCTATGAAATTTTTCAATAGACGATAATGCTTTGCTGTTATATTATTTTAATACAATTTTCTTAGTGTTTATTTTAATGTAATTATTATTATCATTGTTTTATGGCTGTGGCATCCTTTTATTATAAGTAATTGGGGAAACCTGTTTGTACTAAATAAATTATTATCTCCTCAGTTCTCTCAGCTGTTCTGCTGTTATTAAGTGAGGTACGGGCTTCGCCAAGCACACTCTTGAGTATCCAGGAATTTCCTTACTATACAGGCTGTGTTCAGTAGTACGGCTTTTTGTAATGGGATATGTATGTTTTTGTCTAGTCCTATTATCCTTATGCTATTGTGGAGGGATACAGGGACAACGCCAGTGGTTGATAATACTATTGGGACGATAAAGACTTTGGTCATGTTCCACATTCTTTCTATTTCGGATTTTAGTTCTGTGTATTTTTGATATTTCTCCTGTATGGTCTTCTGTATATTATGGGTGTTAGGTATGGCTATGTCTATGAGGTAGGCAATCCTCAACCGTTTGTCCTGCAGCACTATATCTGGCCTATTGCTGTGTATGGTTCTGTCCGTTATTATGTAGCGGTCGTATTATAACTTGAACTCGTCTGATTCTAATACTGAGGCTGGTTGAGGGTGATTTACCTTCTATTAATTTCCATTTTAATGCCAGACTTTGGTGTGTAATGTTTGCAGCCTGGTTATGTCAGTGGAGGTAATCGGACTGGGTCAGATAGCTGCAAGCAGCTGTTATATGTTGAATTGTTTCAGGTTTATCTTTGCATTTTCTACACCTATCGTCCTGCACTTGGGGGTTCTTAACAATATATTTCTGGTAGTTCCTTGTATTTATGACCTGGTTCTGGATGGCAGTGATGAATCCCTCGGTTTCAGGGAAGAGTTCCCCTCATCTGAGCCAGGCGTTTGATGCTTCCTTGTCGACCTCAGGGCTGCTCAGATCATGGGGGTGTCTTCCATGAAGGGCCATGCTCTTCCATCAGGTCATCTTATCTGCTGTAGTAATGATTGCCTCACTGTCCTGAACTGTAGTGTCTAATAAATTAAGAGAGGTGTATTTATTATCTGAACTGCAGATGCTTGCATGCAGTGCCGAATATTCTTTCCTTTGGTGGAAATTTGACCGTAAAAGACTGATTTGCTTATTATGAAGGTTTTTGATGTTCACTATTCCCCGTCCCCCTTCTGCTCTAAGTAATGTCATCCTAAGAGCGCTAGAGAGTGGGTGGTGCTTCCTGTGATTCGTTAATTCTACCCTTAGTTTCCTCTGCAAATTCTCTAACTCTGTGTTAGACCATGATATTACTCCAAATGAATATGTTAGTACAGGTATTGCTAGTCTATTTATTGCCTTCATCAGGTTTTTACTATTGAGCTCAGTTTGACAGATTCTTTTAAGCCGGGAGGTAAATTCTAATGTAAGTGATTTCTTTATGGCTGCATGATCTATTTTCTTAGACTGTTCAAATCCTAGATATTTGTAAGTTTAATATTCATCCATTTGTTGTATCTCAGTTTGCTGTGCCGTCTCAAATCCAATCAGTTCTATTGAATTTTTCTTTATATTAATGGTCCTACATTTGTCTAGTCCAAATCTCATATCTATATCTATTGAGAATTGTTCTACTAATTGTACTAGCTGCTGTAGTTTGGCTGGTGATGATGCATAAAGTTTTAAATCGTCCATATATAATAGGTGGGATATCTGGTGGCCTGTCTGACTGTTCCCTATCCGATATCCCAACCTAGCTCGATTCAACAGATTCGATAGAGGGTTTAATGCTAAGCAGAACCAGAGCGGGCTCAGAGAGACCCTGGAAAATGCCTCGATTTATTTTAATTTCAGTAGAGGTTGGGACCCTATTCACATCAGACACGTTGATAACTGTCCTCTACTGTTCTATTGTATGCTGCAGAAAATTTACAAGGACTGGGTGGATTTTATAAATGTTAAGGACCTCTAATAACCATGTGTGGGGAACGGAGTCAAAGGCTTTCTAGTAGTCTATGTAGCAACACAAGAGATTTCTATTTTTTCGTTTTACCTCTTTCAAAATGACAGCATCTATTATTAATTGTTCTTTTCATCCTTTCATGCCCTTCCTGCATCCCTTCTGTTAGTATGTTTTGGCTTTCTAAATGGGAGGTGATTAACTGAGTGACGCATGATGTGACTATTTTATAGATAGTTTGTAGACATGTGACTGGCCAATACCGTATTTGACCGAATATAGCCCCCTCCGAATATAGCCCCCCTCCGAATATAGCCCCCCTACCCATTTTTCTCACACAAATCTAGAAAATATTTTAATACCCTGAAAGGACATGATCTTTTTTAGGACTTTAATGTCATGAAACATGCTGTATAATTTGAATATCAAACTTGCACTCATTTAATAAAAAAGTACCAATTAGCGAGTGATAAAACGCCATGCTAATTAGAATTTTAAGGTTTTCAGATTTGTACCTCAGAATTCAGAGGGTATACTAACGAAAGAGATATTTGACAAGGAAATGAACAAAAATACATTTTTAGGGAGTAAAAATAAACTTTAAAAAGTCGAAATAACATACTAATTAATGCAGCAATATTAGCAAGCCGAAATAACATACCAATTTATGCAGCACTTTGCTCATATTTCAATGCGCAATGCTAATCTATCTTTCGTTTGTGTAATTAACAATTCGAGCTTAGCCAGGCAATTAGTCCATTCTCGGGTAAGGTCAATTTTATTGGTATTACCGTATTTACTCGTGTAAGCTGCGACCTTTTTTCCCAAAATGTCGTGTCGGTAAACAAATATACGTTAAGCTAGTACCCATGCCGCATCTATTATTCTATTTCTAAATTTCGGTGTATTTAGTCATTTTCATTCATTGTATAAAAATTTTAAATGAGTTTTAAGTTTATTAACGGGTGCTCCCCAAACTCGACGGCTTTCTGCTACAATCGTCACGGAGGCCACGGCGCATGCGCGACCAGTTTGGGTTGGTGGGGGTTTTCTTCTCACGGCAGACGATGCCTACCATGTTCAAATACGGCATGCTTCCTTTATTCTATGATACGTCTATGAAAGTCATAGCCACCATGATCACTGATCATAATTTTAGTTCGCCAAAAAAAATGACGACCGCTACGGTAGGGATCAGTGACCATATGGCTGGAAAATTACGTACATGACCAATATGACGACAAAAAGTGTTTAACAAAAGAGGACTACCGAGGAGATTTCTGCTAGTACTGATATAAAGAGATCACCCAATAAATTCGTCACGTAGGAGTGTGAAGATGCTTAAATTGCGCGTAGCATTTTTGAGAAATAGGAATTGGTGATTTAAAAAACCCTTTTTCGGCTCAAATAAATTTTTTTCCCTAGAGCTGGCTCAAAAACCGGGGTGCGCAGGATACACAGGGGCGCGGCTTACACGAGCAAATACGGTAAAACATGCAATTTGACGATAATGAGAGCGATCAGGTAATTGAAAAATCCTTCCTATATGGTGACGTCAATCAGCCTTGCAAATAAATATTCGCAACCCGAGTAGTTTAGTCTTACAATGGATAGAAACACTTACTGACTGGAATGAAATTCATCGTTATTGAAGCTTTGCACACTTGTTTGTACCCACCAAATTTTTAGTGCCCGAAAATAGCCTCCCCCCTCAACTTTTGCACTTCACTTTTGGCGAAAAACAGGGGGGCTATATTCGGTCAAATACGGTATTTAGAAGGATCGCTCGAGGCTTTCCCTTTAGGCAGCAGGTAGGTTTTACCTTCTGTCAGGAGTCTGGGCATCCTTTCAGGGCATTGAAAGAATGTGTTGATATTGCGGGTTAAATATGGGTGAAGGCAAGTGAATTTTTTATACCAATAGTTGTGGATATTGTCGGTACCTGTGCTTTTCCAATTTTGTGTGGCGCTAATAACTGACATGACTAGCTCCATTGTAACTTCAGGTGCTTGCATATTCAGTATGGCTGATGTGCTCGCTATTTCCCTAGATATCCAGCTTGTATTGTGTTGGTGAGGCACACTATTTTACCAGATGGATGACCAAAAGCTCGTTATCTCCCACAGTTGGTGAGCCTGTATTTGAGTCAGAGTTACAATTGGGTGAGTTCATTTTAAGTGTCCTATAGAACCTTCTCTCATCTGTGTTAAACTGATAATTTTGTTTCCTTCGTCTGCTACATTTCATATATCTGTTCAGTCTAGTCTTGTAGGCAGCCAGTTTTTGTTTCATTGTATCTATAAATTCCAATATATTCATATTAGGTGCGTCGTACCTTGTATGAACTTTATATTTTTGTTGGATTAGTTTTGTTCTGTTCCTTACTTTCTTGGTGGGATTATCCTTTGTGTACTCTATTAGGCGGGCTATGTCTGCTCTTAAAGTTTCAATTTTGTTTTTTATCCTCCTATGCCACTTGGGTAACTGTACGTCCTTGGTCGGTTTCGGGTTTTCGCTATTTACACTTTTTATTATTATTATTATTATATTCATTCATTATTACTCTATTTATAGGTAGAGTGTAAACCATAAACACGACTTATTCAAAGCAAGTGTTTATGTTATGATATTAATTTTGTGTAGACTCGATTTCGAGAAAAATTCTTACAGTTCTACAGGTGTTGAGTATCACAGCTTTTTGTAGTTCTATGTATGTTCCTTTTGGCAGATCTAATGTTTTCATACTCGTGTGTATTTCATGTGGTATTATAACAGTTGCAGATAATACTATCGGTATGACACTGACCTTCATCACTTTCCATATTCTTTTAATTTCTTCCGATAGATCTGCATATTTTGTTATCTTTTCTGATATCGTTTTTTGTATATTTTTTGAGGTTGGGACTGCTATGTCAATTATATATATATGCAATTTTTCTTTTTGTCCAACAGCAATATATCAGGTCAGTTATATTTTATAATTCTGTCCATCAAAATTGCTCTGTCGAAATATAAACGATATTTTGAGTTTTCCAGCACGCATTCTGGCTTGTACTTGTAGTACGGTTGTCTTTCAGTTAAAAGCTGGTATTTTATGGCGAGCTTTTGGTGGACAATGTTTGCGACTTGATTATGTCGCATTAGGTAGTCACTTTGCGTCATTATCGTACAACCGGCCGTAATATATTCTATTGTTTTGCTAGCGAGGTGACATTTTCTGCATTTATCATTTTCCATTCCAGGCTCTTTTATAATATGCTTTCTATAATTTTTAGTGCATATAACCTGGTCTTGAATAGCGATCATAAAGTCTTCCGTTTCTGGGAAAAGCTTCCCATGACAGCCATTTGTTCGACGCCACTTTGCTCAAGCTCATAAGTGTGCCTCCCATGCATTGCCTTCTCTTCTCCTTCTGACTCACTATTTCTCTCTCAGGTTGGTAGTTAACATTATTGAGGTCTAATGCAGTGTAGTGCAAGTCTGCCAATACTGTTGCTCTATGTAACAGTGAGCTAGTCTGTTTATCATAGAAAAATTTCCTAAGCTGGTTTATCTGGCTGTGTAAGAGGTTGTGTATGTCTATCAGACCCCTACCCCCTTCCTTCCTCGGAAGTGTCAATCTTATGACTGATGACTTAGGGTGAGCATGTTGGACTTCGTGAGTAACTTGCGTATAGATCTTTCTAAGTAGTTTATGTCCATTTTAGTCCACTTCACAACACCAAATGAGTACGTCAGCGCAGGAACAGCAAACGTATTTATGGCTTTTATGGTGTTTCGAGCATTTATCCTACATTTCGTTAATTTTTTAATTCTGTTTAAAAACATTGTTGTAAATTCCTGTTTCATATATTTTTGGTTAATTCGGTCTCTTTGCATAATTCCAAGGTACTTATAGTTGGCATCTTCATCTAAATGATTAATTTCCAATTCACCTATTTTCACATCTTCGTTGATTTCCTTATGCCTCATGTTTAGTACCTTGCATTTTGAGAGTCCAAATTCCATATGGATGTCTTTTGAAAAGTGTAAGTACTTTCGAGCAGTTTCTCAATCTGCTTGCTATTTGCTCCATATAATTTAATATCATCCATAAACATTAGATGTGAAATTTTATAATTTATATTGGCATTTGCTTTTATCTGGAATCCACATGTCGTTTCATTAAGTATGTTGGATAAGGGGATCAGGGCCATGCAAAACCAAATTGGGCTAAATGAATCTCCTTGGTATATGCCTCTTTTAATAGAGATATTAGGAATTTCTATTATCATAGTTTTTGTAGTAAGGTAAAGGGTTGTCTCCCATTTTTTCATAGTCATAATCAAGAATTAAATGAACTCGGGATGTACTTTGTATATTTTCAGGACATGCAATAGCCAAGAGTGTGAGACACTGTCAAGTGCCTTCTTATAGTCAGTGTATGCAGTATGAAGTTTCCTTTGCTTTTTATAGGCCTGTTCAAGTACTACCTGGTCTATTATTAGTTGTTCCTAGCACCCTTGATGGTTTCTACGACAACCTTTCTGTTCTTCTGGGAGGACATTATAATTATCTAGATGTTTATAGACTGTATTTGCAATACAAGCTGTAAGCATTTTGTACAGAGTTGGTAGGCAAGTTATTGGCCGATACATTGCATGTTGTGTTGTATCTCCCTCTTTGGGTATCAGGTAGGTTGTGCCCATCGTTAAAAATTTTGGCATATTTCCCAGGTTTTGTATCACTTCATTGAAACACTGCTGGATTTTATTATGAAGGCTAACAAATTTCTTATACCAAAAATTTATCGCAGCCTGGTGCCTTCCAGTTGTGTGTGTTCCTAATAGCAGTCAATAGTTCTTCCTGCATAATCATTGCATTATTCATATCCTGCATGTTTTCCAATGCAGTTATTTCTTCTTGTATCCACTGAGCTTCATTATTATGATTTATTGGCTTGTGCCATATTTCTTTCCAGAAGTTTTTAATATTTTCTCTTGCAGGTACTTGTGACTCATCTAAATGCAACGTTTTTCTCAAAAACATTCTGTAGAACATTTTCTCACTTTTTATAAACATTGCATTTTGGTTTTTCCTATCATAACTTTTCTTATATCGCGCTAATCTGCCCACTTTAACAGCCAATTTTTGCATTAGGGTATCAAGAATTTGTAGTATTTGTGTTTTATCATTTTCGTGATATGTATGTATCTGGTTTCTTAGTAAAATTGCAGCGACTTTTCTCATAAGTCTTCGGGTTCTGACACCTTGGTGATACTGTGTCAGTTGCGCAATATTTGTTCTTAATTCACATATCTGCTTGTTGAGGCATTTCTTCCAGGCTGGGGGTTTTTCTACATTTCGTACACCTTGTAGTTTTGGGATAACTGTAATTCCTAAGCTTCTGACAACAGTTAATGCGGCGCAATAAGTAACTACGTTAAGATCTTCTAAGGATTCTATATTTCTTACATATTGAGGTAGTATAACCTTGTTCATTCTTTCTATAATTTTAGCTGTTTGAGATGAAGAATGAACTTTTGGGATTTTGGGTTTCACAGTGGGATTTATTCCGCTATACTTTAAATAATTATCGTTCATTAAACTATTCAGTTCTTCATCTGAAACTATTGTATCGGAGTTGCTCTGCAGTTGTTCTTGAGCATTTTGTTCCATCATAGAACGATTTTGATCAAATTTCGTACAGTTACTTGAGTATACATTTACAATAACACTACCTATTTCATTTTTCTCAGTGAATGAACATAAGGCTTGTTTATTCTTGGGCACCTTTAGCAAAAATTGGATTTTCTAAAAACAGGCTCATATGATTTTCATTTTCTAAAGATAACTAAACGACGCATTAGTATATGAGAAAGTTTGTACAATGTATGTTGTACCGATTTTTTATTTACTATTTCTTTCTATACTAGCCTAAATTTCCATCAAATTGTAGAATAATTTTTTTTAAATATAAGTTTAACGATAAGTTCTTGCAGTTACAGGAAAATATTACATCTTCTCTTCTAAAAACCTTTTTTCTAATATCATTACTTTTTGTGGCAAGTACTGCATCCTTCAGGTTTCGTCCTGTTAGCTAGTGGAGGATATTTGTTAGGTAGTGTGCAGGAGTTTTTACTAAATCCTCGAGATCCGAATCAGTCAGCTGTGGAATAATGAAATTTTAACAGAATTATATCATCATATTACATTCACAATTTACAGGTTATTTTTTCTGTAACAAAGTCAGCATCTACTGTACGAATATCCACTGCTTTCTGATTTCATTTGTTATGATATTGAAATATATCAGTAGGTTATTATAACAGAAATTGATTTTAGAAACAAATTAAAACAGTATTTATTATATTTTTCAACATAAAATACAGTTTTTTGTTAGGAATCTTTTAACACATGCTATAACATTATCCATCATTTCATGTCATTTTTGTTCATTTCAAGAACAAGCACTTGAAAAATGAGAATGTCATTTTCTGAGGCAATAAGAAAGGACATTTTATTTATTGATGTTTATTTAGAGTTGTAAGCTTAAATTTCTTTATAAACATAGTAAGAAAATTATATCACAAATTAATTTATTCAATAATTAAATTCAAAAATATCGTAACTTTATAACTAAAGCCATTTGCTCAGAATCTTAGTTTAAAAATTTTGAAGGTGACTCTTGCCACCCACCAATTTTTCAAAACAATTCATCTGCAGTGTTATAGATGGCATTAATAGTCGCACAAATAGTGAAAAATTTAATTATCTTTCTATAACCATTTTGTCAGAATCTTAATTGGAAATTTTTTAAGGCCACCCACCAATCTCTCCAAAAATATTCTTGGACAGGGTAATAAACGGCATCATAAATTTGATACACCATGCAAATTTCTGCATTCTATCTCTTACTCTGTAGTTGTTATTTTGATTTAATTGATTGCACAGACAGAAAACAAATAAAATGTGCTAAAAAGTACCTTTCTCAGGTTCTTTTAGAATCTACTTTCAGTAAATTACCACTGAAGATGGCTGCTATATAGCCAAAATGTGCATCTGTTTTTTACTTTCTCATACGAAGTATCAAGAAAGTATTGTTATCGCAAAAAAAATCAACCTCGAGATTTTTACGGAAATATACTGTGATGCCCCTTTTTCTACGCTTCCTCACGTAGGCAAGGACAGCACACCTCACAGAGTTATCCTATTGGATACTTATAATAAGCTACAAGAAAAACATTTGGGCACCAGTGCTAAGGAAAATACTATATCTGCCCCAATACAAGCCGATGTTTTTGTCAAAATCTATCATGAAAAAATCACCCCTCGGCTTAAATGCGAGTCCGAGGAAAATTTGGGTTATGGTTAAATCTCGAAGTCTCTCATTGCCTTCGTGTTCAAATGATAGTACTATATTTTTCGTAAAGTAAATATTTGACCTATGATGAATATATATAAAAATATCTTGGCGAGATCGCTTGAGTAAATACTACGTATTTCATTTTTCTCATTGAATGAATATAAGGCTAGTTTATTCTTGGGCTACTTGAACAAAAATTGGATTTTCTAAAAACAGGCTCATACAATTTTCATTTTCTAAAGATAACTAAACGATGCATTAGTACCCATATATGAGAAAGTTTGTACAATGTATGTTGTACCGATTTTTTATTATGAATATGTTTGGGATTATTAAATATGAAGCTCGTAGTTGACATAAAACACTGAAAAATGTGATTTTATACAAAATTTAATCATTTACAAACATTAAAACAATTATTCACTTAGCTCTACTAAAGATGACTTTCTAGGAGTTGACGTTAATATTTCTGAGTGTTGCTTAGCTCTGCCACTATACTTTTACTGAGACCTATTACTAGACGACGGTATCGGCACAAGGTCATCCATTGTCATTTTAGTCGGTGGTGATGAAGTTTAAGTGCTAGAGCGAGGTGATGTTTCTTCATTCTGATTCAGGTTTGTCTGGATAGGCATAACGAAGTTTGAATCTCTGCTAGTTGAATGCATGGAAGTAGTTGATGATTGATTTAGTTTGGGCACAGAATGTGGCTGATTAGGCGACAAAGCTCTGGTATTTGAAAACAAGTTAGGACGTCTGAGAGACACCAACCCCTCATCATCATCGTCATTGTCGATAATCGGTGGCAGAATTTCTTCATGATGCGAAAAGGTGTCTGCAACATAGAAATCTTCATCCGTGAACACATTTGGGTTCAGTGGGTAGATCCCAGTTTACTTGAAGCCTGACACTGCTATAGCGATAGTCGTAACTCTTGAATAGGCTGCATTAAATAACCCTGCTAAGTCATAAGGGGATATTTATACTTGGTTGGTCGATTTGAAGCGAAGGTCACACTTGCGACGAAATGCAGCTTTAGGGGGGGAGAAAAATGTAACATCTAGAGGTTGAATTCAGTGAGAGCCATGGGGAGGAATAGACAGCATCGTCACACCATTTTCTTTACACAATTCGTAGGATTCTAAAGACGTGTGGCTACCGTGGTTATCAACTACAAGGAGAACTCGATTTTCCATGCTAGCTTTTGAGTGCTGAATAAAATGTTTTAGCCAGGCTACAAATAGAGTTTCATTGGACCAACCATTATGTGAACATTCATACATCGCACAGGGAGGCCCATCTTTTTTCAACTGAGGGGACATTCTTTTCTGTGGAAAAATAAACATTGGGGGAATGAAGTTTACTGCAGCGTTCATTGCACAGATTACTGTTACTATTTTCCCACGCTCCCATCTTGTAACAGATACAACTCTTTTTTTTCCATTTGTGGCGACCACATTTCCCGGATCTTGAACTGTACTTATACCAGTCTTGTTGACATTATATATACGATCTGGCATACATTCAAACTTAGACATTATGTCCTCTAAGTTGTCAAAGAATCTTTTAACTTCTTCATGATTAAATCCCTTAATCCTGTTTATACTTGTGGCCTCAGCTTTCCAAACACTCACTGTAGGATTTCTTTTTAAAAATCCGTAAAACCAGTCCTTACCGGCTAAACGCAATTCTTTGGAAAAGTTATTTGAAATATTATTTACTTCTGCATACTTAAAAGCTATCCTCCTCACTTCTAATGGACTCAAACCATAAAATAAGTCGGCTAACAGTTTTATTCTGTAAGCTAAAGCTTCCTCTTGTTCCAGGGTGAAGGTGCTGTTTCGTCCTAAATGTGGTTTGCTAGTCTTCCCCTTTAATTTTCTTTCCTGTAGCATGCTAAATGGAATTTTAAATGCCTTGCTTGCAGCCCGAATGGAATTCCCCTTACTGATGAAATCTAGTGCTTTCTGCAGCTTTTCTTCTGACCAGTTACCCTTGTCGGTTTTTCTCTTCCATGTTCTAGGCATCTACAACAGAAAATAACCCCTACCACTTACAGTTTACCCCAGAAAAACATGATTTATTATCACCAAATAATTAGCATTTAAGACAATGTCGGTAGTGTCGGTCACCTGACTGCCATTACCCCACCCGTGTTGACCAGGGCTACCCGACAAGCACACTAGATGAAAATTTAACCCACAGAAAAACATAAGTGACTTAATTTACTTACAAAATGGTGTTTTTTGTAGCTAATGAAGTAAGCAATGCATACACAATGTCACACAATTAAAAAAATAAGGAGAAAAAGTACTTACAGTGTCATAATTTCAGTTGAATATTAGAAGAAATTGCGATGAAAACAATAAATGCACCTCACTAATACCGACAGTGGCGGCTCGGGGGAAAGTAGTTCACAAAAATAGATAGAAGAGGACATCACTGTCCAAACCTCACCACGACAAACTGTATTACTACAAATTCACTGACCGATGCTCCCCGCTGACTGGCAATACCCCACTCTCCCCTAATGAAGATGAAGAAGACTGTGTAGAAGAGCAACGAGAGAACACAGACACGGAACAAGAAATTACAAGTGAGGAAGAAAGTGACAGAGAAGATGAGGTGGCAGATAAAGATTTTGTTTTCGGGAAAGATAAAATTACTAAGTGGAAATTAAAGGGACCTGAGCCAACTGTTAGAACTCGCTGTCATAATATTGTAACCCAATTACCAGGTGTGAAAGGAAATGCAAAAACTGCTAAAACGGTACTGCAATGTTGGAGTATTTTTTTTACTGACGATCCTCTTGCTGTTGTTTTGGAAGTCACTAATAAATTCATTGATTCTAAAAAAGGCCAGTACAGTAGAGATAGAGATTGTAAATTAACGGATATGAGTGAAATTAGAGCTTTTTTGGGCTACTTTATATGGCTGGTTTCCTTAGAAATAGTAAATTGAATACAAACGATTTGTGGTGTACTGATGATACTAGTGTTGAATTTGTTTGCCTGGTAATGTCTCACAAACGCTTTCATTTTCTTTTACAAAATATTCGTTTTGATGTCAAGGTAACCAGAAATGAAAGGAAACTTTTAGACATACTTGCACCTGTGAGGGAGATTTTTGATATATTTGTTCAAAATTGCTGTAAAAGCTATTCCTTGGGCGAATATGTGACAATTGATGAAATGGTGCCTAAATTCAGGGGAAGTTGTGGTTTTAGGCAATATATCCCCAGAAAACCCGGAAAATATGGAATTAAGATATTTTCATTGGTTGATGCTAAAAAATTTTACACTGCAAACTTAGAAGTATACGTTGGGAAACAGCCAGATGATCCATTTCAGGTGAACAACAGCTCTTATGATGTTGTAGAAAGATTGTGCAACCCAATTAGCAGCAGTGGACGTAATATTACTGCAGACGACTGGTTTACCTGTTTTACATAACCTCGAGGCCGAGTACAATTTACAACTCGTTTTGGTTTTCAAAAACATTGCACTTTATTGTCATACATTCCCAAAGCAAGAAAAAACGTTCTTTTATTTTCTACAATGCACCATGATTCTACAATCGATGACACCACAGGCACTGCCAAAAAACCAGAAATAGTAACTTTCTATAATGCTACAAAATCTGGAGTTGATATTATAGATAAATTATGTGTGACCTACTCTGTTTCAAGAAACACCAATTGGTGGCCCATGACCATATTTTATACAATGTTGAATGTAGATGCAATAAATGTTCAGGTTATTTACCTAGAAAACAGAAATTCCGATTCCCAGAAAACCGAGATAAGAAGACATTTCATTAAAGCACTTGCTCAAGAGTTAGTAGCAGAACAATTGTGAAGAAGGTCTCAAGTTACCAGTTTACCGAGACAAATAAAAAAAGAACTATAGAACTTAATTCTCACGTAGAATTAGAAAATGAAAATCCCCAGTCAAGTCCAAAAGAATACACAAGGAGGCAGAGGAAAGAATGACACAGAGTACAAATGTTGTTAGAAAAAGATGTTATATTTGTGAGCGAAAAAAGAATCACATGACGAAATATAGATGCACAAACTGTGACAATTATATTTGTTTAGAGCAGGGGTCCCCAAAGTGGTCGATATTGACCCCCAAGGGTCGATAGTAGAAACCATGGGGTCGATAAACTCCAGAGGGTCGTTCGGGGGTCGATTAAGCTTTTCGGCTCATATTCATAGATTTCAGGTTAAACCCGGAATAATGGAATTTTTACTAGATCCAATCTAAGAGAGTTTTAACGAGAGAGCTCAAGTTTGTACCAACAATTAGGTTAATTTCCAGGAACTGTTAAAGGTTAATGGTTAATTATTTCTGTGAAATATTTTTCTATTAAAAATTCCATGCAATTTTCAAACATCTTTTATATTCTCATTGATACTGCAATAAGTGTTATATAATCATTTATCTTGTGAATTGGTGTACCTTGTGTAATTGATTAATTTCTCCGAGTAATTTTTATTATTTTTCAATTACTTGAAAAGTAATCTATTACATTCTATGTAATTGTAATTTGCATGTAATTGTACTCAGTCACTTCTCTAAAAAGTTACTTTTACATGTAATCAATTACTTTTTTGAGAAAGTAATTTTAATCAAGCCCAATTACTTTCTTTCAGTACTTTTCCCATCACTGTAGCTATCGGAGTGGTGTTATTGAAGTGATAGCTGTGCACAGTGGTGTTGTACTTTATTTAATGATTTACACGTGTTCCGTAAATTCCTATATAGATTTTTTTGTTACAAATGAATAAATTATGTTGCCTCACCGAAATTAAAAATATTCTTAAATTATAATGAAATTCTTGGGGTTTATTATTAATAAATGGGATATCGCCAACGTCATCGAAGCGTGTGTAGATAGGTTCCTTGCTCTTTAATAAAATGTGGCGTTTATTCAGAACGCCACAGTACGTATTGTATTATTATACTTTGAAGGACAAAAATGCAAGTTACATGCTGGAATAGGTACTCTAAGAACAAAACCCTATTTTTCCATATTCCCAATTACTTACCACTCGCGAATTTGCCATTTGCGAGGGTTTTCAGGAACCTAGCCCTCGCAAATGGCGAGGGACTACTGTACATTCATTTCCTATCATAAATGCATTTTATACAACATTAGTAACAAAGACGTAGCTAGGAATATTGGCGCCTGTGGCCAAGTTATCAAAATTCGCCTTTTTATAACGCAAGTATTTCTATAGTAGCATTTATGTATTATTTCTAAAAATGATCAAGCGAATTACCTTTGAATGTATAATGTATGATTAAAATATAAAATATCTTGTATGCTTGGTTAATGTAACGTCAGTAATAAATATAAACTTTAGCTATAAAAATTAATTTATGTAAATTTTCATCTTAAGGATTCTGGAAAATATTAACAATAAGTCACATTGTCATTTATCCGAGACATTTAAATTTTTAGTTTAAAAACTCATCGCTACAAATATTGTTATTAAAATATGAAATATAAAATTCTATATAATGTTACTAGATGCATTCAATTTTATAACACCCATTCACGGCCGTCACGTCAAAAATTGCTTTCTGAGGCGAGGGTACTTTATGCCGTCCTTTTGCACAGTAACAGCATTTATATGTTTTAGACCCAATGAATTTTCTTAATTCCAAAAAATCTTGATATATTTCAAAAGGGGAACCTTTGGCCTTTACTTTTTCAGCTCCATTCTACAATTTAGTTCATATAATGTACATTAATTTTTGCGTTTTTATTTTCATGCAAGTAGCGAAATGTGGAACTCGTCTGCATAAAAACCCTATATAATTCTGAGGTGAATCTTATCTCGGCACAAAAGGAAGGAGCCATCGTCCACACGTAACTTATGTCAGTTACAATGAAACCCCTCAAAGAAATTTACGTTGTTTATCTCTTGACCGAGAGTGAGTCCGAGATGCGAGGGAAAGATTCTCGCGTTCAAGTTGCGTAGAAAACCCTCTCCCGTCACCATATCTCTGGTTCTAATGAACAAAATGCAACAATTTTTTGTGTATGACTTCTGTAATGTTTATGAATAATGATTTTGTAACTATAACATCTATATTAATAATGAGCTGTCTTTAAAAAAATCAGAAATGCAACATTTTCATGAAAATTTCCAGTCAAAACGTCAAAAAATTGATCTATGGTAAACTTTTCCCCTATTTGTTTTAGAGAGGTACACCCAGTGGATGAAATGTTTAGAAATATTTACATTTTTCGTCGAATAAGACTGCATATCAATAGATTAAATTGTGTTCACGATACTTTAAGCTATATGAATACTGCGAACGCACCGATCTTGGCCAATGGTGGACCTTAGGTATTTTTTCGATTTGAAAATTAATTACTATTATATAATTTATATTATGATTAAAATTCTGCATTTCCATGATGATTATTAGTATTTTAGAATTCCTCTGTTTCGTACAAAATACGATATCATATATACCAATTTTCTGATAAAAATGCTGCCATTATATTGATGAGCGATTACATACCTAGATGTAAAGTTGATCTATGAAGATGATGTCAGTGTTACTGTCTGAAACAGTGGTAAGGATGCACTTAGGACTCCTCTGCAGAAATTGAGTGTAACCGTAAAACTACACTCAGACAGGCTGCCCTACATTAGACGATACCTGCAGATGTGTACTTTTTGGAGAGTTAACTTCTAACCCGACCGAGTCCGGTGATCCCGTAATTCTGACTGGGAACTAAGATGCAGCAAGTGAAGAAATGCATGCTAGATGCTAAGAATTTAGTTAAGCGGAACATGAAACAGAAGCCAACGAAAGATACAGAGAAGGGAAAGGAAACTCTAATCTAAACATCCCGAGTCCAAGTCACGGAGAGATATTTAAAAAATTCAGATTATTATTTTTAATGCTGTGAGTGCATAATCATGTACGCTTAGTTGATGTTGAAGTGGTGAACAACAATGTGCGGGCACCCTTTTCTTTTTTGCAAATCCGCAATGGAGGTTGATTTTTGTCTCAATATGCATCTGAAAATGTTGCCCCAAGCTAAACGCCGTCAGAGGCGGTTGCCTCACTCCTGGCGCCGGCCCTTCTCCCATTTTTACCTTTAAAAATGTGTACAGTAGACAAAAATAATCCATTAATAGCAAAAATAAAGCAAGAATCAGCATTCCGTAATAATTTCATACCTAAGGTTGTATGTGCTTCAACAGCGCCACTTGATTCACTTTGAAGGGTAGATGATCAGTTCGCTGTTTTTGTCTCATATTTACACGGCATTCATTGTTACTATTTCATCAATTATTTTTACTAATAAGTTCAATTTTTTCACTGGATGTCATAGTTGTAATAAAAACAGGCAAAAATAATAATAACAAATAATTTTTTGATTTTCTCATGGGGGGGTTTGAACCCCATAAACCCCCCCTTGGCTACGTCTCTGGCTGTGCATTTACTGTAAAATTTAAATTGAACCACAACCCCAATAACTACAATGGCAGCTGCTGAAGTTAAGAAGAAATGCCGACAATATTCATAAGAGTATTTGAAATTTGGATTTGTGCCTTCGTTTAACAATGAAACAATGCCTATGTGCCTCTTATGTGAAAAGACTTAGTAATGATGCCATAAAACCTTCGAAGGTGAAAGACCACCTTGAAAGGGTTCATTCTGATAAGAAAAACGAATATCTGAAATTTTTTAAGGCGCTGAAAGAAAAAATCAGAAATCGGCCAAATTTAAAGACATTTTTTAAAGCACCTGCTCATGCTGATAACGAAGGAGGACTAAAGGCATCATACATTCTCTCTCATTATAGCAAAGAAAGGAAAATCGTATACCATTGGTGAGGAGATTATAATACCAGCAATTAAAGAAGTGATTGAAACTGTTATGAACAAAGACTCATCCTTTTTTAAAATGCATGCCATTAAGTGCAAATACACTGCAGCGACGCATTGATGAGATGGCCGATGATGTGGAGAAAACCTTGGCATCTGAGCTTCAAAATTGCAAGTTCTCAATCCAACTTGATGAGTCAACTTTTGGCAGTTCAAATATTCTCATGGCCTATGTGAGGTATTGTAGCCAAAGCCAAAAATGTATTGTTGACGAGTTTTTGTTTGCCAAGTATATGAAAGTTGATGGAAAAGGTGAGACAATTCTTCGATGTTTGGAAGAGTATTTGAAGAAACACAGTGTTCCCCTCGGCAATATAACTGCAGCGGCTACTGATGGCGCACCAGAAATGGTTGGCCATTACAGAGGATTATCCGCCTTTCTCAAGGAAAAGGTTCCCGATGTGCGTACTATTCATTGTGTGTTACACAGACACCATCTTGTAGCCATGAAACTCAATGGCGAATTGCATGATGCCCTAAAAGTGTGTATCAGATCAATTAATAAAATTAAAGCACATCCAATTAATTTGCGGCTGTTTGCCATGTTATGTGAAAAAATCTGATGTGGCCACACATGACTTTCTCCATATTTGGGGTAGAGTTATTTAAATTAATATGAATAGCATTATAAGGCAAAATTATTATTTTCTATCATAATAGAATACAGTCGTCCTTATTGCCGTAAATTAGGTATATTTTGAATATGTTTACAGAATTCACTGCTATATGGTGGTGGCGCTGTATACTAGAAAAATCTGATGTGGCCAACACATGACTTTCTCCATACTTGGGGTATAGATATTTAAATTATTGTGGATAGCAATATAAAACAAAATTATTATTTCATATTGTAAAAGAATACAGACGTCCTTATTGCCATAAATTACGTATATTTTGAATATGTTTACAGAATTCACCGCTACATAGTGTTGGCGCTGTAGGCTGGTATTATAGTAGATCCGAAATCGGAAGACTCCTGGCCTACTTAGAGCAAGTAGCCAATCACGAACGTTTCCCCTTCCATCGCCCCTCTCAACTTTCGTGCGGGAGAGCAGATATCGGTGCACGCTGCCAGCTCTTGCTCAGCTGATATACTACGCAGTTTCTAAATAAAATACTTCCCATCCTTCTTTTTGATCCACAGCAAGGAAACGGCGGTAGAAACGGCAACGCAGTCCGATGCGATCTCTTCGAGAGCAGGAGTGAGACTGGTTTCCTCCCCACTACCTTCCCAAACAAACAGTCTCCTATTGGCTGCTGCTAACTGGTGTCTGCCCCTTTTTCGAGGCCAGGAGTCTTCCGATTTCGGATCGACTATAAGAAAAATCGAAATATCTCCGAAATGGATGGTTCTACGAAAATTTGTTTCAAACAAAACTTGGAAGAAATATTATTCTCTAGAACATTGGTCCTCACGAAGATTACCGATAACGATGTTTTTAAGGAGAAAACCGAAAAACCGGTTCTTTATAAATAACTCGTAAACAATAACTACAATAGAAAATTGTTTCAAATGAAAGTTGTAGGAAATTACATTCTCTCTAACTTTTGTATAGAATTGTAAATACAATAATGATATTTTAATGAAGAAATAACGCAAAAACCGAATCGGGTTTCGAATAAACCTCGACTTCCGGTTACGCGTTATTGTCAAAAAACTAATCAGTTCTTTATGCTAATGTTAAAGTGTTATAAATGAAGTTTGGTAACGATATGACACGTACTTGTTGAGTTAGAGCGCCCACACTAACATACACACACACACACAGATATCATTACGAAAATAGTCTAAACGTGTTTTAGGGACCTCAAAACATGTATTTCCGGTGAAATGTCAAAGTCCATTTTTTTCATGAATACAATACTTTCCCATTACTACGTATGGAGAAAGTAAAAAGTAAAAAGCAAAATATCTCCGAAATGGATGGTTCTACGAAAATTTGTTTCAAACAAAACTTGGAGGAAATATTATTCTCTACAACAATGGTCCTCACGAGGATGACCAGTTATGACGTTTTTAAGGAGATATTTGACGAAAATTGAAAAAACCGATTATTTTTTATAAATAATTCCTAAACAATAACTGCTATGGAAAATTGTTTCAGATGAAAGTTGTAGGAAATCACATTCTCTATAACCTTTTTATAGAATTGTATGTACAATAATAATGTTTTAACAGAGAAATATCGTAAAAACCAAATCAGGTTTTGAATAACCCTTGACTTCCGGTTAACAGTTATTGTCCAAAAACTAATCAGTTCTTTGTGCCCATACCAAAGTGTTATATTTGAAATTTGGTAACGATATCGCATGTACTTCTTGAGTTAGAGCGCCCACAATCACATACACGCACACACACAAACACACATCCACACTCAAAGACATCAATCCGAAAATAGTCTAAACATGTTCTAGGCACCTCAAAAGGTGTATTTCCACTGAAATCTCGAATCGATTTTTTTGTGATGACAATACTTTCCCTTTACTACGTATGGAGAAAGTAAAACGGAAGTTTTTCTGAAATGGATGGTTCTACGAAAATTTGTTTCAAACAAAACTTGGAAGAAATATTATTCTCTACAACTTTGGTCCTCACGAAGATTACCAATAACGATGTTTTTAACGAGATATTTGACGGAAACCGAGAAAACCGATTATTTATAAATAATTCCTAAACAATAACTGCTATGGAAAATTGTTTGAAGTAAAAGATGTAGGAAATTATATTTCCTACATTTTTTGTAATGGTCAATGTATACAATAATGACATGTTACATAGTTCAACAAATGACAAGTTTTTTTTGTTTCCTTTGCTAAAATAGATGTTTCTTATAGACATTTTTGTGCTGAATACTAATCTGTTTTTAAAAGTTTTGTATCACATATACTTTTTGAGAGATGAACATATTTGTGTTTACCATAAGAAAAGTGAAATATGCCTTCTCTTACCTAAAGTATTTTGGCTGATGGCTTCCTCTTATAGGATGACTGTGGAATTTCTAGGATGAGACACCAACAATAATCAGCTAATATGGCAGAACTCCACTTTCCTTTATATTGTTGTTCCATGGTGGAAATATATTGGTGGAAACTTTCTCCATGTTTGTCACTGACCTAGCCCAAATTGGCAGGAATAAAAGCAGATGGGAATCCAGAAAATGTAATTTAAGGAGCATATTACAAACTAAATTATGATATGCCTGTAGCATTGCTGCCACAATATTTTCGTAGTTTGAAGACTTCACTTTTCCCAAAACATTTTCTGTAACCTTCTTAAATCCAGTCTAGTCTGGTTTAAAGATTCTTCAATTTTGTGTCTGAAAGTAGTTGCCTAATTTGAGGGCCAACAAAAATGCCTTCTTTCAGTTTGGACTCGCTATTCTTCGGAACTTTACTATGAAGGTTCTGAAAACCTGGACCATCACGATTCATTGCCTTCACAAAGTTTTTCATAAGCCCAAGCTTTATATGTAATGGTGGCAAGTATACTTTTTGTGGGCTCACCAGTGGTTTATTTTTTAAATTTTTTTCTCCTGGCGTTAAACATTCACGATCAGGCCACTGCTTAACCACATAATGATCATTTTTCGCTCTACTATCCTATTCACAGAGAAAACAACAGTATTTTGTATATCCACTTTGTAATCCAAGAAGAATTCCTATTACCTTAAGGTCACCACATCTATTCCATTTATACTTATCATAATTAATTTTTTCTAACAAGGAGAGGCACCCAAGTGTAAGTGGCGGATCACGACCAAACTTCACAGGATGAAAGAAAACGAAAAAAAATTAGACACGTATTTTCGGAAAGGCGTCTAACGAGCCCGCGTTTTCGAGATATTTGCAATTGAAAATTGAAAAACAAGTGGCTTTTACTCTAATACCATGACGAGCGACCCCCTAACAACAGGTGCCGGTAGCCTAGTGATAAAGTGTCAGGATACGGAAATTGTGTAGCGGGTTCGATCCTCGACATCGCCGTATTTTTTTTCTTCTCCAATCAATGTTTTATGACTTTAGATTTATGTAGTTGTCCAAATTACATCATTAATAATTTTCTTTCTTTTTTCAGGCCAGTATTTTAATTTTAAATCCATTCCAATGCACTTTTTACGACATACTCGGATTATATAGATATGTACTTGATAAATATATACAACATTTTCTACGCACACTCTCCTCCATATTTCCACTGTAGAGTTGCATAGTTTTCTTCAAAATTGGGATGTTCAATATACTGCCATCCTCGTCGAGAAGAATGTCCCGTAAAAACCTGGAGTGCTCGCCAGATAGTGGAGGCGAGGTAGCGGCCTCCGTCTCACACGGCGTCTGCATTGTCGGTCAGAGAACCCGCAAAGCGCTCGAAAAAACCAATGTTCCCCACTTCACGGCGTGCAGCCGACAACAGGCGACCAAATGTGACTAAAGGCAGATGCACAATTGCCCGGGAACGAGAACGGCAACGCGAAGAAATTAAATTAAATAAATTTTAAACGTATACATGCGCGCCGCCATTGTTTTCGTTAAAATGTATTATCTGCTATCGTTACTTTGTTATCTTGTTATACTGTTATCGTTGCTGTTCATTAATTAATTAATTAATTGCGGATAATTAACGGCAGTAGCGATCGAATCCCCACACATTGTTTCTGTAGGCGAAATGACAATTTGAGGCGTAAACGTGAATGTGTCGCGTTCTATTGTGCACCGATAGGGTCGCTACCGTTACCGTTAGCGTTTGCTGCCGTTCACCTTCCCGTTCTTGTTCTCGTTCCCGGCCAATTGTAACTAATGAGGCAATGGCGACCGATTAATGGCGGTATAACCATTATATATGAATAAATTACGGTTCCCTAATCCATCCCTAGGAGAGCGAGCGAAAAGCGACCCCACCCGGCGGTAGGGCCCACCGCCAGGACGCACCGAAAGGACTCGAGAAACCGTGGGAACGTGGCATAAAGTGCTCCTTATTCGGCACGTAAACTATGCAACTCTACAGTGGAAATATGGAGGAGAGTGTGCGTAGAAAATGTTGTATATATTTATCAAGTACATATCTATATAATCCGAGTATGTCGTAAAAAGTGCATTGGAATGGATTTAAAATTAAAATACTGGCCTGAAAAAAGAAAGAAAATTATTAATGATGTAATTTGGACAACTACATAAATCTAAAGTCATAAAACATTGATTGGAGAAGAAAAAAAATTCGGCAATGTCGAGGATCGAACCCGCTACACAATTTCCGTATCCCGACACTTTATCACTAGGCTACCGGTACCTGTTGTTAGGGGGTCGCTCGTCATGGTATTAGAGTAAAAGCCACTTGTTTTTCAATTTTCAAATGCAAATATCTCGAAAACGCGGGCTCGTTAGACGCCTTTCCGAAAATACGTGTCTAATTTTTTTTCGTTTTCTTTCATCCTGTGAAGTTTGGTCGTGATCCGCCACTTACACTTGGGTGCCTCTCCTTGTAAGAGGGACTTCATATCTTCATAAGTTTCTTTCATATTGACTGAATGTGCAAGTGGGATGGATGGCCTGTGAAGAAGTACAGCTTTCAAACTTATTTTTGATGAGTCAATGAAAAGTCGCCATTCTTCTGGTTTATGATCTTGTCCCAGGCATTCCATTAATCCATTTACATCGTTACAGAAAGTTAGTTCGCCGCATTCTGAGAAAAAGTTAATTTGGCCTTTTTGGCAGTTCCGAAAAGCAGTTACTTTGGTTTCCTTTTCAAGAAGATTCCATCCTTGGAGGCGAGAGGCTAAAAGCTCTGCCTGAACTTTTGGTAGATTGAGGTCTCTGACAAGATCATTTAACTCTGATTGAGTAACTAAATGGGGACTTTTTGAATCATCAGCTTCAAAATCTGTATCATAACTATTTTTTTCTACAAACATCGGCTCTTTATCTCTGCTCTCCAAATCTGAATTTGTTGGTGGTCTTGGCACTGGTAAGTCAACAGAATGTGGAACTGGTCGAATAGCTGATGCGAGATTAGGCACAATTCCACCATCATCACGGAGTAAATACAACTACTCTCATTTCTCGAAATCTATACATGATACAAAAATTTTTAAAGTAGATTCGGATTCAGCGTAAAAAAACTCAGAATCCTAGGATTTTAAGGAAACAAAAATTGTGTTTAACAGTGTTATTTTTACGCGTCTGACACGGAAATATTTTTCGATTAAAAAAGCAAAGAAACAGTTGCGAATGCGACATCGCACTTTTAATCAAAGTAAGATATATCGATGTAATATTATGATTCTACTAGAGAGATTTACCTTATTTTATTCTACGTAATAATATCGAAATATTTTCAATGTTAGAATATTAACCTTTATTATATTTTATAGAATTGTCGTTATCGAACTCCGTGATGCAGTTTATATAATTATCCTGGCAATAAATATCATCTACACCTATTACAACATTTCTTTGAGGAATAAAAATCTACTTTTGTCTTCGATGTGCAAAAATAATTTTAATACTTAAAAGAATAATTGATGAAGAATAATTCACTGGACAACAGAAAAACACTTTTTTTTTATTATTTGTTGAAAAGTTATTGCATTTGATGCGGCACAGTGCGTGAGCTGAGGAGACTACTGATAGATTGTGTCGCAGCCTAGCGGTGGTTATAGCGGCGATGAATCTAACCGTGGACTCTTCGAGCCATGTGCATCTCGGTGCTTCAAATGCTAATAACTTTTTAACAAATAATCATAATTCAGTTCTTGAAAAAGTGACTTAAAGTAGGGAAAATCAGCTTCAAATTTACGCTTACCAAAATTTTTTACGATTTCTTTTCGGAGAGTTATGTTATTTTCAATTTCAAAAATGTCCATTTTTTCCCGTTTTTTCACAAAAATGTCAGAGGTTTGTGCTTGTGGCTTCTACAGTATTTTTTTTAACTCATCCATTATTTTATTCATAGTAGCAACCTTTTTGAGTAATATGCCGCAAATCAGATTGCGTTGTCATTTTTTGTTGCCATCTGAGAATTTTCCAGAAAAAATCGACCGAAAAAATTGATTTTTGCAATTTAAAAAAAAATGGAGGGTGATGGAAAAAAACGGATTGTGGATTTGTTTTCAGCATGCTGAAATCATAAATAATCACCCTTCAAAGTTCAGGAAACAAAAATGCTGTTGAACAGTGTTATCGGAGAAATATCGCAAAAACCGAATCGGATTTCGAATAAACCTCGACTTCCGGTAAACCGTTATTGTCCAAAAACTAATCAGTTCTTTGTGCTCATGCTAAAGTGTTATGTATGAAATTTGGTGTTAATATGACAAGTACTTTTTGAGTTAAAGCGCCCACAATCACATACATACATGCAGACACACAGACATCATTCCAAAAATAGTCTAAACGTGTTCTAAGGACCTCAAAACGTGTATTTCCTTTGAAATCTCGAAGTCGATTTTTTTCATGATCGCAATACTTTCCCATTACTTCGTATGGAGAAAGTAAAAATGATGAAACGTTCAACCAATTACTTTTGCACACTGAGGTAAGGTGGCTGTCAAGAGGTGATAGCTAGCAAAGACTTGTCGACTTGTATGACTCAACTGTGGAGTATCTTACGGATGTGGATCCATCACTATGTGATGGGTTGATAAAGTGTAAGAACCATCTATTCTATTTGGCAGAATTGTATTCAAGATTTAATGAAGTACAGAACCGTCTGCAATGTAAAGATGTTACCATCATTCAAGCCCGTACAATCATATTAGATTTCCAAGTCAAGATAGGCCTGCTTAAATCTGCATTGGCACGCAGAGATTTTCAGAGTTTTTCAAACTTAAAGCAACTGGAAGAAATAGAAGATCAAAACCTTTCAGATGGTGACCTGGAGATATACATAAAACACCTTGAAAAATTAAGGGAAGATTTTAAAGTACGTTTCGAGGACTTGGAGAAAATGCATGTACCTGACTGGATTGTTATGCCGTTTTGATTTAGAAATAGAAAATGCAGTCATTGAATCTCACACAAGATGAACTCATTGATATGTGTGTGGATCTCGAAGCTAAATCCTTGTTCAAGAGTAAAAGCCTCAGTGATTAATGAAGCAATGTAAATACTGCTTTAAAATACCCCAAACTTTGTGCAGCGGTTGAGCCATTTTTACTTTCATTCCCAAGTACATACATGGTTGAAGCTGGTTTTAGCCACGTAAATGCAGTTTTAACAAAGCAAAGGAACAGACTGAACCTGGAAAAGCATGGTGAGTTATGACTAAAACTCACCAATCTCCATCCAAATATCAATGCCCTCGTTAATGCTCATCAGCCACATCCTTCCCATTAATGATGTCAACAAATTCAATAAAGAGTATGTTAACTTATTTTTAATATGTTTAATATTTCCTATATTATTTATGAAGTTTTTCTCTCATATACCGTATCTGCCCGAATACAAGCCAATGTTTTTTGTCAAAATCTATCATGAAAAAATCACCCCTCGGCTTAAATGCGAGTCCAAGGAAAATTTGTGTTATGGTTAAATCTCGTAGTCACCCATAGATGGCAGCACGTCTCTCATTGCCGTCACGTTCAAATGATAGTACTATATTTTTCGTAAAGTAAATATTTGACCTACGATGAATATTAATGAATAAATAATAAATGTTAGAATATTGAATTTAGCACTACATTGGCTTTGTTGCCGTTTAAGGCTGGGTTTTTCACATTATTTGCATAGATTGTCTATGCAGACGATTACCCAAAATGCGTTAATGGCTTTGTATGCTCAACTGTTTGAATTTCGGTAAAACTTTACATGGAACTTGTATAATTTAAAAATGCAATTTCTTAAGACAATGTATATGCTAATTTCATTGGAAATTGACTTGGATGAAAAAATATGTTGGCGAGATCGTGTTCAAATGATAGTACTATATTTTCGTAAAGTAAATATTTGACCTACAATGAATATTAATGAATAAATAATAAATGCTTGAATATTGAATTTAGCACTACCTGTGCTTTGTTTCCATTAAAGGCTGGGTTGGGTGATCACATTATTTGCATAGATTGACTATGCAGACGATTACGCAAAATGCATTGACGGCTTTGTATGCTCAACTGTTTGGATTTCGGTAAAACTTTACATGGAACATTTATAATTACAAAAATGCAATTTCTTAAGGCAATGCTAATGCTAATTTCATTGGAAATAGACCTTAATGAAAAATTATCTTGGCGAGATCGTTATTACTATATTTGACCTTTTGTGAAAATGAAGATGAATGAAATTATTGACACTGAATGTGAAACATTATTCAACAACGGATAATTATTAATTGGAGTAATATTTCAAAATGTCAACAACTAAACCATTTCCCACTCATTTCTTCGATCTCGAATAATGTATTCTAAGCCATGCATGAATGCCCGGCACACTTCAGTATAAAATCTACGAAATTTACGTTTTGCCAAAAAATTGTGGAAATTTTTAGGGGGTCGGCTTAAATCCAGCGTCGGCTTCTATTCGTGCAGATACGGTATTATTTTTTTTATTTAGTTATTTTTTTATTAAATGCTTAGGGGTCGATGAAGGATAGAGGATTTGATGGAGGGGTTGTGACTCCAAAAAGTTTGGGGACCCCTGGTTTAGAGCATGCACATAATATTTGTGTTATTTGTAAGAATAAAAATAAGCATTTGGGTATGATGTGAGAACATTCCATTGTATGTCACAAGAATATAAGCAATTTATTAGTAATAAATTTCATTGTATGCTTATTGTATCAATATTTTAGCAGAGAATAAATTGCTAAATATATATTATCAATTTAAAGACTAAACCTTTTTTGATGTAATATGGAAATGGAGTCTGTCAGATTCCACGCTATAAATGTGTTGTAAAAAGTGGTGAGACTGACGGGGGGTTAAGACAAACACTGAGTTCGAGCAACATACGCAGTTTTGTATTGCGACTGCTGGAAACGCAAATTTTAGCGGTAACATTCTGACTTAGATGTAAACAAAAAATTGCCAAAAATGCCAATTTTATCGGTAACATTTCCAAGTAGATGTAATAAAAAATCAAGAGGCAGGAGATGCCGTTTGCTTGAGAATTCCGGTTGCATGAGTGCCAGATAACTGGGAGTTTACAGCATTATGAACAGGAGTGATGTAAGAAATTATACCTAAAACTCAAAAAGAGTATTAGGTAAGTTTTAAATTGTGCCCATCACTACACAGAATACAAGTTTAACCATATGCAATATCAGTCATGACTATGGTGACACCTAGTAGCTGAGTGAGGAATATTACCTACCAAAGATGCAATTAGCACGAGTTTACTGGCAGAACAGGTGCCAGTTGAATGGGCTTTTACTGTATTTGTTTTAAATTTAAAATTTCATATTAGTGTGTATTTATAATTTCCCAAAAATATTCAAGAAATATCATTATTACCACTTTAAATTTTACTTTGTTGTTTACAGAGGCACCAGTCATGGACACTACCTTCCTTCAAGATTTGGTTGTGCGTGCTGGTCAGAGAATCAGTTACAACATACCAATAGAAGCATCTCCTCGTCCTAAAGTTACTTGGACGGTGAATGGACAACTAGTCACCCCTGGAACAAGAGCTGATATTCAGACTTTTGAAAAGCAAACTGTTTTTGAAATTCCATTCTCTTTTCGTTCTGATACAGGAAAATATACCATCAAGTTGGAAAATGATCTTGGCAGTTGTTCTGCTTCAGCAAATGTGACAGTTCTTGGTAATTTGTGCATTTCCACTATTATCTGTCACTTAAACACTTAATTTTCATAAATAATACCAAAGGAAATTTTTATGAACTATTTAATGATATTTATATCTTTAGTCATAATTTTTATGATGTTAAATGGATTATTTTTATTTCAGATCGTCCATCACCACCTCAAGGACCATTGTCTGTATCAGATATAACCAAGGAAAGTGCACACTTGAGCTGGAAGATACCAGCTGATGATGGTGGTAGTCCAATTCTTCATTATATTATTGAGAAAATGGACTTGTCCAGAGGAACATGGTCTGATGCTGGAATGTCACTATCTCTAAACCATGATGTTGTTCGTCTTATTCATCGCAAGGAGTATCTATTCCGTGTAAAAGCTGTGAATAGTATTGGTGAATCAGAGCCTCTTGAAGCTGCAAACAGCATTATTGCCAAGAATGAATTTGGTAAGTTTAACATGGCTTTGCTTTAACTATTAAACACCAGAGTTATTTTGGGGCATTAAAATTATTTTTGTTTAATTTAATTAATCAATTCTTGAAATGTTTTTAATTCCCATAGATGAACCAGATTCACCTGGGAAGCCAGCAATTACAGACTGGGACAAGGATCATGTGGATTTGGAATGGACCCCACCAAAATCCGATGGTGGCTCACCAATTACTGGGTATATCATTCAGAAAAAGGAGAAAGGAAGCCCATACTGGGTCAATGCTGCCAGTGCTCCTGCTGGAAAGACAAGTGTAAGCATTTTTTAAAACTTTATTTATGTAGACAATTTAGAATGAATCCTCACATTTTCAACGTTACAAACTTTCATTTCAACTTTTTTCAGGGCTCAGTGCCTGATCTCACTCCTGGGCAGGACTATGAGTTTAGAGTGATTGCTGTTAACAAGGCTGGTCCGAGTGAGCCTAGTGAACCCTCTGATGTTGTTACTGCCAAGGAGAGATATTGTAAGTTAGGGGATATTATTTCAGCCTTACTGATCAGTTCATTTGAAAGTTAACTCTTAAATTTTCTCAATTCATTTTTTGTTGCATTACAATAGCTATTATCAATGTTTTGTAAAATATTTTTTTTTACAGTGGCACCTAAAATCAAGACACCACTCAATGATGTTCGCATCAAGTCTGGCCAAATCATTCATGTTGATATTGATTTTATTGGTGAACCTATTCCTGAAGTTATCTGGACTGTTGAAGGCAATCTAATTAAGACTGATGCAAGGACAACCCTTACGGCAATCGGCTATCACACAATTGTACACACTGTAAATGCTAAGAGATCCGACAGTGGAACTTACAATTTAATGCTTAGAAATAGTAGTGGGATTGATGAAGGTTCATTCCTAGTCATTGTACTAGGTAAGTTTTCTGAATATTATTAGACATTTTTATCAAACTAGGTTATATTATTGCATTATAATTATTGTTGATGAAATTCCTAACTTGGTTTTATTGTCAGATCGTCCTGGACCTCCTGAAACTCCTCTTGAATATGAGGAAATAACTGCCCAGAGTGTAACCTTGTCATGGAAACCACCTAAGGATAATGGTGGAAGTGAAATAACGTGAGTAAATCTCTTCTTTCTTCTAGGAACTTCAACCAAATTGCAAACTGGAATGAAACACTTATTTGCTGAACCACAAAGCAAACTAAAGATTGTTAAAAATTGGGTTTGGTTAAAAAAATTTTAAAATTCAAAAGGTACCAAAATTTTGACACTCTACTAATGGTAATTGTGGCTTCATATGTAAATCAGTAACATGGCATACAATATTTTAAAAACGATTAAAATAATAATATTATTTATTGTCCGAGGACCATACATCAGTTTGTGGGTATAGGACTCGTCATAAAGCAGATACATTAAAAAGGTAGTAGCAAAATACTGAATACACATTAAGATTAAAATATATTATAGTACATGTCAAAATTTGACTCAATATTTTTATCTTTAGAAAGTATAAAACAACAGTTTAATAAATTAATTGTGATTACACAGATGAGTCTAAAAACTCTTTGATACTATAAAAACACTTAGTGATAAGCATCATTTTAAGATCTGACTTAAATTTATTAATGTTGTCAGTATCTTTGATGAATGATGGAAGCTTATTACAGTGGAACCCCCATTTAACGTTTGCGTCGGGGACAAGTTTTTTCTACCTTAAATCGAGTAATACATTAAATGGAGGTTATCTAAAATTGAAAGACTAAACAGCAGTTCATTAATGTCAAATATGTTTTATTAGTTAAAACACAAATATTAAGTGTATAGATTAATTACGATCAATTTTTTCATTTGTAAAATTTCACAGAACGAAGATGGTTGGGAATAATACCAACTGTAAGTCATTCTGCAAAGGTGATTCTTCTAGCGTATGGTTTTTTTGTGAAATCAGTGGTCACTTCATGGTTGTGACCCTTATTGCACCTCCTACCAGTGAATTTGCAATCTTTAATTTTTCCGAGACAAACTTTCTTAAAACTTTTAAACAAATAAACACAATTGAAGCACTCCTATATAGGAGGAATCAACCAAGCGTGCAGATCCTTTCAGTTTTTTAAGTTCGCATGCTATAATGAATACATGATATAATTGGGCTCGCATGGGTTATATAAGATAATACAGTAAAACCCCGTTATAACTCAAGTTTCGGAGACAGAATGTCCATCCGCGTTATGGGCAACCCGTGGTATTTTGGGAAATAATTTTAAAAAATGTGATAGCATATGCATTATAACAATTTAATTGCAAAATACTATAAAAACTGATATCGTATTTTGATTTAAATGCATACCTTACTTTAATCGGTGTTTTTAAAATAGTCCGATATTTTCTTTTGGCGTGACAGCTGATGGCGTTTATTCGTCACATACGTGTTAATATTTTGCAAATGTAAAAGATGAAGATGATCACAATCACTCTCTCTCCATCCAATTCATCATTTCACTGATGTTATCCAATACTTCGCTTATTTAAGGGGTCTCAACCTCACACATCTCTTCATTCTCGCTGTCATCTTCTGATAATTTTTCTGTTCTTCCGCGGTTCTAGACTTCAGCTGCAATTTCTTATCATTCTTATAGACAGCGACGGGAGTTTAGCGTCGCGGTCAAATTTGAACCAAGTTGTTTACGAAAAAAATAAATCGCGGTAAAATTTGAGCCAAGTTGTTTACGAGGAAAATAAATCCCGGTAAAATTTGAACCAAGTTGTTTACGAAGAAAATAAATTGCGGTAAAATTTGAACCAAGGTGTTTACGAAGAAAATAAATCGCGGTAAAATTTGAAACAAGGATGTTTACGAAGAAAATAAATCGCGTTAAAATTTGAAACAAGGATGCTTACGAAGAAAATAAATGGAATCATTTTGGGGGACATGACTAGACCCGCGGTATATCCGAATCCGTGGTATAGTCAGGCGCATTATAACGGAGTTTTACTGTATTTATGAGTTTCGAATAATTATCCCTCACAAGGAGAGGACCTGAGGTGAAATCCACGGATTCCTGTCATACTTTGCGAGTAGGTAACTTCACTCCCCTAGTGTACGTGTGCAAAACGGTAGGTGTAGATAAGCAGTCGTTATTGAGAAATTAGCGATTAAAAATTTAAGGCAATAATAAGGCATTAATTGTTAAGCGAAATGGTAGTCTGGTTGCTAGAGACGCTGCCGCCGAAACTTATTTTTGCGGGTTCGAGACCCGTTATCGCCAATTATTTTTTTTCGTTTTTTATTTCTTCTTTCATGACACAATAATGCATCATTTATATTTTATCGGTATTTCCTGCGAAAAATTCGCATTTTCCGCGATTGTGAAATTATTTGCGTTAACCTGTTTTATCTATATTTAATTTTGTGTATATTAATAATACGAGATAGATATAATAACAATAGATATAATAACAATGATATAATAACAATGAAACGCTCCGAGAATAAACTCGTGTAGTCCAAAGTTCACTACGTTTGGTTGTGAAAGTTTTCAAGGGTGCTGGAGTGGTCAGTCAGTGGAGAATATTCACAATCAAAGCGAATGGTGCAAGCATGGAGACTGTAGCTGGTAGTTTGGAATCTCACGAAAATGTGCCTGTTTTGTGTGTTACACAAAAACAAGAACTGACGGATGCGATAGAATATTGTATACGACTGCTGCTAGAGAAAGAACTGCTCACAGATAGTGTCAGTGCTTCAATTTCCATCCGTTCTCAAGGCATGGGACGCGAAATCAAGAACCATATCACAAATATGCTTTCTGAAATGGTATTTGCGGACGAAGAAGAACTGTTGGAAGAAACAGAGTGTTGATGATGAAGATGTCGCCATGCAAAGGGAGGAAATTAAAGGAATGGATGTCGAATCACAGCAGTCTTCTCCTTCCTCTTCATCATGTAATGAAGAAGTCACGAGTGCGGATAATATTCCGTTTTCAATGAAGGTCAAAGCTGTTAAATTATCACAGTTACATCCGAGGTGGAGTTTTAAATCATTGCGATCAAAAACAACGCGTCACTTACTAAGCAACTTGCAGTCATGGAGATGGAAAAAGCAACTGGAAGGTGGTGGAACGTTGGCTGATAAAGTAGTGATGATCGAATCATACGTATACGATCGCTTCAAGGAAGCTAGGCAAAATCTCCATCTTGTCACCACGAGAATGCTACAGCAATGGGCAATCGCTGCTGCATTTCAATACGGTGGTGATAATTATGCTTTCAAGGCCTCTCCCACATGGATAGTTAGATTCAAACGAAAATTCGGAATTACGCAACGAAAAGTGACGAAGTACGTGAGCTATAAAGACAGGCTGTCATTAGGAGACACATTGGGAGCAACAAAAAGATTTCAAGAACAGACACGAACAATTATTTCCGACTTTGATCCAGATTTCGTAATTAATACGGATCAAACAGGCTGCGAGTATCGCATCACCAGTGAACAAACGCTATCACACCGTGGCGAAAAAGTAACGGAAGTAGCTGTTGGACAGTTGAACAAACTCACTCACTCATATACTGCACAGTATGCAATTACGCTCTCGGGTAAACTATTGCCGCACGTGTTCCTGTGCCTGCAAGAAGGTGGCGGAAAGTTTGGCCCCCGGGTTCGTCATGACGTCAATCAGCTTGTAAGCAAGTATGGCAATGTTGTTGTTACGGCCACAAAATCGGGGAAGCTTACTCGAGAGACATATTCCGTGTTCCTGGACAAGGTCATAAATCCTTACGTGAAGACGGAGCCTTTTTTGTATAGCGTCGATTCGTAGGGCGTGCAGATTTATCCTGGACATTACGACGAACGATTTGTGGATGAAAATGGCGTGCCAACGTGCACATTGAAGATTATACCGCCCAAATGCACTCCCCTGTGCCAACCCTGCGACGTGTATTTTTACCGTCAGGTTAGTAGACACTATATTTACTGTACTTTGTGTAGAAATCCTGACTGCATTGGAAAAGTTTTATTGTTAATATAAAACATTCAATTTTTTGCTGGTAAAAAACTACGTGCACCGGATACAGAACTATTATTATTTGATGAAACAAAACCGAGAAATCGCAAGCAGAGAGGATTCAATAAAAATTCATTCTCTTATCCACCATCAACTTCGAGCACCGATCTACGAAAAAATGCTACGGTATGCTTGGTATGCTTCCAAGCTCTTAGAAGACAGAGAAATTTTTTTCAATGTCAATGATGTCGCGTTCCCGGAGGAACTACGTAAGAAAAAGTGTGACTGTGGTGAACTCACATTTATAAAATGTTCATGGTGTTTTAAATATTGATGCTTCGTGTGTTTTTATGACACCTACCATCCACAGTCAGAAAACTGTGTGTGAGTAAATTGAAACTGGCGGCTGACGATGCGCAGAAGAGGAATTTTGGTCTGGAGTAGTCCATTCTCTGAACGGAACCCCTGTAGCGGAAGGGGTACTTACGGGGGAAAGGATATTGCAGAAATTCTTTCATTGTTATTATGAAACATACCAGAATATTCTGCTGGATTATAAATATAAATGATGTATTATTGTGTCACGAAAGAAGAAATAAAAAACGAAAAAAAAATAATTGGCGATAACAGGTCTCGAACCTGCGAAAATAAGTTTTGGCAGCCGCGTCTCTAGCGACCAGACCACCGTTTCGCTTAACAATTCATGCCTTATTATTGTATTCATCTTGAGCTTCAGTTGCCTTAAATTTTTAATCGCTAATTTCTCAATAACAACTGCTTATCTACACCTACCGTTTTGCATACGTACACTAGGGGAGTGAAGTTACCTACTCGCAAATTATGACAGGAATCCGTGGATTTCACCTCAAGTCCTCTCCTTGTCAGTGAAGCAGTTTTTAGTCTCATTTGTTACATTTCGGCCATTTATGCGAAGTGGGCTCGCAAATTTGACTGCGTGTCTTGTGCGGTGTATGGAAATGCTACAGTGACTGATGAGTAAGAACATACATCCAAAGTTTTAATAACATCGCCGCCTCGATGTAATAATAACATTGTTGTGAATATGGCTTCCCCTTTTTTGGGGGATTGTTTTCCTTTCGGGTTAACAAGGTAAATATGGCTGTGGTAAACGCGGGTGGCCCAACTACGCGTCAAGTTAGTGAGCGAGCACCTGCGAAATGAAACGTAAAAAAATCCGTGTTCAGGGATGACGTCATCGCAACTTTTGTGAAGCACGTAACAGATTAGGACATTTAAGGTGGATTGACAAAACAGCACGACTAAATATTAATTCTTTTGAGTTTATTTAGTGTAGTAACAACGCCAGTATGTGTTGTGTCATTGATGGTTAGATTGAATTAATATATTACATCTCCAACAAATGAAATATTCTCGAGTCATAGTGTAAACGTGCCTGAAAACGAGGCGATGCCCCACAAGAGACCAGAATTTTGTCCCTTAATTGAGGGCAATTCACAAAATCGAGGAACACTAAATCAGGTCATACAATACATTATTTACATGGAGCTGTAGTCAGGGCCACAAAAAAACCACCTTAAATGCGGGTAAACCTTAAATGGGAGAACCTTAAATCGGGATTCCACTGTATATAGTTTAGAACCCATAGCAAGTGGTGATCTTTGAGCAAGTGATTTTTTGTGGTACTCTAAATGGATGTTTTTATGCCCTCTTGTATTACTGTATATACCCGAATGTAAGACGACTCTGATTATAAGACGACCCCCCCATTTTTAACTCCTAATGAAAGGAAAAATTTATCATGCACACAATGACAGAGGTTTATTATACCATTGAGTAATGAACATTGAACCAATTGAAATAAGCAAATTTGATTGGAATTTTCAATTGAATATTTTGGAACAAATGTTATTAACTGGTCCTTTGTGAATTTTTATGACATCCTTCCTTAGGCCCACGAAATGCTTTCCGATTTGAACTTGCACACTTTAGCATTTCCTGCAATTTATTCCACCACCGTAAATTTGCCTCGGTGACACCAAACCTTCTTGCTGCTGCACAATTGTTAGTTTCATCAGCATATTTCGCCACTAAAAGTTTAAAATTTGCATCATAACTATTACGCAATGATTTGTTCTCTGTATTGGTGACCGGAGAAAAATAGAGAAAGAGATGGAAATATTAACTTCAATGAAAGTGAGACTTAAACAAGTTAAAAGAAGAAGAAAAAAGTATCAGTAATACTCTTATTTAAATTCCGTAGTAGAATCGAGAAAAAAAATGAACAGAGGTTGCCTAACTTGCAGGGGCTAATTCCCCAAATACCGCAGACCGCATCTTTCTTGGGGTTACATTCCTGAAAACCTCTGCGAAACTCCACCAATAATAAATGATGCGTAAAATGCAAAGCTTAAGCGTTTGAACTATGTCAAACCTGAGCAAATAACCCAATGATCCTGAATCGGAACGGTCAAGAGTTCAGTCTTTCCCCTAGGGACTTTCCTCTCGTAATAAAGACAGAAGGCTCCTGAACGGTGATGCCAGCTTATATTCTGCAACTTTTCACGTGCGAAGGGACACAAAAGTGTGGGAGGATTGCATCCTAAAATATTTAAAAGTATATATAAGACACGTACACGCGTCTTATATATATACTTTTAAAAAATAGATACACGTATCGATTTTTTTAATTACGTAAATATTTTTAGATATCAGAATACCGTAACAACATTTTTCAGGCCTGACTATGAGAGAAATTGTGAGGAAAACACGATTGATTCCATATATAGAAAATTTCGCGCAGCCTTTTCCATGATTTTTTCCGCGAAAGATCGAAACATAAGACGACGAAATACAAAACTGGTAGCAATACGGAACCGCGAAAGATAAAGCTGCGAAAGATGAAGTCTGCCTGTATTTTGATTATAGCTATTCAATTCTTCCCATCTCTACCTATCTCTGCCTTCTGCTCCTCTGTCAGTCAAACTATTATGCACTGCACGATTATAAGACGGCTAGCGATTTTTTGGTCATTAAAATTGGAACAAAACCTCGTCTTATATTCAGGTATATACGATTTATGAATGAACATCAGCATTTAAGTTAGTCAAATTTCGGTTTTGCTTCACAAATACAACCACCCTAAAAATGTAAACACATGGTATAGATAGCGTATTTAATCTTTGAAAAAGAGGTCAGCATGATGTTCTTCAGGAACAATTCAACATACACCTTACAATACATTTTTGAATTAGAAGTACTTTATTTAGAATTGATGGTGAGGCATCCCAGAACATTTTGCCATAACAGGCATGAGCACAGAAATATCCGTAATATACTGATAGTAAAACACTGAGGGAAACTGAAATCTTTATGAAACGTATACAGTATGGGGAAGAAATTTATTTTGGTACGAGGCATGAGATATGTTTAGTCCACTTATCACATTGCTCATGTGTAATCCTAGAAACTTAGTGTGGTTTGTGGGGATGATATTTTTATTGTTTAAGGTCAGTTCAAACTTATCTTGAAAGGAAGTTTTGGAAAAAGTTATCACTTGGGTTTTACTGCAATAGAAAATGGCCACGCAATACTCTGAAAATAATTGCGATATCAACCAGCACAACAACCTAAAGCATGGGCTCCCAACCATTTCATTGTGGTGAGCATCATGTTGTATCCTGGAATATCAAGCTAGCACCACTATACTTTTGTGAAAAAATAAATAACATCTGGTAATCCTGTCATCACCCACGAAATAGCTGTTGTCATTACTATGGCTGTATGAGGAAAATTCGATATAGTTAGTTTTAGTGGCATTTACTGCCAAATAATTCTCATTGAAATACTGAGTAATACTAATTATAGTAGAGAGCATGAACGAAGGCAGGTGGAAAGTCTATGCGCAGCAAGAGGGAGTGTCATGTGATTTCTCACTTAACCAATCCATGTCAGTCAGTTTCAGTAATTCACGGTGTGCGGTTCGTACGTTTGCGGCGTGGCTTCCGTGTGAATTTGTGTTTTTTCTATTGTGGGTTAAATACTACCTTCTTTTTGTGATCAAGAATGGAGGGGGAAGGTAGCAAACGCAAGGTTTTGCATAAACAAGCAAGAGAGATGGTATATAAAGTGTATCAGTACTTCAAAAAAGAATCTGAGGAAGCGAGCGAAGCAAAGGGCGTAGCTGGTTGCAATGTTGCCAGATGTCAAGAGCGAATGGCGAGTGCTTGTGGCATTGGACTACGAACTGTACAAAGAATTACAAGTGAAGCAAAATCTTCATTAAACACCAGTGGAACTGTGGTGTTTCAGTCGCCCGGGAAACATTATAACCGTGAAAAAGTAAGCACAGACTTGGATGACTTCGATAAAAATGTGTTGGGACGAATTATTTTTGATATGTACGCCGATGGAGAATTCCCTACAGCAGAAAAACTTGTAGTAAAAATGAAAGATTCTGTTGGATACCCTGGAAGCAAATGGTCAATGCTTAGAATATTAAAGTCAATTGGCTTCAAATACAAGAGATCCAATGACGGAAGAAAGTTTTTAATGGAACGGAGTGATATTGTAGCTGCAAGGATGATGTTTCTGAGGACGATGCATGAAATTAGGAAAGCAGGCACAGCTCAGGTATACTATTTAGACGAAAACCTCGGTTAATCAAAACCACACGAAAAAGAGTTGCTGGAAGATGAGCGATGGTTCTGGTGGACTAAAGGTTCCTATCGGTAAAGGTGGTCATCTCATTGTATGCCATGCCGTTTCAGCAGCCACGGGATTCATTCCGGAAAGTAAATTAATTTTCCGATCAAAATCTAATACTACGGCAGATTATCATTCTGAAATGAATGCAAATACTTTCAAAAAGTGGTTTGAGGAACAGTTTCTGCCCTACCTTGCTCCACAATCAATCATTGTAATGGACAATGCAAGTATCCATTCAGTTATGACGGAAAAGACTCCATGCACAAATACCAGGAAAGGTGACATAATGGCATGGTTAGCTTCTAAAAACATTCCTCACACTGCTTCACAAACACGTGCGGAGTTATTGCAGTTGGTGAAAATAAATAAGCTACACCAAAAATCGTATGAATTGGATTGCATTGCAAGAAAAAACGGCCACGGAGTGGTGCGCCTACCGCCCTACCATTGCCAGTGCAATTGAGTTAATTTGGGCGCAAGTAAAATCATTTGTAGCTGAGAGGAATAATACTTTCAAAATTGTCGACATTGAGCGATTAACTCACGAAGCTATAGAAAGTATACAGGTTTCCGCATGGGAGAGTTGTGTGAAACATGCAGAGAAATTGCAGGAAGAAGATTTTCAGAGGGAGATAGCCAGAGACGACATGTTGGAACCAATCATTATAAACCTACAGGAATCCGATTCGGAAAAACCAAACTCCAGTGACACCGAGGAAGACAACTCAAATTGAATACTCAGATATTGTGTACAGAATAGTCATTTCTAGCATGTTGTATTCTAATTTACATATTATATTGGTTAGATTCGTATGTTGTGTTCCGAACGTATATTAACTGGCGGTTTGGCAGCAATGTAATGCATATTCCCTCTCTCTCTGTGCAGGAAATATGACTCACCTGCCTTCATTCCTGCTCCCAGCTCTAATATTGTTTCCTTTAAGTTCAAGTTCTGGGTATAATTTATCAGAAATTATGTTTGATGTATCATCTGTGTATAGTGTAATGTGACCATCAGTAACAATAGTTGAAATTTATTAATATACAGCAAAAAAAGCAGAGGTCCCAAGATAGATCCTTGAGGTACTTGGCTTGTAGTTGTTTGATTGGATGAATAAACATTACTATTTTGAGATAGAAGCTTGACCATCTGTACCCTTCTAATCAATGTCAAGTTATTAATATTGTTCTTAAATATGATTAGAAAGAAAGAAACTGAACAAATTATATTATTAGTGCTAGGAAATGTGATTTTAAGCATCGCAGAAGAAGTTAGGCAACAAAAGAGCACGACCAAGCTGCTAAAGAACACATTGGTGCTTTCAAGCACAAGGTTGAGAACTCCTGACCCAAAGAGAAAGTTTTGGGTGGCAAGTATTATGCCTGGCAAGAGGGTAAGGCAGAAGGGAAATGTGGCCCTTGGTCTGGTGCTATGGGAGGCCTCATGCTCAAGCGGCATTAGGATGTAAATCATCCACAAACAAGCAAACAAATGTCAAAACTCTCACAATATGAATTTGAAGAACCCTTGTGTTTTACAGACTGTTGGCTCGCCGTTGCAGTGTCCAGAGGTACGAGTACAGAAGATACATTATGCTTTCTTTTTGCATCCTCCCTCTACTCTTGATGTAATCTGCTCATTTTTGCTTGTTCTTATGATAGAATCAGCGAATATGTACTGGCAAGGCAGCTTTTCCAGATCTCTTTTGCTTCTTGTGCTACAAGATCTGATGACCTATAATGTCTTTTGTCTGTGCTCCTATTTTGTTTCCCCTTGAATAATTCCTACTTTTATGTAGTTTGCAAAATAGGGAATATCTTCTCAATCCAGCATAGTGTTCAGAATCCAACACCAGTATGGGTGACCCTACCAGGAGCAAATGCTCCAGCCAGCATAGCTCCCAATGTCTATGGAATACTCAAGCTCTTCTACCACATCAAAGTAGTAGTCCTAAGAAGGGAATCTATATAAGGTGGAATTTAAAAAATATTCTGTGATAAAATCTGTAGATCACACACACAATTTGTTTGATACATTTGTGATGACCTTAGAAATACAACATAATGTTTTGAGGCAATGATTAGGAAAGATATTAGATGAATATCCAAGTGAAACTTTATTTGTATGTATATAAAATTTTTCCTCCTTTCTAAAACAATCTCCAAACATTCACACTTCTCATTACCACTTTGACAGGAGCTTGGGATATATATAAACAGAAACTTACCTTAAATGACTAAGAAAATCCCTGAGTGGAATAATTGTCACATTACAGTCAATCTCCTCTCTACTAATTTTACTGTAGATAGGTAAGACGTATTATTTTAGTGGCAGTCTGCTCTGGTAGAGATTTCTGAACCTCTCCAACTGTGATTTTAATGGTTACATTTCCAGAAATGCAATTTTTGTTTATTGTTATTTTTTGGTATTTCCAGGACCACATACATGTTTATTTATTTGATTGGAATCGAGAAAAAATTATTCTTAAGAGCATGTTTGAAAAATTATGGCTACATGACAGTTTATTGAACTACTAATCTACATCAATCACCCTGAATTTAAGGCTTGCATTTCTCTATGCAGTATATAAGCCTACCCTATTTTTTTCAACAATATTTTTTACCTTCAAAGATCAACTTATAAGCCATGATATAGGGTGAATGATACTTTTAATCTCTTAAAGGCAGGAAATCTGAAAAGCTAGAAATATAATTTGGTCCTTTGAAGATTTGTCTTCAAAAGCTTTTACTATAATTAAAATTTTATTTAACACATTGAAGCCGAGCGCCATCAATAGATGACGCTCGGACATTACCGAGATCCGAGCACTATCAATAGATGACGGGCA
Organism: Uropetala carovei; assembly: GCA_036926305.1. Taxonomy (NCBI): domain Eukaryota; kingdom Metazoa; phylum Arthropoda; class Insecta; order Odonata; family Petaluridae; genus Uropetala; species Uropetala carovei. The sequence continues at coordinate 5,856,803 of JAXCHB010000037.1, read as the reverse complement.
ACTGCACAGTTCCGCTTCGGCTTTCAAACTCTCGTCACCTCCCATTTCTGCAGGTATAACTCTCGAACCTTCACAGTGGTCACATTTGAGGCCTGCCTTTCATGTGATATGGGTCAGTTCTTGGACCGAGTTTTTATTTTTTTGTAACAGTGGCATTTTTAATAGGCGTTTCTGTCGAGGTGTTTTATTTCTCCGTATTTTCCTAACTTTTACTATGTTGTTTTAATATTCCCTTTTTTGTTGATAAAAACTTTTAATATTTTCTTTAATTTTTTATTTCAGTGATGTTAATAAATAATCCTGTACAAAAAATTCGGTTATAATAAAGTGACCTTCTACGAATACAGATTGTCCATCATAGAAGCCCTTGCAAAGGAAACTACTCAGCAGAATTAGTCCGTATTTTGGAGACCCTCTATAATATCAATAGATTCAGTTTTTCCAAAATACCATGAAGAAGGAAATGATAGGAGGGTCCAAAAGAGGTGTAAGCAATGTTCAAAAAAGAAAAGAAAAAGTGCAAATTTCGACAAAAATCATTTACTTTCAACAAAGAATAATAATTAGCATTTGAATAGGATAAGTAGACTATTAAGAAGGAATATCACAGAAAAAAAGTCCTCGGATTTCAGAAATTCTCGGAAAATACTATTCGGGCTGAAAGTGTTAATGGGAATTATACTTCATTCCTGAAATTTGAATGTTAAGCATTAACTCTTTTTCTTATTGTCTGTAGTGCTTATGTGATTGAGAAGAAGGACTTGACCCATGGTGGTGGTTGGGTTCCAGCTGTTGCCTATGTTAATCCAAAGTATAATCACGCCACTGTGCCTCGCCTGATTGAAGGAACTAAATATGAGTTCAGAGTTTTTGCTGAGAACCTCCAGGGAAGATCAGAGCCACTTGTCACCACTAAGCCTGTTGTTGCAAAGAACCAGTTTGGTATGTATTTTTGCAATGAAAGAGGCAATAAATCTAATTTTGCATCATTATTAATATGCTGTTCGTGGTATGTTTCCATAAAAACACATTGATTACATATGAAAAGCTGATAAATTAATAACATAATGCTACAAAAGTAATTTACCATTTTTATGCCCCAAAAATTGAATTATTTAGTATGCATTCTCATTTTTATAGTAAAATCTAATTACTTTTAATAATTAGTCAAGAACATATGTAAAAATAAAAAAGTAAAACATTTTATTCTAATGTTTAATATAATATTTTTAGATGTTCCTGGGCGTCCTGGTAGACCAGATGCTGTTGACAGTGACAAGGATCACATCAAAATTAAATGGACTCCACCCATCAGCAATGGTGGGTCCCCTATTTTAGGATATGAAGTTGAGAGACGTGACCGCATGACTGGTCGCTGGGTGAAGCTCACCAAGGAACCAACCAAAGTAATGGCCATTGTATACATCTTAGAAAATACTCAAATATATTTTCACTATAGCCAAAATGAAAATTTTAACCACATTTCTATCTATAATTATATTTTCCAACTTTTCCTAGCATTTGGAGTATTATGATGATAGAGTCACAGAGGGTCATCAGTATGAGTACAGGATCACAGCTGTAAATGCTGCTGGTCCAGGAAAACCAAGTGACACTTCTCATCCATTTGCTGCAAAGCCAATGAAAGGTACATGAATTGTTATGAAAAAACTAAGTACACCTGGCCTTCATATAATGTGGGAGATGCGTTCTAGAAAACACCGTGTAATGTGAATCTGCATTATGTGAACCCTGCTGTACATAATGAAATGGGCGTTGCATTCCATACCCTTTCATGCATCCTCATCCAGAACAAAAATTCCAAAACCTATGTCTCTTATGCACATTAATGTAATAAGGCAGTCTCATCTACGTTAAAAACTTGCTGTGTCCTTCATCTTTCATAATAGCCTTAAACTCATCTGGGAATTTATAAGCGGCAAAGTCATCAGCACTAGCAGCTTCACCCTTAAGTATGATATTATAGAGATTTTGACGCTTTCTGAACTTTTCAAACCAGGGCTGCACCCAGGGTGCCTCGTGCCCAGGTGCAAGATATCTCCGTGGTACCCCCCTACTAGCAAAATTTTGTGGTATAATCAAATACGACTTTTTTCATCAATAGAGAGTGGAGACAAGCTGATGTATTTCTGTCATTGCTGGCAAATGAAAAAAAAAAACAATTTGTTAAGTTTTTCGTTACGGCCAAAAAAGCAATTTCGTTTTTCGTTACGTTTTTTGTTACATTTTTCGTTATGATAAAATCTACATTTCGTTTTTCGTTACGTTTAACCTTATAATGAAATAATTTCTTACAAAAAATGAGTACTTTTTATTTGATATTTATACCTCGTAAGTTTTTCATTTAGAATTATAGTTAAAAAAATTTTCTAAACATATGTTACAGATGAGGAACATTTTTAAGTTTTCTAAGGAGTCGGAACAGATTTCGTTATTTTTTTGATCATGCATACAAATTAGGATTTTTATATCTAACATTTAATAATCAAGGTTAATTGCCTTAACCCACATTAAGTACAAAAATAATATAATAATAATAAAATACTGCAATGCTCATGTCGCATCGTAGAATTTTTTATAAGTAACTCGGAATGTACACCGGCTGTACCAATTCTAATTCTTGCAACAGACGTAAAATTTAACGAAAATAAAGAAAATTGTTGAAATTTCAAGTTTTCCTCTCTGGGGTATATTTTTCATAGCTTTCTTCCTTCTCTTATACCCTGTAAGAAATACATGTAAATCATCCATGGGTTTACAATATTGCATTTAATAACATTTTAGATATTAACAAAAGGATTGTTTTATTAAGTACATATATGAAAGAAGAGAAAGACAAATGTGCATAGTTTGATAAAGTTTTAACCCACTGTTAATAATCATGAATATAGGTAATTTTTCAGGTGAGCAAATACCTACTCTAAATTTAAATCGATAAAAAGTTTATTATGAAATTTTTATTGAATGCTTTCAATGGGATACAACTACGTTAGTCGAGGTTTTTTTTGTAAACTACTTAATTGCTGTAAAATGAATAACTATTAATAAGTATTTTTTTATAATTTTTTAAAATTACTTAGTTTCATTTGGTTAGATAGTTTATTAATTTTGATAAAAACTATGCTCGATACTGGGATTAAAATCTTTTAAGGATAGGAAAATACACAATTTAAAAAAATATTGTGGCGGGTCGCTGCACCCTCATAAATTGAGAATCCATACACGAGCTCTCTAAGCTCTCACCTGCGCACTCCTGATCACTCATCGCATTTATGCAACGGAACTCATATCTCTTTTTTGTTGTAACCAATCGATATATAATATTATGTCATAAATACAATATATAACGTTATATGTAGTTCTATACTTTATGAATTAATATTTATACTCTGTTATATTGCAATTTAATGGAAATACATATTGAATTTGAACCACTGAGTGGGAGCATAGAAGGAAAAGTTTTGGCTTGTGTCCACTAACTGGGACCACATCCAAAACTGACCGTGACGCAGACCCCTCGACCATTAACTCGGGTTAGGGGCCCAATCCTCGAGGCTTATCCTCAAATCCGAGCTCAGGTGTCTCTACCCTCTCAGCAGGGGGGCACTACCACCACGTCTTTTGCAATAAAATTTAAACTATTTTATGTTGTTAACTTAGTGTGATTGTGACTCAAGCAACGTATTCGGGTGAAGGCACTGATCAAGAGTGTCTTTTTAACGGAATTCCACAATAAATAATAACATATTTATGCTCACATCTAATCTTGATGCCCAGGAATACCAACCTCTCAAGAGTTTTGGGACGGGATTGTATTGAAAGCAGTTATTCGTGAGAATTTGAATATCATGGGCAGAGTTGAAAAGAAGCGAGCGAAAAAAGTATGGAAATGATTTTCCATATCGTAGAAATTCAAATCTCATTCAAAAAAGCCGAAAATTAGGTTTAATTAATATTTTTCGTGATTTTTTATGCATTTATTCAATTCATCGTGATAAAATTATGATAAAATCGTGTTTTATATGTCCATGACTATTATTACTTTCTGGAACATTCAATAATGTGGATTTTATATTCTTTTTACGTTTTAGTGCACGTAAAAGTTGGTGTCATTGATTTTTATATTATTTTAACGTAATACTTAATTCACGTCTACCCATCATATACAGTAAAACCTCTATATATCGAAATGGAAGGGACCAGATTTTTAGGCATTTTGATGAATGGAGGTTCACTATAAAGAGGTTTACCGTAAGACCTTCATATTATTATTCATTAATGCACAAACTGGTAATTAAAAGTACTATTGTCTTTTTAATTACTATATTAGTATATTTATATATACACAACATAAATTTAATATATTTATAATATAAATACCAACCTAACTGAACAAAAAATGAATATGTACTCTACCTATTGTTTACTGGAAAAAAAGCTGGTAATTTCAGTCTGTGTCATCTTTTTCTTAAATTCATTGGATACAACATTTTCTATTTTATTTAGTAGCAAGTGATTATCACCACTGCAATCCTCCATATTCATAAAAAATCTTTCTAGCACACTCAAAGCCTCTTGCACTTCAATCTTTTTTGGAGATGGAATTATTTCCTCTTCATCATTTTCTTCTTCTTCCTTATTAGTCTCTGCTATAGTCTCCCTTTCAACTTCTATCTCCACTTCTTCTACCATTTCTCCCTCAGTTGGTGCACAAGTTAATAGGGAAGTGTCAACATTAACAAAATCATTAAATGATGTTTGAAGATGAATTATTTTATTGATTTCATCCCATTCCAAAGGTTCATCATCTGATACTTCATCTTCCTCATATGTTGTCCTCAGAAATCCTGCCTTTATGAAGCATTTATTAATAGAGGCTGATTGAACATAATTCCATGATAGGCAGAGCCTATGCATGGCCTGCAATATATTCCATTTACATTTTGTAAGATCATTTGTTTCATCCACATTTCTTAAAATATAGAGCACCAACTGCTGTCTGTAATTTCTCTTCACACTAGAAATTATGCCCTGATCTAATGGTTGCAGTTTACTTGTGGTATTTGGAGGAAAATACATTATTTTAACATGTTATAAAAAAAATCCAGCTTCATCTGCATTGAAAATGTCTTTAGGATCATAACTCACTAAAATTGTTTGCAGAGTGTTTTTCCACTCTTCTACCACAATTGTATTTACAGAAGCTTCTTCCCCACACATTTTTAAAGTTCTTAGGTTCTAGCGCACTTTAAACTTCTGTAGCCATCCATTTGACCCTTGAAAGTCATCTATTCCCATTTTCAATGCCATTTCCCTAGCCTTCTGTTGTAGAATAGGCCCAGATATAGGTATGCTTCTGGCTCTAGCTTCCATCAACCAATCAAACACACATTTATCTAATTCTTCATTTTTCACTGCCTGAGATCTTTTATTGATGAAACCTTGATGTGCTGCTACTTCAGTTTCTTTACGTTTATTTAAAATAGATGTTAGAGTCGACGGTGGTATGCCAAAGGTTTCTGCCACATCTATTTTTCTTTTCCCCTCATCAATGGCTTGGAAAATTGCTAACTTCGTTTCTATTTTCAGCAGCCGTCTTTTTCTATGATTTACCATGTCTATTATGGGTCTAAAATTAATTTATTCATAAACATATTCATTAATTACTTGTGTATTATTTGTAAATATTGCACTAAATATTATACAAGGCATAATGAAGTATATTGTTATACACCTAACAAACTTTAATTATAATCGGAAAATTAATGCATTAATAATTACATGAAGGTTGTGAAATAATAAATAATATACTCACGTGATTAAGGACAAAATTAACGTTAAAAAACACGTATTTGTAGATTATGTATCCACTATAGCTTAATGAAACAAATCAATGTGGTATAACCAGTAATTTTGACAAGCTCCTCGTATTGTAACGCGTCCCCAGGTAGCTCGGTTTCGGGTCCAACGAAGGAATCGGGAGTTGGGCGCCAGTGCGGGTAAAAGGGAAAAAAAAACAACAGGGGAAGAGAACGGAAATTCCACCCGCACTCGGAATGGAAAATCGGGGTAGCGGCCGGCAAGGAGAAGGGATAGCTCGTGTCGACTCCGATGCCCCTCGTAACTTTCACCACCGTGCCCGTCACCCGACTGACTCCTCTCCTCCTCCACTCTCCTTGGTTGCTCGGTTGACCCCCGAGACACCTAGGGGCCACCACCGAACGAAAAATAAACTCAAAGCGAAAACCGGCGGGCGTAATTACGCGTGCGAGCGTTTAAACGTCACAGTATTAGGCAAACATAAGCACTACACGCTCATACAAACTTGACGCATACCGGCGTATAGCTGGACGCCTGCATGAGGGGATAAACCGGGACATGTGATGGGATTCACCAGGCGAGAAATCGTCGCAGCAGAGGTAGTACCTATCGTAAATATTATGTCTATGTAACGTTATAGTCATGTATTCACGGTTCTTTTCAGTTGTGGTAAAAAGTGATACGTACGTAGCAGTGGTGCGTTGTTAACCTCAGGACCGCGAAAGAATTGACTTAAATATTGTCTTTGCAATGTTACAGTTATATATTCGTGGGTTTTTCAGAGGCAGTAAAAGTAACATGAGAATCACGAAAGAATTGACAATTAAATGCCTTTGCAACAATGTAGTCATATTTTCAGGGCTCCTTTCAAAGGCCGTGAAAATTAATAAATACGTAGCAATGGTGTGTTAGCTGAGGATCGAGAATTAATTTACGTTTAAATGATATATCTTTGCAACATTGTAATAATATTCTCGTAACACTTCACGAGTGATTAAAATTGATACGTACATAAGTAGCAGTGATGTGTAACTTGAGAATCACGGAAGAATTGACTATTGGTGCTTGCCGTTGTTTCCTTTTAGAAGGGGACCGTAAATCTGAGCGAGTTGAACTCGTAGGGCCTGGCATAGGTAATAAACTACGCTACCTAACTTCAACTTAAATTGTGCATATTTGTTGCATTATGATCATATTTTGGCGACTTTTTCGAGAGGCTGCTATGGTGGTTGCTTCAACGGGATAACCTTGTACGTACGTATGCATATACCATCGACTGATTTCTTTTGGTTATTCACATGCAAATTTTAATTGCAAACTAGCTTATTTATTTTATCCGTAAACAGGAATACATTATTTTACTATAGGGAGGTTGTTTTTTATCAGGGGTGCATTTTCCCATTACGATATACGGAGAATTACGAAAATACGGAGGTACGATATTAAGAGGTTTGTCTATACCGTAACATACAGTTTTGGCGGGACCCAAAAGATATTACGAAATACGGAGGTTTACGATAAACGGAGGTTCACTAGATAGAGGTTTTACTGTATTATTATATGCTTGGTATTGAGCCATTGGTTTTGAAGTAAGACGTGAATTTACATAATATGACAGTGATTTTCTTCTTGCTTTTACGATACACTTCATTTTTTATAAATAATAGAAAAACTATGTGAGGTATGATTATGACGTTATGAGAAGTTTACGTCATACTTGAAAACCAATGTGCAATACCAAGCATATATCTGACTCATTATAATTACAATGAGTTTATATTACAGATTTCTGAATCTGAATAAATATCCTGCAGGCCACCGCAATTGGTGTGTGGCAGAGGGAAATTATCTCCAATTATAATCTTGCTAACCGTATTATTTTCAGAATTATTTCTTACTCTTTCGCACATACTAACGCACTTTATTTGCATGTAGGGTGATGAGTAAGATATAAATTGAAGGAGTTCACCAATTGCTTCAGACGTGCTTCTTATCCGTTGCAGAGAGGATGGATTTCCTAACAGCATTTCGTCGTGCGTCATGCGGAAAATTTCCTCTTGAGGGAGGGAGAAATTACCTGTGTATAGGTGTGGGTTATGGCAGGGCCGCGCCAAGGGTGTTTGGCGCCCGGGTGCAAAATAATTTTGCTGCACCCCCCTTCCCTCCCCCAAAGTGACTACTATTCAATCCTAACCAAAAAAAGACCACCACTGTCCCTTACATAAATGTTGACGAAGATATCCGTTCTTATTCGTATTATGGACAGTCTCTAATTTAAAAATAATTGATCGATAATGTTCGAGTTAAACTTCGCTACCTTTGTTTAATATTAGCTTCCAATTGCCAATCGAGCAAATTACTCAGCTTTATCTTAAAAGCATTTCGAAGAAGGGGCAAACTTAAACCCTTAAGTGCCACTCCACCCCTACTCTTCTACCAGGAATTTTGCAAATACCTAACTTTCCTCTCCCTAGCATACCACTTCCTCCACTTCCACACCATTTGCATACAATTTGGTATAGAGACTTCGAGTTTTTGTCCGATTTTTACCGTCTGATTGCTTTTTTCGAATTTGGGTATAACCTAATATTATTAATTTTCTTTAAACAAAATGTTTTTCACATGGAATTGATGCACCGTTCTTCTCACTCAGTCGTCGACCGTCGATTTCGGACTCTTCTGCATCTTATTCTTTCGTGGAGACAAAAAGGCCGTCCTGCAACCTTTTTCGATATCTGCTCTTTACTTTGAAATTCGCTCTAATGTGCGACGTGAGATGCCTGCTGCCGCTTCGGCCCACTCATAAGCATTTTTAATAGGAATTCTGATTCCTTCCGCAGCCTCCTACTTCATAAAACTCGGTATGTTATAAAGAATTTCCCGTGCCTTGCTACGGATAACTTTCCTATTCCCTAGCTTTGAGGTGGATGGAGCATACATTTAAGATCGATGCTTTATCTTCCTCGTTTCTTCTCTTATGCTTCCTGAAGGAATCCTTTCTTTCATAAATGTGGAAAAACCCAAAAGGACGATGGGTGACGGGTTGGGTAAGGCTCCTTTCGTGACAAGGCGGTAGAAATGGCTCGGCGCATGACAAAGGGTTTTAACCCACTTTCACTTGCCCAGATTCCGTGTATGAATGTCCCTACAAGCTATATAGCCAGATAGAGCAAGTAGTAACGAATCTGTTAATGAAATTATATTTTTGGTTTTTGTTACAGCTTTTTGAAAAATTTTGTTAACGTTTTTGTTACCTTAACTCAAAATTATTTCATTTTTTTCGTTATTTCGTTATGTTACATGTAACGTTTTCCAGCACTGATTTCTGTCGATGTATCCCATAAGAAATTGATCGAAAAAATCTGATGTGGCCAACACGTGACTTTCTCCATACGGAGCAATGAATATAATTGCTCTTGACATCACCGTTCTCAGAAATATTTATCAGCGATTACACGAGAAAAGTTTAAAATATTTTTAATAGTCTTTATTAAAAACAAAGTGGAAAGAACAAAAAAAACACCAACAGAAAAATCTCCTCGGCTCTATGTATCACAAGGTAATTTTAATGTAGAGACTGACGCTTTGAATTCAGTTGCTATGTAAACAAAAAGATACAAAATTGCATGCTATAGTGAATAGTAAACATTGACGATGCAAAACATTTATAATAGCTCAATTATTTCAAATATATATATATATCGTATTTGCCAGACCATAAGATGCACTTTTTTTTCTGGAAAATACAGTATAGGTTTCCCATGCGTCTTATGGTCCGAAGGTGCTTCAAGTATTTGCCGGACCATAAAATGCACTTTTTTTCCTGTAAAATGCAGTACTATCGGCTTATATTTGATATACAAGGGCCAAGCGTATATAGCCATGTAGGAAGGTTATCCTTGCGTCCATGGAGGTATGAAGGTAGTGTACCTTCCTACCTCCATGCTCAACACTTACTTTATTGACAAATGATTTTCACCCTTTCGACTTCGTCCTTTTTGAGTTGGTCCGATTCCGAGATCGCTTCCTCTGAACATGACCATTATCTCGATAACAAAAACAATTGAAGCGTGAAACTACCTAGATGGCGCTGATTGTTTTGTTGGGGCAGCAGAAAGACATTTTGGTGTCATTTATTTGAGAATCTTGTAACTTTGTGCTTCAAAAGTGAATAAAATATTTTTTCCCAAAATTTTTACTTTAAAATGTCGGTGCGTCTTATGGTCCGGTGCATCTTATGATCCGGTAAATACGGTATTAACTTTTGAGCTAAAATTATTATTTTTTGTGAAATAAGAATACAGTCATCCTCATTAAGTGCCATTATTGGGTAGATAATACTTTCCATTTTCTACGATAGATGGTGTTGCTGTGAATTGGAATTTTATGAATAAGTTAAATATCTCCGAAATGGATGGTTCTATGAAAATTTGTTTCAAACAAAACCTGGAAGAAATATTATTCTCTACAACTTTGATCTGATGACCAATTACGACGTTTTTAAGGAGATATTTGACAGAAACCGAAAAAACCGATTATTTATAAATAATTCCTCAACAATAACTGCTATGGAAAATTCTTTCAAATGAAAGCTGTAGGATATTACATTCTCTATAACGTTTGTATAGAATGGTATATACAATAATGATGTTTTAACGGAGATATTTTGCCAAAATCGAATCGGGTTTTGAATAAACCTCGACTTCCAGTTAACTGGTATTCTCCAAAAACTAATCTGCCTTTCGTGCTCATATGAAATTTGGTAATGCTATGGCAAGTACTTTTTGAGTTAGAGCGCCCACAATCACATACACATGCACACGCACAGACATCATTCCGAAAATAATCTAAACGTGTCCTAGGGACCTCAAAACGTGTATTTCCATTGAAATCTCAAAGTCAATTTTTTTTGTGATCACAATACTTCCCCATGCTACGTATGGAGGAAGTAAAAATTAGTAGCATCTTTTTACTTTCTCATCCGTAGTAATGGGAAAGTATTGTATTCATGAAAAAAATCGACTTCGAGATTTCAACGGAAATACATGTTTTGAGATCCCTAGAACACGTTTAGACTATTTTCTGAATGATGTCTGTGTGTGTATGTTATTGTGGACGCTCTAACTCAAAACGTACGCGCCATATCGTTACCAAACTTCATATATAACACTTTAACATGAGCACAAAGAACTGATTAGTTTTTGGACAATAACGGTTAACCGGAAGTCGAGGTTTATCCAAAACCCGATTCGGTTCTTACAATATTTCTCCATTAAAACATCATTATTGTGTGTACAATTCTATACAAATGTTATAGAGAATGTAATTTCCTACAACTTTCATTTGAAACAATTTTCCTCTGTTTTTTGGTTTCCGTCAAATATCTCCTTAAAAACATCGTTATTGGTAATCTTCGTGAGGACCAAAGTTGTAGAGAATAATATTTCTTCCAAGTTTTGTTTGAAACAAATTTTCGTTGAACCATCCATTTCGGAGATATTTTGCTTGTTCTAGTATACAGCGCCACCACCATGTAGCGGTGAATTCTGTGAACATACTCAAAATATACCTAATTTACGGCAATAAGGATGACTGTATTCTGTTACGATAAGAAATAATAATTTTGCCTTATAATGCTATTCATAATAATTTAAATAACTATACCCCAAATATGGAGAAAGTCATGTGTTGGCCACATCAGATTTTTTTTAAACATATTGAAAGTAACATGGTTATCTTCTCTTCGTAACTTATCTAAATAAAAGGCTGCATTGTTTGTTATTTATAAAAAAAGGACATATTTCAATAATAAGATACAAAGAAAATTGTAAACATAAAAGTTCTTGATCAATTACTGGGTATCAGTAATTTCCTCTCTAATAGGACTTTTAAAATGCAGATTTCGGACTGACTTTGCAAAAATTTTATTCTACACTACTCTCAACAATGCATATGCTACATCTACCTTCACATATTTTATTTATCAGTTTTTTCTTTTTACTTTCTCCTTACGTAGTAATGGGAAATTATTGTGATCATGAAAAAAATCGACTTTGAGATTTTAACAGAAATACCGTGTATTCCAGCGTATAAGTCTACCCCTTCCATTTTGGATGAAAATACATAATTAGGAATATGTTCACCGTATAAGTGGACTCAATACTTTTCATGGAACCGTTTTCAGACATAAAGTCATGTACAATCCAGGTTTTAACAAATCAGAAATATACAATAATAAAAATATATATAAATATTGTTTAGAGTCTGTGCTATTCTTCTTGAGCATTCTATGTGACAGATGTTTTAATTTCACTCATTAAGAAACTTATTTTTGGAGAGCTTGACCCACCAAGTAATTCATTTGATTTCAGCTGCTAATGTTACTATCGAAATGAACTATACCTAGTGATCGCAATCGGTCTCTATGGTGGCGAAATTCAATAACGTATCGCAAATGTGTACCCCACGTACCTTTTTTCCCAAAATGTTGGTCATACATGAAGATTTCTGACCAAGTTTTAAAAATTACGAGTTTTAATAGTAAATTTTCTGCAACACGCATCTACATTTATACTGGCAAAAGACGAAGAATTCTACGAAGTTTACGCATATCTACACAACCAAGAAACGTTGAGGGTTTAAATGCGCTGTTTATATTGCTGTTGGTGCATCTTCAACATTGAGATGACGTAATATTTTTATAATATTAAAGCTGTACCTTTTAATTGAGTTTTAAGTTTATTATTGTCACTCAAGAAAAGCAGTTCTGTCATTAAAAATTTACTATCAGTTTCCACCTACACTTTTTGCCGGAATAAGTTGGCATCCGGTATCTCTATTCGCCATATTCATCGTGAGCCGCTGATGCTCCTTTAACCCGGGAGAGAACCATAGTTCCTTCTAATTTTTTTCATCCATGGTCGGAATAAATATCGCTATGCGCGCCTACACGACGATAGTGCGCGGATATGCACCGGGGTTGACGCGGTCCTGTTCTGATATATTCTAAAATACACACAATCGTGCGCGCATGAAAAATTTAGTGTGCGGCACTTCAAAAACTGCTGCGCGGCCACTTAGAGGGAACCATGGAGAGAACATACCTATGAGGAATCCCCACACTTTTTAATTTTTTTCTAATTTTCCGCCACCGTAGACGTCTACTTATTAAAGCACGAATTTATTTCCTTTAACTGGTCCAAAAATAGGGGTGCGTGTGGTACACTAGGACCCGGATTACTTAAATACAGTATAAAAATTAATTATTATAAATCTTCTAAAATACCGTATTTACTCATATAACCTGCGCACTCGTGTTCCTCGCGCACTCCTATTTTTGGACCGGTTCGGAGGGAAAAAATTAATTTGAGCCAGAATAAGTTTTTTTTTAAGTCACCGATTCCCACTCCCTGAAACTAGTCCGCTCAAGTTAAGCATCATCTCCCTTTACGTGACGCAATTTATTGGATGATCTCTTAATGACGATTTATTATAAATAACCGGTTTTTCGGTTTCCGTTAAATATCTCCTTAAAAACATCGTTATTGGTAATCTTCGTAAGGACCAAAGTTGTAGAGAATAATATTTCTTCCAAGTTTTGTTTGAAACTAATTTTCGTAGAACCATCCATTTCGGATATATTTCGCTTTTTCTTAATACCAGCCTACAGCGCCAACACCATGTAGCGGTGAATTCTGTAAACATTCAAAATATAGGTAATTTACGGCAACGACGTGTCTTCTTTTACGATACGAAATAATAATTTTGCCTTATAATGCTACTCATAATAATTTAAATATCTATACCCCAAATATGGAGAAAGTCATGTGTTGGCCACATCAGATTTTTTACTTATTATATGTAGCGCTGTTTATTCACTTTCGTAACTTAGGTTTTCGTTTCTTTATTTTGAGACTAATTCAGTTTCAACTTCGTTTTTTACTTATTATATGTAGCGCTGTTTATTGACTTTAGTAACTTACGTTTCGTTTCTTTATTTTGAGGCTAATTCAGTTTCAACTTCGGTTTTTACTTATTATATGTACCGCTGTTTATTCACTTTCTTAACTTACGATTTCGTTTCTTTAATTTGAGGCTAATTCAGTTTCAACTTCGTTTTTTACTTATTATATGTTGCGCTGTTTATTCACTTTCGTAACTTACGTTTTCGTTTCTTTAATTTGAGGCTAATTCAGTTTCAACTTCGTTTTTTACTTATTATATTTTGCGCTGTTTATTCACTTTCGTAACTTACGTTTTCGTTTCTTTAATTTGAGGCTAATTCAGTTTCAACTTCGTTTTTACTTTCTCATACGTAGTAATGGGAAAGTATTGTATTCATGAAAAAAATCGACTTCGAGATTTCAACGGAAATACATGTTTTGAGGTCCCTAGAACATGTTTAGACTATTTTTGGAATGATGTCTGTGTGTGTGTATGTTATTTTGGGTGCCATAACTCAAAAAGTACGCGCCATATCGTTACCAAACTTCATATATAACACTTTAACATGAGCACAAAGAACTGATTAGTTTTTGGACAATAACGGATAATCGGAAGTCAAGGTTTATTCGAAAAAGTACTGGGTTTGACTACAAATTAGGCATTTCTATTTACCATTAGGTAGGAGGGAGGGTGAGAGAGAGAGAGGAAGAGAGGGGGTGAGAGAGAGAGGGATAGAAAGAGTGTGAGAAAGGAAGGAGAGAAGCAATTATTTAACTAAAGAGAAGTAGCTGTGAGGAGCGTGGCATGAGGGTGGCACCGGAGGTGCCAGGGGCAGAGCCCCTAGTAATTATTTTTATAAACATATCATTTAATATCTGCTTGAAGGAAAATTATAAAACTCGCCGCACATATTGTAATTTACTACTCTTTCCTGTTACCTTAATGATCAATCAAAATTCCTGTATTTTTGTCCATTTGCAAGCCAAATTAGATTCAGTATTTATTCTGACAATAAGAAAAGAATAATTTTAATTATATATGCATTCGTATGTCAAAGTTTCTACTTCATATTTTTATTTTAACATTTTTTAATGTCCAAGGAAGAAGTAGATGTCAATAATTCTCACATTACTTTGAGAAATTGTTTCGATACTATTTATAAATGAATATGAATGTTAACATAGGTGGGAGATCATGAAGGAGTAAGGAAAGCTAGTTTTCGGAAAAGCTACACCAATCCGATTTAAAACAGATTTGGGATTTCCAAGACTCGGTAAGTGTGAGAAAAAGGATAGGCACCTGGTATTCTTCCAGTTAAAGGATTTGTGGTAAAGGTCGATGGTACTTTACGAAAGGATTGCCGCCTCAGCTGGAGCTCCTCGCTAGGGTCGGGATAGAAATTAGCAGAGTAGCGCCCCCACCTCTAGGCGACACTTAAGGTGAACCCATTTTCGGTCGCCACTGATGCGTGTTCTAGCGACCCTGAGTCATGCGACCACGTATCGCAAGGGATCGGAAAAATTTTGGCTGGAAGATTTTGTGTCATTTTAGAATCTCTAACTTTCTCTTTTTGCTCGGACAAAGGAGGAAACATTCCCAAGTCGAATTCCAGTAATATATAGATACAAATACCTTGATGGGAAGGCGCCCCGGCAAGTTGGCACCTGGGTGCATTGCACCACTGCTCCCCAGGTAGGTGTGCCCCGGTGTCAAACCAACCTTGACTTGCTAAGAATTGCTCAGCAATCGAAAGACCTGCCTCTTCTTTCTGTAAGTGATCGTTAAGCTTCAGCGCCTTTACATGGATGGTGTTGGAGCTATTCGCCATCTTCTTTTTATTTTGGTCTTCCACCCAGATAACCAGCATTTTTTCCAACAATGGGTGACTCACTCTTGCCATTTTCTCTGCAGCTATTGAGCATGACTGAGCTACAGAGCTTCTAATTTTTTCCGCATTATTCTGTATTGTACGTATGCTTGACTCGTTCACATTATACATATAAACACCCGAGCGATGCAGTTGTCTCTCCACTGTCAAGTCATTGAATAATATCAAGGTTTGATTCTAGAGTTAGTGCAGTGCAGGATTTCTTCATGGGGGTAGCCATGATATGTGTTAAATATTAAAAATAAATAAAGATACGAATGCACAAATAATAATATTAAAGGAAGAAAACTTAAAATGTAAGAAGAGGAAGAGCCCTCCATCTCATCTCTCTCTCGCTCAGCATTCGGGAATCCCCCATCCCAAGTCCCACCAAACCACGTTTATGCGAACTGTAACCCACGTTGTATGAGTTTTTGGTAGTAAAAAACAAACCATGCTGTAGCAAAGCCATGTTATAAGAACCCGTGGTATAGGAGGGCCAGGTGTATTCTATGATATACCTTGGCTGTTGATATTAACATAAGAATCATCTTACAGAGAAACCAAAACTCTATCTGGATGGAATCATTGGCAGGAAGATAAAGGTTCGTGCTGGAGAGCCTATCATAGTACATATCCCAATGACAGGGGCTCCTACTCCAATGGTTGAATGGACCAAAAATACTCTTAAATTACCTGATTCAAACAGAATATCTGTAAGTATTTTGAATCTTTGTTATATCTTTGCTTAAATACTGCAATAAATGGAAATTATGATGTTTTATGCTTTATTTCAGTATGACACAAATAGTGATTCTACTAGTTTGAGAGTGGAAGCATCTACTCGAGGTGACTCTGGGAAGTACACCATCACAGCAAAGAATGATTTCGGTAGAGATTCTGCCGATATTGAAGTTACTGTTGTAGACAAACCTGGAATGCCAAAGGGTCCTATTACATACACAGCTACCACCCAAGACAGTGTTTCTATGTCATGGAGTCCTCCCTCAGATGATGGTGGGGGTGATATTACAGGTAGTGTAGCTTCTATGAAAATATTTATCAGGAAGCATTTATAGTCAAAATTTTATGGCATTGACTCTTGTCGATATTCTTGAAAATCATGCAAAATGTTAAACTTTCTACAGGCTATATTGTTGAGATGACAGAATTTGGAGTTGACAGTTGGAGACAAGTCCCTGGTTTCTGTCCAAAGCCGGCCTTTACAGTTAAAGGCTTGAGTGAAGGAAAACGTTACATGTTCCGTGTGAGAGCAGAGAACATATATGGTGTGTCAGAGCCCCTAGAAGGAAAGCCTGTAGTTGCTAAGAGTCCATTTGATCCACCTGATGCACCAAATACACCAGAAATAACAGCCTACAGTCCAAACAGCTGCAGTCTTTCCTGGAATCCTCCTACTGTTACAGGAGGCAAACCTGTCACTGGTAATTTCTCTATTTCTTTCCCTGTATTGTCACATAACGACCATTAATTATTTTAAAAGAATCCAATAACTACTGTTAGAACCATTCCGAAAATAATTTAAAATAATATAATAAACAACTTGTTGGGGTTGATGGAAAAACTTTGAATATACTGCATTAAGTCTAATGTAATTCTGAATAAGTATTTTAAAGGTTAAATCTTAAGAAAAGCTTGATAAATAATTTTACCTTTTTATTAGAAGGTTTTAGCTTTAATCTATTAATATTGATATTTATCATTGATTTTTTAAATTCTTATTTTAGGTTACTATGTTGAGAAACGTGAGAGAGGAGGAGAATGGATAAAGTGCAATAATTATCCAACTCCTAACACAAGTTTCACAGCTCAAGATCTTAGAGAAGGATCCCGTTATGAATTTAGAGTAATTGCTGTGAATGAAGCTGGTCCAGGAAAGCCTAGCAAGCCTACTGAACCAATCATAGCTCAAGCACAGCGATGTAAGTACAGGCACCATTTGCTATTCGTCCCTAATTGGTTCCTGAAAAACAGGTCCAATAGTCAAAGGACCGATAGCGAATGGTGTTTTCCCATAGGCTTACATGTTAAAATGGATTAGATGGTCCCTTCAGACTAAATTTCAGACATATAAATTATATTTGACCATTAAAAACATGAAAAGAATATGTATTCATTGATAAACATTATAAAACATAATAATATTATTGCACGTAAAATAACAATCTAAAACATTTATTTTTTCTACATGTACTCTAAACTTGATTGCTGATGTTGTTTACAAGGAAGAGTGGATGATTAACGGGAGGACTGGGAGGGAATTAAAAGGTCGGTGGTGATGAAGAATCATTAGGATCTTCAGCCATATACTTTTCATTCAAGGGTTCAGTCTTTTTAATGAAGAAGCTAACAATTTTAGTTTGCTTGGCAGATTTCTTCTTCTCCTTCAACATATCCCTATAGCACCTCAAGTCATTTTCCATCTCCCTGACAAGCTTAAGAGCTTTTTTCATTTATGGGGTCATTCTCTTCAATGATTTCTTTCATTGCCTCCCAATGTTGGAATAACTCATTCAGGAGGCTTGTCGTCAAATCCTTACCTGGGGTTGTGTCTCTTCTTCCTTTGCTCCCCTGTGCTATTCTAGTTGAAACAACTCTTCGGTACTGAGCTCTTCATTATGGGAATCAACCAATTCCTGCACATCTTTAATTGCTAGATCATCAAAACCCAGTTGCCTTCCCACTTCAACAGTCCTTTGCTGGATGTTTTCTGTAGTATAAATAGCGAAACCTCTAAAGTCAACAACACAGTCAGGCCAAACATTTCTCCAGGAAATGTTCATATTGTAATGGCTGACTTTATCCCAGGCAATCATAATGTTGTCGATGGCATTCTTGATATTATAGGACCTCCACATTCTTTAAGAGTGGGCTTGTTAGGAGCATCAATTGCCTCGAAACATTCATCAAATGTTATCTTGTGATACATATTCTTGAAGTTACTGATAACATTTTGATCCATTGGCTGGAGAATAGATGTTGTGTTTGGTGGAAGAAACACAACCTCCACCTTGCCATCAGAGAGCTCTTCTAAATTTGGATTGTGACTTGGAGCATTATCTAAAAGTTAGAGAGCCGTATTATCCAAGTTATGGTCTTGCAGATATTTGGTAACTACAGGAATGAAAGAGACAGTGATCCATTCTTTAAAAATATCCCTTGTCCCCCAAACTTTCTTATTTGATCTCCATATAGTAAGGAGATTTGCCTTCACAAGTCCTCTCAGTGCTCTGGGATTTTCAGAATGATAAACAACCAGGGGTTTTAATTTGAAATTCCTAGCAGCATTTCCACCCAACAACAGAGTTAATCTGTCTTTAACTGGCTTGAAACCAGGCATGGCCTTTTTTTCTTTGGTAATGAAAGTCTTCCAGAAGAGGCCAGTCTCATCCACATTAAACACTTGCCTTGGATCATAGTCCCCTTCCTGAATGATGTCTCTAAGTCTTTTAGGATAATTTTTAGCAGCCTCAACATTGGCACTTGCTGATTCACCCTGAATTTTAACATTATACAAGCCAGTCCTAGCCTTGAATTTTGAAAACCAACCATCACTAGCTTTGAATTCTAACTCCTTTGCAGCACTTCCTTCGGGCTCCTTTCTTAAGTCTTCGAAAATTCTCTTAGCATTGGCTTGAGTCATAGCAGTGGACATTGGCATACACTTAGCTTCCTGGTCCTGAATCCAAAGCAAAAGCAAATGTTCCATTCTAATAAAAATTTCCTCCCAATTCCGTTGAAATTTAATTGTTCCAGCCACAGATTTCTTTCCTAAGTCTTTATATTTTTGTTTTTCTCTTAAAATTGTCCTTACTGTGGTTTGAGCCGTGCTCATATCTCACAATTTCAGCATCAGATTTTGCTCTCTCAAACTGATCTGTAATTTTTCATTTCACGTCCAAAGTTGTAACAACATGCTGACATTTAGCAATATTACGACCAGAAACTTTTTTATTCACTTTGGAAGCCATAATTAAGGGTAAAACAGATTTTGAAATATGTATAGAAACCAGCTCAGATCCAGTAACTGAAAGAACGCTCTAAATTAAAATGACAACAGAAAATGAGGACTGACATGCATTACACATTGACGAAAAAGAGGACAAATTAAAAACGAATGGGTGTCAAAATCTATCTTATAATTTTCATTATGGGGTCATTTTCTTTAACAATTTATTTCATTTTCTCCCATTATTTGAAGAAGTCATATATATTTACATAATTAAGGGCAAAACAGTCTTTAAAACATGTACAGAAAACAGCACAGATTCAACAACGAAATGAAGCTCTAAATCCAACTGACGATCAAAGAAAGTGAGGATCAACATGCATTGCGCATGGACAAAAGATGGAAAGTGGACAAATTGTGAATGAATGAATAGTAATTGGTGGCAGATGAAAGATCGAAAGGACAAATAGTGAGGGACAAAACAACGAGGGACCACTTATATCACTTAGGGTAAAAAACTTTAGATAATAGTAGAATTAGATACGATTAGATAGTGTTGTGTATGTTATTTTATTTAGCATACAGTCATAAAAATACAGTTATTCAATTCAGTAAACACAATTTAGATATTAACATTATATTGTTGTGTACCGAGGTGGCATAAGCCACCTAACCATTCAAGCACACCAAAATACTCCCCAGTCAACTTACACTTACTGACAACCTTTCCAATTGGCCAATCCATCCCGGCATGCCATACATCATTACCAACACATACATAACATTACTTTCCAAGCATATATAAAACAAGTTAGGAAAGTGTACAGCGTATCACAAATGGGCGCGTTTCGTGCAATGGAGTATTCGAAAGAAATTATATACGTGCACGTAAGGAAAATAGGATTTTTAATTTCTTTTGTTTGTCATAAATAATCCATTTTCTTCCCATTTAAAAATATTGCATGCACACACAAGGAAATTAAATGCTTGTTTGTGAGATTGTTTATGTTAGCAACAATGAAGAAGTAACCATACAAGAAGTTTTCGAAGTTCAACTCAAATGAGGACATTCTTGATAACAGCTACCCAGACGATAAAAATGTATAGGAAAAGGAATACTCTTCTTTACTAGTTCTACAAGTTTTATTTGACAAATATTTTGATATGGCCAATACTTTACAATATAAAGGACAGGTGTAATTACGAGGGAATGTTTGAGGGGAAAGAAGGGTCTAGAGACGTTATTCAAGATGTGACAAACAAACTTTCCAATTGTGAACGCGTAAGGAGAAGAAGAGGTGGGGGAAAGGATGTTAATACCATCATCACAGGTAAGGCTCTTAATTTCCTTCAGGTAAACTGCCGAAGTGTTCTAAATAAAAAACTTGCATTTCAAGCACTAATCGAAATGACTGAACCAGATGTCATTGTAGGGACGGAGTCTTGGCTAAACAAAGATATAAATTCAGAAGAAATATTCCCACAAGTTTTTGAAACTTATAGAAGGGATAGGGATGGGAGGGGAGGAGGAGTATTTATTTGTGTATCGAAGACACTTGATAGTTATTTGCTTTGTACCGATGATACGTACGAAATTATAGGAGTAATGGTTATTGCCCCCAAAAGGAAGATTAGACTCAGTGATCGGGGCATATAGACCACCAAGTGGTGACCTTGATATGATGGGAAGGATAGCTACTATTACATGTGAGGGCAGAGAAGAAGATAAAAAGACTATATTAGCGGGTGATTTAAATTTACCGGAGGTTGACTGGACTGGGGAAGAGGAAGGAGGGAAAGCTCAATCCCATGTTAACCCATCAGCGTCGTCATGCGTACTGGGAACGTCGGACGGAAACTCCACATGCGGTCGTCATGCGTACTGGGAACGTCGCAGAGGTCGCTAGCTTTCTTTATTTTTTTGACACAGTAAATTTTCTTAGATATGGATAACCTTTATATATTTTAAAAGAGGAACCTTTGGCCTTCCTATTGTGCTTAATTCTGTAATTTTTACTCTCCTTCTTTTTACTTTTATTATACGTTAAGTTTTGTGATTAAATTTTCACGTAGATAGGAGAATTGGGGAATTTTGGCTTCTAAAAAAGCTCCTATTCAACGAAATCTTTGCACGAAAGCAACTGTGAGGTGTAAGAAGAGGATATAGGCCCCATTTGTCTGCTATCAGACATCTCCAAGTTCGGAATCAAGACCTTCGAGCTCTGTGATTTGACTGGCTACTTATGGTCATTTCTTGTATACACGGGGAAGGATACTGTGTTTCATTCGTCCCTTGTCTCAGCTAATGTAAACAAGACCACGGCAATAGTTTTGAATAGGTAGGCCAAAGGTTCCTCTTTTAAAATGATGAAGGTTACCCATATTTAAGAAAATTTACTGTGTCAAAAAAATAAAGAAAGCTAGCAATCTCCGCGGCGTACCCAGTACACAGGACGGCGCTGAGGGGTAAGAATCCTTATTTGAAGGTTTTTTTCTGAAAAACTTACGGGGAAGAAGTTGAAATCCAAGATAAAACAGTAGATGTGAAGTACTCCGTAAACTTTGAATAAAGAAAAACTGAGTAAATGGCTTCCGTGATTGAGTGAAAGAATTCATAGAGGTATTTCACGCGAATAATAATAACTAAGACGGTGTGAAAAACATAGGTAAATATGCATAGTTTTACGTAAAACCTCAAAAAATTTCAGTCAAATTCCATAAATATCTAATAAGTTACAAATTTTTATATGGTTTCGCGCAAAAACTGCGAATTTCCCTAAATCTCTTCCTACCTGCGTGACGTATTATAGTTAAATGTCCTCCGTGCTTGAGGGGTTAATAGGTTAATAAGGGAAGAGGCTTTACACAGGTGGTAAAGAGTCCAACGAGGGAGGGGAATTTGATAGATGTGTACCTAGTTAAGCCACTTGACCTAATAACAAGTTATGAGATACTTGACGGAATCAGTGATCATTCCACCGTAGTTCTAAATGCTGAATGGGGGGAAAAACAAAGGAGGGGGGACCAAAAAATTTTTATTGAACAATTCCATAAGGCAAATGTGGAAAGCTTACAGACATATCTAGTTAATGCATATGCAGACTGGTCCAGTAAAGGAGCCGCAGTTAATGAAATTTAGGAGAATTTTAAAACTATTCTTGATATAGGTGTAAAAAAATACGTCCCAAGCATATGTCTGAAGGGAAACAACGACCCTGAATATTACAATGCTCAAATTAGGAAATTAAAAAGAAAAATATGCGCAGTTTATCGGAATAGACATAACGGGGATAGTTATAAGCTGAAATATCAAACACTTTTAAAGGAGTTGCACAAAGAGAAAAGAAAAGTGCAGAGTAATTTTATAGAAAATTTACTGGCGGATAATAGTAGAAGTTCATTTTATAAGTTCATAAGAAAAAGGAAACCCGGTAAAGAGGAGATAAATTCCCTAGTACGCTCGGATGGCATTGCGTTGACCGATGAAGGGGAAAAGGCTGAGGAGATGAGAGCATATTTTGAAAGTACATACGTAGTAAATGCATTAAATACCATAGATAACATTGGGGAATCGAATCAGAGGGATTATGCATTTTTGACATTTCACGTTGGGTACAATGACATATTAAAAAGGGTTTCGAAAATTAAAAACAGAAATTCAAGTGGCCCAGATGGTATATGGGGGGAATTATTGAAAATAGCCGGAAAGGCGATAGTGCCATATTTACAGCGGATATTCATTATATCTCTAAACAACGGAGAAATACCCGATTACTGGGAAAACGCTATTATAATACCCATACATAAAGGAGGTAGTAAATCCAAGGTAAGTAATTATCGTCCTATAAGTTTAACGTGCGTAGTATGCAAAATATTCTAAAGAATGATTTCCGACTATATAAAAAGTCAATGGAATGAACATAATTGGCTCAATGACTACCTGCATGGATTCAGGGAAGGGTTTTCATGTGAAACACAACTTCTTGGTTTGAGTCGAGACTTAGTGGAAGCATATGATGATGGACAGCAAATTGACGCTGTTTTTGTTGACTTTTCAAAGGCTTTTGATGTAGTTTGCCACGAAATATTGCTGACTAAAATTGATAATATTACCATAGACCCTAGAATAGCGCGTTGGATAAAGGCCTTCCTCCGTGGGAGGACGCAAAGAGTAAGAATAGGGGGAGCTTATTCCAAGGAAATAAAAATTACTTCAGGTGTGCCACAGGGTAGTGTCCTCGGGCCGCTCTTATTTTTGATTTATATTAACGATATCACGAGCAAGATATGCTTCAGAATTAGATTATTTGCTGACGACTGCGTAATTTATAGAGCAATTAGGGACAATAACGACTGTGCAGCTCTACAAAATGACTTAAATATGTTATCTTCCTGGATAATGCAAAATAAACTAAAAGTTAATACTAGTAAGTGCTGTGTGGTAAATTTCAAGAAAATATTGTTATAACATAGGGGGAAGTATTTTAGAAACAGAAAAGTACTAAATATTTGGGATTAATATTCTCGAAAGATTTAAAATGGAACACTCATATAGAAAGAATGGTAGCCAAAGCTCACAAACAACTCAACTTTGTAAGAAGAACGCTTAGAAATAGCAATAGAAACGTGAAAGAGAAGGCATATTTTTCACTAGTGAGACCAATGCTCGAATATGGATCTAATATATGGGACCCATACCAGCAAGGATTAGTGGACAAAATAGAAATGGTGCAGAGAAAGGCTGCAAGGTTTGTGCTAGGAAGATACAGCAGGAAGGATAGTGTGACAGCAATGTTAGGGGAGCTAAAGTGGGAAAACCTCAAGGAGCTAAGGAAACAAAAAAGGTTAGTTGAAATTTACAAAAATGCCAGCAGAAAAACTAAATGCGGTGAAATGAGAGAGAAACTGCTCGTTCCAAGCTACTTAGGAAGGACTGATTATAAGAATAAAATAAGGACGTTACCCCAAAAATTGGAAATCAGTAAAAACTCATTTCTAAACAGAGAGATCACTGAATGGAACAGTTTGCCTGAGGGAGTTTTTGAGCCTTATCCAAAAACAACGACGGCATTTATAAGTAAAGTTAAGGGCATAACATTGAAACTCTCTATTTTATTGTAACTGTATACAATGAAGGGATAAGTGTAAGTTGTAACTTATAAATGTATTTGTATTCTACTTCTACTTGATTGTACTGTTACCACCGGGCATGTTGCCCACCTGTAACGCATTATTGATAATAATAATATGGCTGAAAGTTCATTTTTGTCACCAGTAAAGTGGTACCCCTGATTGGCGTGTGATTTTTTAATTATCTTGGATTGTAAGTCCTTAATATCAAATTTCATGAAAATCCGTTAAGTAGAAGCCGAGAACGATCGTGCGGATGGATGGACGGACGGACAGACAGACCAACGATAATAGGTGCTCATGCTGGAAGCGAAATGTGCCTATAAAAATAAATCATCCTCAGATTGGTACATAATTACAAATCAAGCCATTGAGGCAACCTTCCTAGTTGAACTATGTACATAATCTCTTTGTACTGCACTAGGTGAGGTAACCTGGCTAACAATAGTTACAGTTGATTCTGGTTGGAACTTCCATTTTCCAAACAGAAGGACTCATATCAACTAAAGGTACAGTAGTTTCATCATGAATAACAGGAACATTACTATAGCAAGGTTTCATTCTCTCAACATGAACTAACTTAACTAAATTGTCATTAACAAGAACCAAGTTAGTATATGCACTTAACTGTTGTTTTGCCAAAGCTGGAAACCATTGTAGTTGACTCCTAGGAAGGAACAGAAATATAGGTTGCTCAGGTACAAAACCTTTGATTACATTATGTGGTATTCTATTATAAACTAATTTACTGAAGGCTTTAACGAGGCAAACTTGTTTCTAGGGACTTTTATAAACAGACTCAGTGGGAGAAAATCCTGTAACCATGCTTGGGGTGATACAATCAGGTCCAGTGTGATTATTTGTGTGGCCTAGTTTGATAGCGAGCGGGGCCTATTTATGTATGTATATATCACAGTGGCACAAAAAAATGACCTTTTTTAAAGGAACAGTGATAATTTTTCACAAAAGAGGAGTGAGCTTTCTCACGAGTCTATGACATTCTTTTATTTATTTTTCTACTTTGTGATGCCTCCCTCCTCCCAATCTGGTGATGGATTCTTTTTGTTATGGAATTTTTGAAGAAGATAGTCCACCAGTTGGAATGTAATATTAGTGTGTAATAAAAAAATTCTCTAAATCTCAATGCATGTGAACTGAGCCTTGTGCGAGGCCCCTATAAAAGCATCAGGGCCCTGTTCAGAGGAACCGACTGTGCACGCCTCATGCCGGCCCTGGATACAGTATACAAAAATTGGTACAACATATATTGTACAAACTTACATAATTTCTCATATACTATTGAGTCATATAGTTATCTTTAGAAAATTAAAATCATATAAGCCGGTTATCCCAAACATATAATAAAAATTTGGTACAACATACATTGTACAAACTTTCTCATATATGGGTACTAATGCATCGTTTAGTTATCTTTAGAAAATGAAAATTGTATGAGCCTGTTTTTAGAAAATCCAATTTTTGTTCAAGTTGCCCAAGAATAAACTAGCCTTATATTCATTCAATGAGAAAAATGAAGTATGCAGTATTATTGCAGACGTTACTCAAGTAACTGTACGGAATTTCATCAAAATCGGGCAAGCCGTTCTAGATAAAATCAAATTATTGTTAAAGTTGCCTGGAATAAACTAGCCTTATATTAATTTTTTGAAAAATATGGGCTATTTGGTATTATTAAAGACGTAAACTCAAGTAACTCAAAATTTGATAAAAATCGTTACAGCCATTTTTGAGAAAATCACATTGTTAAAAATGCATAGAATAAACTTTTTTAATTATTGAGCAATGTCAACCATTTCTTCACAGCTTCTGCTGTGTATGATATAATGCCTAAGTATGAGATTTCATTCATTTTCGCTCTACCATTTAGGCTCTAGAGCCAGTAACAGACAGACAGACAGCATTGCAAAAACCACTTTTTCGGATTCAGCTACACCTAAAATGTATATTTCCATAAAAAACTCGAGTTCAAATTTTTTCACGATAACAATACTTTCTCAATAACTTTGTATATGGGTCATTCCACGTCAGATGGGGCAGGTGTTGACACTCACCCTCGCAGATTTTGACAGAAATTGGAGGATGAGTTTGTCTGGGGCTCAAACCAACTAATACCAAACCATTTCATAACAAAATGATTTTTGGTTGATTTAGGAGGGGGGGTTCAATTTGGTGTGGTTTAAATCATCTTTATTTTATTTTTGGAATATCTCCGGACCTATTAGCGATAGAGGCATGCAGTTTTGCTCATTATGAAGAGAATGCATTGTAGATTACTAAACATATTTAAGCATATTTTTTAAAAATATTTAAATTGTTTAATATAAAAATTTAAACAATTAAAATACGGCATTTTTTATTTTAGCCGTTTTCAGTTATTTTGTACCTCTAAATATGCTCTTTGAAATGACAAAATTTGGTTACAGTCTTTTTCCATTTAAGGGAGATAGTGGGTTTTAAAATTTGACAAGTGCCAACCGTGGGCACTGAACCGGCGCCGTAAGGCACTCTTAGCTGCTCTTATTATTTCCTTGAACCTCCGACAAGGCTCCACAAAGTCCAATTAGGCAATGGGGCATGGCACCGAAACCCTCCCCTCCCCTCATTCCTTTAATGACCCCCCTCACGTGCTTCTGCGACGCGCCCGGTGTAGTTGCTGTCACGGCCAATAGTGAGAACCCCTCCCCTCCAACTCCTCCTAACCCTGTGAAGGCCCCTCTTGCCTTGCAAATGGGCAGGGTGGGTGATGAATCATTAGGCTTGCTCAGCGCATTTTGCCGGACTTCCAGTGTGCGTAGAGTTGGCATAAGTTCAGGTCTTGTGTTTCTGCTTCCAAGTCGTGTTGTCTGGTAGCCCTGCACAGCTTGACATCATGAGTATGGCAGACAATCACTTGTGTTCCGTGGATTCTACCCTTGGCTTAAGTTGCTCGCAGGAGAACTCGTACAAGCCGCGAAGTGCGTTTATGCACCATCAGGTTGATCTCTTAGAGAGATGCACAAGTTTTTTTAGACTGAAGAACTTATGTCACTCTCACAAAAAACGTTTCCTCTCTATGTATGGAATGAAAGAGAAGGAATGCTGCAATCCCTTCCGTGCTCACGGTAGGAAAGTTAAGGCTCTGTCCACTATCAGTAGGGAGCTAGACAGCAAATGCCGTTTAAGATTTCCCGGTGTGATAGAAGGGATGAAAATTTGTCCACCCTGCAAGATAAGGCTCATCAAGTGCTTAAGTTCACCGCTTATTGGGCAAGCACTCAGTAACTCTGGAAGCGGTCTCTCATCAAGTGAACGGTCTTCGGAAGCGGTAGGATCATTGCTGGTATGTGAGCCAACGACATCTGCACAGTCGACGTCAGTGAAACCTCTAGAAGGAGAAGAGATGCACATGGAGGTCGCACTTCCGAGCACTTCACGAGAAGAAGGAACACCATCATAGTATAGCAATTACTGTGTTAATGCATCCGTGAGCATGTCGTCTTCTGACAGTGAGCGTGGAGAGAGCAGTGTACCTATATGCTCACCAAGAAAGTCTGATGCCCTCGAGAAGTTGAATCAAAGCCTTACAGCTCTCAGAGAGTCGCCTATCATTGCCAGGAAACTAGGAAGATCCAGGAGGTATGGTGCAAGTAAGTTAAAGAAGGCTGAGTCAGCATACAGACATTCACTGCAGGAGGCTATGGGGAAACGTGTTAAGGAAGATGGTTCAGACTTGAGTGATGAAAATATTGATTATGAAGAAGCTGGATGGGTTGTCCTGAAACAACTGAAAGAGAAGTTTCGTGCAGCCACTTCAATGAGGGAGAAGATAATGATCCTGTCTGGTTCACCAAAAAATTGGAGCAGAAATAGGATAATATCGTACTTTGGGTCAACGAAGTATATGTTGGTCAAGATGAAGGAGTGTGTCAACAAAAAGGGTATTCTGTGTTCGTCTAATCCTTTGAAAGGTAAATCAATACCTGATTCCACAAGAGACCTAGTGACCACATTCTATAGAGAAGCTGACGTAAGCTGTAAGTTGCCGGGTGTGAAACAATATAAGAGCGGCATAGAAGGAGGAGTTCGAATGCAGAAACAGAAGAGACTCATTCTTGGCACTCTGAAAGAAATTTAGCAAGCTTTTAAAGAGAAAAATCCAGATGTAAAAGTTGGGTTTTCCAAGTTCTGTGAGCTGCGACCAGCAGAGTGCATCTTAGCAGGAGCGTCCGGTGCCCATTCTGTTTGTGTTTGTCAAATTCACCAGAACTTTAAGCTCATGTTTTCTGCAGCACGCTTCAATGATTTTAAAGTGAGCTCAGGTGAGATTTCTTTCGAGACATATCGGGACCTTCTGTCCGTGACGTTTTGCGAACGTGCGAATCATGATTGTTACCTCGGCTCATGCGAGAAATGTCCTGGGAGCGAAAACCTGATGGACATTATTATGAATATTTTTGCAGAGAACTGTGTGAACTGTGTGATTTCAAAGAGCATATTTAGAGGTACGAAATAACTGAAAACGGCTAAAATAAAATGCTGTATTTTAATTGTTTAAATTTTAATATTAAACAATTTAAATATTTAAACAAAATATGCTTAAATTAAACAAATGAAATACGATTAGTAATCTACAATGCATTTTCTTCATAATGAGCAAAACTGCATGCCTCTATCGCTAATAGGTCCGAAGAGATTGCAAAAATAAAATTAAGATGATTTGAACCACGCCAAATTGAACCCCCCTTCCTAAATCGACCAAAAATCATTTTGTTATGAAATGGTTTGGTATGAGTTGGTTTGAGCCCCAGACAAACTCATCCTCCAATTTTCGTCAAAATCTGCGAGGGTGAGGGTCAACACCTGTCCCATCTGACGTGGAATGACACACATGTGAAAGTAAAAATATTAAGTTGAAGACCATATACTTCCTTTTTCTGTTTTGGTGAATTTTGCATCATTTCACATTTGTTGCAGTTTAAAATTTCATTCTCAATACACTGGTCAAGATTTGGCCACCATACACAGGATCTGGCAAGGTTCTTCATATGAAGTATCCCCGGATGGTTTTCATGCAACAGACTTAAAACTTGCTTTATAAGACAGGAAGGTATAACTACAGTATTATACCATGTAAGACACTTATGGTCAATTGACAACTCATTGCACTATCTGAAGCACGGATGGCAAATGATTTTTGAGTTGTGTGCCTTGGAAGTAGTGTGAACCATGCTCTAAGAAACTTCATATTTTATACAGAAAATACAAGGTTATGCGTGCCAAGTAAAATCGCTTGCATGTCACGTATTTGCCATCCCTGATCTGAAATAAGGTTTAAAACTGCCTCATCACTAAATTTGGGCCATCTGTTTTTAACATAGTCTGACACCTTATAGATTATAATATCTCTTTGTGTTTCTTTGACAATATCAATGTATGCCATGGATAATTAAGATAAAGTAGAAAAGCTATAAATTTCTTCCTCACTACTGTATTTTTCCTTCTCGAACTAATTTCTCCAAATGAATTTCTGCAGACTGACACTAGGCAAACAAAATGGATATGCTTTCCTAAAAACAGGCAAAGCATCTTCCTTGACATGAATGGTAACTTTAAAGTGATGAATATGTGACTTTCCATCATTGTAAAACATTTACTGATATTTAGAATGACACTACATCATTTTTTGAGGGAATATTCCTAACTTGGACTGAAAAGGCTCTTTTAGATTGACATTCCCTTTTAAAAACCATTCCCACTAATTTGGGTTGAGCATATTTAACCACATCATGAGCAAGCAAGGCTAGAGAGTTTGACCTACTCTTAATGACACACAAATTAAATCTTTTCTTGAGACTTCGGTTATTTAAGATTTTTACAAGACAGTGACCAATTACTGGTATTTCTTCACCGGTGACCAACTTCACAGTCATTTTTGTGATACAAATTCAGAAATAATTCCTTAAACATTTTGACTGACATACATTAAGACTAGTATCCGAGTCTATCTCCATCTTGATTCTTTGACTGACAAACACTGACCAGTTGATTGCTTGAATTGATGCATGCATACTGAATTAGACTTAATGCTAGCAGAACTGTCATTACTTACGAAAACACTTTTTGACTGACTTCTACAGACTCATATACATGACTTTTGTAGGCAACAAGCCTATCCAATTTTGACTAGTATCACTTCCACTGGAATGCACATTTTCATACTCGTCACTGTACACTTTTGACTTTTTATGCCTTGGGAACACACATTTCATGTGACCAGTTTTAAGAGATGAATAACATTTTGAAATACTTGCTGGGAATGTATTGGGATCATGCTTACAACTGCACTGATAACAAGACATTTATGACAACCTTTCTTCAGAGTGATGACTTTGGCATAGAGTCTGATGATGACCTGATCGATGACTCTGATATGAACCACCAGATGCCTTGGGCTGCATTGGTTGCCTGTATGCTGACTGTGGGTACATTCCCCAAGATGTCTTGTGGGTCTTGAAGACTTTTTCTTCTTCACTGCCAGGCTGGAACACTTTTGTTTGACTGCTGGCCATCTCCATACCAAGTGCGATATTGCAGGCATCTTGAAACGTTAACTTATCTTCAGTTAGGAACCTCCTCTTAACTGTGCTGGACTTAAGACAACAGACAAAGCGATCATGTAATGTCGAATCCAAATTACGTGTTCTAAACCAGAAGTGTCCAACACCATCGCCACTTGTGGTGAATCGGCCATTGATATGTGGTAAATTGATGTCCACAGTCTACTGTCTACTATGTTTTATTAGTTTATTAAATCACATAGTACTAAATCTGTATACATTTCACGTACAACAGCCTTTTTGCAACATAATACAAAATATTATTTTTATAAATAGGACTTTACGCAAATATACAGTTACAGTGTTGCACAATAATGATTCGCACCTTCTCACTTCCCTGTATATAATATCACCCTTGGTAGCGTACGCATCAATATCAACAGTTACAAAACTTTCCGAAATGTTTAACCAAACCTCTACTGGGAATCCTTACTCGGTCAAACAAATAATTAACATGTAGCAAGGTATTTTTGGTTCTCCAAAAGTTAACGATGCAACTATTCTTTTGGTTGATTTCTAGCTGCCATTCCTTACACAATGCTGAAATAGATTTTTAAATCATTTCGGAAATACTGATAGTCTTCCAGATTGCTTATTTCTCTATAAATAATGATATAATCTGCAAAAAAACCTAATTTTACTTGTAACTATGGAGCTGATATCGTTTATATAAATTAGAAATAATCACTTAGCGAAGTACTTAACATAAATTCAGATGAAAAATCAAAATAGCTCTTAAATAATCGGTATTAGGAAAAAATGTTTTTAAAATCTTATAGGAAATTACATAGTCAATAACTATAATAGTAACAAATATTTGCATAAATGAAGTTCTAAAGGATGTACAGTAGGGTGGCCCTTAAATGTAGGCAATTTTTAATTTTTACATATTTAAATGTCTTACCCCTCAGTTTTTTTCCTTTATGGGTCATTGTAACAAGTGCAAAATCCTGGGTCTGTGGCATAATTTTAAACCGAGCCTCATTGACGTCAAACATTTAAAATTTCTGGATTTTTGGGGAAATTTCATCAAAACATATGAATATGTGAGAAATAAATATTTTATTTTGGGATCTCATGAATGGTATTTTTTGGCCTCCAATTTCATCAAATTTATCAAAACTTTAAACTTGCATCAGTGTTGTTACAGCGGTAACCTCAGTCCAAAAGGAATTCCTTTGAGAGCATTTCCTTAGAGCAGTCCTTAAACTGGTGATGGTGCTCGGAAACTACCTGCAGCAGGTACTGTTTCTCGTCCTCCTTTTCTGAAAGGCGCTTATTGAATTGCTGCATGAGTGCAACCACCCTCTCAGCAGTATCATTTACCACGTGGAGGCTCTTAACAAATTCACAAGCAGAAATGTAATCCTCACGAGTTTCCCATGTAGAAGGCTCAGCTTCGAGAAAGCCATCCGCAATCTTGAAACAAGAAAAGTAATTCGTTTTCTTCGTAAATAATTCTTGGATTCTCATTACTCTGGCCCATTTATTTATGCTCTGTGCGTGGACGTGGATACGGTGGTCAGGATCGGACATTTCGTCCTGGTTCTTCAGTGCTTCCACCATCTTATATTTCACATTTATGGAAATGGAAGAATCAAAGAGTGCCAGGGCAACTGCTTCTTCTGTGAGATACCACAAGTTTCCAGCAAATTTTCACTGAGCGTCCCAAAAAATTTCAGCATCAACGCTTTTGTAGGCACATAAATTTTTCATAAAGTTCAGATCCTGGTACGGTGCAACTGAGGCAACCAGAGTCATGAACCATGCTTTTACATAAACAGAGAGGAGAAATATGCATACAGAACGCGATCCCTTCTGTTCACTAGGAGTCAGCTTGAACTGCCCTCGAAACAGGAAAATCTCTAAAACGTATAGTGCTCTAGCCATCCACCTAGCATTATGAACGGCACCAGGTTTCCGAAAATGTACTCCACCAGGAAGCTTTCCACCGAGAAAAATGATGCTTAACTCCAGAAGCTCTTTATAATCTTCCCTACACTGAGTTTCCTGCGAATTAAAATAAAGCAGCATATAAAATACAATCGCGAATGAAGGCATGTTATAATTTATTACAGAAGTTCATGTATTAGTTAATTAGTAACCGTACTTGTTGTATCAAAAAATTTATTGTGCCCTCTGCAGATTCCTGCAGTGCCGATAAGACATCCATATCCTGCATACCGGTGTCGTATGTTGGCCAAGCTAACTGAAATCGCTTAAACAGAGGATTTTCAGGCCCAGAAGATGGTGTGACACAATGTTGGAACACAGCTTTCAAAACTAATTCATACATGTGGTGCTTACAAGGAAAATACAGCAGATCTCTCCCCAAATGCCGCTCAAGCAGCACAGCTGTACCATTAACTCTGCCTGTGAAAAAATAGGTTTAATTTCATTTAAAAGGCGATGTGAGGCATATTAAACATTTAAAAGCTGTTCAAATTGCCTGCACTTACCTTTGTTGGCAGCCTCTGTGTACATGCCCTGCACACCGTCTGTAAGTTCCCAATCCTCCAGTGCGGATGCCACAGCATATCCTGTTCCAGATGAAAGTGTGGGAACTGCAAGAAGCTGTTCCATGCCACTTCCCCATACCACAATAGGAAGCCTATCCACGGACGTGTCACCTTTGAGTGCAGGGAGGATCTTTCCATCCCAATGCACAATGAGAGGGAAAGTCGACTCCTTAAATTTCTCTTTAATTTTTCTCGCACACTGCGAACAAAATTTGGCTCTCGCTCTCTGGATGGTCGATCGGCTAATCTTTAGATCATGGATGTTTTCGCGTGACATACTTTCAGCTGCAGCAGCAAGCACAAAGGCTGCATCTCTATCACTGGTTTGCCATCTGTCTAACACCGCTGCCAACTTAGGTGTCATGATAATAACCGTTGCACGTTTTTTTGGGGTGGGGATGGCAAACATTCCTGATGATGGTGGCTCAGACTCTGATTCGGTGTCATCAGTAACATTGCTATCTTCATCTAGGTTCATAACAGGACACTCTGAAAAGCAAACGAAGAATAATACTCAACTTCCTTTTATGGGGCCTTTCCAGTATTACAACGTACTGTGGGGGTGGGGACCTGCTGTAAGTGTAATGGCCTGCCATATGGGGGAAAGGAATTGCTCTAAGCGCCGCGTAAGCAAGCCCAAAAGACAATAAATGAGCTTCTACGTGACCGTAGTCAATAAAGAAATGATAGTTTGAATTTCCGATCTACTTTTTTAAAGAAAAATATTTTACACATATTTTACAAACCTCCTCTCAATTCCTGTTTTCCTTTACTCATAATAAAACGGAAGCTACGCGACGGATGAGGAAGAGAGTCTGGGGGAGTCACACCTAATATTACTGGGCACTATAAAGGGGGAGGAGGGTTTTAATTGTAGCTTAAATAGCGTTACTCAATATGTACTTGAACGACCTAAGGTATAACAATATAAGCCTAGAGATGATTCTGAGATCACTCACCCGCTTCCTGTTCCATTTTAGCACGGGACCTCCTTTCTGACTCCTTAGCTCTTCGTACAGCAGCCCTCTCTTCTTTACCAGCCAAGATTTCGTCCACAACCCCCATATACCCACGACGCCCTTTTTCTCTCTGAGCGAGAATAAATTCAATGTCTTCAGGAATGTTGATGATGTGAAGTGCGTTTGCAGGGGCCACGTCAAACAGATCATCCAAAGAATCATTGAAAGTCAACTCTTTTCAGGATTGTGAGTTAGACGTTCCACTGAGAGGACTGTTTCGCTGAATAGTTCTCCACGTATTGTGCAGCTTTTCCACTTTAATATGACTATTATAATCAGCTTGTGTCGGTATCCTTGCCCGATCCCAAAACTTTGCACTTCACTTGCTGTTGCATGAGTGACATCACAAATGGTCTTAAGCACGGCACGCACTTGTTCAGATCGGATAGGGACCGAACGGCACGGCTCAGATCAGAACCGCCCGACGTCCGCGCACTTCATCGTCTGGCATCGGCCTCCTTCAGCTCTGTACCGCCTCAGTTTCTCTGTAGCCTTCGTCGTGAGAACTAGTTATTATATTGAGAAATGAGCAGCTCTTCTGATGAGGAGGATATTATGATCGCAGTGTCGTGTCATGAATTAGAGAAACGAAAACCCAGCTGCAGGAGGGGAATAGGGTAGTAGAGCTCCCTTCAATTAATTAAAGAAGGTCGGAGACTACGGCGAGATGAATTAATTAAATTAAAACATAAATACTCCTTAACTGTACTTTGTACGGTTAAGGAGTATTTATGTTTTAATTTAATGAACTCCCTTCAATTGTTTCACTTCCCCTTAAACTTTCCCCTTCCACAGTCACCTTCCCTTACATCATGTGACTATTCCCCTTCGGAACTTTTTGCCTTCCCAGCAGTACGAACCGGTGCCGCTCCTGTCCGATCGAGCCGAGCCGGGCCGGAGGAGTGGGCGGGATTCCATTTGGTTCTGAGTGTTTTTATTTTTGCCGTTATGTTTGTTCCATGCCGAGCCAAGCCGAGTCGATCTAGTGCGCGTCGTCCTTTATGCAGCACTTTTGTTTGATAGAAGAAAAAGCTGAGAGTCTGTCTTTTAGATGGCAATTTGTTGCCAGATCTCTGGATTCGCTTTGCCCACTAAATATGTAGACACTACTTTACGGCTTGACGTCATTTCGGTGAAGTACCTCCAGCCAAAGGTGAATACAAGACTCTGCTCTAGAAGAACTCCCGTAGCAAAATGACTGACATATTCAATGACCCACGTGCATCGAATGACAGGTGCATGAGTCATTTAAATGCAGACACATCGACACACTCTTAAGCTATGCAACTATTTAACTGATATTTCTTGTTGCAAGGTTTGCAACAATGTAATAACATGTGTTTTCATGATATTTGATGTGAGTTTTACTACTATGAAGGCATCATTGAATGATTTTTGTCATTTTCAGAGATTTTTCGAAACTTTAGAGGCGTTGAGGCATGAGTAAAAATTATTTCACAGACGTAGGATTTTATATTTAAATTGTTTAATATAAAAATTTAAACAATTAAAATACGGCATTTTTTATTTTAGCCGTTTTCAGTTATTTTGTACCTCTAAATATGCTCTTTGAAATGACAAAATTTGGTTACAGTCTTTTTCCATTTAAGGGAGATAGTGGGTTTTAAAATTTGACAAGTGCCAACCGTGGGCACTGAACCGGCGCCGTAAGGCACTCTTAGCTGCTCTTATTATTTCCTTGAACCTCCGACAAGGCTCCACAAAGTCCAATTAGGCAATGGGGCATGGCACCGAAACCCTCCCCTCCCCTCATTCCTTTAATGACCCCCCTCACGTGCTTCTGCGACGCGCCCGGTGTAGTTGCTGTCACGGCCAATAGTGAGAACCCCTCCCCTCCAACTCCTCCTAACCCTGTGAAGGCCCCTCTTGCCTTGCAAATGGGCAGGGTGGGTGATGAATCATTAGGCTTGCTCAGCGCATTTTGCCGGACTTCCAGTGTGCGTAGAGTTGGCATAAGTTCAGGTCTTGTGTTTCTGCTTCCAAGTCGTGTTGTCTGGTAGCCCTGCACAGCTTGACATCATGAGTATGGCAGACAATCACTTGTGTTCCGTGGATTCTACCCTTGGCTTAAGTTGCTCGCAGGAGAACTCGTACAAGCCGCGAAGTGCGTTTATGCACCATCAGGTTGATCTCTTAGAGAGATGCACAAGTTTTTTTAGACTGAAGAACTTATGTCACTCTCACAAAAAACGTTTCCTCTCTATGTATGGAATGAAAGAGAAGGAATGCTGCAATCCCTTCCGTGCTCACGGTAGGAAAGTTAAGGCTCTGTCCACTATCAGTAGGGAGCTAGACAGCAAATGCCGTTTAAGATTTCCCGGTGTGATAGAAGGGATGAAAATTTGTCCACCCTGCAAGATAAGGCTCATCAAGTGCTTAAGTTCACCGCTTATTGGGCAAGCACTCAGTAACTCTGGAAGCGGTCTCTCATCAAGTGAACGGTCTTCGGAAGCGGTAGGATCATTGCTGGTATGTGAGCCAACGACATCTGCACAGTCGACGTCAGTGAAACCTCTAGAAGGAGAAGAGATGCACATGGAGGTCGCACTTCCGAGCACTTCACGAGAAGAAGGAACACCATCATAGTATAGCAATTACTGTGTTAATGCATCCGTGAGCATGTCGTCTTCTGACAGTGAGCGTGGAGAGAGCAGTGTACCTATATGCTCACCAAGAAAGTCTGATGCCCTCGAGAAGTTGAATCAAAGCCTTACAGCTCTCAGAGAGTCGCCTATCATTGCCAGGAAACTAGGAAGATCCAGGAGGTATGGTGCAAGTAAGTTAAAGAAGGCTGAGTCAGCATACAGACATTCACTGCAGGAGGCTATGGGGAAACGTGTTAAGGAAGATGGTTCAGACTTGAGTGATGAAAATATTGATTATGAAGAAGCTGGATGGGTTGTCCTGAAACAACTGAAAGAGAAGTTTCGTGCAGCCACTTCAATGAGGGAGAAGATAATGATCCTGTCTGGTTCACCAAAAAATTGGAGCAGAAATAGGATAATATCGTACTTTGGGTCAACGAAGTATATGTTGGTCAA
Organism: Uropetala carovei; assembly: GCA_036926305.1. Classification (NCBI taxonomy): domain Eukaryota; kingdom Metazoa; phylum Arthropoda; class Insecta; order Odonata; family Petaluridae; genus Uropetala; species Uropetala carovei. The sequence continues at coordinate 5,818,834 of JAXCHB010000037.1, read as the reverse complement.
GATGAAGGAGTGTGTCAACAAAAAGGGTATTCTGTGTTCGTCTAATCCTTTGAAAGGTAAATCAATACCTGATTCCACAAGAGACCTAGTGACCACATTCTATAGAGAAGCTGACGTAAGCTGTAAGTTGCCGGGTGTGAAACAATATAAGAGCGGCATAGAAGGAGGAGTTCGAATGCAGAAACAGAAGAGACTCATTCTTGGCACTCTGAAAGAAATTTAGCAAGCTTTTAAAGAGAAAAATCCAGATGTAAAAGTTGGGTTTTCCAAGTTCTGTGAGCTGCGACCAGCAGAGTGCATCTTAGCAGGAGCGTCCGGTGCCCATTCTGTTTGTGTTTGTCAAATTCACCAGAACTTTAAGCTCATGTTTTCTGCAGCACGCTTCAATGATTTTAAAGTGAGCTCAGGTGAGATTTCTTTCGAGACATATCGGGACCTTCTGTCCGTGACGTTTTGCGAACGTGCGAATCATGATTGTTACCTCGGCTCATGCGAGAAATGTCCTGGGAGCGAAAACCTGATGGACATTATTATGAATATTTTTGCAGAGAACTGTGTGAACTGTGTGATTTCAAAGAGCATATTTAGAGGTACGAAATAACTGAAAACGGCTAAAATAAAATGCTGTATTTTAATTGTTTAAATTTTAATATTAAACAATTTAAATATTTAAACAAAATATGCTTAAATTAAACAAATGAAATACGATTAGTAATCTACAATGCATTTTCTTCATAATGAGCAAAACTGCATGCCTCTATCGCTAATAGGTCCGAAGAGATTGCAAAAATAAAATTAAGATGATTTGAACCACGCCAAATTGAACCCCCCTTCCTAAATCGACCAAAAATCATTTTGTTATGAAATGGTTTGGTATGAGTTGGTTTGAGCCCCAGACAAACTCATCCTCCAATTTTCGTCAAAATCTGCGAGGGTGAGGGTCAACACCTGTCCCATCTGACGTGGAATGACACACATGTGAAAGTAAAAATATTAAGTTGAAGACCATATACTTCCTTTTTCTGTTTTGGTGAATTTTGCATCATTTCACATTTGTTGCAGTTTAAAATTTCATTCTCAATACACTGGTCAAGATTTGGCCACCATACACAGGATCTGGCAAGGTTCTTCATATGAAGTATCCCCGGATGGTTTTCATGCAACAGACTTAAAACTTGCTTTATAAGACAGGAAGGTATAACTACAGTATTATACCATGTAAGACACTTATGGTCAATTGACAACTCATTGCACTATCTGAAGCACGGATGGCAAATGATTTTTGAGTTGTGTGCCTTGGAAGTAGTGTGAACCATGCTCTAAGAAACTTCATATTTTATACAGAAAATACAAGGTTATGCGTGCCAAGTAAAATCGCTTGCATGTCACGTATTTGCCATCCCTGATCTGAAATAAGGTTTAAAACTGCCTCATCACTAAATTTGGGCCATCTGTTTTTAACATAGTCTGACACCTTATAGATTATAATATCTCTTTGTGTTTCTTTGACAATATCAATGTATGCCATGGATAATTAAGATAAAGTAGAAAAGCTATAAATTTCTTCCTCACTACTGTATTTTTCCTTCTCGAACTAATTTCTCCAAATGAATTTCTGCAGACTGACACTAGGCAAACAAAATGGATATGCTTTCCTAAAAACAGGCAAAGCATCTTCCTTGACATGAATGGTAACTTTAAAGTGATGAATATGTGACTTTCCATCATTGTAAAACATTTACTGATATTTAGAATGACACTACATCATTTTTTGAGGGAATATTCCTAACTTGGACTGAAAAGGCTCTTTTAGATTGACATTCCCTTTTAAAAACCATTCCCACTAATTTGGGTTGAGCATATTTAACCACATCATGAGCAAGCAAGGCTAGAGAGTTTGACCTACTCTTAATGACACACAAATTAAATCTTTTCTTGAGACTTCGGTTATTTAAGATTTTTACAAGACAGTGACCAATTACTGGTATTTCTTCACCGGTGACCAACTTCACAGTCATTTTTGTGATACAAATTCAGAAATAATTCCTTAAACATTTTGACTGACATACATTAAGACTAGTATCCGAGTCTATCTCCATCTTGATTCTTTGACTGACAAACACTGACCAGTTGATTGCTTGAATTGATGCATGCATACTGAATTAGACTTAATGCTAGCAGAACTGTCATTACTTACGAAAACACTTTTTGACTGACTTCTACAGACTCATATACATGACTTTTGTAGGCAACAAGCCTATCCAATTTTGACTAGTATCACTTCCACTGGAATGCACATTTTCATACTCGTCACTGTACACTTTTGACTTTTTATGCCTTGGGAACACACATTTCATGTGACCAGTTTTAAGAGATGAATAACATTTTGAAATACTTGCTGGGAATGTATTGGGATCATGCTTACAACTGCACTGATAACAAGACATTTATGACAACCTTTCTTCAGAGTGATGACTTTGGCATAGAGTCTGATGATGACCTGATCGATGACTCTGATATGAACCACCAGATGCCTTGGGCTGCATTGGTTGCCTGTATGCTGACTGTGGGTACATTCCCCAAGATGTCTTGTGGGTCTTGAAGACTTTTTCTTCTTCACTGCCAGGCTGGAACACTTTTGTTTGACTGCTGGCCATCTCCATACCAAGTGCGATATTGCAGGCATCTTGAAACGTTAACTTATCTTCAGTTAGGAACCTCCTCTTAACTGTGCTGGACTTAAGACAACAGACAAAGCGATCATGTAATGTCGAATCCAAATTACGTGTTCTAAACCAGAAGTGTCCAACACCATCGCCACTTGTGGTGAATCGGCCATTGATATGTGGTAAATTGATGTCCACAGTCTACTGTCTACTATGTTTTATTAGTTTATTAAATCACATAGTACTAAATCTGTATACATTTCACGTACAACAGCCTTTTTGCAACATAATACAAAATATTATTTTTATAAATAGGACTTTACGCAAATATACAGTTACAGTGTTGCACAATAATGATTCGCACCTTCTCACTTCCCTGTATATAATATCACCCTTGGTAGCGTACGCATCAATATCAACAGTTACAAAACTTTCCGAAATGTTTAACCAAACCTCTACTGGGAATCCTTACTCGGTCAAACAAATAATTAACATGTAGCAAGGTATTTTTGGTTCTCCAAAAGTTAACGATGCAACTATTCTTTTGGTTGATTTCTAGCTGCCATTCCTTACACAATGCTGAAATAGATTTTTAAATCATTTCGGAAATACTGATAGTCTTCCAGATTGCTTATTTCTCTATAAATAATGATATAATCTGCAAAAAAACCTAATTTTACTTGTAACTATGGAGCTGATATCGTTTATATAAATTAGAAATAATCACTTAGCGAAGTACTTAACATAAATTCAGATGAAAAATCAAAATAGCTCTTAAATAATCGGTATTAGGAAAAAATGTTTTTAAAATCTTATAGGAAATTACATAGTCAATAACTATAATAGTAACAAATATTTGCATAAATGAAGTTCTAAAGGATGTACAGTAGGGTGGCCCTTAAATGTAGGCAATTTTTAATTTTTACATATTTAAATGTCTTACCCCTCAGTTTTTTTCCTTTATGGGTCATTGTAACAAGTGCAAAATCCTGGGTCTGTGGCATAATTTTAAACCGAGCCTCATTGACGTCAAACATTTAAAATTTCTGGATTTTTGGGGAAATTTCATCAAAACATATGAATATGTGAGAAATAAATATTTTATTTTGGGATCTCATGAATGGTATTTTTTGGCCTCCAATTTCATCAAATTTATCAAAACTTTAAACTTGCATCAGTGTTGTTACAGCGGTAACCTCAGTCCAAAAGGAATTCCTTTGAGAGCATTTCCTTAGAGCAGTCCTTAAACTGGTGATGGTGCTCGGAAACTACCTGCAGCAGGTACTGTTTCTCGTCCTCCTTTTCTGAAAGGCGCTTATTGAATTGCTGCATGAGTGCAACCACCCTCTCAGCAGTATCATTTACCACGTGGAGGCTCTTAACAAATTCACAAGCAGAAATGTAATCCTCACGAGTTTCCCATGTAGAAGGCTCAGCTTCGAGAAAGCCATCCGCAATCTTGAAACAAGAAAAGTAATTCGTTTTCTTCGTAAATAATTCTTGGATTCTCATTACTCTGGCCCATTTATTTATGCTCTGTGCGTGGACGTGGATACGGTGGTCAGGATCGGACATTTCGTCCTGGTTCTTCAGTGCTTCCACCATCTTATATTTCACATTTATGGAAATGGAAGAATCAAAGAGTGCCAGGGCAACTGCTTCTTCTGTGAGATACCACAAGTTTCCAGCAAATTTTCACTGAGCGTCCCAAAAAATTTCAGCATCAACGCTTTTGTAGGCACATAAATTTTTCATAAAGTTCAGATCCTGGTACGGTGCAACTGAGGCAACCAGAGTCATGAACCATGCTTTTACATAAACAGAGAGGAGAAATATGCATACAGAACGCGATCCCTTCTGTTCACTAGGAGTCAGCTTGAACTGCCCTCGAAACAGGAAAATCTCTAAAACGTATAGTGCTCTAGCCATCCACCTAGCATTATGAACGGCACCAGGTTTCCGAAAATGTACTCCACCAGGAAGCTTTCCACCGAGAAAAATGATGCTTAACTCCAGAAGCTCTTTATAATCTTCCCTACACTGAGTTTCCTGCGAATTAAAATAAAGCAGCATATAAAATACAATCGCGAATGAAGGCATGTTATAATTTATTACAGAAGTTCATGTATTAGTTAATTAGTAACCGTACTTGTTGTATCAAAAAATTTATTGTGCCCTCTGCAGATTCCTGCAGTGCCGATAAGACATCCATATCCTGCATACCGGTGTCGTATGTTGGCCAAGCTAACTGAAATCGCTTAAACAGAGGATTTTCAGGCCCAGAAGATGGTGTGACACAATGTTGGAACACAGCTTTCAAAACTAATTCATACATGTGGTGCTTACAAGGAAAATACAGCAGATCTCTCCCCAAATGCCGCTCAAGCAGCACAGCTGTACCATTAACTCTGCCTGTGAAAAAATAGGTTTAATTTCATTTAAAAGGCGATGTGAGGCATATTAAACATTTAAAAGCTGTTCAAATTGCCTGCACTTACCTTTGTTGGCAGCCTCTGTGTACATGCCCTGCACACCGTCTGTAAGTTCCCAATCCTCCAGTGCGGATGCCACAGCATATCCTGTTCCAGATGAAAGTGTGGGAACTGCAAGAAGCTGTTCCATGCCACTTCCCCATACCACAATAGGAAGCCTATCCACGGACGTGTCACCTTTGAGTGCAGGGAGGATCTTTCCATCCCAATGCACAATGAGAGGGAAAGTCGACTCCTTAAATTTCTCTTTAATTTTTCTCGCACACTGCGAACAAAATTTGGCTCTCGCTCTCTGGATGGTCGATCGGCTAATCTTTAGATCATGGATGTTTTCGCGTGACATACTTTCAGCTGCAGCAGCAAGCACAAAGGCTGCATCTCTATCACTGGTTTGCCATCTGTCTAACACCGCTGCCAACTTAGGTGTCATGATAATAACCGTTGCACGTTTTTTTGGGGTGGGGATGGCAAACATTCCTGATGATGGTGGCTCAGACTCTGATTCGGTGTCATCAGTAACATTGCTATCTTCATCTAGGTTCATAACAGGACACTCTGAAAAGCAAACGAAGAATAATACTCAACTTCCTTTTATGGGGCCTTTCCAGTATTACAACGTACTGTGGGGGTGGGGACCTGCTGTAAGTGTAATGGCCTGCCATATGGGGGAAAGGAATTGCTCTAAGCGCCGCGTAAGCAAGCCCAAAAGACAATAAATGAGCTTCTACGTGACCGTAGTCAATAAAGAAATGATAGTTTGAATTTCCGATCTACTTTTTTAAAGAAAAATATTTTACACATATTTTACAAACCTCCTCTCAATTCCTGTTTTCCTTTACTCATAATAAAACGGAAGCTACGCGACGGATGAGGAAGAGAGTCTGGGGGAGTCACACCTAATATTACTGGGCACTATAAAGGGGGAGGAGGGTTTTAATTGTAGCTTAAATAGCGTTACTCAATATGTACTTGAACGACCTAAGGTATAACAATATAAGCCTAGAGATGATTCTGAGATCACTCACCCGCTTCCTGTTCCATTTTAGCACGGGACCTCCTTTCTGACTCCTTAGCTCTTCGTACAGCAGCCCTCTCTTCTTTACCAGCCAAGATTTCGTCCACAACCCCCATATACCCACGACGCCCTTTTTCTCTCTGAGCGAGAATAAATTCAATGTCTTCAGGAATGTTGATGATGTGAAGTGCGTTTGCAGGGGCCACGTCAAACAGATCATCCAAAGAATCATTGAAAGTCAACTCTTTTCAGGATTGTGAGTTAGACGTTCCACTGAGAGGACTGTTTCGCTGAATAGTTCTCCACGTATTGTGCAGCTTTTCCACTTTAATATGACTATTATAATCAGCTTGTGTCGGTATCCTTGCCCGATCCCAAAACTTTGCACTTCACTTGCTGTTGCATGAGTGACATCACAAATGGTCTTAAGCACGGCACGCACTTGTTCAGATCGGATAGGGACCGAACGGCACGGCTCAGATCAGAACCGCCCGACGTCCGCGCACTTCATCGTCTGGCATCGGCCTCCTTCAGCTCTGTACCGCCTCAGTTTCTCTGTAGCCTTCGTCGTGAGAACTAGTTATTATATTGAGAAATGAGCAGCTCTTCTGATGAGGAGGATATTATGATCGCAGTGTCGTGTCATGAATTAGAGAAACGAAAACCCAGCTGCAGGAGGGGAATAGGGTAGTAGAGCTCCCTTCAATTAATTAAAGAAGGTCGGAGACTACGGCGAGATGAATTAATTAAATTAAAACATAAATACTCCTTAACTGTACTTTGTACGGTTAAGGAGTATTTATGTTTTAATTTAATGAACTCCCTTCAATTGTTTCACTTCCCCTTAAACTTTCCCCTTCCACAGTCACCTTCCCTTACATCATGTGACTATTCCCCTTCGGAACTTTTTGCCTTCCCAGCAGTACGAACCGGTGCCGCTCCTGTCCGATCGAGCCGAGCCGGGCCGGAGGAGTGGGCGGGATTCCATTTGGTTCTGAGTGTTTTTATTTTTGCCGTTATGTTTGTTCCATGCCGAGCCAAGCCGAGTCGATCTAGTGCGCGTCGTCCTTTATGCAGCACTTTTGTTTGATAGAAGAAAAAGCTGAGAGTCTGTCTTTTAGATGGCAATTTGTTGCCAGATCTCTGGATTCGCTTTGCCCACTAAATATGTAGACACTACTTTACGGCTTGACGTCATTTCGGTGAAGTACCTCCAGCCAAAGGTGAATACAAGACTCTGCTCTAGAAGAACTCCCGTAGCAAAATGACTGACATATTCAATGACCCACGTGCATCGAATGACAGGTGCATGAGTCATTTAAATGCAGACACATCGACACACTCTTAAGCTATGCAACTATTTAACTGATATTTCTTGTTGCAAGGTTTGCAACAATGTAATAACATGTGTTTTCATGATATTTGATGTGAGTTTTACTACTATGAAGGCATCATTGAATGATTTTTGTCATTTTCAGAGATTTTTCGAAACTTTAGAGGCGTTGAGGCATGAGTAAAAATTATTTCACAGACGTAGGATTTTACAGGTTGTTTACGCTCTACAAAAGGAAAAAAATCGGGGTAAAGACATTCAAATATCTCAACTTCGAAATTAAGGGCCACCCTAATGTACAGTAGAGCTCGGTTATAATGGCCTTGGTTAATACGACAACTCGGATATAAAGACATATTCTTCAGGTCCCATCCCCATTTCTACAATATTGCAATATATTCACCTCGGTTATAACATATTAACGCACTCTGTTATAGCGATAATGGAAGTTAGTAAGTAACAAATATTTGTATGTGTAAGCACAGGGTTGGCGCAACACATTTTCGTATGCGTGGGGATGAAGAAAACTAATATCATATAAATGTCAGTACATGATTCAGGTTTTATTATTAATTTTTGTTGATTGTCAATACATTGAAGGACCAAAGGCAGCCTCTTTACCACCTGGGTGGGGAGGGATCCATCAGGGAAACTCTTTACTCAGTGTGGTTTGCACGAGCCGTTTTTAATTTTTGAAGCTCTGTGGCCCAATTGTTAAGCTTCACTAAATCGGATGATCCCAAGGAATAGTGACCAGAAGGCAATGGTGGATACAGGGAATAGTTACCTCCCCCCCTCCCTCCCAAGAAAAATTTACCCGTAAACCTCATCCTACGTGGGGAGCAGAATGCGCTCTTAGACCCATTCAGTAAAAATATCTCAAATTTGTGCCACAGGTTAGTTCTAAGCAAATAAATAACCTTGCAGAGTGAGAGTTACACTGATAGAAGATTCATTGGTCTACAGAAGTCTGAGAGATCAGAATATTTTACTAATCATTAAAAATATTTTTATTATGTTTAATGTACTTATTATATCATGATTTAATGTACTATGTATTATGTCATAATATAATATAATGTTTAATGTACTTATTATATCATAATATGAAATTTTGAATTTGGAAACTTATTCTATGTTGTCATGCACCTCGGTTATAACGACACTCGGTTATAACGACACTCGGTTATAACGACAATAAATTTCCAGTCCCTTGAATGCCATTATAACCGAGTTCTGCTGTATTTGGAAAATGCTGAAAAATGACAAAGTTAGAGCACCCATAAAATTCTGTCTCACACAGGCATCATCGAGAAAATAGACAATATGTCCTAAAGAGACCTCAAAATGTGTATTTCCATTGAAATCTCTCATTCAGTTTTTTTTCATGAATACATACAATGCTTTCTCCCTGTATGGAGAAAGTAAAAAGAAAATTTTCTTTAAAAAGATGACCTTTGGTCATACTACTTTTAAGGAACTTTCATCATTTTTTGATGTACCTACTTGAAAAAATTGTAATTCATGTAAAATTTTATCAATAAAAACACATTTTTTTAGAGCTAGGAATGGTTACGGAACTGAACCACTCCTTCTTTTGATCACTCAGAACTGAACACGGAACAGAATAAGTTGGAAAATATAAGGTCGGAACCAAACTGGAACTTCCCAGCTCTGATAACAATACAGTTATTCAATCCTGTAAAGACAATTTAGATATGAACATTATGCTGCTGTGTACCGAGGCACAATAAGCCACTTAACCACTCAAGTACACCCAATTATTCCCCAGCCAACTTATACTTACTGCCAACCTTTTCAATTAGCCTATCTATCCAAGTATGCCATGTATCATAGCCAACATGTACATAAAAGATAGTACTTAAAATACTGTGAATGATGATTGTTTGGTAAATTTACCTTCTGCAGTTAAACCTGACACTCCAGAGCCACCTAAGCCTGACAGAATCACAAAAGACAGTGTTACATTGTCATGGAGACCACCTCGCAGTGATGGAGGAGCTAAAATCAAGGGTTACATCATTCAAAAGAAGGCTAAGGGAGATGCTGGATGGACAGATGTTAACGAAACTTCTGTTCCAGCTAATGTTTTCAAGGTAATTTATCTTTTTTTTTAAATTGAGAACATAGATTTGGGAAAATGTTATAGTGATATGAAATGTATGGTTCTCTGGAATTTAAATGGCATGCAAATTAAGTATAGAAAAATCCCTAGCAAAGATTTAAATAAAGTAGTGTACTGATTATTGCAGTATGTAGAACTTGTTCAGTGTGAAGAGAGTTTGAAATACTTTATGTATACCTAATTGGTGAATTTTCAAAAGTAAATCATTTTTTAAATATCTGATTGCTCTTTCATAAACATGTGTTGTCTTTTTTAAAACATGGTTTATTGAAGACTATCATGTTAATATGTATAAATTTTGTTGTACTTAAAATCCAAAATATTTATCAGCTTTATGTGTTTCTAAAATATTTAGTAATTCTTCCATAATATTATGAGTATAATAATTTATTTAGTAATATAATTACTGTATTTAATCGATTGTAAGCCGACCTTTTTTTACCTTTTTACCATCTCAGAAATCGCCACTCGGCTTAGAGTCGGGGGCAAAAAAAAGTAGTCAATGAATTTATGTCCGTAGTTACATTATAACATGAGATCATTAATTATATGCAAAAAGAAGACTCAAATTGACTGAACACCTACAAAGAAATAAATTATGTAAATAATACGTGGGGCGTCAAAGTCGTAAAAGAACGCAGCGATAGTGCTCGTATGCATAAGGAGCTAACACTGAAACATGATAGGTGGAGGAGGGAGGGCAAATGCTTCGATTCACGAGTAAAATGAAACATTGTGTTAGCTCCTTACACACACGAGCACTATCGCTGTGTTCTTTAAGACTTTGACGCACCACGTATTATTTACATAATTTATTCCCGGGGTATTATTATATTAAGAGGTCAAATTACTTTTTTTGTAGAAGTTGTTATGAATAAGTGAATAAAATGTATTTTATGTCGCCATAATTTTAGTTAATACTTTAACCCTCTCACGTCCTGAGGTGTGGGGCACCTGCTGGCATTAAAAGTCCAGAGAAATTCAAGATGGCCGCAAAATGGGAAACATTAAATAAAACAATTATACATTAATCTCCAAAAATATATATTTGAAAAATCTCTGAAATAGAAGAATTACTGCGAGACATATTAGATTTTTCAGGGTCCAAAAAATCGCGAATTTCGATCAAATATTTGTAAAAAATTCTTCCCATACAAAGTTAAGAAAAATCTGCTAAATACGATCTAAATCTCGTGTTTATATGGTATACTACATCATTTCTGAGAGAGAAGCCATACAGTCAATGTTTGCAGAGGTAAATTTGAAAGCGTATTTTCCGGGCGGTCTCGGGCGGTCCCGCGATCAGGAGTATAAAAAATTACGGGCATTCTCGGGCGGTCCGGTCGCGAGAGGGTTAAAATCAAATTTTTTTTCTTGTGTGGCCTTGTGAAAAGTGGAGGTCGGCTTACAATCAGTGTCGGCTTACAATCGATTAAATACGGTATATGACAAAGTAATTTATTCAATAACTTACTGTTTACTTACTATTTTTATTTAAATGATAGCACAGACAGTGAAACCATAAGCACATTTGTAAAATAAAATGCACTCAATATACAAGAAAAGTTGAGGAAAACAAAGTCAAGGCATTGTAGAATATGCTTGTTATAGTGAATTTTCTGCATAAAACATCCTCGTTTTGTGTTATTTTTCTGTATTATGTAACATTAAGAAATTGATGGTTACGTTGTTTTCACTTGCTATAAAAGTTCTCGTTATAGGCTGTACTCATTGTAGTGAGATTACATTCTAGTAGTAGTGTATCGATTATATTCAATACATAATGTTTTGAATTATTTCCTAAAATACCAGGATAACAAAATGAAAAATGGGAATGCACCCCACACCTTACTGCTGTGCAGGTGTATGACAGGCAAGGCAGTCAAAAGCAAATCAGCAAAATCACATTCCTGTGAAAATAAAATATCATAGAGCGAAGAAGTCATTTTTATCCGTAATTTTTAAATTGAGACGTATTATTTCTTTGATTTTATATAAAACTTTTTGGGGCTCGTTACTCAATGGCATCCTTAGCAGGCTCAAAATGTTAAATATACCACTTATTTTAGGCATGTTTTTTCTTAATAAAAACAAATCTAAAACAATTTACTATGAATAATATTTTTCATACATACTTAGACAAGATGGCTGCACATCAGTCTTTAGAATATTTTCACTATGAATTTTCTAACTAATATCATGCTCTTTAATGCCTACTTAGGTTCCTAACTTGAAAGAAGGTGATGAGTATCAGTTCCGTGTGATTGCTGTAAATGATGTTGGTCCATCTGACCCAAGCCGTCCAAGTCCCAGCATTCTCATTGAAGAGCAACCTAACAAACCATGCATGGACTTAGGAGGTGTCCGAGATATTACTGTCAGGGCTGGAGAAGACTTCTCTATTCACGTGCCCTTCACAGCATTCCCCAAACCTACAGCTTCTTGGTTTGCTAATGATACCCTTCTGGATGAGACTGACTCCAGGGTATTCCAACAGGTACGTAAAAGGCATTTTTATTAATGGAGTTAAGTTTAAAATTCATAAATATTGAAATCATTTAGATTATCATAATGGTATTTTGGTATTTACTTTGTAGTAAGGCTATATCATGAAGCTTATTCCTCATGATATGTTAATTAATAATTGACATTCTGGATAGCGATCAAAAATGCGATTTTCTCCTATGGTTGAAATTTTTGGAGTGTTAAGGAATTATTTTAATTTGATAAGATTTTGGAAATACAGAGTTTCTGAAGGGAAGACTAAAAAATTGCATCAAAAACTGATTAGATTGTTGTGGTATATCCGGAGATATGACAATGGAATTTCATTACAAAGCCATAATTTCATTATAACCAAGGCAATTAAAGGCACTTGAATGTTTTTAATAACATGTTATTTTACCATAATTAGATGTTTTTTTTGAGTCATATATTATTTCTTTAGCTTGCTGATGACTATGCCAGCATAGTTGTGAAGAATTCAAAAAGGTCTGACACTGGCCAATATAGGCTTCAGCTTCGCAACCAATCAGGCTTTGACACAGCAACTATAACTGTCCGTGTATTAGATCGTCCTGGACCACCTGAGAACCTTAGAGCAGATGAATTTGCAGGAGATGCACTTACTCTCTTATGGAGCCCACCAAAGGATAATGGTGGATCAGAAGTCACCAATTACATTGTTGAAAAGAAAGAATCACGTACACCAACATGGTCAAAGGTAAAAAACTTACCTATTTATATAAATGTCTTCCTTTTGGTTACAATTTTTACTAGATTTATAGTTTTGCTCTCTATATAGGTTAGCAGTTATGTCACTACCTCATTCTGTAGAATCAGAAATTTGGTGATCGGAAAAATGTACGAGTTCCGTGTCATGGCTGAAAATCAATATGGTGTATCTGATCCTGCTGTTACCTCTGATCCAATAAGAGCAAGGCATCCATTTGGTATGTTGCAGTTGCTGTTTTTCCAATTTGGTTAGTTTTTGAGAAAGTTCAAAGATTTAACCATGATTAATTTCACACAGACGTACCTGGAGCTCCTGGTTCTCCAAGAGGTGTTGAGTCGACTGAGGATTCCATCACGATATCATGGACTAAACCTCGCCATGATGGAGGTGCTCCCATCACTGGATATGTTGTTGAGAAGAGGCTCATTAGTGATGATCAATGGACCAAAGCTTCTCATGCTCACTGCCCTGACACAACAATGAAGTGAGAAATTTTACATTTTTGTTAATATAAGTTTTCATTTTTTATGCAGTTGAAAGTCATGTTTTTTAATTGTGTTCTATTAATTTATATGATTGAAGGAAAAAATAACTTTAGGATTCACCCACTATAATTTTAATAAATGTGACCAGCTTTTTCTCCTTTAGTTATGAACACTAGCCGATTCCACAGAGTTAGACCTCAGATTTTTGATAATATCATTGTATTAAATTACTTAATGCTATAATTTATTATTGTTCTTGTTAATTATCCATTCAATTATGTTTATTTTTTGCTCAAGTTAAGCCCACCTTTTTGCATTTTCTTCCTAACAATGTTACTAATATATAGATAATGAAATTGCTGTGGGCAAGTAAAGCAGTAAAGCTAAGTTGTAATAGTAGGCAGCTTTAGCACCTATAGCCTTCCTTTTAAGTTACAGAAAGTACGAGGTGCTATCAAAAAGTTCCTGGACTGGCTGCGTGAAGCATTAACCGGACATATTACAGACTTGGGCCGCTAAGTAGCACTAAAGAGCTTCAATGTGAAGCAGTGTGCCGAGTGTCACATTGATACACCTAAGCATTTTCTTTTCACAAGTGTTTTTGTGCGTTACTGTTAGTGGTGTTCTGCAATTTTTTCCGAGAAGAGAAATTGCAGACTTGAAGGAGCAGCATGTATGCGTCAATTTTTGCTTCAAACTCCGCAAAACCACATCGGAGACCCACGAAATACTTCAACAAGCATTTGGTGATGACGCCATGCGCAGAACCCAGACTTTCGAGTGGTTCTCGCGGTTCAAACGTGGGCAAACGTCGGTTGAGGATTCTGAACGTTCTGGTTGGCCCTCAACCAACAGAACCGAAGAAAATGTTGAAAAAGTGCGTCGGACCATCCACGAGGACTGTCGGCCAACGATTAACAACATCTGCAGCATCGTTGGCCTATCGTTCGGTATGTGCCAATGCATTCTCACGGAGGAACTCAACATGAGGCGGATCGCTGCCAAATTCGTGCCTCGCTTGCTGACCCAGGACCAGAGGCAACACCAGCTCACTGTGTGCAAAGACCTCCAGGAACAGGTCGGAAACGACCGAAACTTCCTTTCCAAGGTCATCACTGGTGATGAAAGCTGAGTTTATGGCTACGACTCAGAAACCAAACAGCAGTCATCCCAGTGCTGCTTCTTCAAGTCTGCAATTTCTCGTCTCGCAAAAAATCACAGAACACCACCAACACTAACACTCAAAAACGCTCGAGAAAAAAAAACTCTTGCATGTATCAATGTAACACTCAGCACACTGCTTCACAATGAATCTCTTCAGCGCTACTTAGTGGCCCAAGTCTGTACTACGTCCGGTTAGTGCTCCACGCGGCCAGTCAGGGAACTTTTTGATAGCACCTCATATAGAACTGAATTTTGAATTTATCAGTACAGTAATCCCTCACCAACCGCGGTTTTTCCAACCGCGGTTTTGAGTATACGCGTTTTGTGAAATGAATACAGTTTTACTAAACGCGGTATGAGGTCTCGAGTATACGCGGTTTGAGGTGCATATTTTTATTTTATTCCGAAATTGTTTTTCTTAAGTCTGATTTATGTAATCTTGACGTATTTTAACTAAGAACACAAGTAATTTAGTAGTTTTGCAATCTTACTACATGTATGTAGATAGTTTTTCATGTCATCAGACATGGCAGAGCCAGAGAAGTATTGGTGCTTAGTTTTCGTTTTCGGTTCGTCTCTCCATACTGACCTCACATTTGATCCCTACTCTGAATTTCTGGTTGATTATGCTTATTCAGAGACTTTTTATATATAAACGCTATCTATAATGATGGCATCTTCCATTTCAGTATGCCATTATGTATAAAGGTGCCTGGTCGAAGTAGTGAGTCATGTCGAAAAATGTTCATTTTGAATTCACTTGCGATCTGTTTCAATTTCTGTTTCTCACTGTCTTCTAAAATACACTGTAACGATAACAGAATGATGAAATACTCCACTTCGACATACAATGTAGTATATCTGCTTACGCTTCACCCTCTCAATGATGCACTCTTCAGTACCAATCGAACTGTGTTGCTCAGTGGACATTTTGCTATTTCTCTGGAGAACTTTGTGTTTTTTGACTTTAATTTTTCCCGAAAGTATTTTTGACTTGTTTTCGTAACAATTTGAAGATTACCGTGTTATAAATAAATATTTATTTTACCCATTAATATGACCACTAAATGTTCAAAAAGTGCTACAAGTGAATGTGTAAAAAGAGAGAAGGCGTGATAGCAGCAATGAAGAGTTATTATATTCGCCGTACTTTTAAACACATCTTGGATGCCATGGATAGGGACTCAACACTAACAGTGCCACAGTGTTGGAAAAACTACAACATTGCAGATTGCATAAGCATTATAAAAGATTCGATTGAAGAGATAAAGCCATCTACGTTGAATGCCTGTTGGAGAAAAATTTGTAAGGACGCAGTGAAGGACTTCAGGGACATTCCTCCGGTTGCTGTTGAGGTGCAGCGCATTTTAGAGGTAGCGAGACATTTGGAAGGTGAGGGGCTCACCGACATGCAGCCTACTTATGTTGAGGAGCTCCTTCAGTCTCAGGCCGAGGAGTTAACAGTAGGGGACCTTGAAGAAATTGCTATTCAATCTTCCAGTAGCAATGAGAAGGACAATGTTGTATTAGAGAAACGAATTTTGACTCTCAATAACCTTAGCAAGGGAATTCTGATGGCATTTAACCTTGCTGACCATTTTATTGAAATTGATCCAGTTACAGAGCGTAGCTTAAACTTTAAGCGAGGGCTGGAAGAATTGTTGAGGCCCTATAAGGATGTGCTGAGGGATTTGAGAAGTAAAATGACCCAATCATCCATTCTGAATTTTTTTGAGGACAAAACTACCACTGATGCTCAAGCTAACCAAGATATCGTCGCACTAAATGAAGACGCAAATGATAGTCTACTTTTTTGGAGATAAGTAAATCTTGTTCTATCACCTTGTTCATAAATTTTTTTCATATTGTTTTGCCAACCTTACATGGTTTTAGTAATTTTATCGCGGATTAAACCGAAAATAAAGTTTACTTTGTTTTTACATACGTATTTAATGCCATTTTTATTGCCATTCCCCTAACCCCGTATTTTCTATGGAACTTTGGTCTTGCCAACCACGGCACTTTTCAGGAACGTAACCCCCGCAGTTGGCGAGGGATTACTGTATAACACTATTTTTTGGAAGGTTCTTAAAATTTTTCAATGTAAAATTTGATATTATTTACCATTTTTTCTCGTGTATAGGTCAATCACAACTTTTTTAATAAAAACTTTTGTTTTTTCAAATATTTTGTTTATAAGTCGACCCCAGTTTTTCAGGTGTAGTAAAATGCAATTTTTTTATTCAGTACGTATTAATCCATTTAATTCCATGTAAAGAATCCAAAAAAGACTATTTGTTGCATCTCTATAATTCTCTGAATATCAAATTACCGTATCTTCCGGCATATAAGTCGACCTTTGAAGTCTAAAATTTTTTCCCTAAAAGTTAGGGTCGACTTATATGCCGACCATAAAAATGTGAACCTTAAATTACAAATGAATAACATCGATATTTACGAAGATCGTTTATCTTTTGGTGGAGGTGATCGATATTTTGAATCAGCTGTTCCAGTATTTGCATTTTATGACATTTATTTTAGAAGATTTATAATAATTAACTTTAATACTGTATTTATTCACATGATCCGTGTCCTCGAGTACCACGTGCACCCCAATTTTTGGACTAGTTTGAAGAGAAAAAAATAAATTCGTATTTTAATAAGTTGATGTCTACAGGGGCGGAATTTTAGAAAAAACAAAAAAATGTGAGGATTCCCCGTAGGTGTGTTCTCTCCATGGTTCCCTCTAAGCTGCACGGCCGCACAGCAGTTTTTGAGGTGCCACACACTGAAGTTTTCAAGCGCGCACGATTGTGCGTATTTTAGAATATATCGGAACAGGACCGCGTCAATCCTGGTGCATATACTCGCACTATCGTCATGTAGGCACGCATAGCGATATTCATTTCACCCATGGATGAAAAAAATTAGAAGGAACTATGGTACTCTCTCGGGTTGAAGGAGTGTCAGCGGCTCACGATGAATATGGCGAATAGAGATACCAAATGCCAACTTATTCTGGCAAAAAGTGTAGGTAGAAACTGATAGTAAATTTTTAAGGACAGAACTGCTTTTTTGAGTAACAATAATGAACTTACAACTCAGTTAAAAGGGTACAGCTTTAATACTGTATTTACTCGTGTAACCCACACACTCGTGTACCCCGCACACCCCTATTTTAATATTACGTAACTTCGCCCCCACTTCTCTGTTTTTGACGTAATGTTATGCACCAATGCGGAGCATATCATCTCGTGAGTAAATATTGGAAGGTAAGGAACAAACAAGTCCAAACACTTGAGATGTGGATTTCTGTCTTCCTTTCGAATGATGAAATCTTTCATTCGCAACAAAATTTCACCACTCCGAATTCCTTGAAGTGGATGAGGGGAAAGGACCAAATTTGAACCTACCTATTCTCATGCCGGCAAACCCTCAGTAGTCATTGAACTATAGTTATCAGTTAGTCAGCATTTTCCTTCTGCCTACTTTTGCGAGTTCTTGCCTGCAGCGCAGACGTAACTTACACGTTTACTTGGTCGCATAAATACGCGTATACTTTGTAGAATTCGACGTCTTTCACGAATATAAACGTAGATGCAAGCATATTGCAGAGATTTTACTATCGATACTCACAATTTATTTAACCTGTTCAGAAATCCTCGTGTAAGATGCGCACCCCCTTTTTTCCCGGCGTTTTGGGAAAAATGGTGCGCAGGGTACACGGGTAAGTACAGTATTATAAAAATATTACGTCATCTCAATGTTGAAGATGCACCAATGGCAGTATAAACAGCACATTTAAACCCTTAACATTCCATGGTCGTGTAGATATGCGTAAACTTCATACAATTCTTCGTCTTTTGCGAGTATAAATGTAGACAAGCGTGTTTCGGTAAATTTACTATCAAAACTCGCAATTTTTATAACTTGATCAGAAATCTTCATGTATGATGTGCTGTCTCTTTTTTTTACTAACATTTTGGAAAAAAAGGTGCGCAGGGTACACATTTGCAGTATTTTATTGAATTTCATCACTGTAGAGATTGATCACGTCACTAGGTATAGTTCATTTCGATAGTATCATTAGCAGCTGACATCAATCGAATTATAGGAAACTTTATTTAGTGGGTCAAGCTCTCCAAAAATAACAGTTTCTTATTGGATGAAATTAAAACATCTGTCACATGGAATGCTCAAGAAGAATATCACGGACTCTAAACAATTTTTATATTTTTATTATTGCTTATTTCTGTTTTGTTAAAACTAGGATTGTACACGACTTTGATTTTGTCTGAAAACGGTTTAATGAGAAGTATTTTTAAGTGAAAAAGTGGGGGTCGACTTATAGGGTCAACAATATGGCTAATCATTTATTTTCATCCTAAAAAGCAGGGGTCGACTTATACGCCGGAATATATGGTAACTACGTGTGTCAAGTAGCAGCGAAGTAGTGTGATGCCTCCCCCAGATGAGGTGTTTCTTTGTTTACATATTATGGAGTTTAAATGTTGTGCCTCTGTCTTGCTGTCGTTCTTTGTCCTGCCACCACCATGTTACCAAATGTTGAATTAACAAAAATTGCTTAATTACTTGCAAAGCATCAGAGGTTAACTTAGGGCAGGGGTGCTCAGACTTTACAAGCTTGGGAACTTCTTATCATTTCCCACTTATGTGGTGATCGACCGTCCAACTTCACTGTTAAAAATTATTTTGAATGGGGAGGGGGAGGATTGAAATGCTGTATTTAATTAAATGTCATTTGTGCTTCAGGATTTAAACTTTGCAGCTACCTATCAATATCCAATTACGTGGTGATCAACCATCTATTTTCACTCATAAAAATTCTTTCGAACGGGCAGAAAAGTTTCAGAGATCTACCTAAAACGACTTGACCAGTCGATCGCGATCGACGTCTTGAGTACCCCTGACTTAGGATCACTGAATTATATAGTAACTTTATTCCTTCATATACATCAATATTTAAATATTCGATAGTTATCAATACAGTGTAAATACAACAATAGTTTCAATTCCATAACATTTTAACAAGCATAGGGCAAATAATGTCATGCATTTTAACCTAACACAAATATTACTCGTGTGTAACTCGACCCCTGATTTTTTCGCTAAAAATTTGGTCTTAAAAACTCAACCTGTACTCGAGTATATATGGTAATTTTTATCAATTCATTGTGAAGCAATGTTAAAATGAAGCTATTTACCAATTTAAGCATAATGTTCTTATCTAATGTGTCGTGGCATTAATTTTATTCTCAGGGTAATCAATCTGATTGAAAACCATGAGTATGAATTCCGTGTGGCTGCCGTTAATGCTGCCGGTCAAGGTCCTTATAGCTCATCATCTGATTCCATTTGGTGCAGGCCACCACCATGTAAGTGTTCATTCATTCATTCTTTCATAATATATTTACTTTCCTTTACATGCATTGTTTTAAATATTTATTTTAATGTCTAATTTCAAAATAGGTGCTCCTAAGATAACAAGTGACTTAAGCATACGTGACATGACTGTTATTGCTGGAGAAGAGTATACCATCACGGTACCATTTACTGCTACGCCTAAACCAAAGCCTGCATGGTCTATTAATGGTGAAGAAGTTATTCAGAGTGACAGAATCAAGTTTGAAACTTCAACAACTACTACTGTTTTCTTGAACAAATGTGCCAAACGTACAGATTCTGGCAACTACACCATTCAACTTAGCAACAGTGAAGGATCTGACTCAGCATCTTGCAAAGTCCTTGTTGTAGGTAAGAGTGGACTTGATAATTTTCTTATCGCTGTAATGATTTTCCTTGATTATTCCACATTTTTATCATTTCTTGGATCATTATTTAAAGCAATAATAAATTTTAAATTTAATTAAGACACTATGTTATCTGTAGTATGGTACATTTAAGGAAACTAGCTGGAGCTGTAAAAAGAACTGTATTAAAAGTATACCATACACTATTTCTCTCTGGGATGACTTATAGCATAATTTTTTGGGGCTCTGGTGATCATGTAAAAGATGTCTTGTGAATCCAGAAAATGGTTTTCAGATGTATAGCCTGAGCCAAAGCCAAGGCCCATTGTAAACCACTGTTCAAAAAACTTAATGTGCTCCGTATTCCATGCCTGTATATAGTTGATTTAGTAGTTTTTGTTAAAAACATTTGGATTTTTTTACCACAAACAGAAAGGTACACAATCCCTCAACAAGGAGCATCTCCAAATTACATTTAATGCCCTCAAGACTGAAAATGTATCTCCAATGAGCTTATCATTTGGGCCTAGGGTTGCCAGAATTTTAAAATCACAAGTCGGGACATTTGCATGAAATCGAACATTTTTGAAATTATAAGTCGGGACAATTAAATGATAATAATTCAAGACATAATTATATCAAAAACTATATGTTTAATGTATATTATTAAATATTTTACAAACATTAACGTTCAAACAAACATTACATATTTAAAAAATAATTTTGAAATTCAATTTATTAGTCATATTTTATGCTTGATTTTACCTCTTCTAGAATTTCCTTATCAGCTTCAGTATCTAGATACGTGCGAAATTCAAATTAAATTCAAATTTATAAGAAAAGCGCAATTTTGCAATCTAAAGGACGACACAACAGAAAGAAAAATAATGTATAAAAATTTTGAATAATGTCACTCACCGAAGGTTATGCACTAGAATATTTTTCTTGTGTAGACTAACTGTTGCCAGTAGCGCTATGCACTTACCGTATCTGCCCGAATACAAGCCGATGCTTTTTGTCAAAATTTATCATGAAAAAATCACCCCTCGGCTTAAATGCGAGTCCGAGGAAAATTTGGGTTATGGTTAAATCTTGAAGTCTCTCATTGCCTTCGCGTTCAAATGATAGTACTATATTTTTCGTAAAGTAAATATTTGACATACGATGAATATATATAAAAATATCTTGGCGAGATCGCTTGCGTAAATTGACGATTACGCAAAATGCGTTGATGGCTTTGAACGCTCAACTGTTTGAATTTCGGTAAAAATTTGTATAGAACGTGTATAATTATAAAAATGCAGTTTCTTAAGGTAATATATATGCTAATTTCATTGGAAATAGACTTGGATGAAAAAATATCTTCGCGAGATCGCTTGTGTATATTGACGATTACGGAAAATGCGTTGACGGCTTTGAATGCTCAACTGTTTGAATTTCAGTAAAACTTTACATGGAATGTATATAATTATAAAAATTCAGTTCCTTAAGGCAATATATATGCTAATTTCATTGGAAATAGACTTGGATGAAAAAATATCTTGGCAAGATCACTTGCGCAAAATGCGTTGACAGCTTTGAACGTGCAACTGTTTGAATTTCGGTAAAACTTTACATGGAACGTGTATTATTATAAAAATTCAATTTCTTAAGGCAATGTATATGATAATTTCATTGGAATTAGACTTGGATGAAAAAATATCTTGACGAGGTTGCTGTTACTATATTTGACCTTTTATGAAAATGAAGATCAATAAAATTATTGCCACTGAATGTGGAACATTATTCAGCAATCCAAAATTATTAATTGGAGTAATATTTCAAAATGTGAACAACTAAACCATTTCCCACACATTTCTTTGATCTCGAATAATGTATTGTAAGATGTGCATGAACGCCCGGCACACTTCAGCATAAAATCTACGAAATTTACGTTTTTGCCAAAAAATTGTGAAAATTTTTGGGGGGTTGGCTTAAATCTGGGGTCGGCTTCTATTCGGGCAGATACGGTATATACTGCAGTGTTGCAAGGTCGTTCTTAATTGTCCTCATGTCGTGCAGGCCAAACGTAGATTTGTGCACTTCCTTTCGAAATCACTGTATAAATTTGTGTAGAAGCTGTTGGTAACATCCACGTTTTGTCACCTCTACTACTGAACAAATACATCTGACAAATTGGACTACCTGAGCGAAAGCAACTGTGCAGTATGGGTTTCACTAACTGGAAAATGCAGATACTACACATTCAGGAGCCCGCAGGACTTTCCAAGTACGCACCGCAGGTCCTCTCCGGCAATTTCTTACTCATCTATGCGGCGCAAAACGTCTCCCGCGCAACATATAGTAGATACAAGCAACAGTATGAACACAAGCTATAATATAAATACCATCCTTACTCTCGATGGCCACAACATGTCCCCACCCTTTAACCTTTATTGTAAGGTAGTGATTCGCTCTGTTCTCTCTTCACGGCCGAACGAATTTTCAAGGTATTAAAGTTACATTTTCACCATTATGTGAAAAATAATGTGAGAGGCATTTCATTACTAAATAACCAAAAGGTAACTCTAACGTGAATCATCCACTAATAAGAAACCCAAAAAAGATCACTCTGAAGGCAGAAAATGAACACTTGAAGCATGGGAGACTGTGTTGCCATATGGCGATGGTCGGCCGTTTAAAGTTTAAAAAACGGGACATTCGAAGGATAAGTCAGGACGTGGGAAACACATTGTCAAGTTGGGACAATCCCACCAAAATCGGGACGTCTGGCAAACCTATTTGGGCCTCATATGTTTCAATAAAATCTCACTCAATTTAAGGACATCTGGTAATATAAACTCCTTTAAGAAAGATGTATATAAACTATTAACGCTATGCTACTTTTATAATATACATGATTTTTTAAATTTAAATTTTATTTTCATTGTTTTAATTTCCGTTTTCTGCAAACTCCTTTATAAGAGGTGTATATAATTGTTGATGCTATACTGTTTCCATGATATTCATGATTCTTACATTTTCCGACTTATTCTATATTTTTGTTATACAAACCATTGGATCAATAAATACATCAAATCAAATATGTTTAAAGCTGAAAAGTTATGGGAATCGTATTTTCTTTCTTAATGTTATCTCTAAAATATTCTGGTCTCCTAGAATAATATTTCCCATTAAAACTATTCATATTATTGTAGTAGAGGTGTATAGCTTTTTTAAAATAAAATAATGAATAACTTTTGTAAAATTAATGATGACCTTTATTTCTCTTCAGACAAGCCATCACCTCCTATTGGACCATTGGATGTGTCTGACATCACTCCTGAAACCTGCTCCCTGTCATGGAAACCACCTCATGATGACGGAGGCTCTCCTATTACAAATTATGTTGTGGAAAGACAAGATCCATCATCAGGTGTAAGTTTTTAATCTACTTGGAGAAAGTATTTGTTTTCAAAGGGCTGAAATGTAAGATGATATCTAGGCTTACCAACTATGCATATTACTATTCTGGGAGGTTTTGTCTCAAGAGTAGTTCAATTCCAGGCAATTTCTATATGAGGGTATGCAATGTCTAGTAAAATTTTGCAAGATATAACCATAATTTTTTTAACTGAATGAGCTCCAAAATATTTTTAATCTCCGTCCCTGTGATGCAAAATATTTTCAACAAAAAATAACACAGTAAAAGAGTTGTTTACTTACAGAAACACTGCTAGGAGGCAAGACCTCCAAAAACTCAAAAATGTACTGGTAAACACCCAATGGTGCATTTGATAATCCTGGATATATGTGGAAAGATAATTACTGTATTTACTCGTGCAACCCATGCCCTTGTGTACCACACATACCCCTATTTTTGGGCCAGTTCAGAGGGAAAAATAAATTTATGCCAGAATGTGTTGACATCTAGGGCAGGCATGTCAAACTCGAAGAACCGTCGGGGCCGCATTAAGGCGATGAATGATATAGAAGGGCCGCATTAGAATTGCAACTGTGTAATGAGGGCCAAATTTCGAAAAAAATTGATTTTATGTAGAAGATTGGATGTCTTTTTTGTCATTGAAAGAAACAATTTAGAAAAGGCATTGTTTGGACGTTAGTAGTAATGCCAAAATATTGCCATTTTCATAAAATTATTAGTGCATTAGTTGGGACAAAAATGAGCATTCAGGCCGCAGTTCAGTGTAGAAAGGGACGCATGTGGCCCGCGGGCAGCCAGTTTGACATGTCTGATCTAGGATTTTTAAAAAGAGTGATTCTTCCTCTCTGAAACAAAGTCTGCCCAAGTTAAGCATTTTCTCCCTCCTACCTGCATGTTATAATTTATTGGGTGATCTCTTTATGCTGATGCTAGCAGAAATCTCCTACTCGGTAGTCACTGCTCTCATGTTAAAAGAGCATCAAGGGCTCACGAAGAATTCAGCAAAAACAGATATCAGATGCCAACTTATTCCAGCAAAAGTGTAGGTAGAAATTGATAGTAAACTTTTACTGACATAACTGATTGTTTTGAATAATAATAATAAACTTAAAACTCATTTAAAAGGTACAACTTTAATATTATAAAAATATTATGTCATCACAATCATCAGAATGTTCATCGTCTGCTTTTTCTTTTAATTGAAAATGAGAGAAAAATTCCTCAAACTAGGAGACAGGAGAAATTTAGATATTTAGTCCAATTCCAGGTGACTCCCGATGAATCTGTGAGAGTTGGCAGGCCTAATGTTATCTAATAATTTTATAAAGAAGAAATTTTATAATCCATCCAATAATTTTAATTTATTTGTCCTTTTTTAAGGACTATTATGACATGTAAGTTTTACACTGCTGCCAGTGAAATCTTGCACAAAGCCATATAAAAGATTATTGCCTTAGATGTTACATGTGTATTTCAGTAAAGCCAGAATCTTTCAATGCATAGTTGTCTTATTCCATCAAGTCTATTCATATAGAAGGTATATACTCTTTATGTTCTGTTAATATCTGAGAATGTTTTGACTAAAAGAATTGTTTTGTGACATCAACCCTTTTGATTTAAAAAAAGCTTATGCAAATAAACAAATATGGCTGTACTTAAATCCATCTTTAAAATGTACTTATAATTTAGGAAAAATTCTTTGTACTTTGTTATTTATAGTTGTGGCTGAAGGTTAGCAGCTTTGTCCGAAGCTCTCACTATGATGTGATTGGTTTGGAGCCCAACAAGAAGTACAACTTCCGTGTCAGAGCCGAGAACCAGTACGGATTGAGCGATCCTCTGGAAACAGATTCTCCCATCATGGCCAAATTTCCATTCACTGTACCAGATCCACCAGGACAACCACGTATTATGGACTGGGATAGCACCAACATTACTCTCACATGGGATCGTCCACGTCATGACGGTGGTGCTAGGATTCAAGGCTACAAAGTTGAATACAGAGACATCATTGAGGACCAGCAATGGAGAATTGCAAATGATTACTTGGTCAAGGATACAACATACATTGTACACAGTCTGTTACAAGGTAGAGAATATGAGTTCAGAGTCAGGGCAAAGAATGCAGCTGGTTTCAGCAAGCCCTCACCTCCCTCATCCAAATTCAAGCTCAAGAGCAAGTTTGATGTTCCATCACCACCAGGAACACCGAAGGTTGTTAAAGTTGGCAAGAATTATGTTGATCTCAAATGGGAGGCTCCCAAATCTGATGGAGGTAGCAGGATCACAGGCTATATCATTGAAAAGCGAGAAGTTGGAGGAGCATTCTGGGTCAAGTGTAATGACTATAATGTTACAGATACTGAATATACTGTGCTCAATCTTATTGAGAAGGGTGACTATGAATTCCGCATATTTGCTGTGAATGCAGCAGGCAAGAGTGAGCCAAGTTCATGCACCACACCAGTTAAGATCTGTGAAGTTGAAGGAGGAATCAAGCCTGAATTTGTCCGTCCACTCTCTACTGTTGGTGTTGCTTTGGGAAAACAGCTTGTTTGGGAATGTGAGGCCTCAGGTCGTCCAACTCCTACTTCACGCTGGTTAAAGAATGGACGAGAAGTGACCATGGGAGGAAGATTTAGGAGTGAACAGATCAATGGAGTGTTCAGACTTGTCATTTCTGAAGTCTGGGATGGAGACGAAGGAGATTATGTGTGTGAAGCTAGTAATGCTGTTGGCTCTGTCACATGTGCTGCCCGACTAAAGATAGGATGTAAGTGATATTTTTAACACATATGATATTGCTTATCTATTTATACACAAGTAAGAAAACTAATGCGTTAATGTGTACTAATGTTTTGTTTGATTATTTTAGCTCCACCCAGGATTGACAGAATGCCAGGTGATTTGTACCTGCCTGAAGGAGATAACACAAAAGTCAAAATATTCTATTCTGGAGACCAGCCAATGGATGTGGTCCTCAGCAAGGATGGAAAAGCTATTGTTGAGACAGCTCATATCAAGTACACTGTCTTTGATGAGTACCTTATTATTTTCATCAAAGAAATCAATAAGTCAGATGCTGGGACTTACACATTATCTTGCAGAAATGACAGTGGAAGTGTATCTGCATCATTCACTGTACATATTACTGGTAAGCATTATGAAATATATTTCAGATTTAAACTGTATAGCTATAACCATTTACTGAATAGTGTGGTGGCACTCTTGAAGAATTTATGCTAATGTTTGGAGACAAAGAAAAGACCATACAATTTTTAATTGACAGTAAAATCATTGAATCAAGCCATTTGGTTAGGTTGGTGTTTCATCTTTACTCTTTACACTTCCTAAAAGTTGTTTAAATTTAAAAAAGTTGTTTTTTATATATACTTGTTTCAATTGCATTAATAGTTCTCTTGTAATAATTTTTTTCCAAAATCCTTTTAGCTGGAGAAGGATAAAATTACCTTGGTAGGTGAGCTATACATGCCAAAAAAAAATCTTATAACGTAAATGTTAGATGGGCTCCTGCATAGGAGCATGTGAAAAGTTGCAAAATATAAGCTGTTATCACAGTTCAGGAGCTTTCTTTCTTTTTGACGACAGAGAAGTCCCGAGGGGAAAAACTCATCCATCAACTCTTAATCCTTCCTATTCAGGATCATTGGGGTATTTGCTCAGGTTTGACGTAGTTCAAACGCTTAAGCTTTGTGTTTTACGCATTATATATTATTGGTGGAGTTTCGTGAAGTTTTCAGGAATGTAACCCCAAGAAAGACGAGGTCTGCAGTATTTGGGAAACTAGCTCCTGTAAGTTATGCAACCACCGTTCATATTTTCTCGATTTTACTATGGAACCAGGGGTTTGCTGTGCCTCATGGCCGCCTCTGTGCAAGGCTCTAATTGGCTGCCCGTGTGGAAGTCTCTCATTTGCCACCCTTTTTAGGCATTCTTTACAAAAATTTTTAAAAACGCCTTATGGTATGATAAATTTCCATATCCAATAAATATGTAAGAATATATGGCATATCATAATACAATCCACATTACTGTTAAAAATATTGTACGTGTCTGACAATAAATTGGCTGCCCCCATTGTTTGGCCGGCCGTGTGCGTCGCACACATTGCACATATGGACGGAACTTAAATAAGATTTTATTTTCTGATACTTTTTTCATGTTCTTTTATCTTGTTTAAGTCTCTCTTTCATTGAAATTCATTTTTCCATCTCTTTCTCTATTTTTCTGCAGTCAGCAATACAGAGGGGAAATGATCCACTCTAGCTGGGATGGGAACTAAACCCTGTATTTCCCATTGCCTTAATTACTTCTCTATCGCGATTTCGTCTTTCGCGGTTTTTTAAGGAACGTAACCCCCGCGAAAGACGAGGTCTGCCTGTATGTATAATTAAGTATGAAAATTTATTAAAAACACATAATAAAATATAAATTCTTTTTTATAAATAAATTTTCTATAGATAATTTTTTGTTAGTAGGTCTTTGTGGTAAATGTTGAAGACCAACTGAATACATAACTTTTATTTAAATAAAGGACAACAATATTTTTTCTGCTATATTTTCATTTACTTTTATTTGGCTATTTATTGATATACTATCATGTCTAATGTACATAGTGTTAGAAAAAGCAAAATTTGCCGTGAATACTCAAAAACTAAATTCGGTATAAAGTAATCCAAGTTTTGATCAGTAATAATTATAAAGCTCATTAGCCCAGAAATTCCCTACATCATAAATTGCCACATCATATAGATTGTTTTTACTATGAAAATTGATCAATGTTACAGGAATGAAAAAATAATATATTTTTTTATCGTAAAGTAAATTTTTTGGAAACACTCTTTAACTAAAATGTTAGTGTGAAATAAATTATAACCCAGAGCCGGCCAAATGGGGGATGTGGCAGATGTCCCCGAATAATGGGGCCCCCAAAGTTCTCAATTATTCAAGTATTGAGTGTAAATTTTACAAAAAATTTTACTAAAAATTTCTTGAAAACTGATTTCCAATAAAGAAACACTCCTTAAAAGTTATAATATTAAACTGGGACTCCATAAATCATTTGTTATTACTATAAATATTAATATCGTTGGGCCCACATCAGTGCTTGGCCAACTCTGTTATAACCAACAATAATATGCAAATATGCATGAACCTGAAAATACCTCCATACAAAGAGACTCCTTACAACAAATTTCCAAAAATTGGGTCCCTTCAATTTCGTTATAAAGAGGTTTTACTGTAAATGGATTCTCTATAATAAAAAATTCCACGAAAAACATCGTGATGGAATTATTAGAAATAAATTATCCTGGTTTACTTTTTTGTTGAAAATTGTTTTAGAATGTTTTTGTGACTTATTGGACGAAAGAGAGCTGGTGGCTATGTCGTATTTGTCAAGTTAGCCACTTCTGTCCTAGCACAATATCGGCTCATTTAACTTGAAGGTTATTACTTTATTTCTACCACAATTTCTCTCTAACTTTCTGTTAGTATTTTGATTTAACGTCATTTCGTGCAGTTTTAAATGACAATTTCATGTAAATATTTATCAAAGTTACCTCATTAAAAAAATAGTTTCACGTGAGGTCTTGATATTCACAACTGAAGTACGTATGTTTTCATCCTTAACATTGTTACTGTATCTTTTTATATCTAAAAGCAATGTCAATTCGAGTGTAGGAGCAGGTAAATGCAAAGGAGAGGGGGAATGATATTTGAGTCAGCAGAGACGCCTGAATGTGCACACCTCTCTCTCAGTAGAAGAGGCACTATCTTCTCTCTGATGATGCCTACAAAGTCATCTAATTTATAACAACAAACAGATCGGGACATGTATTAAGTCAGGGAGTTTTTTCACCCCATTGTCATCGCTTCTTTCATCAAGGCAGCTCAAAGGCCTGTCCATTATTTTACTGTTAAGTGCAATCTGACGTAATTACGGTCAATTTTTTAATTGGTTAATCTGCACACAGCCCTTAAATATGGGTGAAAATGTGCAGAAAGTGCTTCGGCGGAGAGATTTCATAAATCTATCAATTTGGAGTTTCAGTTAGAGGTGCCACGCTGTTTTGAAGCTGGAGAGTGGGGTCATGAAAATCAGGTTTTGTTATTCGTTGGAAAATCAGGTTTTGTTATTCGTTGTTTCACTTTATGTTGCATTTCCTGGGAATGTATCCTCAATGTAAATCGAGGACTTCCAGTGTTATGAAATAATTATTTTGGGCTCTACTGCAGCTATAAGTAATTAATGATATTTAAGTTAAAATGAAAACTTTCCAATGTGCAATCCTATATTTAAAAGTTGTTTTATTTTCTATGTTAAATAGGGTTTACCACAAAGTTGTGGCACATTCTATTAATTTCATAATTAATGGTATATTCTAATCAAGCAAATGATAATTTTTATTCCATAATGTATTTTATATTTGAATCATTCTATTTATTTCTTTGTGTTTACCTATTGTAGGCTTACCTGGCCCACCAATTGGACCACTGGATGTATCCGACATATCTAAGCACACTTGTACACTCAACTGGAAGCCACCTAAATATGATGGTGGCATGAAGATCACTCACTATGTTGTGGAAAGGAGAGACATTAGTCATACTCACTGGATAATAGTTTCCAGTTTCTGTAAGGATATCATGTTCATTGTACAAGGCCTTACAGAAGGACAAGAATACCTCTTCAGAGTAATGGCTGCAAATGAGAATGGAATGGGTCCTCCACTTGAGGGAACCAATCCCATTAAGGCTAAGGCTCCATATGGTAAATTTAACTATAGAGGTTTACTACAATTATTTGATAAAAATTTGTTTTTGACACTAATTAACATTGAAATAATTTACTTACTTTCCATGAAAATTTTTATTATTTGATAATTGTGCTGCCAAATAGCAATCATTAAGGATTTACTCACAACAATGGTAATTTTTGATAAATTTCATTGAGAAATTCACTACATTTTCAGACATGTAATTATCTCAGTATATATTAATTTTACGTTGATGTCTGTAGCATTTGTGTCCCCCCCCCCTGTATCTCGAGAACTGTTTGTCGTAGAAATATGCGGTAAACAATGTTTTGTTTCTACAAACTAGAAGGTCCCTAGAAGAATATTTTTATTTTCATAAAGCCCAGGGTTTGAATCCAGGAGACAATTATACTTTCCCATACGTTTACACGAGATTTTCGATTTTTCACAGTGCAAGGTTTTTTTCCTTCATTCACCAAAATACATAAATATGGACCGATTTTCTTCGTTTTGAAAGTATTCAATGGCTAAAACTCTATGCTATTTTATTCTTGTGACGTTTACATGTTACACAGGCGACATTTTCAGAAATACGCATTCTTTTTCGAAATTTTGCAGATTTTTCGTACTCATTCCGGGCGTTGCCATGGAGACTCTCATTGTTGCCTCAGATTCATCTAATGCCAATTAAACCTTCAAATAGACAAAAGAAAAGCATTATTCACATCGAACTGTTATTTGAGTACTAAAATTAATGAAGCATAACAACGTAAATATTTAAGGACAATTATTTTGTTGACTGCATATGAGAAGCATTTATAACGATTTAATCGAAGCAATTGAATCTTCATTTCATCGTTTGAGTGCTGGAATCTTACCTTTTTGTAAGTAGAACCATCATTTTACATATCTGTAATCCTTATTAATGCAAATAGGCTCACGCATGAATTAAAAATTAGATGAGAATAGGGACGCACATTATTTTGTAAACACGTTATATGGTTATCTTCTCTTCATTGATAATATAAATAAACGGTTGTATTGATGTCACCTTTATAGTAGGTCCTGTAAGAAGTTAAAAGCAGTCGTTGTTAGGCACTTGAAGTAAAGCAATTGTTTGTGAGTTCGTCTATAAGGGTGCAACGATAATCATTGGAACTATGGTAAGGTAAATTTAAAAAGTTTTCCCCTTTGAATATACCACGATATTAAACTAGCATTGAGTAACCCTGTGACAGTGTGATCACATAGCTCTAATATATTGCTGTAAAATTGCAGGAAATAAAAAATTGCCAAGGGGTAGATCAGTGAAAAGGAGAGCTATTAGCCCAGCTACAGCTGCCAGAGAAAGGAAGAGGAGCCAGAGATCAAGCAAAGTGTATTGTAGGAAAGAGAGAGAAAGAGATGCGGAAGCTCATAGGATTGCCCGTGAAGATGAGGAGCGGAGAGTACAAGAAAGACAAAGAAATAGGGAAACACATCAAATGAATAGGGAACAAAGAAGATCTAACCTAGGGCCGAACTCTTTAGATTATTTGCAAGCGTAGCTGCAACAGGCTGCTAGTTTTAATAATTGTATAATATAAATTATTCGCTGAGCAATAGTCTTTATCTAAGAAACTTTATATGAAATGAAACTCCTTTATAATATGCGCTATATTAATAAAACAAACAAAATTTTATCTTATGAAACGTATAGTGTGCATCAGGATGATAAAAACTGCTTGATTCACTTGAGGAAAATGATACATTTAATAGAAAAATTAATCATTTGTCTACTACTTGATTTATTTTTATGGTTTCCAGATTTTCCACATAAAATCACAAGCATATCTGTGTTTCAGATCCTCCATCTGCACCTGGAACTCCAAAAGTCATTGAAGTGGGAGGAGACTTTGTCAATCTATCATGGGACAAACCGGAATCCGATGGTGGAGCTCGAATTCAAGGATATTGGGTGGACAAGAGAGAAGCAGGCTCCCAGGCATGGCAACGGGTCAACCAGGTTATTTGCATCACTCCGCAGATTAATATCAGCAATTTGATTGAAGATAGACAGTATGAATTTCGTGTATTTGCTCAAAATGAAGCTGGATTAAGTTCACCTTCAACAGCATCAACCTCTGTCAAAATAAAGGATCCAATGGGTGAGTTATAAATTTGGAATTTCATTTTGAAAGAAACCTTTTACATATTTAAAAAGATTATTAATAATAAACATGAAATTGACATGTATTGTATTTGTAGCTGCTAAACCTCCTGAAATTGTGACTCCACTGAGGAGAGCAATGGCTGTACAGTATAAGAATGCTGAATTCCAGTGCAAGATTACTGGTACACCCAAACCAAATATAACATGGTAAGTAAAGTATAGTACAGTAATCTCCCAACATTGGCAATTTTTTCATTTGTGGTATTCACATCTGATGAGTTTGTACCTCAGATACTGAGGTTAACCAATTATATTCCTTATTTATATGGAGTTTAAGTCCAATTTGTAGTTGCTGGTGGACATAGTTTTTCAAAGACATTTAAATAAAACTGTGCAGCCTTTTGGATTTTTTTCATTGTCTCTCATACAATCATAGATAAAAATTAAAAATAAAAAGCATTTTATATAACACAAAATGTTGATATAAATTGAATATGGAATTTTCATTCGCCTTTTTGTAACAGTCGCACAAAAAATGTATTGTAATTTAAGAAAAATTAAATAAGGATAATGATTTATGCTCATTTATATGTTGATTTGGTGGTTGATTATCTTCTCAAATTGATGTAAACTTCCATCAGTGTCATTAAAGTTCTGTCTTTGTATGGTAGTTACATGAGTAAACACACAAGCCAACATTGCTCTTTTGGCAGCGAAAAACCATATGACTCTATTCCATGTAATTAAGGAGAAGAATCACTTAGTAAAAATTGCACTTTATCTACGAAAAATGACTGGTTTTAACTAAAAGCTAGTCATCATCACCTGATGATGACTAGCTCTTAGTCGAAACTGGTCATTCTTCGTAAATAAAGTGGAATTTTTACTAAGTGATTCTTCTCCTTCTTATTTAAGATGGAGTTCCACATACTCAAGGCTTCATCCATTGATTCTATTCTGTGTGCTAAGCACACTTGGCATCTACACTACAATCCTTTTGTAGGCTAATGTTGATGGTTTTTGGCATCAAGGTGATCCAAATTAATCAATTTAGGAGATGGTCTTCCTTGGGAACACTGTTGAGAGGGCAGTTTTACTCTGGTGGCTTCCAATAGATTTCTCACAAGAGTTAGTCTGAAATTTTGCTATGACAATTTGCTTCCAAATGATAAATAAAAAAATCCAGCTGTTCAGGATTGTGAGGTCCAGAAGGTGAAAAACAGTTTTATTGACCATTTCCATTTATGTTGCCAAAAGGATATCTATTAGCCATTCTGTCAGACATATCAATGTAACCCATATGTTTATTATACTCCTGTATAGTAGAGTAAAACCTCTTCCTTACGAACTCCCTTAGAACGAAGAACTCCATATAACGAAATGCAGTGCCGGTCCGGACAATTTCATTAGCTTAACTATATAAAAAACCTCTATATTATGAACCTCCGATAATTACGAAACTTCTCATTTACGAAATATAAATTGCACCTGTCCACTAAAAATGAACCTCTATACAGCGAAATTTATAAATAAAAATAGATATTATTGGATTTTATGCACTTTTATAAAGCAGACGCCATATATAACCTATACCATCTATTTACATGGTAAAGGTACTATTTTGACCACTACTAGGACTCACCAGTCTCACTGACGATCATGATACGCTGATGATACATGTGCTTGTGTTTTTGCAGATTGTAAACATTTTCTTTTTACCTAAGTATAAATATGTATGATTAAGTACGAAAATTGCCGTATTTAATCGATTGTACGCTGATCTTTGTTTACCTTTTTACCATCGCAGAAATCGCCACTCAGCTTAGAATCGGTGTAAAAGAAAGTAGTTAATGAATTTATGTCCATAGTTACATTATAACGCGAGATATAAGTGTACTAAAGTGGAAGTAAACTATCTACTTTAAATGTATGCAAAAAAGAATCAAAATGACTGAACACCTATGGAGAAATAAATTATGTAAATAATACGTGGCACATCAAAGACATAACAAAATGCAGCGATAGCGCTTGTATGCGTAAGAAGCTACATATGTACACAATTTTTCATTTTACTCGTGAATCGAAGCATTTGCCTTTCCTACCCCCCTCCCCTCTCTCCTCTACCTATCTTGTTTCAGTGTGTCTAGTGGTGTCTAGCATGCGCGTACTGGGATTTCCCGAGCGAACCGTTACTTCCTCGTGCCTTAGCGGCATAGTAGCAAACTTGGGAGAATAATTTAAGAATGAAAGTGAAAAGGAATGCCCAGGTGATACTCGTGTAGTACTAACGTATGTTATGTAATACGGTGTCCGTATTTGATTTACGAGAATAAGATCCTGGGAGATAATGAAGTCAAATTACTTTTTTAGTAGGAGTCGTTATGAATAAGTGAATAAAGCGTATTTTATGTCGCCATAATTTTAGTTAATACTCTTTATTTAATTATGAACAGAAAATCCGAGGCATTCATACATGTTGGTATTTTGAAATAAATGACCCCAGCTGTCTAAGCACTTTAAAATCAAAATTTTTCCTTGCGTGGCCTTGTGAAAAGCGGGGGTCGGCTTACAATCAATTAAATACGGTAATTATAAATGCTAATACATACCATATATCTTTCGAGTATTTTACCTATATCATACGAATTTAAATCCCGTGTTGGGTGCTCATGGTCGGATTTAATGTACGATGTTTAAATAAAAAATGTTTGATTTCAAACAAATGTTCTTAACTTATATACTGCTGGGCAGATTTCGGTCAAATAAAAACAGTTTGTAGCTTAATAAATGCATTGTAGCATACGTTTAATCTTATGCATGACCAATGGCGCTGACTTCCAGTATGGGTAATGAAGTCAAGAGCCTCAAATATCCCTATATCAAGACCGATTTCCACCCTAAAAACATTATTACTTTATTATTACTAGGGCATTACTAGTTTTCTAATATTTGTCTATTTATTGATGTACTATTGTTTCTAATGCGCATACCCATTCTAATATTTTAAATATGTAAAGTCAGTAGAAAGTTATCCAAGTTTAGATCATTAATAGGGATAGCTCTGTAGCACAGACTCACAGGAATGACAAAATACATATTATTTATATTGTTTTTGTCATAAAATAAACTTAGTGGAAACATCCTTTTACAAATTGTTTAGTGTTGATATAAATTACAGACAATAATAATAATAATAATTAAGTGCAAATATGGTGATCTTGAAAAAACCTCTATACAAAGAACCTCCTTACAACAAAGTGCCAAAAATGAGGTCCCTTCAATTTCATAATAAAGAGGTTTTACTGTAGTAGGTTTCAGAGCACTTCCCTTTTCACCGCAAAAATTTCCCTCGGCTTGTGGAGCATGCATATTTTTCAACATGTGAAAGTCTCTCTTGTCCTTCCAAATAATAGCCAGCAAGTCATCCCTAGTCCTAGCTGTTATGTTTCAATTTCATTTTTTACTTTCTCATACGAAGTATCGAGAAAGTATTGTTATCACAAAAAAATTCGACCTCGAGATTTTTATGGAAATATATGTTTTAGGTGTTGCTGAATCCTAAAAAGTGGTTTTCACAATGCCGTCTGTCTGTTACTGGCTCTGGAGCCTAGATGGTAGAGCGAAAATGAATGAATTCTCCTACTTAGATGTTTTATCATACTGAGCAGAGTATATGTAGAAATGGTTGTCATTGCTCAATAATTAAGGGTAGTTTATTCTACGCATTTTTAACAACAATCCGATTTTCTCAAAAACTGTTCTAACGGTTTTGATCAAATTTCATACAGTTACTTGAGATTACGTCTTCAATAATCCTTTGTAGTTCATATTTCTCAAAAAATGAATATAAAGCTAGTTGATTCTTGGGTAACTTTAACAAAAATTGGATTTTCTAAAAACTGGCTGTGACGATTTTGATCAAATTTCGTACAGTTACTTGAGTATAAACCTACAATATTACTACGTATTTAATTTTTCTCAATGAATGAATATAAGGCTAGTTTATTCTTGGGCAACTTTAACAAAAATTGTATTTTCTAAAAACAGACTCATATGATTGTCATTTTCTAAAGATAACTAAACGGTGCATTAGTACGTATATGAGAAAGTTTGTACAATGTATGTTGTACCGATTTTTTTATTTTGAAAGTCATCTCTCCGGTTTGGTCACATGGTACCACAACTACGTATTTTCTTAGCCCTTAGAACATCAAACAAATCAGGGGAAGAGAAAAAGTTTTCTATAAAGAATTTATGGCAAACACTTTCCACCCTTCTGGTGAAACATTTTACAGTCTCTTATGTGGCTGACATGTCCTTGGGTGTATTTTGTCTGTCTTTGCCGAGGTATACAGTCATGTTATAGGTATACCCCCAGGAATCACGTAATTTGTATATCTCTATATCAAATCACTTGTGCTTTTTAGGGTTATATTGTTTGAAAATGGCTATTCCTTTAAAACATACATTACTTCTCTCTTTGTCTTCTCCAATGTCTCACATTTGACTGATCAATCCCGTAGTGCCGTTGTGCAACAAGATTTGATGTTTCTTCTGGATATGCTATCATTTCTTTCTTAAAACCTACAGAATAATGTGTTTGTCCCATTATGAGATTATTTAAAAAATACCGAAAAACTCGCCAAAGTAAATGATAAAAATTTACACTTGCAAAAGCACAAGGAAATGACAGTTGGGTTAGAGAATCCTAGGATTACAAGCATGCACATACTAGAGATGGCTTGGGGAATCCCAAGATCATGTGCATACTGGAGATGGCTCGGGAGTGAATGTATCAAAACATTTAGTTCTTCCTATTCAATCATTGTGATTCTTTTTACATACATTTAAAGTAGATTGTTTACTTATACATTAATACACTTATATCTAGAGTTATAATTTAACTACAATCACTAATGCATTGATTACTTTACTTTTTTGTTCATTGATTTTTAAGACCTGATTCTAATTTGAGTGCCAATTTTTAAGGATATAGAAAAGTTAAAAAAGGTCAGCTTACAATCGATTATATACGGTGTTTAGCCATTTTTATTGTTTGATACAAAACTGTTAACAAAGCTGTTTTCTCTGTATATTTATTACTAGCAGAAATACCCAGCGTTGCCCGGGGAAATTTGGTTCCAATCCGATCGAAATGCAAAATGATACATGGTATTTAAGAATTCACTCGGCCGCCATTTTGAATAAAACGGGCAGAGAGAAACAAAAACCGATTACAGATTATTCCTCCACAATCGTACCAAATTTCATTCAAATCCATAGTAGGACTTAGGAAAATACACCTAGTTTAATCAGTCCCCGCTCTCCAATTACGGATAAAGAAGTAGTCGTTTCTCACCTTTCTCACTGTGTATAAGATGTAGAGTTACCTATTCTTTGA
Organism: Uropetala carovei; assembly: GCA_036926305.1. Taxonomy (NCBI): domain Eukaryota; kingdom Metazoa; phylum Arthropoda; class Insecta; order Odonata; family Petaluridae; genus Uropetala; species Uropetala carovei. Next base: position 5,780,771 of record JAXCHB010000037.1, on the reverse strand, counting down.
GAACAGGAAGTTTATGAGAACAGTTATTTTATTGAACAGTTTAGGCATCAGAACAGTTCAAAAAGAACTGTCCCGTTTTTACTGACCCATCTCTAGCCGCTTCCCTTATGGATTTATTTACTATATCTGGTCAAAAAAATAGGTACAACATACATTGTACAAACTTTCTCATATACGTGCTAATGTGCCGTTTAGTTATCTTTAGAAAATGAAAATCGTATGAGCCTGTTTTTAGAAAATCCAATTTTTGTTAAAGTTGCCCAAGAATAAACTAGCCTTATATTCATTCATTGAGAAAAATGAAATAATCAGTATTATTGTAGATGTATACTCAAGTAACTGTACAAAATTTGATCAAAATCGTAAGAGCCGTTTTTGAGAAAATCGAATTATTGTTAAAGTTGCGTAGAATAAACTAGTCTTATATTCATTTTTTGAGAAATATGACTATACAGTATTATTGAAGACATAAACTCAAGTAACTGTACGAAATTTGATGAAAATCGTTATAGCCGTTTTCGAGAAAATTGAATTATTGTTAAAAATGCATAGAATAAACTACTCTTAATTATTGAGCAATGTCAACCATTTCTATGTATACTCTGCTCAATATGATAAAATGCCTAGGTATTCATTTTCGCTCTACAGTCTAGGCTCCAGAGCCAGTAACAGAGAGACAGACAGACGGACGGCATTGCGAAAACCACTTTTTCGGATTCAGCGACACCTAAAACGTAAATTTCCGAAAAAATCTCGAGGTCGAATTTTTTCGCGAAAACAATACTTTCTCGATACTTTGTATGAGAAAGTAAAAAAGTCATATTTTTTATTTTAGTTTTGGATGCATCATAGGAAGACAAATACAAAAATGCTTTCATTTAATTTTTTTCCAATTTTAACTGATTTTATTGCACTTAGAAAATTAATTGATATTATTACAAAAATCAAGCACCTTACATTTACAGTTTTTAATCTTTGATTTTTAGCAAAAACACTATAAAAGCAATATAATAATATATGATACATTATTAAAACCCATTATAATACTCATGAATATGATATATTACACACAATAGAAATTACTTCCACAATTGCCATAAACATGAAAATTTTACAATTAAAAAAGGCTGATTAGTAATGAAAAACTATAACTGTAACTAATTCAAACTTTTAAATAATTAACATGAGCCATATACAGAACACTTAAAATTAGAATTATTTCATATATTTACATTTGTGTGGTAAATTTGGAAACATGGAACCACACATGGTGATACATTGCATGTTGGGCAAAAGTACCTGGTTTCCTTCCTAATCGGCTTTCCCCTAGCATCTCGCTTTCGGCCGTACAATACACACTGTTTACAGTGTGCCTTTTCTTCTCTGTGGGTGGTAAGAGGTCTGGGAAGTGCCTTCCCAAGGCGAAGGGGATGCGCTGTGGATGATGGACGTCCTGCCCTAGGGGAAGTGACATTGGGGTTATACACCTCATTAATTTTCTCAGTTAGCCTCATTCGGTATTCTAATTGCTCATGCTCTCCTCCAGTCTTTTTGTAGAGCACAAAGGAATTCCACACGGCAATATCGAGGTGGAAAAAAATTTTCTTATATTTTTTTCTGCGCTTTCGTGGGATAGGATAATCAGTTAAATGCTGATCCATCCTATCGATGCCTCCCATTGTCTTATTATAATCTACCACAGCCCTCTGTTTTTTACAATTTTTCCGCTTTTTCCTTCCACTGTCACCATCTCTGCATTGTGAACAGTAGAGAGAATTGAAACGTCTCTCACATCCCTCCATTGGATCACAATAACTTTCCCCTTCCTATAAACCGCAATTTCTCCTTTCTTCTATTTTTTCTCCCTGAGACTACTGGGAATTCCTTTTCTGACTAGGCGCACTGTTCCATATGTGTCAGTTGAGCGTGAAACCAACAAATCCGCTAATTGCGGCGATGTATAAAAATTATCCATCGTCAAGCAGTAGCCCTTGTCCTACAATGGCTTCACTAGCGTCATTACAACTTGTGACGTCACAGGAAGATTTTTTAAGTCCACATCAAGAACAGTCCCTTTTCCCGTATAAATAATGTTGGAACACACATATCCACTGTTCGCCTCACGAAGAACAAAAAATTTTATCTCAAATCTAGCCCTTTTAGTTAGAATATATTGAACCCAACCCAATCTTCCTTTGAAAAGAAGAAGACTTCCATCACCGGTGATGTCTCTCTCAGGGATGAATTGAGGCAAAAACAGACATCTGGAAAACCCATTGAGGGTGAATAACCTAGCGGATAATGGATTTGAGGGCCAAGGGACATTTATAAGTTGAAATCGAAGCATCTGAGTGACAGAGAGAATTTCTGCTTGTATAGAAATTTAGGTGAGAAAAGACATCTGGAAAACCCTTTAGGGTGAATAGCCTAGCAGATAACGGATTCATTTGGGAGCCAAGGGACATACGTAAGTTGATATCGAAGCATCTGTGTGACAAAGAGAGAAGTTCGGCATGTATAGTAAAAATGACCGTGAGAATTCCCTGCCTTAAAATTTTGAAAACCCCACGCTGAGACATCCACTACTTACTACCTCTAACAGCAGGAACACGAACTACGAAGAGAAAACGAAAAAATACGGGTCTGTTTCATAACAAAACAAAAAATATAGAAACCCGTATATATTCGGATTAGTCAGAATTTGACCCTTACTTTGACCCGTATATATATCTGTGAGTCAGGGAAGTGCCTAGATGGCAATGCATTAGCATACAAAGTTATTTTGCTTTTTGTACAATTAATATAAAACATTTGGATTAAAAAGTAGCCTATGACTTTCCTATTTGTGAAGAAAGTATTTGTTGAAAGTTTGATTATTCTAGCTTTAATGGTGTGGAAATGTATAGATGCACAAACAAACAAACTTTCATAAATATACAGGAGATTGATCTTATACTTGTATTTAAAGTGACAAATATCAAATTTGAACTTCCTAAGTTAATATACTCGAGAGTTATGATCGAAAAACCAAATCGATGCCCCTCTAAACCTCCACTTAAATTTTTTTTTAGATGCACCACATCTACTATAATGTATTTTGAAGGGTGTGTTTGTTGGTTTGTTGGATTGTTCATGGAAGTCCTCCTAAACGATAAAAGCTAGAATAACCAAATTTGGTACCATTCTTCCTTACATCCTAACTTAGTGAATGGTCAAGGTTTTGTTTCTGTCCGTCACTTTGATTCGAAATGGCGAACGATTTAATTATCGAATGTCATGTATTTTGCCGCGTGCTGCAACTGAAATACAGGGATGAGTGTAGACTACTTTTAATTTGCACTTTTAAATTACATACTCAAATCACGGTACGAACTTGAGACTTGGATACTTCTTTGCGGGAAAGAACAAAGTTTATTTTTATTGAAGACAGATTCCGAATTCTGGTCAAATTTGCATAGAAATGTGGTTAGAATCAATAAAATACGTGATTTTATCAATTTTATTACAATACCAATTATAAGCTACCATGATAACTTCCATTGTCACCGAAATTGAGAGTTCACTCCATTTATATTTAGATTATATAGTCCCTTCTTACATTTAAGAGAGAGAGGAAGGGAGGGAGAGAGGGAGAGGACACGAGGGGGAGGGATGGCAGGAGAGGGAGCGAGCAGGTTGACGAGAGGGGGAGGGAGGTAGAGGGAGAGAGGATTTTCTTTCTTCGTTCATCTAAATAGGAAAATGCGGAGCGGTTTTCTTCATTTTTGCTTTATTCGACGGTTATAACTGTGTACTATCTTATTCTTGCGGTGCTTACATGTTACATGGTCGAAGTTTTAGTTTCACTAAATCCGTTGAAATTCAACGGGCACTCCAGCTAGTAGCCTATATTTTAAGCTGGACCAGTCTAAAGATATGCTGCAAGTTTCATAAAAATTCGGCCAGCCATTTTTGTGTGATGCGGTAACTAACAAACAGACAGACTTTTTCCTAAAATATTTACCCAAATTGTTTTCCTAAGATATTTCTTATTTATACTTCTTCGATGTAATCAACCATTAGCTTGAAATCAGCGATTTCTCATAGGGGTTCCCCCCCTTGGTCTGATTTTGCTCATCTATGAACTTGATCTTATACTTGTATTGAAAGTGACAATTATCAAATTTGCACTTCCTAAGTTAATTTACTCGAGAGTTATTGTTGAAAAACCAAATTGTTGCCTTCCCAAACCCCCACTTATAATTTTTTTGAGATACACCACATAGCTTTAAGCTGGACCAGTCTAAAGATAAGCTGCAAGTTTCATAAAAATTCGACCAGCCATTTTTGCGTGATGAGGTAACAAACAAACAGACAGACAGATAACAATTCTGCAAACAGGTTGAAACATCTTCTTGTGATGCAAAACACACAAAAAAAGTAAAACCCCAACAAAAAAACAAATCTACAGACAGAGGTAACAATTTTATTTGTATAGATTGTAAATTTTTATTTAACTTTACTATAGAATACGAACACTAGAATTTAAAAAATAATCTGATGCATCAGATGATTTTTTAAAATTTGTCTGATATATGAAACAATAACTTAGGAATGGCAGTTGAATGGTATTAGCTATAATACTCAACTCAAATGACTAAAATTCTTAAATAATAATTCCAATTTAAAGAAACAAAAACATGAAAATTACTAAACATTTAATAACAAAACTACAAGCAACAACTGAATAAACAATAACATTAATTTCAATTTCAATATTTTATTTACAGCGACTATTTATCTTTTTGAAGTCAAACATACCATAACATACTTCATTACAATGTTTCTCACAAATATTCTTTTCAGGACAACAATCAAAATTCCATATTCACCCATCCCTAGCTCTTTAACAATCTCTAAGGTAAGGATTAAAATGTTAATTCAGATGGAGGACATCATTAGTTGCAAAAATCTGCGAGATCACATTATTACGATATGTAGTTTCAGAGAAATAAAAGACTGTTTTACTCTCAAATCCTGTAAATAAAAATAAAAGTACACCTGAGCCTGATCCCAGGTATTTTGGAGGAAAAGAATGCCTCTCTGTTCTTCATTTTGAAGAGACATACAAAATACCTAGTACCAAAACTAGGCCCATTAGGTAAATAAATGTTGTGAGCACCTGCATAATTTATACCTAAGGACTGACTGACTGGTACTACAAGATTAATGTATAGTAGATAGAGACTTCAATATTTCCGTCAATAAATAGAAACAAATAAGTTTGTCTGCTGTCATGTTGGTGCTGTTTTTTAAATACAGTACAGGCGACTCCTGAGATTCGACAGGGATGTATTCCTGAAAACGTGGTCGCATACCATTTTTCCATAGACTTGCATGTTATAATCGGGGGATACGTACCCACATCTCGACTCGTCTGCAGTACATCCCTGCATACTTCTTTCTTTACATACAACTATATATCGTAGCAAAATTAATATAAAAGTTATTAAAAAGCACAAAATAGCTTGCAGCCTTGCCAGTTAATTTAAGGTTATGCAAACCTACGCTTCTCTTAAATCTGTCAAACCAGCCATCAAATATAAGATTAACAGAAAAAAGAGTGAAATCAGCACAAATTCAAACAATTAGAGCAGAAACAACTATGTCTACACTGAAACTAAACCTTGTGTGGTTGGCCTGGACGAAAATTACTTCATGTAAACTAGCTCCCAATTCGATCGGCTGCATCGAAATCTCGAATTTGTCAAATCTCGAACTGTCGAATCTTTGGAGTCGCCTGTACTTTTTTTGAAATCTCAAAATTATTTGAAGTTTTATTTCATATTGAACCAAGCCAAGTTTTCAAATGAAACTTGACTCAGTTTAAAGTACCGAACAGTTCATACATCCCTAATTATATTCCATTAATTCTATCAAGAGAGACATTTGGTGATGTTGTTTTCAGTTTTGAAGTTGTTATGATTCCTCTTCTCTCAGTAGTTACTCTATTTATTAAAAAAAGTATCGGGGGAAGGTGGCCTGTGAATTCAAACATTTCATTAACACTGACTGCATACCATGCTGATATACAGTAAGGATATGAATAATATTATCTATCACCAGGGGCGGACTGATAATACTAAACTAGCCTGGGCAACTGTGCCACCAGCCCAATCTTTTTTAAATTATATTTTAATCACTGTAAGAATTCCTTATGTCATCGATAAAAGTGCCGATGAAAATATGCAGAATAGTATCTTTCAACCAATTTAGTAAAAATAATAAAATTTTTTTATAATAGGGCTGTTACATTTAAACGAGTTACTATAGTAATACAATAGCAACATTACAATATTTATATTTTAATTACAAAAAATAACAGTTGAATTATATGAATTACAACACTTTTAGTTACAAAAATCTGATGTGGCCAACACATGACTTTCTCCGTATTTGGGGTATAGATATTTAAATTATTATGAATAGCATTATAAGGCAAAATTATTATTTCCTATCGTGAAAAAATACAGTCGTCCTTATTGCCATAAATTAGGTATATTCTGAATATGTTTACAGAATTCACCGCCACATGGTGGTGGCGCTGTACACTGGAAATTAAGAAAAAGCAAAATATCTCCGAAATGGATGGTTCTAGGAAAATTTGTTTCAAACAAAACTTGGAAGAAATATTATTCTCTATAACCTTGGTCCTCACGAAGATGACCAATTACGATGCTTTTAAGGAGATATTTGACAGAAACCAAAAAAACCGACTATTTATAAGTAATTCCTAAACAATAACTGCTTTGGAAATTTGTTTCAAATGAAAGTTGTAGGAAATTACATTCTCTATAACCTTTGTATAGGATTGTATTTACAATAATGATGTTTTAATGGAGAATTATCGCAAAAACCGAATCGGGTTTCAAATAAACCTCAACTTCCGGTTACCTGTTATTGTCCAAAAACTAATCAGTTCTTTGTGCTCATGTTAAAGTGTTATATATGAAATTTGGTAACGATATGGCAAGTACTTTTTGAGTTAGAGCGCCCACAATCACACAGACATCATACCAAAAATAGTCTAAACGTGATCTAGGGACCTCAAAACGTGTATTTCCGTTGAAATCTCGAAGTCGATTTTTTTCGTGATCACCATACTTTCCCATTACTACATGTGGAGAAAGTAAAAAATTACAAAATAATAATAGAATTATATGAATTACAACACTTTTACATACAAAAAATTACAAAAAAAATAATTGAATTATACAAAATTACAATATTTAACAGTTTTAATAAATCAGACAAAAGGTTACTATTTTGTGCCAAAGAATCTTTAATTATTTCTGTATCTAAATTGCACAACATTTTTGATTCAATTGCTATCAAAACAGGTGCTTTTAAATTTTCTTCTGAAAGTGTTGATCTTAACCTATTTTTACTTTCTCCATACGTAGTAATGGGAAAGTATTGTATTCATGAAAAAAATCGACTTCGAGATTTCAACGGAAATACATGTTTTGAGGTCCCTAGAACATGTTTAGACTATTTTCTGAATGATGTCTGTGTGTGTGTGTGTGTGTACGTGTGTGTGTGTGTGTGTATGTTATTGTGGGCGCTCTAACTCAAAAAGTACGTGCCATATCGTTACCAAACTTCATATCTAACACTCTTACATGAGCACAAAGAACTGATTAGTTTTTGGATAATAACGGATAACCGGAAGTCGAGGTTTATTCGAAACCCGATTCGGTTTTTGCGATATTTCTTCGTTAAAACATCATTATTGTATATACAATTTTATACAAAAGTTATAGAGAATGTCATTTCCTACAGTTTTCATTTGAAACAATTTTCTATAGGAGTTATTGTTTAGGAGTTATTTATAAATAACCGGTTTTTCGGTTTCCGTTAAATATCTCCTTAAAAACATTGTTATTGGTAATCTTCGTAAGGACCAAAGTTGTAGAGAATAATATTTCTTCCAAGTTTTGTTTGAAACTAATTTTCGTATAACCATCCATTTTGGATATATTTCGCTTTATCTTAATACCAGTATACAGTGCCAACACCATGTAGCGGTGAATTCTGTAAACATTCAAAATATACGTAATTTACGGCAAGGTCGTGTCTTCTTCTACGATACGAAATAATAATTTTGCCTCGTAATATTATTCATAATAATTTAAATATCTATGCCCCAAATATGGAGAAAGTCATGTGTTGGCCACATCAGATTTTTTACAATTTGTATGAGTAATTTGGAAAAGTTTCTTTCACAGGACACTGATGTTATTGATAAAGTTAAAATAAATTTATATACACAAAATAAAAATTTATATGCACTCCAATATAGATTAAATTTTTAAAAAAATATGTAACAACATAAAAAACAGTTTTTACATGAATGACAATTATTACAAGTATTACTTGTGTCTGAAGCACTTTCTTTGTGTAACAAGATGTCATCATCTACCAAATTGTGAGTGAGTGGTATTGCATTTTTTAGGTGAGACAACTTTCTAAAAAAGTGAAAAAACTCATATTGAAGTAGGGTTCTAAATGGGAAGTAGGGACACGGCTGCCACAACGACCATTTCTTTTTAAAGGTCTTGCGATTAGAAAAAGGTGGTAAGCTTTATTTATTATTTAAATTGTTCTTTATTAAGCATTTACAGTAAATTAATCTTCAAAATAACAATTCTCACGATGATTAGCAAAATAATCACATTAATTTTAGGCATAAACAACCGTAGCAATAATATTTCTTTTAAATAATAATATTTCTTTTACAAAGTATTGCCACAGATGAGGAATCTCATAAAGTAACTGATTAACATATTCTATGCTTATCAACAGAAAATCAGCTTTCAATTACAGTAAAGTCAAATCTTAAATTTATATTTTTGGTTTGCTTTTGCACATTCTAAAAGTTCTGGTTGTTTTTGTACAAATTCAAAAAACTGTAGACAAGGATCCACAGATGATATGTCCACAGTCTTTATGTCCACTGCCTTTATGTCCACTCTTTTATGTCCACAGCCTTTATGTCCACTGCCCTTATGTCCAGAGTCTTTATGTCCACCGTAATATATGTCCACAATCTTTATATCCACTCTTATATGTCCACAGCCTTTTCGTCCACTGCCTTTATGTCCACTTTTGTTTATGTCCACAGCTTTTTTGTCCACTGCCTTTATGTCCACTATTATATATGTCCACAGCCTTTTCGTCCACTGTTTTTTTTGTCCACTTTTGTATATGTCCACAGCCTTTTCGTCCACTGTTTTCTTTGTCAACTTTTGCATATGTCCACAGAGACTTTATTTCGAAGTATGAAAAATATGAAGGGCAAACCTGAAGATGGAAGAGAGTTTGAAGGAGAGGGAGGAATAAGGAGGAAACACTGCGGACATTGGTATCTATCGACTAGGAATTTTATAACAATTACGAATATGAAGCGAAAAATTGAAAATGGAGGGGATGTAGTAGGAGGGGGAGGGAAAAGGAGGTGCGGAAGGAATCCGAAGGAAACACTGCGGACATTGGTATCGATCGACTGTGAATTTTATAACAATAATGAATTTGAAGCTAAAAAATGAAATTGGAGGTGGTGTAGTAGGAGGGGGAGGGAAAAAGAGGTGCGGAAGGAATCCGAAGGAAACACTGAGGACATTGGTATCGATCGACTAGGAATTTTATAGCAATTACGAATTGGAAGCTAAAAATTGAAAATGGAGTAGGTGTAGTAGGAGGGGGAGGGAAAAGGAGGTGCGGAAGGAATCCGAAGGAAACACTGCAGACATTGGTATCGATCGACTAGGAATTTTATAACAATTACGATTTTGAAGCTAAAAATTGAAAATGGAGGGGGTGTAGTAGGAGGGGGAGGGAAAAGGAGGGGCGGAAGGAATCCGAAGGAAACCCCTGCTATAGGACAGTCAGGGAACATAATAGGAGAGTTTCAATCAGAACAGAGGAAAATTAGTGATACTTTGATGCCTCGCAACCCCACCCACATAGAAACTTGTATAGCATATATTGCCATGCATTTTTCGTTGCTTTTAAAATTACTTACAATTACGCGTAGTATTTCATGACTTTGTACCAAATAGCGTCTAAAAGAATGAAAATTCATTTTCTTATACAGTGGAAACCACTTAATACAAAATCGCTTAAAACGAAATATCGGTTAACACGAAACGCGTGCTCGGTCCGTTCCAGCGCCTATACCTTTCAGTATGTATATATTCATTCACTAACGCGAAACGGTTTACACGAAATACTGCTTAATACGAAAATATTTTTCGGTCCCACGAAAATAAATGCATGCAAAATTCTTCGGTTTATGCGAAATGGCATTTGAGATAGGGTTTTCCCATGATTGCGGTAATATCTTCTGCTGTGTATTACATCCTATTAATGATATGTATTATGGATTTGCCTACGAGCCTAATTCCATATTTGAAAAATGGAAATGTTACCATGAAAGCAGTGAACGTGAAATTCGGTTAACTCGAAATTCGGATAACACGAAATAATTATGTCGGTCCCTAGAAATTCGTGTTAACCGGTTTTCACTGTAGTCGGTGTTTAAATAATCTTCAAAGTAGTCTACAAATTTGATACACAACTTTTTCTTAATGTTAATATCTTCGTAGGATTCACTTTTGAATGAAGAAACGGAATTCGGGGCTGAAATGGCAATAAATGTTTAAACTTCCTCTGCGATTCATTTAAGGTAATCTTTGTTTTATCTATATTCTCAGAACATTTTTCAACGCTTGAGAGGATTAGTTCATTTCATATTTGAACTAATTCGCGCATCGCTGAATATACAGATAGTAACTCGATTATTTTAATATATTTCATAAAATTACCTTTCAGGTGTTAGAAATATTCCGTATGTGTACTGACTTTCGAAATATTCGTTCGAGTAACGCCGAATCGAGAACGAAATTAAAAATTTTTCGTTCTCGCCGGAACGGCAAAAGGAGCTATGTGGATTTCCCCAGCAGTCAAAGACCTTAGATTTCAAATTCCTCCGTACCCCTCACACTTGTGTCGTGCTGTGACGCCGTCCCACCCAAAACTCAGGTACAAGAGGAAAGGTTCACCTCCCCCACTACGACCCACTATTCACTGGGACATCTGGTCTTGCATGCCGTCCATTTTGAGCGAAATGGCCAAAAGAAGCTTTCATAAATGTTGCCACTGGTCGTGGAGCCGTTTCATCCTCCTATCTATACCAACCGAAGTGCACGCCATTGTGTGTAACCTCGGGAAAGAGTATTTTTGCGATTCCGCCAGAAGGGTTTTTCCCAAATACGAAGTATATGAATGGAATAGCCTTTCACTAGAGGGCTATGTTCCTCTAACATCCACCCCTTCTTCAGATTATTGGTAAGAATATTGTCACTCTTGCTTTAGCAGGTGTATGAGAAACATTCTGATTTGGTAATTTTGGACGCTTACGAATACCTCACATTTATGCAAAATTTTCATCGATATAGCAGCTCTAGTAGTGCATTTATATGAATTTCATTGTTTAAAATTTATGAATTTTTAACAGCCACAATATAAAACTTTTATGTAATTTTCAATGGAACATTATTTCCTAACTTTGTTGACATTTTCAGCTTCCTAGATCTTCATAATCTACATAAACATTAGTCAATTTGTTTAACATTTAGGAATTTATTACGGCCGAACGTATATAAATTTTCAAATTTCTATAATCCCGTTTTCATTATTTGGCAAATTCTACCATTAGAAAAAATTTCAGTTTCATAGCACATTTAGAAGTACCTAAACTATGAAATGTTTGTAAAATTGTTTATAATTTTCAACGGCCAAGAAAATAAACATTGTTGCAATTTTTCCTATCATTATTTTTCTCGATTCACCTATGTATTAAATTTCAGCTCTCCAACTATTGTAGTTTGGGCCAGACATTAGTATCCTCCTATATCCTATATCGTATATCCTCCTCTGTAAGAAGAGTGCTTATAGAATGATGTGGCATCCCCCACTTGTAAATTTACGAATGAGTTCCTATGGGGATGTTAAGACATTTATTTCCATTTATGGCAAGTGTATTTGTTTGTTAAATAACTTCCCATGGAGAAATTAAAATTATGAAAAAGTTGAATCTCCTGAAAATTCCAATTTATGGAAAATACTTCAAACAGTGTTTCACGGGAATAACATGCTTTATTACCTCGCTGGAATTCAAAATTAAACATAATAAAGATTTTCATATAAACTGATGGAAAGAAAAAAGATCCGAAAGTAAATTTACACATCCCATTGCAGGTATTTCTAGAAATCTAGGGAGTATTTGCGACTTCAATCAAATCAATGAATATAGATTATTGAGGATTTCGGATAAATGATGTTAAATATAGAAGGTCAAAAATCTGCCTCTCTCATACGGCGACAAATACCCACACACAAAAGAATAATTCCGAAAAATTGGTTAATTATATTTAGTGAAGCATAAAGGATTCCTTTCATTAATTCAAATTGCTTTGTTCATAAAAAAATACCAATGGTAGAATATATTTGTAGAATGAAAAATCGATTCTCCTTCAATATCCGTTTAAAGAAAAATACTCTAAACGAAAGATGCAGGAATAACATCCTCTATGACATTTATGTCCACTGGTGGACGTTGCGTAAGAATCATTCTTTGGAAGCGTGAGTGCCACCCTTCTACGGCGTTGTTGGTCCGCTGTTGTCTGTTTACAGTTTGCTCATATACCTACACTCCATAATTCCAGACCAAACCTAGGAGGAATGGCTCCTCTCATCCCCCTGCCTTCCCTTCCTCATATATAAGTTATTTCCACATACGTTGCTAGATCCCCTAGTGTAGGATCGAGGATTGCAAGCAAGTGGTCAAAAATATCAAGCACGTCCTCAACAGGGATAAACGGTAATGCCATCAGCTTCCATATACCATTCCTGATAACGTCGTAATTATTGAATTGAGCTTTTAGACCTAATGCCATTACATGTTCCATATGGATTGACTAAAATGGAAGAGGCATTCCTTAATGGTAGAATTGGGGAATGTTTTCCGCACTGCATTTATAGCACTTAATTCAAAATCAAGCATGAGCAGTTCTGGATTAAAATTATAATTTAAAAAGTCACAGTGCTGTTTGAGTTGTTAAAATATTGATGCATAAGAACCTTCGTTTTTCTTTTCGTTAAGCAATATACAAATGGAAATACATGCCCCTGCAACAAATCATGTATTGTATATAGCTGGAAAAATAGCTTAGGCGTTGTTTTGAAAGTGCCATCCACATAGATCTGTGTGCTCCTGCACTACTGCTTGGGCCCCCCCGCAACTCAAGTTTTGGAGCCCTTATTTATATAACAAGAAAAGGTTTTTAAATAATTCAAAAATAAATTCTTTTTGTCTAATAAAATAGTGAAATACTAACGAAAGAATAGGATCCCTAAGATACAGAAGTTGCTTCTGCTATGCCCAGCTATGAGAACGTACCTTCAATGCTTCGTAGAGCTGCTCCTTAATCTTGTCCTTGTCTTTCAGATTCATTATCAGAATTGATCATCCTGGATGAATATATTATAAAATTCCTAGTCGATAGACACCAATGTCCGCAGTGTTTCCTTCGGATTTTATCCACACCCACTTTTCCCTTCCTCTTGTATTAGCCCCCCCCCCTAATTTTTAATTTTTCGCTACATATTTGTAATTGTTATAAAATTCCTAGTCGATCGATACCAATGTCCGCAGTGTTTCCTTCGGATTCTTCTCATACGCTGTTTCCCTCCCCCTCTTACTACACCCCTCCATTTTCATTTTTTAGCTTCATATTCGTAATTGTTATAACATTCCTAGTCGATCGACACCAATGTCCGCAGCGTTTCCTTCGGATTCCGTCCGCACCTCCTTTTCCCTCCCCCTCCTACTACACCCCTTCCATTTTCAATTTTTCGCTTCATATTCGTAATTGTTATAAAATTCCTAGTCGATCGATACCAATGTCCGCAGCGTTTCCTTCGGATTCCATCCGCACCTCCTTTTCCCTCCCCCTCCTACTACACCCCTCCATTTTCAATTTTTTGCTTCATATTTGTAATTGTTATAAAATTTCTAGTCGATCGATACCAATGTCCGCAGTGTTTCCTTCGGATTCTTCTCATACGCTGTTTCCCTCCCCCTCTTACTACACCCCTCCATTTTCATTTTTTAGCTTCATATTCGTAATTGTTATAACATTCCTAGTCGATCGATACCAATGTCCGCAGTGTTTCCTTCGGATTCCTTCCGCACCTCCTTTTCCCTCCCCCTCCTACTACATCCCCTCCATTTTCAATTTTTCGCTTCATATTCGTAATTGTTATAAAATTCCTAGTCGATAGATACCAATGCCCGCAGTGTTTCCTCCTTATTCCTCCCTCTCCTTCAAACTCTCTTCCATCTTCAGGTTTGCCCTTCATATTTTTCATACTTAGAAATAAAGTCTCTGTGGACATATGCAAAAGTTGACAAAGAAAACAGTGGATGAAAAGGCTGTGGACATATACAAAAGTGGACAAAAAAAACAGTGGACGAAAAGGCTGTGGACATATATAATAGTGGACATAAAGGCAGTGGACAAAAAGGCTGTGGACATATATAATAGTGGACATAAAGGCAGTGGACATAAAGGCAGTGGACATAAAGACTGTGGACATATCATCTGGGAACCTAGACAAGTTTTGTTAAAATTAAATTTTATCTGAAGCTCTGCTTTTACAGACTCTATTTTAATCTGTTTCAATCATCTGTCAATAAGTTTTTCATGAGTGAAAAAACTCTTTCAGTGCTTGCATTGCTTACTGGTACTAATAAGATTAATTCTATAATTTTTATAATCTCAGTGGAATCTGACTTTTTAAAAAAATTCCACCCACATTTTATCCACTGGTAGATTTAGACTTACTAAATACTCTCTTACCTCTCTGAAAACCACAAATGCATCATAAACTGCATCACAATTGATTATGTGGGTAAAGTTCATATATTGAACTGATTTTACTAAATCATCAAATTAAAACTTATTTTAAATTGAAAACTTAAATTTAGAATTTTCAAAATCAAACCATCCTTTTAAATATGTGATAGATCACTCATAGACAGATCACTCATAGATTTTCTCTGCTTTGCTCATCGATTCTCTTTGCTTATGTCTTTCAAATTTTGGTTAATTTTGCTTTAATTTAAAGCAAAAAAAATGTATTTTTTTCGGCCTTCTAAATTTTTTAGCAAGTCATTCATAATATTATATAATTCAATTATTGTAATTTCCAAATAATTTTGACACTGCAGTAAATTTTGAATCCCATGTTTGTCCTGTCACATTCATAACTCTAGTTGTTTCTGTTTTTCGCCACATATCGATTCTTGAATGAGATTCTTTAAAAAATACTGCAATGCTGTTTAGAAGTCCAAATAACGAAGCACACTGGTGTGGTGTTTATGTAATATCCGATACTACCAAATTAAAAACATGTCCGTAACACCAAACATGAACTTAATTTTCATTTATTGAAGATAGCCACATGGTAAAACCATTATATTTGCTTTGCATGTTGGCTGCACCATCAGTACTATTCCCAATATAGTTTGCAATATCAATGTCGATACTAGAAAGCTCATTTGCGACTAAATCAAACGGAGCTTTTCCATTTGTGGATGTAGTTTCTACAACTGATACCAGGCTTTCTTGAATTGCATCGTCATCGGTCACATATTGAATAATTATTTAAATTTGGTCGGTCACACTAATATCCTGGGAAGTGTCAATTTACAATGAGAACATATTGCTCTCGCGTCACATGTACCTGAGCCTCTTCAATCAGTGAAGAAACTCAGAGATGGGTCTCTACTCAAACAGACATACAACGAGGTACAGAGTTCGAAAATCCTGGGAATGACGATACTGAAAAACATGCCAGTCTCGGTGGAGGCACATAAAACCCTGAACACCTGCCGGGGGGTCATAACCAACTATGACCTTCTCTATGTAGATATCGAGGAGTGTAAGCTAGAGCTGGCCCCGCAGGGGGTCATTGACTGCAAAAGACTTACAATCAAGAGAAACGGTGAGGTCATCAATTCCACCTCGATGATCCTCACATTCTCCCTCGATAAGCTGCCAGAGATGGTCAGAGTTGGATATGAGGTCTGTCCAGTTCGACCATACATTCCGAGTCCTCTGCGATGCTTCCAGTGTCAAAAATTCAGGCACACTGCACAGCAGTACAAAGGTAAACCAACCTGTCCCCAGCATAACTGGGAAAAACACAACGAGGAAGCATGCAAGGAGGCCTTGCCATGTGTGAACTGCGAAGGCACATACCTGGCTTTCTCCCCGGACTGTGCAAAATTGAAAGAGGAGAAGAAGGTTATGGAGATAAAGATGATAGAAAAACTGCCATATTTCGAGGCCCCTAACAAGTACAGGACACTCGTCGCTCCATTCTTCTCAAGTCTTTCGCATCATTGGCAGCAACCCCAGTGAGGAAGAGTACTATTGCTACCCAGATGGATGACCCACCAATCCTAAGTGCAGAGGAAAAGAAAAATAAGAAAGAAAAAACGAGAGAGACTACCAATAAGGAAAAAGAAAATTTTAAAATCTCTAAACCAAGTACACCAAAGAAGGGGCCCAATGGCAATTTCCCTGCTGGGACCCAGATACAAACTGGGTTACCAAATAGAAAAGCTGGAAGGAGAACAGACAAGACTCTGTCACCTGGTTCCTCCTGCAAACCTCCTCCAGGAACTGAGGAGAGGATGGAGGAGGACACGTTTTCCGAGGGTGAGTGGGAGACTTCTCTCACTACTCTCCAGAAGAAAGAGGAGAAGGGAAAGTTAAAAATATAAGCTTCCCGTGAGACGGACATTTTAAAAATTTTAAGCAGAGATATTTTAATATTTATTTATTTATGAACTTTTAACCATGTTTTTAGCTATGCAGTGGAATTGCAATGGTTTTTACACTCACAGGGAAGAGCTGGAGATCCTTATATCTGATCTCAACCCTGAGTGCATATTTTTGCAAGAGACGCATTTTAAAGAACATGATAAGGTTAAATTAAAGGGTTTTAACGTCTTCCAAAAGGATGACCTAAGTGGCAATAGGGCTCAAGGGGGAGTGGCTGTAGCCATCAGGGAGGCTCTTTACACCTCCCAGGTGAACCTGCAGTTGCCCTTCCAAGCAATAGCCCTTACTGTTGCCACTCCGGAGGAAATTACGTTCTGTAATTTATACCTTCCGGAAGGGGCACCTGTAACTCAGACCAACCTGGAGGATCTAGTCAGACAGCTACCCAGGCCATTCGTGTTGTTAGGGGATTTTAATGCCCATAACATCCTCTGGGGAGACACGATGGCTGACAATATGGTAGAGAGCATCTCTTGCAAAAATTTTGAGACGATTTTAACCTGATTTTATTAAACGACCGTGAAAAAACACATTTTAATCCTTTTAAAATGGAGAATATTTCTCCATCGACCTTTTTATCAGTACGAGTGCAATAGCTCCACTGTTTTCAATGTCCGTCCACTCAGATCTTTGCAGAAGTGATCACTTCCCCATTTTAATAACAAAAAGAGGTCCAGTTAATAGCTTTCACTATCCTCATAAATGGATTTTAAGGAAAGCTAACTGGACGGATTTTAAAACTGAATTAAATTTTAATTTTGACGCCAGTGTTAGTTCTCTACAGACACGAAATGCTTTACAGATGCTGTTATAACTGCTGCAGAAAAGTGCATTCCGAAAACATCAGGAAAGCCACATCAACCACCAGTTCTGTGGTGGAACGATGACTGTGCGACGGCAATGGAAAACAGGAAAATGGCACTGCGAATCTTCACTAAGTATCCAACGGCTATAAATCTAACAGCATTTCGGCGACTCAGGGCGAAAGCTCGACAGGTGGTGAAGGATGCCAAAAAGGAATCCTGGATGAAGTATGTGTCATCCATCAATCACTGCACACCCATCAGTCATGTCTGGAATAAAATCAGGAAAATCTCGGGCACCCATAAAATATCACACATTAGTGTGATAAATTCTGATGGGATAGTAATAAAACACATCGATGAGATTCCGGACATAATGGGAAAATATTACGCTGAAACGAGCAGTACAAATAAGTACGCTGACTCATTTCAGGTAATAAAAAGAGAACGCAAAAGGAACTTGAGTCTGCTATAAAAGAGTCTAAAGATACCTTGCCAGGTGTTGATGAGGTACACCACACCTTTTTAAAAAACCTGCCAGATAAGGCAAAGGGGGAGCTTCTGAGGACATTTAACCAACTTTGGGAAGAAAGGCTTTTTCCTGATGAGTGGCGGGAATCCCTGATTATACCCATCCCAAAACAGGGAAAGGATAAGTCTTTACCATGTAGTTACCGTCCTATCTCTCTAACGAGTTGCTTGTGCAAAATCTTAGAGAGAATGGTTAACCGATCATTATATTGGTGCTTGGAAAGCTGTAAGTTCTTATCGAACAAGTGCGGCTTCAGGTGAAACAGTTCTACGATCGACCACTTGGTGAGGACTGAAAACTTCATCCAGGAGGCCAACATGTCGTGGTAGTCTTTTTCGATTCGGAAAAAGTCTATGACACTACAAGGCATATGAAATTTTAAGTAAACTGCACGAGTGGGGTTTTAGAAGAAATCTTCTCCTTTTTATTAAAAAATTTTTAACCAATCGAACGGCTAGGGTACGGATAGGAACTGGCTTATCTTGACCCTTTACCATAGAAAACGGAGTTCCACAGGGATCGGTCTTAAGCATGGCCCTGTTTGCCATAGCGATAAACGATATAGTAAGCTGTATCAAGACTCCAGTAGAGGCATCTCTCTTTGTAGACGATCTTGCAATTTTCTGCAGATCATCCATCTTGTCTACTGCAACAAGACAGATACAGCTTACTATCAATCATTTAGACAAATGGGCACGGGCAAATGGTTTTCATTTCTCCAACGAGAAAACCAAATGCCTCCATTTTTACAGGGTGAGAGGAATCTTCCCTCATCCTGTTTTAAAACTAGGGGGTAATAGATTAGACCTCGTGGAAACAATCCGTTTTCTTGGTATGGTTTTAGACAGAAGACTGAATTGGCGGAGCCACATAAGTATTTTAAAAGATAAATGTTTTAAAGTTTTAAACATTTTAAGGTTTTTAACGAACTCATCATGCGTGCTGACCGTACATCAATGCTCACTCTTTACCGAGCATTGGTAAGGTCTAAAATTGACTATGGATCCTTCATATATGCCTCATCACACACTTCGTATCTGCGCCCTTTGACGTCCGTACACAATTCCGCTCTGAGGCTGGCTACTGGTGCTTTCAGGACCAGCCCCATTCCCAGTATTTACTTTGAATCGGGAGAGCCGCCCTTAAAGATGCGAAGAACGCATTTAATGTGTACGTATATTTAAAAAATTTTAGCGTTAAAAACCCACCCGTGTTTTAACTTGATTTTTAAATCACGTTTTAAAGAACTTTTTAGCAGATGACAAAGAGCAACATTACCCTTAGGTATTCGGTTTAACAATTTTATCGAGGGTGAAAACTTCCAACTTCCGGAAGTCCTTCCTGGAGGCTTCCATAAGTCTCCACCGTGGCAGGTGCCAGTCCCAGCATGCTTGACTCAATTGTCCAGATTTTCAAAATCCTAAATGGACCCATTATTGTTTAAATTGAAATTCCAAGAAATAATGATGGAGTATCAACAATATATTCACATCTATACAGATGGTTCAAAATCGGTGGATGGCTGCTCAAGTGCTTTTACATCCACAGTACACGGCACTCAGGCTTTTAAGTTGAGTCCCCTCTACAGTATTTTTACTGCGGAACTAATTGCAGTTCAGAGGGCGTTGGAGAGAATTGCACCATGTAGTGTGAAATACATTATATTCTCGGACTCCATTAGTGCTCTGAAAGCCATCACTAACCTTTACCACAGCCATCCCACGGTACAGTGGATCCAAATCTTGCTTTCGAGGCCAACAGCAAACAACGTGGATATCCTCTTCGTGTGGGTTCCTGGGCACGTCAGAATTGCTGGAAATGAAAAAGCCAACTTGGCTGCGGAGGCAGCTCTGTCAAGAGAGGACACTGACGTCAATATGGTTCCATCCCAGGACCTAAAATGTCTTTTTAAGAGCACCTTGCTTGAAAAATGGCAAAGGTCCTGGGAGGCAGTTACAAGCAATAAGCTGAGAGCGATCAAAGCAAGCGTCACTCCATGGCCATCCTCGGTTAGAAACAGCCGCCAGGAGGAAGTCGCAGTCACCCGACTTTGAATTGGCCACTGCACTTTGGCACACTCATTCTTATTTATGCGGGAAAACAAACCTCCCACATGCTCTACCTGCAACTGCCGTAAGTCACCTCTTGACAGAATGTGACAAATATAAAGATATCCATCAAATTTTAAATATGAGAGGCACTCTCTCTGAACTTTTAACAGACGATCCTCTTAAAATTGACACTACTTTAAAATTCCTAAGGATAACAAGTCTTTTAAGCACTTTTTGAATAAACTTCTTTTTTTCCATTTTTATCTTATGCCTTTTATTATATATTTATCTTATTTATTTTAAAAATCTATTTTATCCTATCTTATCGTATTTATTCTTATGTCCCTTGTTTTACTTATATTTATTCTATTTAACCTGCAAGGTACAGTTTTGATTTTGGATGGTGTGAAATGACCCTAGCTGTCGAAGCACAAACAAATACTTCTACTACTATGAATATAAGGCTAGTTTATTCTAGGCAACTTTAACAATAATTTGATTTTTTCAAAAACGGCTTGAATGATTTTGATCAAATTTTGTACAGTTACTTGAGTATACATCTACAATAATACTACATATTTCATTTTTCTCAATGAATGAATATAAGGCTAGTTTATTCTTGGGCAACTTTAAGAAAATTGATTTTCTAAAAACAGGCTGGTACAATTTTTATTTTCTAAAGATAACTAAACGATGCATTAATATATGAGAAAGTTTGTACACTGTATGTATGTTGTACCAATTTTTTCTTATGGTTGTGACCAAAAACCTATAATCATGCCAAATTTCAACTTTCTAGCTCATCTGGAAATGCCTTATAATATATATTCTTCTCCTATGTCAGAAGCAGCTGTTTATAAAAGATACCTTGTTTCTCTATTTTTTAGATCGCCCTGTAAAATCACATTCTGGCTTATAATGTAGCTTTTCTTGAAAAAATAAGTGCATGACTTATATGTAAGTGAATATAGTAATTATATATTTAACTAGCTCGTAAACAGCTTTTATCAACCTTTTACAATGAGTGTATTAACAACCACTCACAATCATGCCCTTGGCAGGATTTGAACTTAAAACCCTGGAATTGGGATTCAAATACTCTACCTACCTCTCTACCATGAGAAGTTATTCATTAGACTCCTATATCATTAAAAATATTTTCTGTATGTATATATATATATATATATATATATATATATATATATATAGGGTAGCAACAAGGTATTGGAGGAAGCCCAGTGGACACTTACCTAGAATGAAGAGTATATGTTTCTCCATCGCTGAAGAAGGGCATCAGCCCGAAAGCTCCATTTTTGTGTAGTTTTTGTTCTTTTGTGTTTTTCGTGTGTCCCCAGCACCCCCAGCGGCTCTTCATTCTAGGTAAGTGTCCACTGGGCTTCCTCCAACACCTTGTTTCTACCCTTATTATTACCTTTCCTTTTCCTTAAGTATTTATATATATATATATATATATATATATATATATATATAAAATACGTAAGAGGAAAGGTAAGTAAGGATATTTAGGGCAACTAGGTGTTGAAGGAAACCCAGTGAACACTTACCGGAAGTAGAGCCGCTGGGGTGTTGGAGAGACACATTTGTAGAGGTTAGAGCTTTCGGGATGATCCCTTCGTCAGCACAAGACAGACACCTAGTTGCCCTATATATATATATATAATTTTTATTTGAATAAATCTACCAGTTGTCCATTTTTAGTATATTTTGTTTTATTTTGTTAGGTACAAGGGAGCTAGAGAAATTACTCGTGGATCTAAATACCACATGCTTCAGGAGGGAGAAACATATTCACTGGTAATTCATGATGTCTTTGGTGAAGATGCTGATGAGTATGTCTGTAGAGCAGTCAACAAGGGTGGCATCAAATCAACAAGAGCAGAACTTGTAATTATGAGTAAGTTCATCCATTTTTCTACAGGCTGTTTTATCCCTAGATACTCCACTGTTAGTCTGAATTAGATTGAAGCCATATATCATTGGCTTTGTCTAGGCTGCCTCAACATTATTTTACAAGATAACATATTTTCTGTTATCTAACATTATTTCCAACTTGTTGGTGGTCGCATGACTACTTGGGATTAGAAATACATCCAGTAACAAATCATTTATTTTAAATGAATTCCATCTCAGAAATATCAACAGTGCAAAATTCAATTTAGCCTCTACTAGTGAGGTAAAATTATGGTCACATTGTGACTAAGGTGCAGTCTCCTAGGCCACTATTGTTTTTATTATTATTTGTTAACCAGGCATAACTACAATTGGATTTTCTGTGTTTAATAATCTGTCATGTGCGTTGAGAGGTAACTGAAGAAAAAAACGTAATATTCATTTATTTCTTTGTAAAATGTAAATTAGTGAAAATCAAGTACAGGAGATCCCCAGCTTAGGAACGTCTGACTTATGAATGTCCTTGCTTACAAATGAAGATCTATAAGGTATTTTAATAAATTGAGCATATGAACAGCAATTTGCATGTACAAATTAGTCATTGCTCACCAGGGACTACCTGTGGCAGCAGAGCATACCTGGTGAGATTTTCTGCGACACACTGGTCCATTACTCATTACTTTTTCATTTGACATTTGGGACAAAGATGATGCTAGCATTTGCAACAGTATTGTTTTGTACTATTGTTCATTGCAAATGTACAATATATCAGCTTAATTACGAGTTAGGCTTGGGAATCTATCCATCATTTATAATATGTTGTGTATGAGAAACTGAGTTCCAAGTTCCAAACAAAAGGCTTAAAAATAAAATTGTGGAATGTAACTCATTCATATAGTCGATCCGAAGTCGGAAGCCTCCTGACCTACTTAGAGCAAGTAGCCAATCACGAACGTTTCCCCTTCCATCGCCCCTCTCAACTTTCGTGCGGGAGAGCAGATACCGATGCGCGCTGCCAGCTCTTGCTCAGCTGATATACTACGCAGTTTCTAAATAAAAAGGAAACGGCGGTAGAAACGGCAACGCAGTACGATGCGATCTCTTCGAGAGCAGGAGTGAGACTGGTTTCCTCCCCACTACCTTCCCAAACAAACAGTCTCCTATTGGCTGCTGCTAACTCGTGTCCGCCCCTTTTTAGAGGCCAGGAGTCTTCCGACTACGGATCGACTATAACTCAAAGACAACCTGTAGTAGGATAATTTGACACAATTACTTATGTGGTTATCTCATAAACTGCACCTCAGTAGTTTAAGTTAAAATACTCTTGGGCATATTTTATAGTCCGATAAGTATGTATTACTTATGTTGTTATCTCAAAAACTGCATCTCAGTAGTTTAAGTTAAAATGCTCTTGGGCATATTTTATAGTACAATAAGTATGTGTGATTGCCTGCTGATTAAAGTTAACATAATAGCAAAATATAGTGTAGTACAGGGATCTCAAACTTCTGGTTAACCAGTATAGTCCAAAAACTAATCAGTTCCTTGTGCTCATGCTAAAGTGTTATAAATGAAATTTGGTATTTATATGACAAGTACTTTTTGAGTTAGAGCATCCACAATCACATACATCCATCCATCCACACACACACATCATTCCGAAAATAGTCTAAACTTGTTGTAGGGACCTCAAAATGTGTATTTCCGTTGAAATCTTGAAGTCGATTTTTTTTGTGATCACAATACATTCCCTATACTACGTATGGAGAAAGGAAAAATCTGATGTGGCCAACACATGACATTCTCCATATTTGCGGTAGAGATATGTAAATTCTTTTATGAATAGCATCATAAAGAAAAATTATTATTTCGTATCGTAAAAGTATACAGTCCTCCTTATTGCCGTAAATTACATAAATTTTGAATATGTTCACATAATCCACCGCTACATGGTGGTGGTGCTGTATACTGCAAACTAAGAAAGGCAAAATATTTCCGAAATTGATGGATCTTCGAAAATTAGTTTCAAATAAAACTTGGAAGAAAAACCGAATCGGGTTTTGAATAAACCTCGACTGCCGGTTACCCGTTATTGTCGAGAACTAGTCAGTTCCTTGTGCTCATGCTAAAGTGTTATATATGAAGTTTGGTAACGATATGGCACGTACTTTTTGAGTTAGAGCGCTCAAAATATCATACACACATGCACACACACATGCACACACACATGCACACACACACACACGCGCACACACACGAACACACACACACACACATACAGACATCATACCGAAAATAGTCTAAACGTGTTCTAGGGACATCAAAACGTGTATTTCCGTTGAAATCTCGAAGTCGATTTTTTACTTTCTCCATACGTAGTAATGGCAAAGTATTGTACTCATGAATAAAATCGACTTGGAGATTCCAACGGAAATACACGTTTTGAGGTCCCTAGAACACGTTTAGACTATTTTCGGGATGATGCCTGCGTGTGTGTGCGTGCGTGTGTGTGTGTTATTGTGGGCGATCTCACTCAAAAGGTACGCACCATATCCTTACCAAACTTCATATATAATACTTTAACATGAACACAAAGAACTGGTTAGTTTTTGGACAATAACGGGTAACCGAAAGTCGTGGTTTATCCAAAACCCAATTCGGTTTTTGCGCTATTTCTTCGTTAAAACATTATTATTGTATTTTCATTTCTATTCAAAAGTTATAGAGAATGTAATTTCCTACAACTTTGATTTGAAACAATTTTCTATTGTAGTTATTGTTTAAGAGTTATTTATAAATAACCGGTTTTTCGGTTTTCTCCTTCAAAACATCGTTATTGGTGATCTTCGTGAGGACTAAAGTTGTACAGAATAATATTTCTTCCAAGTTCTGTTTGAAACAAATTTTCATAGAACCGTCCATTTCGGAGATATTTTGCTTTTTACTTTCTCCGTACGTAGTAATGGGGAAGTATTGCATTCACGAAAGAAATCGTCTTCGAGATTTAAACGGAAATACACGTTTTGAGGTCCCTAGATCACGTTTAGACTATTTTCGGAATGATGTCTGTGTGTGCGTTTGTGCGTGTGTGTTTGTGTATGTTATTGTGGCCACTCTAACTCAAAAGGTACGTGCCATATCGTTATCAAACTTCATATATAACACTTTAACATGAGCACAAAGAACGTATTAGTTTTTCGACAATAACGGGTAACCGAAGGCGAGGTTTATTCGAAACCCGATTCGGTTTTTGGGATATTTCCTCGTTAAAACATCATTATTTTATTTACAATTCTATTCAAAAGTTATAGAGAATGTAATTTCCTACAACTTTGATTTGAAACAATTTTCTATTGTAGTTATTGTTTAAGAGTTATTTATAAATAACCGGTTTTTTGGTTTTCTCCTTAAAAACATCGTTATTGGTAATCTTCGAGAGGACCAAAGTTGTAGAGAATAATATTTCTTCCAAGTTTTGTTTGAAACAAATTTTCGTAGAACCACCCATTTCGGAGATATTTAGCTTTTTCCTAATTTGCAGTATACAGCGCTACCACCATGTAGCGGTGGATTATTTAAACATATTCAAAATTTACGGCAATAAGGACGACTGTATACTTTTACGATACGAAATAATAATTTTGTATTATAATGCTATTCATAAAAAGAATTTAAATATCTATACCCCAAATATGGATAGTCATATGTTGGCCACATCAGATTTT
This sequence comes from Uropetala carovei, assembly GCA_036926305.1. Taxonomy (NCBI): domain Eukaryota; kingdom Metazoa; phylum Arthropoda; class Insecta; order Odonata; family Petaluridae; genus Uropetala; species Uropetala carovei. Next base: position 5,754,794 of record JAXCHB010000037.1, on the reverse strand, counting down.
TTCATGAATAAAATACTTTCCCATTACTACGTATGTAGAAAGTAAAAAGCAAAATATCTCCGAAATGGATGGTTCTACGAAAATTTGTTTCAAACAAAACTTGGAAGAAATATTATTCTCTACAACTTTGGCCCTGACGAAAATTGCGAATAACGATGTTTTTAAAGAGAAAACCGGAAAACCGTTTATTTATAAATAACTACAATAGAAAGTTGTTTCAAATGAAAGTTGTAGGAAATTACATTCTCTATAACTTTTTAATAGAATTGTAAATGCAATACTGATGTTTTAACGAAGACATATCGCGAAAACCGAATCGGGTTTCGAATAAACCTAGACTTCCGCTTACCCGTTATTGTCCAAAAACTAATCACTTCTTTGTGCTCATGTTAAAGTGTTATATACGAAGTTTTGTAACGATATGGCACGTACTTTTTGAATTAGAGCGCCCACAATAACATACACACGCGTGCACACACACACCCGCACACACAGTCATCATTCCGAAAATAGTCTAAACGTGCGCTAAGGACCTCAAATCGTGTATTTCCATTGAAATCTCGAAGTCGATTTTTTTCATGAATACAATACTTTCCTATTACTACATATGGAGAAAGTAAAAAGCAAAATATCTCCGAAATGGGTGGTTCTACGAAAATTTGTTTCAAACAAACTTGGAAGCAATATTAATCTCTAGAACTTTGGTCCTCACGAAGATTAACAATAACGATGTTTTTAAGGAGAAAACCGAAAAATCGGTTATTTATAAATAACTTCTAAGAAATAACTACTATAGAAAATTGTTTCAAATGAAAGTTGTAGGAAATTTCATTCTCTATGACTTTTGCATAGAATTGTAAAAACAATAATGATGTTGTAAAGAAGAAATATCGGAAAAACCGAATCGGGTTCGAATAAACCTCGACTTCCGGTTACCCGTTATTGTCCAAAAACTAATCAGTTCTTTGTACTCATATTTAAGTGTTATATATGAAGTTTTGTAGCGATATGGCACGTACTTTTTGAGTTAGAGCGCCCACAATAACACACGCACACACAGTCATCATTCCGAAAATAGCTTAATCGTGTTCTAGGGTCCTGAAAGCATGTATTTCCGTTGAAATCTCGAAGTGGATTTTTTTCATGAATACAATACTTTCCCCTTTACTACGTATGGAGAAAATAAAAATGTATATTTGTTATTTCCATTAAAATATTTAACTTATCGGTGTGAATAACGAAGTGTTGCCAGCTTTAAGAAGTAGATATATCATCCAGAGCGAATGTGGAAGCTATTATTTTTTGACATTGTTATTTATGTCGTTCAATTTGTTTTATTAATTGTTGAAATTGTTTTTCTGCTGTTCATAAGTGTTGAGTTTATTGAATGAAGTTAGTGATTTCTTTTTTGAAAAATGGGGCGGATAATCCACAAGAGGCAAAAATTCTTTTGTCCATTGTTCAATTATCTAAGCTCGTAGTTACTATCACTAGTCTTAGAGGCATAATAAAAAGGAGAGACTACGGACTTCGGATCACGTATTTGGACGAAATGTGGATCATGCGATTCTACATGCAAATAAGTGTCTCAGTGTTGATGTGAATGCATTCCTTGTTTCGAGAAATCAGCGCCAAAAATATGCAAAAACATCTTATGTCGCTTATAATAATTATTTGTATTATCAAATTAGTATCAAATTTTCCCTAACGGCTATCCCTTGTAACAATATTACTCCTGTTATGGCCCCTGAAAGTAAAATGTAAAGGGGATATATATTTATCGGTTTATGATGGATAGCTAAAACATGGCATTCATTCGCATATTTGTAAGAACCGTATATGCCCAAATATAAGACGAGGTTTTTTCCCGAAATTGTCCCTCAAAAAAGAGGGGGTCGCCTTATATTTGAGTCTTTACAAAGTCTCATATTATGGGGCGCTGTCTCAATCACTTCATTTGAACAACAAAGTAGTCTAATCAAACTTTTTAGATACTTTGTCCATAACATTAATGTGTTTTGACCATCGTACAAATCCAAGAGGTGTTCATTCCTTTTCTCACTATTTAATAGAAAGTTTAGTCGGTAATCCATCATTGTTACACAAACTTCCTAAGTCCAAAGAGTAGTCCGCGTTTCTACCTACGATAAGTCCAACATCTGAAAATTTCTCTTAATGTTTCTTACGATTTCCAATTTACTATTTTTGTCTCATTATTATTCTCTTTATATATTTTCCTCAAGCTAAATGTAACCTATGTCTATTATAGGACGGGTTTAGCCTTCCTAGTAGACATATTACCCATTCAAAAGTATTTGTTGGATATCATTCATCGAAAGGACAGCATAACTCGTTTTCTGATCCTAATTCTGCAAAGATTAGCATAAAATGCTTTTGATTTCTGTTTATTTATTCAAAGACCTCTATTAAAAGATTTATATACCGCCATTGAAAAGAAGGAAATCGGGAAGAAATAGTCCATCCAAAATCTTCCAGCTTTATCTATATTATGAACTGCTAATTCCTACGTAGGAGGCTATAGGATGATAACGTACATTCAGAAACCCCAAGTACCTGAAATTCGGCAATAGGTACTATTGATCATTTAATACTTATAACCGACGCAAATGGTCCATAATTTCAAAAATTTTAATTTTTAGAAGGTTTTTCGATTCCATCATTTCATTCATATCTTCCATGTAAACATATGCAGGATTTTATTAAATTACATCTCTATATTTGTTATCCCCTCAGCGTTCTGGCATTACAATACAGTGGCAGCGTGTCTTTAAACAGTATCTTTCTTATATAGATATATGATCTTTATAATAACAACATTAATTTAATGGTTTTTCATGGAAATGCATATATAATAGGATGTCATTCGTTTTACCGACGACGCCAGCACGATGACGTCATAATCATAAGCTCTGCAGAAAGTTGGTAGTTTTTCGAGGTTTTCGTTTTCATAGCGTCTTCAAAATGCACGTTATCCACATCATACGTTTCTTCAAAAAATGGTTTAAAAATGGGAAATACAACGAGGATCTCTTTACAACCTTCAACTTGAGTCGTACCAAATGACCTATCGTCCTGCCAAATTTCAGATCTATAGAATTTCTATAACCACCTCAAATCTCATATCACACACAAAAACAAAGACATAGACGCACACGCACGAACGCACGCACACACACGCACGTAGTTAGTTCATGGATTTCAACCAAATGCGATTAATCTAGAAATTATTACTTTTTCTATGCCGGGAATAATATACTTTCATATGTATCACTTGGCGCCTAAAATGTTTCAGCCATTCCTATGACGCGTCGTAGAAAATATGAGATCAACTTTAAGAATTCAAATAAAAGCACCCCCAAAGAACGGGCCAACTGTCACAAATAACGTTTAAATAATAACACATTAAATTTAAATAAACTCCTAGGTCTTTATATTATAAAATCACCGATTTAGAGATTTAGAGCTTTTAATGATTATCTCTCGAGTATTTTATAATGCCGTTGATTTTAAACTACGATGTAAGATTATGATGACGTCATCGTCATTTAACACCAAACTTTAGCTAAACGTGAAAAAATTAAATTCGTGTTCCGTAGTTTTTAGAGAATATATCAACTTCTTTTAATTGGTGATCGAAATGAACAAAAGAATTGAAATAAGGTTTAACGAAATTGTGGAAATAGAAATACCAAGAGCGTCTGTTACTAACAACGACAAAAATCAGTGCTGGCAAATGAAAAAAAATCGATTCGTTGCGTTTTTCGTTACGGCCAAAAAAGCAATTTCGTTTTTCGTTACGATAAAATCTACATTTCGTTTTTCGTTACGTTTAACGTTATATCGAAATAATTGCTTATGAGTACTTTTTACTTGATATTTATACCTCGTAAGTTTAAGTTTTTCATTTAGAATTATAGATAAAAAATGTTTCTAAACATATGTTGCAGATAAGGAACATTTTTAAGTTTTCTAAGGAGTCGCAACAGTATTCGTTATTTTTTTGATCATGCATACAAATTAGGATTTTTATATCCAACATTTACTAATCAAGGTTAATTGCCTTAACCCACATTAAGTACAAAAATAATGTAATAATTATAATAAAATACTGCAATGCTCATGTTGCATCGTAGAATTTTTTATAGGTAACTCGCATGGGCGTCGGCAGAAATTTTTGCAGGGGGGGGCAAAACACAAAAATGCCTATTACCCAGGGGCGGACGATTTTTTCTTAACCCGGGAAAATTTTACTTAACCGGCCCCCAACTGACCACAAATCCACATCAATGAATCACTATGAATTATATTATCACTGTACTCAATATCCTCTCGAAATTAACTTCAATCAGTCGTTCTAAACCGGTGTGCCATGGCGCATTAGTTTGCCGAGAGGATGGGACTAGTGTGCCGCACACTCCGAGTATATTGAATTTTTAAAAGCATTTTAAACAAACAAACTCGAATTAATTTTATGATGCAAGGAATTTATCATGAAACTACGAGAGGAATTGATTGACCTTAGCAACGATCATACCACTTAAAATTTTTATGCTACCTATAGATGTATTTTGGCTTAAAGCTAAAGGTGTGAATATGCTTCAATATCTGAATATGCCATCGACATAACGTTCCAAATTCAATAACATATTTATGCGAATTAAGTTGTTCGTCAACGGCTCATATTAAAAATATTAAAAGGGCATGTATAAAGAACGTAGTTGAAGAACTTTTTCAAGTTCTTTCTATTACTGAGTCAAATATAAAGCGTCTTTGTATCAAAAAGGCAAGCCTAAATTTTGTCTGACATAACATTTTTACACGTTGAATTATGTATTTAACGTACAATAAAATTAAACAATTATTTGAATATTGCTTTACCAGTCGTAACAATCTAATATAACTGCGACTTTTACTTGTTATGCTAGTTTCTATCTTTAAAATTATTCCGAGTAATGTCACAATACACCGAGAAATAATTGAAGTAAATCTCTCGAAATAAATCAAATTTCTAAAAGAAGTTTAATATAAAGAGTAACAGTTCATTAAATTCAAACTAACCTCTCCAATGGAAGACGATGTACTGACAATGTTGTGAGTGAAGATGTCCCACGTAGTGATGAGAAGATCTGGATCGTTAGGATATCCTTCTACCAAAATTAAAACAGTTTCTCTCACAAAAACTCCAAAAGCGAAACCAAAGAAATTAAAAACAAATAATTAAAATATTTCACGAGTTAAAATACTAACCAGTCCTATTAATTTTTACGCAAAATGCAGATACTCTTACTGCAAAAGTACGACACGACTCACTCTCTCTGCGATGTTACTTCTTCCACAAACTAAGAAAATCTGAGGCTCTTGAAGTAATTTCTTTTTCGATAAATTTTAAAAGAAAAAGGAGAGAGGGTGAAGAGACCAATGTGTAAAAGACGTGTCAGAAAGGTTTCTTGGGAACGTCGCGACGTTTGCCGACGCGTCGGTATGATTTCTTTCTAGCCACCCGTAAGGTCATAAAATCTAAAACCATCAAAAAGAAAGAAAGACGTGTCCTCCCATTCAGAAGAAAGGCGTATGCCGGTGGTCATGGAATTTCCATACAGAAATAGCCGTCAAAGACGGTACAGCGGTTCCTGTCCTCCAATTATTCATTTCCTTTAGAAACATTCGAAAGAGTGCTTGAAAATATTTTCGCAACTCACGTGCAAATCGTGCCGTTTCCCGGATTCTCAGAGAGTGGAAAGGGGAAAATTCTGTCTTCATAATATAAATAAGAGGGAAACATAATCGCTGGAATCAGGGATGCCCTATGTTCTTTTAGGTCAAATATGCCGATGGGACCAATGTGGATAATCCCCCCTCCCTTACTTTCTTGAAAACATCCCTTTTTTCCTTCACCTTCGGAGACAAAGGAGACGGAAAGCTTGTAAAAACTACCTCGCGGATCCGACCCGCACATGTTGCCTTTGTTTTGCTTTATACTTCCCTCCATTTTTCGCATATATGTCTCTATGAGCTGGGTGGCCGCTCCTGCTGTAAGACCGAGGTTGGGAGCGAGAATTCTCGCCATCCTTACGCAACGTGTTAAGTTTTTTCGCATGCCCAGTTTTTTTACATTTTAAAATAATATCTAATATAATATTTACGTTTCTACACATTTCCAGGGGGGGGCAATTGCCCCCCCCCCCCCTGCCGACGCCCATGGTAACTCGGAAAGTACACCGGCTGTACCAATTCTAATTCTTGCAACAGACCGAAAATTCGACGAAAACAAAGAAAATTGTCGAAATTTCAAGTTTTCCACTCTGGGGTTTATTTTTGATAGCTTTCTTTCTTCTCTTATACCCTATAAGAAATACATGTAAATCGTCCACGGGTTTACAATAATGCGTTTAACAACGTTTTAGATATTAACAAAAGGATTGTTTTATTAAGTACATATATGAAAGAAGAGAAAGAGAAATGTGCATAGTTTGATAAAGTTTTAATCCACTGTTAATAACCATGAATATGGTAATTTTTCAGGTAAAACAGAAAAATATGGAACCTTTACCCAATGTGAGCAGGGTCGGTTTCAGGCGTATGCGACGTAGGCGGTCGCTTACAGGCGCCACTTCAGAGGGGCGGCAAAATCAATATTTCGGATTTTGACATTTTCATTTTTTCCAAAGGTGTATTGCACAGAACTTCAAAACATCGCGAAAAACTATATTTTACGCCATGATAAGTCATTTACATTCAGGGTTGGTTCAAGGTGTAAGAGACGTAAACCTACCATTTACAGGTGTCACTTAAGAAGGACGGCAAGACGAACGTTTTAAAGTTTTACACTGTCTAAAAAATCTGATGTGGCCAACACGACTTCCTCCATATTTGGGGTTTAGATATTTAAATTATTATGAGTAGCATTATAAGGCAAAATTATTATTTCGTATCGTAAAAGAAGACACGTCGTTGCCGTAAATTACGTCTATTTTTAATGTTTACAGAATTCACCGCTACATGGTGTTGGCGCTGTAGGCTGGAATTAAGAAAAAGCGAAATATATCCGAAATGGATGGTTCTACGAAAATTAGTTTCATACAAAACTTGGAAGAAATAATATTCTCTACAACTTTGATCCTTACGAAGATTACCAATAACGATGTTGTTAAGGAGATATTTAACGGAAACCGAAAAACCGGTTATTTATAAATAACTCCTAAACAATAACTGCTATGGAAAATTGTTTCAAATAGCAGTCGTAGGAAGTTACATTATCTATAACTTTTGTATAGAATTGTATATACAATAATGATGTTTTAACAAAGAAATATCGCAAAAACCGAATCGGGTTTCGAATAAACCGCGACTTCCGGTTATACGTTATCGGCCAAAAACTAATCAGTTCTTTGTGCTCATGTTAAAGTGTTATATATGAAGTTTGGTAACGATATGGTATGTACTTTTTGAGTTAGAGCGCCCACACTAACATACACACACACACACACACACAGACATCATTCCGAAAATAGTCTAAACGTGTTCTAGGGACCTCAAAACATGTATTACCGTTGAAATCTTGAAGTCGATTTTTTTCATGAATACAATACTTTCCCATTACTACGTATGGAGAAAGTAAAAAGAGTCTAGGGTCAACTGCTTAGCTTTTTACTATCAACATACGTAGTAATGGGAAAGTATGGTGATCACAAAAAAAATCGACTTCCAGATTTCAACGGAAATACACATTTTGAGGTCCCTAGAACGTTTAGACTATTTTTGGAATGATGTCTGTGTGTGTATATATATGTGTTTGTGGGCGCTCTAACTCTAGAATTACTTGCCATGGCATTACCACATTTCATATATAACACTTTAGCATGAGCATAAAGAAATGATTAGTTTTTGGACTATACTGGTTAACCGGAGGTCGAAGTTTATTCGAAACCCGATTCGGTTTTTGCATTTTTTTTCTGTTAAAACATCATTATTGTATATGCAATTCTATACAATTATTATAGAGAATGTATTTTCCTACAACTTTCATTTGAAAGAATTTTCCATAGCAGTTATTGTTTAGGAATTATTTATAAATAATAGGTTTTTTCGGTTTCTGTCAAATATCTCCTTAAAAACGTCATTATTAGTAATCTTCGTGAGGACCAAAGTTGTAGAGAATAATATTTCTTCCAAGTTTTGTTTGAAACAAATTTTCGTAGAATCATCTATTTCGGAGATATTCAACTTTTTCAAATTTCCAGTATATAGCACCACCACCATGTAGCGGTGAATTATGTAAACATATTCAAAATATAATTTACAGCAATAAGGACAACTGTATTCTTTTATGATATGAAATAATGACTTTGCCTTATAATACTATTCGTAATAATTTAAATATCTATACACCAAATATGGAGAAAGTCGTGTTGGCCACATCAGATTTTTTACTTTCTCCATATTCATAGTATAGAGAAAGTATTGTATTCATGAAAAAAATTGACTTCAAGATTTCAATGGAAATTCATGTTTTGAGGTCCCTGGAACACGTTTAGACTATTTTCGGAATGTCTGTGTGTGTGTATATATATGCGTTTGTGGGCGCTCTAACTCAATAATTACTTGCCATAGCATTACCACATTTCATATATAACACTTTGGTGTGGGCACAAAGAACTGATTAGTTTTTGGACAATAACGGTTAACCGGAAGTCATTGTTTATTCGAAACACGATTCGGTTTTTGTGATATTTATCTGTTAATACATCATTATTGTATATACAATTCTATACGAAGGTTATAGAGAATGTAATTTCCTACAACTTTTATTTGAAACAATTTTCCATAGCAGTTATTGTTTAGGAATTACTTATAAATAATCCGCTTTTTCGGTTTCCCTCAAATATCTCTTTAAACCATTGTAATTGGTCATCTTCGTGAGGACCAAAGTTGTAGAAAATAATATTTCTTCCAAGTTTTGTTTGAAACAAATTTTCGTAGAACGATCCATTTCGGAGATATTTTGCTTTTTAGTTTCTCCATACGTAGTAATGGGAATGTATTGTGTTCACGAAAAAAATCGACTTCGGGCTTTCAACGGAAATACATGTTTTGAGGTCCCTAGAACATGTTTAGACTATTTTCGGAATGATGTCTGTGTGTGTATGTGATTGTGGGCACTCTAACTCAAAAATATGTGCCGTATCGTTGTCAAACTTCATATATAACGCTTTAACACAAAGAACGGATTATTTTTTGGACAATGACAGGTAACTGGAAGTCGAGGTTTATTCGAAACCCGATTTGGTTTTTGTGATATTTCTTTGTTAAACATCATTATTGTATATTCAATTCTATACAAAAGTTATAGAGAATGTAATTTCCTACAACTTTCATTTGAAAGAATTTTCTATTGTAGTTATTGTTTAGGAGTTATTTATAAATAATCGGTTTTTTGGTTTTTTCCTTAAAAACATCATTATTGGTAATCTTCGTGATGACCAAAGTTGTAGGGAATAATATTTCTTCCAAGTTTTGTTTGAAACAAATTTTCGTAGAACCATCCATTTCGGAGATATTTCGCTTTATCTTAATATCAGTATACAGCGCCAGCACCATGTAGCGGTGAATTCTGTAAACATATTCAAAATATACGTAATTTACGGCAATAAGGACGACTGTATTGTTTTAAGATACTAAATAATTATTTTGCCTCATACTGCTATTCATATTAATTTAAATATCTATACCCCAAATATGGAGAAAGTCATGTGTTGGCCACATCAGGTTTTTCTAGTATACTGCACCACCACCATGTGGCGGTGAATTCTGTAAACATATTCAAGATATACGTAATTTATAGCAATAATGACGACTGTATTCATTTACGATACGAAATAATAATTTTGGCTTATAATGGTATTCATAGTAATTTAAATAACTATACCCCAAATATGGAGAAAGACAAGTGTTGGCCACTTATAATTGATAACCTTCTGGCAGAAATAAACAAAAGTAAACGTGCATACGATGGTGTATACCGTATCTGCCCGAATACAAGCCGATTTTTTTTGTCAAAATTTATCATGAAAAAATCACCCCTTGGCTTAAATGCGAGTCTGAGGAAAATTTGGGTTATGGTTAAATCTGATGTTTGTCATTGCCTTAGCGTTCAAATGATAGTACTATATTTTTCGTAAAGTAAATATTTGACATACGATGAATATATATAAAAATATCTTGGCAAGATCACTTGCGTTAATTGACGGTTACGCAAAATGAGTTGATGGTTTGAATGCTCAACTGTTTGAATTTCGGTAAAACTTTACATGGAACAAGCATAATTATGAAAATGCAATTTCTTAAGGCAATGTAAATGCTAATTTCATTGGAAATAGACTTGGATGAAAAAATATCTTGGCGAGATTGCTTGCGTAAATTGACGAATATGCAAAATGCGTTGACGGCTTTAAACGCCCAACTGTTTGAATTTCGGTAAAACTTGACATGAAACGTGTATAATTATAAAAATGCAGTTTCTTATTGCAATGTATATGCTAATTTCATTGGAAATAGACTTGGATGAAAGAATATATTGGCGAGATCGCTTGCGTAAATAGACGATAACGCAAAATGCGTTGACGGATTTGAACGCTCAACTGTTTTAATTTCGGTAAAACTTGACATGAAACGTGTATAATTATAAAAATGCAGTTTCTTATTGCAATGTATATGCTAATTTCATTGGAAATAGACTTGGATGAAAGAATATATTGGCGAGATCGCTTGCGTAAATAGACGATAACGCAAAATGCGTTGACGGATTTGAACGCTCAACTGTTTTAATTTCGGTAAAACTTTACATGGAACGTGCATAATTATAAAAATGCAGTTTCTTAATGCAATATATATGCTAATTTCATTGGAAATAGACTTGGATGAAAAAATATCTTGGCGAGATCACTTGCGTAAATTGACGATTACGCAAAATGCGTTGACGGCTTTGAATGCTCAACTGTTTGAATTTCAGTAAAACTTTACATGGACCGTGTATAATTATAAAAATGCCATGTCTTAAGGCAATGTAAATGCTAATTTCATTGGAAATAGACTTGGATGAAAAAATTTCTTGGCAAGATCGCTGTCACTATATTTGACCTTTTGTGAAAATGAAGATGAATAAAATTATAGCCACTGAATGTGGAACATTATTCAGCAACGCAAAATTATTAATTGGAGTAATATTTCAAAATGTCAACAACTAAACCATTTCCCCCACATTTCTTCGAACTCGAATAATGTATTCTAGGATGTGCATGAATGCCCGGCACACTTCAGCATAAAATCTACGAAATTTACGTTTTTGCCAAAAAAATTGGAAATTTTTGAGGGGTCGGCTTAAATCCGGGGCCGGCTTCTATTCGGGCAGATATGGTACTTAATTTGGTATTTTAATTAATTTGAAATATCTAGATGAACCTACTATTAGAAAACCGGTTGCAGAGTTGTATAATATATATGCAGATGATCTAGAAGAAATTTTTATTGAAGAATGTCTGCATTTGAAACATGTGAACCTTTGCAAAAATGATGAAATTACATCTAAAGCAGAGCTTGGTTTGAGTACAATAATAGATATTGAGATAGTATTAAGTCTACATTTCCTAATGTTGCTACTGCTTTGCGCATTATTTTAAGTATTGCCACTACAAATTGTAGTGGTGAAAGATCCTTTTCGATGCTAAGAAGAATAAAAACCTATCTGCGTTCATCTTTAGGAGAATGCAAACTTAATAATTTTAACATATTGTCAATAGAATCAGAATTTTTTGAAAATATTGATTATGTAGAAATTATCATCCAATTTGCCAAAAGTAAATGTAGAAGTACTTTTAAGATATTTTATTTATTTATAAACTGCATTATTGTTTGAGTGTCTATTTTGTTTTTTATCTTTTCTATTTTTTGTTTTAATAAAAATGTGTATTGTTTTCATTTATGATTAATAAAATCAATGTGTATTTACTTCTACATTAAAAATTAGTAACCCCCATCCCACTATAAGAGGACACATCATGTTCCTAGCCCAGGGCACCCAGATGTGTTAAGAGGGCCCTGTATGTAGCATTGACGAGAACAAGATGAGAGAAGAATATCAAAATTTTATAGCCGAAAATAAAAACCAAAGGCATTTACTAAACGACAACAGAATATTCACTAGAAATGTAATATATGACGAAATATTTCATATGTAATAGTTTGCTATTATTTTAAATACAAATATTAATAATCAATCTATCTAAAATTCTTCCGTTGATATTTCAACGGTAATTACACTATTGATTAAATAGAGCATTTGAAGTTCTATCGGTACTAGCATCTGTAAATCCAATCAAGCTTTCATGTATTTCCCCATCATACACAAAACTGTTGAGAGCTGTGATTTTGACATGACGTCCAAAGTTCCATCCAGTACAGTGGCTAAAAAAGTTGCTGAATCAATTTCATTTTTATTGCATCTTTAACCCATCAGCATCGTCATGCATACTGGGTACGTCGGACGAAAACTCCATGTGGTCGTCCTGCATACTGGGTATGTTGCGGAGGTCGCTAGCTTTCTTTATTTTTTGACACAGTAAATTTTCTTATGGATATGGATAACCTTTATGTATTTTAAAAGAGGAACCTTTGGCCTACCTATTTATCATCATTCTGCGATATTTTTATCTTTTTTATTACGCTTAATGTGCATTAAATTTTGTGATTGATTTTTCGCGAATTGGGGAATCGCGTCTTCTAAAAATCTCCTATCCAATGCTGAGAGGAACCGTATCTTGACGCGGATGCTACTACAAAGTGAAACAAGATCTAGACTACTCATCTGACCATAAACTTTCTTTTCCTTGGTTTTTCTTATGAGTCAGAGGTTGAGAGGTATAAGACGAGGGCAGCCGAACAACGAAAACCATTGTTAGGCTCTCTTCGGGCCATGTGCTAGCTTAAGCAATTTTTGAGATGCTTGAGACCATTACAGTATCAGAGAGAGAATTCTCTTCGTGGGTCCAAGGTCTGTTTACAAAAATAAATCACTGAAGATGCGTGGTAAGCGGAAGTTTCGGAGCGAGCGCCTGCATCATGCCCTTACTCTCGGGTCTTCACAGGAGAAATATTCTCGTGTCGCTCTCAAGAAGTTAATCTGAAGTGAATGCTAGTAAAAAAAATTCATTAGAGATGATTCATTGAAGTTATATTTTATTGTAAATTTCATGCTAAATGGGATAAAGCAAATGCCTTTTAAAAAAACTTTTAACTTTTCTAATTTTCTTATTATGCGTACATTCTGATATATACAACATCATAGCTCCGTTTCTACTGAACAAAATAGGACAAATTTCACTATGTAAATTCTATAATGACTATGAATGACTACTGTACAACTCAAAACTTCATAAGCTTTATGAAATGTCTTTTTAAAATATATGAAACGTAAAATTTATTTCAAATTTTTAGTCAAAACATGAAAAAGTTGACCTGCGAGAAACTTTTTTCCTATTTGGTTTAGGTAGGTACATCCAGCGAATGAAATGTTAATAAAAGCTGAAATATTATTTTAAAAAAGACTGCGTATCAATGCTGTTTATAGTTTTCGTAATACTGAAAGATTACGGGTGCACGCTAACTGGTTGGCAATTTATGTATTTTGTATTTCTCTTCTCTCCTGTAAAGATTGTGCTTAATGAAAGATAATGTAAAAGAAATTGTTTATAAATGTTATTATCTGCTAAAATATTCAAAAAATTTTATACAAATCCAATAAAAATGAAAATAGTTAAAAAATTTTCAATTTTCAGGAATCGAAATCACGCATTTTCGCAAATTTTTAAAAACCTCTTATGACCTCTAACACGGGATTTAAGTAAATGCTCTGCATGCTTGAAGGGTTAAGGACATTAGATATAGACTTGATAAGATCATTTTGAACAGTGGGAGTAATTCCTTGAAACACAGTTGATGTATTTAAATGTTTATGTAAAAGAGGATCGTAGTCATGAAGTACATTTTAAAATTCTATATAATTATCTCTATTCATTGAATTTTTACTCATCATGACCTCGCAAAGGAAGTTCTTGTTTAGATAAATAACATATTGCATCAATGAGCCTTTTTAAAATATCTCTATTTTTATTCACTTGTTCATTATGCCGGCTTATTTCAGTTTTTTGTTGGTTGTCAAGTAAATTGTTGATTCTTTGTTTTCGAAAAAGTTTCAGTAAGAAAGGAATGAACATGTGCGTGAGATCTTTCATGTTTTTGCTATGCTGCTGCTAAATGGTTACGATCGGAAAACCCATGTTTATTATTCTCTTTTGAGAACAATAAACATGGCCAACAAAAAAGTCTAGATAGTGTTTCTCAGCCAGTTAACCATTTCATATTGTGAAATGGAAAAATTCCTTTTATATTCTGTTTTTGCGTCTTTATGCTTGCGAAGTAGATTTGGAAGAGCTGGACAAGGCTTACCTTCTTCCACAATGTTCACACGATCAGCAAAGGTTCGAGTTGAAAATTGTACACTCAGCAAATCTTCAACACTATTTCCCATTGTATAAGAAGGGCAAATATTTTTACAATTTTCAAACAGTAACAGAAAATTTTAAAGAAACTTGCACGAAAACTAATATAATAGAAACCACAATAGAATAAACAAACCCTTAGTAACACAATGCCATATTCACTTCAAGTTGGTCTGAAGTTTCTGCGGGATTATTAACCACGTTATTGATAATGCAGTCGATAATCCCGGAGACTGCAGCTTCACTTGGATGTGCTAAAATATCAGCACGCCCTGATGGCTATATACTACTATGCATAACCCAAATATATCTCCACTGCACTTGTCTACTGCGCAAGGCGGTACAGGGTGGTAAGTCATGCGGTGGCCTAATATCTCCGCCTGGAGTGTTGACTTAAGAACTTTCACTATCTCTCCACTGCATTGCTTTACATGGGTGTTCATGAGATGGGTCGCTCGCACGACTTCCATGCAGTAATCTACTATGCATGACCCCAGTCTCTCTCCACTGCTCCGCTATTCAGTTAAACGCTATAGATCATGCATTGTGCTGTAGCACGACTTCGCTAGAGATCTTCCAGTTAACGTATTTTCATGCATGTAACTTTTTCGGCACAACCGCATTTTATAGTTGCCATAGTTTTAATAATCTCCTATAATATATTTTGAAGGGTATGTTTGTTGGTTTGTTCATGGAAGTCCTCCTAAACGATAAAAGCTAGAATAACCAAATTTGGTACCATTCTTCCTTACATCCTAACTTAGTGAATGGTCAAGGTTTTGTTTCTGTCCGTCACTTTGATTCGAAATGGCGAACGATTTAATTATCGAACGTCACGTATTTTGCCGCATCCTGCAACTGAAATACAGGGATGAGTGTAGACTACTTTTAATTTGCACTTTTAAATTATATACTCAAATCACGGTACAAACTTGACACTTGGATACTTCTTTGCAGGTAAGAACAAAGTTTATTTTTATTGAAGACAGATTCCGAAATCTGGTCGAATTCGCGTAGAAATGCGGTTAGAATCAATAAAATACGTGATTTTATCAGTTTTATTACAATACCAATTATAAGCTACCATGACAACTCCCATTGTCGCCGAAATTGAGAGTTGAATGCATTTATATTGAGACTCTATAGTCCCTTCTTACATTTAAGAGAGAGAGGGAGGGAGAGGAAGTGAGGGGGAAGGACTGAGGGGGAGGGAGTGAGGAAGAAGGAGCAAGGGAGCGGAAGGGAGAGAGGGGGAAGGAGAAAGGGAGGGGGAGAAAGGAAGGAGAGGGAGGGGAAGTGGCACGTTATTTTCGATTTTTCACAGTACAAGATTTTCTTCCTTCATTCATCTAAATAGGAAAATGCAGAGCGGTTTTCTTCATTTTTGCTTTATTCGACGGTTATAACTGTGTACTATCTTATTCTTGCGATGCTTACATGTTACACGGTTGATACCTTACAAATCATATAAGGGATGGGAGAGTAAAATATGGATTTGTTAATCATGTCTTGACAGAAATGGCATCTCTTGACTGTGGTGCTGCAAATGGTAATGGCCGCATACCGAACTACCTCCTACTATCAACCCTTAAAAATGATTCTGACGCTTGAAGAATATACGTTTCAGGTGTCACTGAATCCGAAAAAGTGGTTTTCGCAATGCCGTCTGTCTGTCTGTTACTGGAGCTAGAGCCTACACGCTAGAGCAAAAATGAATGAAATCTCATGCTTAGGCATTTTATCATACTGAGCAGAGTATATGAAGAAATGGTTGGCATTGCTCAATAATTAAGGGAAGTTTATTCTACGCATTTATAATAACAGTTTGATTTTCTCAAAACGGATATAACAATTTTGATCAAATTTCGTACCATTACTTGAGTATACATCTGCAATAATTCTACATATTTCATTTTTCTCAACGAATGAATATAAGGATAGTTTGTTCTTGCTCAACTTTAACAAAAATTGGATTTTCTAAAAACCGGCAGATACGATTTTCACTTTCTAAAGATAACTATACGACGCATTAGTATATGACATAGTTTGTACAGTATGTTGTACCAATTTTTTGAGTTGAAAAGGCAGCATATATCGAGGGAGGTATTTACTTTCTCATATACGAAGTATATGGGAAAGTAAAATCCTCCCTCGAAATCACAAAAAAATTCGACCTCGGGATTTTGACGGTATTTACTTTCTCATATACGAAGTATATGAGAAAGTAAATACCTCCCTCGTAATCGCAAAAAAATTCGACCTCGGATTTTGACGGAAATATATGTTCTAGGTGTAGCTGAATCTGAAAAAGTGGTTTTCGCAATGCCGTCTGTCTGTTACTGGCTCTAGAGCCTAAACGGTAGAGCGAAAATGAATGAAATCTCGTACTTAGGCAGTATATCGTACAGAGTGGAAGCTTGAAGAAATGGTTGACATTGCTCAATAATTGAGGGAAGTTTATTCTACGCAAACAATAGTTTGATTTTCTTAAAAACGGCTCTAACGATTTTGATCAAATTTCATACAGCTACTTGAGTTTACATCTTCAATAATACTACATAGTTCATATTTCTCAAAAAATTGATATCTAGGCAACTTTAACAAAATTTGATTTTCACAAAAACGTCTCGAACAATTTTGATAAAATTTCGTACAGCTATTTGAGTTTACGTCTTCAATAATACTATGTAATTCATATATCTCAAAAAATGAACATAAGGCTAGTTTATTCTTGGGCAACTTTAACAAAAATGGGATTTTCTAAAAACCGGCTGATACCATTTTCATTTTCTAAAGATAACTAAACGGCGCATTAGTATATGAGAAAGTTTGTACAATGTATGTTGTACCGATTTTTTTTCTTTCTCATATATGTACAAAGTATATTGAGAAAGTATTGTAATCGGGAAAAAATTCAACCTCGAGATTTTGACGGAAATATACCTCTTAGGTGTCACCGAGTCCGAAAAATTGGTTTTCACAATGCCGTTATTCGAAAATTCAATTGACGTTAAAGTTGCCCAAGAATAAGCTAACCTTATATACATTCATTGAGAAATATCAGCTATTTGGTATTATTGAAGATGTAAACTCAAGTAACTGTACGAAATTTGATCAAAATCGTTATAGCTGTTTTTGAGAAAATCTAATTGTTGTAAAAAATGCGTAAAATAAACTTCCCTTAATTAATGAGCAATGTCAACTATTTCTTAATAGCTCCTGCTCAGTATGATAAAATATCTAAGTACGAGATTTCATTCATTTTTGCTCTACCGAGAAGAAAGGGAATGGGATAGACAGAAGAAAAGATTGAACGATCGGAAAAAACGAAAAGTGAGTCATAGACCTAACGAGCAGGGCCCCGGGATTGAAGGTGTATCGCACCTGGGCAGCAAGATATTAGCGGCGGAAATTCATGAGTTGAGGCAAGAATCTCTCTTAATGTTGTTTTTTTCAAAATTTATTTGTTAATTAAAGAAAAATTTTTATCTAAAAATCTTTTATAAGTCCATAAGGGGCGGCATAGACTCTTTGCCCCCAGGCGGCAATTATGCTTGGCATGGACTTGCTCAAAGCCGCGCCTAGGGTGTTTCGTGCCGGGGTGCAAGATATCGCTGTGGCATCCCCCTACTAGCGAAATTTCGTGATATGATCAAATACGGCATTTTTTCATCAATAGAAAGTGGAGACAAGCTGATGTATTTCTGTCGATGTATCCCATAACGAAGTGATTGAAAAAATTAGTTGCATAATTGCATAATTATTAATATAAACATATCATTTTATATCTGCTTGAAGGAAAATAATAAAACTTGCCGCACATTTGATTGTAATTCAATACTCTGTCCCATTACCTTAATGATCAATGAAAAATTCCTATATTTTTGTCCATTTACAAGCCAAATTAGATTTGATATTTATTCTGACAATAAGAAAACAAAACTTTAATTATTTATGCATTCCTACGTCAAAGTCCCGACTTCGTATTTTCATTTTAAAATACTTTAAAATCCAATGAATCAATAATTCTGTCATTATTTGGAGAAATTTTTTCGTTATTTGAATTTGGTACTATGTATTTAGAAATGAATATGAACATTAACATAGTTGGGACATCGTGAAGGAGTAAGGAAAGCTAGTTTTTGGAAAAGCTACACCTCTAGGCGACTCCTACGGTGAATCCATTTTCGGTCGCCACTGGTATGTGTTCTAGCGACCCTCAGTCATGCGTCCACGTATCGCAAGGGATCAAAAAAATTTTGCCTGGAAGATTTTGTGTCATTTTAGTATCTCCAACTTTCCCTTTTCACTCGGACAATGGAGGAAACATTCCCAAGTCGAATTCCAATAATATATACATACAAATACTTGATGGGAAGGTGCCCAGGGAAGTTGGTGCCTGGGTGCATTGCACCCACTGCACCCCGGGTAGGCACGCCCCTGGGCTTGCTAATGAGTCACCAGAAGCAACAGTAAATCCATTGACAAGCAGCAGTTTTATAGATGCTAGAAAACAAACATATGAAATTTCATTACAATTTGAATAGCATTTATTGCAGATTAGGTTAATTATATTTATGTAACAAAATTCTTATAGAAGTATTTAGTATGTTTAATGAATAAATATTCATTAACATATATCTTTGCCAAACAACTGTTATATGCCCATGACTATTCTTACTTTCTGAAACATTCGGTCATGTGGATTTTATATTAATTTTTTAGGTTTTTGTGCACATAAAAGTCCGTGTCATTATTTTTATTTTATTTTATCCTGATAATTAATTCATGTGCACCCATCATATTTGACAGGCAATTTCGCTAGTTATATGAATTTTGTTACATAAATATAAATAACTTTATCTACAATAATCACTACTCAGATTGTAGCGATTATTGTAGATAATACTTTCATTTGCTCATTTTCTTTCAACTTTAAATCTGTTGCTTGTCAATCGGTTTCCGATTGCTTCTGGTGGCTCATTAGGTCTATGCCTTGCTTTTTGTTTGTTGTGATTGTTCAATCTTTTCTGTCTATCCTGTTCCATTTCTCGTCTTCTAGCTTCAGCAATATTACCATTAGCTGAGATTTCCGGTTAGTTTGTGTTCCTCTGTTAAGTCTTCTTTTCCTTTCATCTTGAGTTTCATTACTTTCATCATTATGAACTGTTTTAATTAGAGAATAATGGTAAATAATACATTGTTATTTGTTGAGTGACCACCATTTAATCCATTTTAAGGATCATTGGGCTCGTGTCAGTACTGGATACAGTAGTAATTTTACCTTCAGTCTATAAGACGCATGGTGATTTTGGGAGCCATTTTTCTGGAAAAATTTGCATCTTATAGCTTGAAAAATATGGTGACTGTTCAAAAATATGGACTAACTGAAAAAATTTTATTTTCATTC
This sequence comes from Uropetala carovei, assembly GCA_036926305.1. NCBI lineage: Eukaryota > Metazoa > Arthropoda > Insecta > Odonata > Petaluridae > Uropetala > Uropetala carovei. Next base: position 5,734,811 of record JAXCHB010000037.1, on the reverse strand, counting down.
AATGCATGTAGTTGCTTATATGTTTTCTTGACTTGCAGCTCCTCCAAAACTCAATGTTCCACCAAGATTCCGTGACCTTGCATTCTTTGATAAGGGAGAGAATGTTGTCATCAAGATTCCATTTACTGGTATGCCGAAACCAAAGATTTCTTGGGTGAGAGAAGGAGAGACTATTGAGTCTGGAGGGCACTATGCCGTTGAAACAAAGGTATAATTTACCCTTCTTCTAAAATGAAATTGTTGAAGGTGAGAGCAACAGTTAACCAATTCATGCATGCATGATTTCAGGAAAGACATGCCATCCTCACAATTCGAGATGGCAGCAAGCTTGATAGTGGACCCTACCGAGTGACTGCTGAAAACGATCTTGGAATGGATTCAGCAATCATAAAGATTCAGATTAGTGGTATGTTTGTTTTATTTCCTTATGTTATGTCTGCATCATTTCATTTCCATCTTAGATGATTGCCAAACTGTTTGTCTTTCTTTCAGATCGCCCTGATCCACCACGGTTCCCAGCTGTTGAAAACATTGGACTTGACTCCTTAGCTTTGACATGGAAACCCCCCATGTGGGACGGTGGCAGCAACATCACTAACTATTTGGTGGAAAAGAGAGAGCATCCTATGACGAGCTGGATTAGAGTTGGTAACACAAGGTATGTGAATAATAAATACCTGGAAAATGTCATTTATCACTTTAAATTTTATTTGGACTTCGGTGCCTAACCACATGACTCACACTGCACCGCGAATTCACCCAATGCACAGATCCCAAATTTTTTCCATATCTAGCTCTAATAATGAATGGGACTCCATAAAATTTATATCCAGTGCAAAATCTAGCCTTCACTCAATCGGTGATAGAAATCGGCATTCTCTCTGCCTGTTATAACACTTCTTTCCAGACTATACTCTTCACAAATAGTTTATTGTCCATCAGATTTTGAATTTTAATGTTATTTGGGTTACGGCAAAGAGATAAAGAAAATATAACGGTTTATGACTGAATAGGGATCGATTGGCATATGAGCCAATGTTGTCAAACCCTTGTCCATGGGATTTATCACCATCCCAAACACCAGACGAATCGGAAATTGACGTCTTTGTAACACAAATGGAAGATTTGAAGACTCATCCATAAGTAGTTGTATGTGTGGAATAAATACAGAATTTCCAGATTTTGCACCTGTTAAAATTTGTGCACATAAGTTGTTTTGGTAGAGCTGAACAACCTTTAAATGAGTTCCATTGCACAGACCACCATTGAGGCTCAAATTCTGAAGTAATATAATGATCGCTCATACTTTTAATTTTAATCTATGCAGTGGGAAGCTGGCTATTTTTATGGAATTCAAGTACTCAACTCTGTAATAATATGGTGAATATCTATATCTGTCTGATTGACACCTTTATGCTTTGCAATATCTAGGCTGTTATACATGACCTCTTGACCCTTAATATGTCGGAGGACTATATCGTTAATTTTATTTACATCTTCATTGGGTGCTGCCAATATTGCCTTTCCAGACAGATCACTGTAAAATTTTACCTGAAAATGCCGCCATAAATATGATTGCTTTATACTTTCTTTAATGGTCATTGTTCTTGAAGCTTTTTAAGCACCTGTCTGAAATCTCCAAGAATAATGATTTTGTTTCCGAAAGGCTGATCACATTACATCAAATCATGGAGAGTAAAGTCAACTATCTCAAGGCCTTTTTTGGAATCATCGATGTCACATCCAATATAAGGACATCCACATCAAGTAACTGTTGTTTGTCAGCATTATCTTTTAAAAACATACCTCGTAGTTGTTCAGTTCTATGGGCAGTTTAAATGCACAATGGTATTTCTGTTTGACGAAACGGAACAGTATCATCAGTGTGTGTAACGAGCCAGAGCGGCGTTCCGGTGCATTCCAGCTCATTTCAAGCACTGGATACATCCACATTGTACATTATTCCCTGAAACACGTAGTATACTGAGAAAGCATTGTAATCGCGAAAAAATTTGATCTCAAGATATTTATGGAAATATACGAGTCTGAAAAAATTGTTTTCGCCATGCCATTTGTCCGTCTGTTTGCAGCTGTAGAGCTTCAATGGTTAGCAAAAATGAATGAAATCTCATATTTAGCCATTTTATCATACAGAATAGAAACTCTGAAGAAATGGTTGACATTGCAGTTTATTCTAGGCAATTTAAAAACAATTTGATTTTCTCAAAAACGGCTTCAATGATTTTGATCAAATTTCATATAAATACTTGAGTTTACATGTGCAATAATATTACATAGTTCATATTTCTCAAAAATTGAATGTAAGGTTAGTTTATTCTTGGGCAACTTCAAATCAATTTGATTTTCTAAGAAACCTCATATGATTTTCATCAAATTTCATGTACTGTATATACTTGTGTATAACGCACCATCGTGTACAATGTGCACCCATACTTTTTGCCAAAAAATCCCGACTTTTTCTCATACCCTGTGTATAACGCGCACCCTTGATTTTTGTTTGCTATAAGAACAAAATTACACAGTGGCATAGCGGAACCATTTTGGGCTCCCTGGCCAAGGACCTTCGCCCCCCCCCCCCCCCCCCCCCCCCTCTCCCCATGAAAACTTGAAAAAAGCCGATGATATCTGAAAATACGGCACGGACACTATCATCGGACACACGGCACTGGATATGTGTAAATATATTGAACAATAATAGCTTCACGGTGCCCATTAGCACCCAGCATCTTTTGAGGACAGCTACATTCTCCCTTTTTGCTACATCGTAATCTCTAAATACTTTTGTTACCTCCCTTATACTGCAATGAAGTCACTTCTGTGTTGGTTTTGAGACAAGCAGCACGAGCTTTTCTACGGCATGTTTTCCGTTGACGCGACCTTCGATATTACGTCTTTATTATATAGGACCAAAACCTACGTAAGTCATAAATGATTACGAAATAATAAAATTTTAATGTGTACGATGACTAATGTGTAATTGCCTAATTTTATTTATTTAAATGTTTGTAATAATATGTCGTCAACTTGGCGTCCTCATTTGAGGATGCTGGGCATTTGAGAGTTCTCACTGTAGGGATTAGTCGCGAAGTTATTTTTTTCTAGTCCTCATATTATAATTTGTTCCCCACAGCAAAAATGTGTGATGCTGAGTGTGATACTGAGAGTAAAATTCTAATGGTCATATGGCAGGATAACAAAGCAGTGAATGTAGGAACGAATTTTGATAAACTGGAACCGGTAGTAAAAGTGCAATGCTGGAGCCGTGAAAAAAAGTCAAAAATTGCAATAACACAACCCACAGCCATTCACACATACAATAAATATATAGGAGGAGTAGACCTACACGACTGGCTGCTTGAAAGGCACACTATATCTAATAGGGTTAAAAAGTGTTACTGGTGTTTGTTCACCTGCATGATAGACATGGTATTTGTAAATGGCTATCTTTTATATAAAGTGGTACATGGAAATAATTCAATTTCAATTAAAGACTTTCGTAGACAAATTGCTGTCGCATATTTGAAAAGAGGTTGTGGTAAATGGGTGGCTGCAGGTCGATCGATGCCATTACCATTGACTTCAAGAGCTGTTGTGTCTGAAGATGTCAGGTGCAATGAAAAAGTGCATATGATAGGGAAGAGGAAAAGTCAAAGAAGATGCCAACTTAGAAACTGTACAGGGAAACCACGGACATTTTGGACCAAATGCAATGTAACATTATATATCGGTTGTTTTCCAAACTTTCATTCCAAAAGGTAAAAGTGTTATAATAATTTGAAAAAATCTCCAAAATGCTTAATTTCAATTACATAATAACTTCAGCATACTCAAATTTAGATAATGTATAAACATGAATGTACAAGAATAGTAAAATTTACGTTTTTTAAGATTTGATTAGTTTATTTCTTTGTGGGAACTACAAACCCCCTAACGCCCAGCTTCCTCATTTGAGGATGGGCTATATTTACACAATAAATGGAAAATTATCGAAAATTTTGATTTTGTTTACTTTCATAACTACTAAAGACTAACCTACTATTAGCAGATTAGCAAGGTCTCTAACACTACTTTGTTTTTGTATAACCAATCTCAGTTCCATTCTAAAAATCTGCATCTGTTCTGGGAACTGAGGGGAAAGATCGGCAGGGTAAACAGACCATAATTCTGTCGCATTCCTGTGTAATTCCTCATCAGCAATGTTAGCCAGTATTGTGGGGCTTAATATTTTAAATCTACTCGATATATCTTCCATTGACTTAAATCTATTCAGTATTTCACTAATTACAATGTCCAATGTTACATAAAATACAGATACTTTGAAGTGAAACTCTGTATTCTTTAATACTTCAACTTCACATGCAGCAACTCTACCTTTACGGTGCGATCTATTTTCAATAAAACGTGGTTCTATGCCCCAACCTTCAGCTAGCATTTTTGCTGATGATTTAGCTTCATCAAACTGTCCTCTATAAGAATCTAGCTCATGTTGTGCGTTCTCTAGAAGCTCGGTGCTTTTCATAAGATTCGCATCATCTGATTGCAGCAACTGCAACACAAAATTCATAATTTCTAAAACTTTGCTGTGAAGAACTAATAGAAAAACAAATCGAAAAATTTTGTTTAATTTTGAGATTTTCATCTTTCCTCACGGATGTCAAGATTATTTTAGAGAGGCATTTCAAAACGTCCAAAAAACGATACCTGAGCGATATTAAAGCATCGTGATGCGATGACCAATGCATGGGAGATAGTTTTTTTAGTTTGCTTATGTCTGCTACTCTGTTGAAATGAAGTAAGCATTTCCCAACGTTTGATGCTATTGCCAAAAAAAGCATAAAGCTTTTCAATGATAGTGTAAAATTTTTTCATTTCCAGAACACCCTCAACTGCATCTCTAATCATAAGGTTCATGTTATGAGCTGCACAATGAATGTAACAAGCAGTTGGCTGTTTTTATCTAGTTCATGCTGAACACCATTATAAATTCCACTCATATTTCGGGCACCATCATATGCTTGACCTAGACATTTAGTCAGACTAAGATCACTTTTTTCAATCGTATATACAATTATACTTTCTAATCTAGAGGCAGACTGATCTTTTACTTCATGAAAACCTAAAAATGATTTCCCAAACTTTTACTTCTTTGGCTCTATTGTTTTCATCAACTACTACAGTTACATTCTGAATATTTTACTTAACTGATCGGTTTTAGAGATATCTTGAGTCGTATCCATTATCACTGAATATAAAGGGACTGATTTAATTTCATTCACTATTTCATTTTGTATCTTTTTGGAGAGTAATTCAATAATTTCATTTTGAATAGAAGGACTAAGATATGTCACGCGACAGTCATCTTTTTGCAAGAGTTACTGTAATATGGGATCATATTTCGATAAAAGCTGAATGATTGACAAAAAATTTCCGCTTCCTATTTGACCTATTTTCTCTTTGTGTCCCCTAAAAGCTCTACCGCACATTACAAGGGTCAATGTTATATCAACTACACGATGAAGGATTTTCTTCCAAATGCTGATTCTTTTTTCGAGTTCAATATCTAATCCAGAAATAACATCTTTCCCTTGTCACCAAATTTCGTAGGTAACACAGGCATGGAAATGTACTACTCCAATTTTATGTTCATTATTTTTTTGAAAGTCCTTTCCAGTCTCTTATGCCTTTACACCACGCTGAATTAAAGCTCTTTATATTTCTATCAGCAAAAAGCCAACATGGTTCAAAGTATGAACAGTCTAATTTTGGAGAATAACACAACCAAACTCTCGATATTTTTTGCCCTGATGAGTTGTTCCATAATAATAATCTACACTGAAAGATCTATTCTGCTTCTTGTCTTTTGGAAAAGACCCGTTCGGTTTACAAGATCCATATCTCAAAATCGTTTTTTAAATTTTGGGATCATTAATAGTTTCAGAAAAATTTCCTCGATCCAAAGGATACTGGCAAGTCGATTTATCTAAAGACTCCACCTCTGAAAATTCTTCACTCTCTACTACTAAATCTTTTACACTGCTAATAATACTAGAACCACCTATCATTAAACTATGTGCATCACCACACTGTACATTACCAACATCCTTGCATATCTCTTCAATGTCACTAAGATGTTTTTCTCCCGAAGACAAGCTGGAACTCTTCTCTGGCGAACTGGGTTTCGCTTGAAAAAGAAACTTGTCAGTAATTTTGCATTCTTTTGAATGGAACGCTCACTTTCTCTTTTAATTTACATTTTTGAGCACTACTTAGGTGAATTGGCTTTGACATCTTAAAATGTAGGGGTCACAAAATTTTATATTTCAATATTTACCACGTATGGGAAAATTTCACTGAAATACACAAATTCACAGCACAATCTTCTACTGCTTGTCTTAGGAGTAAGAATGAGGAATTCACATATCAAAGAGGACACTAACGTTTTCATTTCTGTTGGCACTAACTTTCAAATTCACCGAAATGCAGCTATTATGTAGAACAGCCCTGACCGTAACACGTGAAGCTTCCAAGCTGACTGAATTTGAGGACGCTTTTATGTTGTTGCGTGTCTATCCCCTCAATGCCGACCGATGTAGCCATTACGTCTGACGAATTCTTCATATGCATACAGACGGTTATCCTCTTTGGCTGATGTGTTTTTATCAGCTGTCAACAGTTCTGGAGAGGAAATGCTTTGGTAAGCAAAAGGATATTCTCCTCTCTGGGCCTGGCTTTTCATTTCGCTTTCCTTATCGTATCTTGAAAGCTATATAGTGAGAGAAGAGAGGGATCCATTGTCCATGGTTAATTTACAAACATGTTCTTCAAAGATATTTACGATCTGCCTCTAATGAAAACTTTGTCCAAGTTGCATGGGAAATATTCTCAATTCAGCTAGCCTCGGCTCACCTCGCGTCGCTCTATACCAGATGCCGTCTAAAGATACAGTAAGGGAAAATGACAACAGTTCGAAATGATGACTACGCAGGCAAGCTTCATTAGCTTTGTGAGTGGATAATAATGTACCCTTACGTGATGTTTATGAAGCTGAAACCTTCTAGAAGACAATAGTATCTTTTATCTCTCAGATAAACCAGTCGACAGGGCCTGGTCCAACGCAAGCGAGCATATTTGAGCACGCTTTTCAGTGTTCCATATTCCGCAGAATTCTCGATCGCTTCGAACGCATGGTTCTTTAATCTACCTCCTAATATTACCTTGTTGAAGCCATGTTGAACTTTTTGTCATTCTTTGTTTAAGTTATGGAAGAAGCAAGGTTCTTAATGTCTCTTCATAGCTCTCCCCATTAATGGAACTTTCAAAAAAGAAGTCTTACTTAATGCTTTTCATATACCCCAGCCTATATAATAATATATGCTGGATTATGAGTATAAGAGTTTTCTTTACTACACAAATAAATATTTCTGGCTCTTTTACTGCAGTATATAGCACATTTGTTAGTAGATAAAACATGGCTACAAGAACACTCATCTGGAATCCTTGTTAACAAAATTCCACAGGCTGACTTTCTTGTGTCCAAGTCTTGATCAGATCAGATAACATTGGCCTGAATGCTATGAGTTATAAATCAAGGGTCATTCATCTTCCCAATGTTGTTTGAGGAATACATAATTCCAGAGAACATTTTCTTGTTGACTTTTTTTAGATGCTCAACAGAATTGCAACTGCAACACATATTTCAACACAGGTGTAATATGTAAATGCCTTTTTATTCAAAAATTAAAAGATTGGCTTTTATTGGATCTGACCTCCCTAATGTTCTTTGGAAATCATCACCAATTTTGTCAGTTGTTTTACCAGTATGGAATCTGTCGTGTGCTGATACACTTGCTACCAACCTTTCTTCAGTGGTGTATGTGCTTGAATCAGCCATAATGTTATCTGAAGTACGAAGTATAAAAAGTGGCTAAAATATATTTTCTTAAAACCTAGTGCAGTAAACTCCCAGTTATCCGGAATGCTCGAGGAATTGGGTTTTCCAGCTAAGTGAATATTCCGGTTGCTTGAGAGTTTTATTGGATAGGCCTCAATAAAGTATTTGGATACCAAAATAAGGAACAGATGCAGCATTGTACATTCGCTTTTGAATTGCTAACTTGTAGTATAGATATTCTACTCAAAATTGTTCTTAAATAATTCCTTGACATTCAAGGCAGTAATGAAATGCAAATATATAAGTATTCAGCACATTTAATTGGAATATTTTCCTCATGCGGGTAGGGGAATAGAATTCTCCTGGAGCCCCTCTGATGGTCGTAATAGGTGACCTGTGGGTGAGGAGACAACCTCGAAAAAAAACCCACAGTCAGGGTAGTTCTCCAAACAGCACGTGGGTCTGCTGTTTGCGTTTAGCCACAACATCTGGCTATTGGCCTGCCCACGCTTTTGCTGTGCGTGGAGACCTGTAAGGTGGAGACGAGATGCCTGGTTGTTGAGCTCTCTGGACCTCATCTGGGTTTCAGATGCCCAAGATGCAGTCCGTGAGCAACACACCACTTCGGCCTCGGATTCACTGTAAATGGGGCGTCAGGTGCTAGCCACACCCGATGAATCGGCTTGCCGTCACGTCTCGACATTCCAGTTGGCGAGTACTGACACTATGGGGGTTTATGTATGGGGGTCAAAAGTGCATGGGTTTGGAGGGCCCATGCACTGGAGATCTTACCCGAAGCAGACAACCAAGTCAGAGGTACTATATCCTCCTGGTTAGCCATGGCGACCGCATCAGTTTGTGATGCGGCATCCCATTTGTGGCTCCGTGGTGGGTGGGGAGACCAGAGGATGAATATTTAAAAATCTTAATATGGTGGAGAACACCTTTCCTCCCCTTAAAAAATCCCATCCGAACAAGGACGGGGGAAGAACCCATCCAGAAACGGATGGAGGAGATAAAGTTCATAAGTGCCACAAGTATCTGACAATGAAATGCAAAACAGAAGGTGAGACCTTTACTAAAGTGTCTCCCTTCCTGATATATAATGCTCTGACATCACAGGTACCTGGACCTCTTCAATCAGTGAAGAAACTAAGTGACGGCACTCTACTTATTCAAACGTGCAACGAATTGCAGAGCACTAAAATCCTGGGAATGGCAGTGCTAAAGGACATGCCAGTCAAGGTGGAGGTGCATAAAACGCTCAGCACCTGCCAGGGGGTCATAACCAACTGTGATCTTCTCTACATAGATATCGAGGAGTGTAAGCGAGAGATGGCTCCGCAGGGGGTCATTGACTGCAGAAAGCTTACAATAAAAAGAAATGGTGAGGTCATTAATTCTACCTCTATGATCGTAACCTTCTGTTTCGATAAGCTGCCAGAGAGGATCTAAAGTTGCATATGAGGTCTGCCCAGTTCGACCATACATTCCAAGTCCTCTGTGCTGCTTCCAGTGCCAAAAGTTTGGTCACACTGCACCACAGTATAAGAGCAGAGCCATCTGCCTCCAGTGTAACCGGGAAAACCATGACGAGGAAGCATGCAAGGAGGCCTTGCCATGCATGTACTGTGTGGTTCCACACCCAGCTTTCTCCCAAGACTGCGCAAAACTAAAGGAAGGGAAGAAGGTAATGGAGATCAAGACGATAGAGAAAGTGTTGTATTTCGATGCACGAAAGAAATACAGGACACTCATCGCTCCAGTGTTCTCCAAGTCCTTTGCATCCATGGCAGCAACACCAGTACAGAAGAGTATAATTGCCACCCAGACAGATGATCTATCATTGAAAAATGAGAGAAAAAAGAAAGAAAAGAAAAAACAAAAGAGGACATCAACAAGGAAAATGGAGAACCTATTATACCAAAGAAGGGGCCCAGTGCACAGGCCCCTGTTACGACCCAGATAAAACCTTGGTTACTGAATAAAAAAGCACGAGGGAGACCAGACAAGACTCCATCACCTGGTTCCTCCCACAAACCTCCTCCTGGATACGAAGAGATGATGGAGGAGGATGCACTTTCCAAGGGTGAGTGGGAGAACTCTCTTGCAACTCTCCGGAAGATAGGGCAAAGGGAAAATTAAAAAGATAAGCTTCCCATGAGAGGGACATTTAAAAAAATTTTAAGCAGGGAGATATTTCAACCAATATTTATTTATTTATTTATTGAATTTTTAATCATGTATTTAGCTATACAGTGGAACTGCAACAATTTTTACACACACAGGGAAGAGCTGGAGATCCTTATATCTGATCTCAACCCTGAGTGCATATTTTTGCAAGAGATGCATTTCAAAGAATATGATAAGGTGAAATTAAAGGATTTTAACGTCTTCTGAAAGGGTGACTTAAATGGCAATAGAGGTCAAGGGGGAGTGACTGTAGCCATCAGGGAGGCCCTTTACACCTCCCAGGTGAACCTGCAGTCGCCCTTCCAGGCAGTAGCCCTTATCGTAGCCACTTCGGAGGAAATTACATTCTGTAATTTATACCTCCCGGAAGGGGGGGCACCAGTGAATCGGAGGAACCTGGAAGATCTAGTCAGTCAGCTACCTAGGCCATTCATGTTGTTAGGGGATTTCAATGCCCATAACATCCTCTGGGGAGACACGATGGCTGGCAATAATGGTAGAAAGTGTCTGTTGCAAAAATTTTTGGAAGATTTTACCCTAATTTTATTAAACAACCGTAAAAAACACAAATTAATTCTTTTAATGGAGAATATTCCTTCATTGACCTTTTTATCAGTACAAGTGCAATAGCTCACTGTTCTCCATGTCCGTCCACTCAGATCTTTGTGGAAGTGATCACTTCCCAATTTTAATAACAAAGAGAGGTCCAGTCAATAGCTTTCACTATCCAAGCAAATGCATTTCAAAAAAAGCTAACTGGACAGATTTTAAAACTGAATTATATTTTACTCTTAACACCAGTCGCAGTTCATTACAGAACATGACATGTTTCACAGACAACGTAATAAGTGCTGCAAAAAAAGTATTCCCAAATCATCAGGAAAGACACATCATCCACCTGTTCCATCGTGGAATGATGAATGCACCACGGCAATAAAAAAAATCTGTACAACATACATTGTACAAACTTTCTCATATACTAATACATCCTTTAGTTATCTTTATAAAATGAAAATCATATCAGCCGGTTTTTAGAAAATCCAATTTTTGTTAAAGTTGCCCAAGAATAAACTAGCCTTATATTCATTCATTGAGAAAAATGAAATATGTAGTATTATTGCAGAACTCCAAGCAACTCCCAAATTTCAACCGTTCGAGATTTGACAAATTCGAGATTTCGACACAGCAGATCGAATTGGGAACTACTTTACGTGGAGTAATTTTCACTGAGTAATTGGTTCTGACCAGCTACGCGAGGTTTAGTTTTAATGTAGACATAGTTATGTCTGATCTAATTGTTTGAATTTGTGCTGATTTCACTCTTTTTTCTGTTAATCTTTTATTTAAATTTATTTATTTTATTGATTTATTTATAAATTTATCACTTGACATGGCATCTAAAAGGAAATGTAATAGTGATAATGTAAGAGAACTGAATAAGTGTGTGCATAAGACTCAGTTATGAATTGAAATTAGAAATTTTAAAGCGTGTTGAGAAAGGTGAATGCCATACTGAAATCGCACGATTGTTAGGAATGTGTCGTTCAACTATTAGCAGTTATGCGAAACAGAAGGAGAAAATGCTAGAAGATGTGATAAATTCACGTAATTTGATAACAACAATACACAGTCCTAGGCGCGGTGTTGTGATTCCTAAAATGGAAAAACTTTTAAAACTTTGGGTAGATGATCAGTGTCAGAAACACATTCCTGTTAGTGAGGCCATGATTAGAGCAAAGGCTAAGGATCTGTATGATGAATTGAAGGAAAGGATAGATGAAATTTCTGTTGATGCATCTCCATTTAGTGCAAGTCATGGCTGGATTGACAGATTTAAGAGGGCAGGTTTGCATAACCTTAAATTAACTGGCGAGGCTGTAAGTGCAAATAGTGATGCTGCCTCAAGTTATCCTGATGAATTGTGTGCATTGATTGAAGAGGACGGCTATTGTTCTCGTCGTGTTTTTAATTGTGATGAAACAGGATTATTTTGGAAGAAAATGCCAGTCAGGACGTACCTTGCCAAGGTAGAAAAAACCACCTCAGGATTTAAGCCAGCAAAGGATAGGCTGACCCTGCTGCTTGGTGGCAATGCAGCAGGAGACTTTATGCTTAAGCCCCTGTTAGTGTACACCTCCAAAAATTCCAGACCTTTTAAGGGGAAGACAAAAAGTATGATGCCTGTCATATGGAAGTGAACCAAAGGGCTTGGGTGACTGGATCTGTTTTCAGGGACTGGTTTGATTTTTATTTTGTACCATCAGTGAAAAAATATTGTAAGGACAACAATCTGCCATTTAAAGTTCTGTTAATTTTGGACAATGCACCTGGACATCCCCAGAATTTACAAACACTACCTCATTGCTCCAGCCTACGGACCAAACGGTCATTGCAAACTTCAAGCGGTATTATGCTTGTCACACAATGCAGTAGGCAATCACAGCAACTGATACAGAAGGTGGTCCAACCCTAAGGGACTTCTGGAGAGGCTACAACATCTGAAATGCAGTTAACAACATTGGAGATTCTTGGGCTGAGGTCAAGCAGTGAACCATTAATGAGTCATGGAATCAGCTCTGTCCACAGTTTGTCATTAATTTTAAAGGATTTGAAGAGACCCCTGAGCAGATCACCAGAGAAGTTGTTGCACTGGTGATGCACCTTGACTTAGAAATGGAAGAGGCAGATGTTGATGAGCTAATTTCATCTCATGCAGAGGAGTTGACCAATAAAGACCTCATCGAATTGCAACAATCCATTGAGACCAAGGAAGATGGTGAAGATGATATTATGGTTTCTCCAACTAAACCTATGGACTTGTCTTTAAAAGACCTTAGTGAGATCTTCCGGAGTCTGGATAATTTCATAAACTTGATTGACGAAAAAGATCCTAATATTGAGAGGAGCTCATTGGTGCAAAGTGCTGTTCTTAAGGACTTAGCTTGCTGCAGGGTCCTTTATGAACAAAAGAAGAAGGGTAAAACTCAACCGAAGCCGTATAAATTCTTTCAGAAGGTTAAAAGACCACAGCCAGCGGAAGCCGCTTCAACATCTGCTGCAAGGACTTGCCCATCAAATTCCCCAGTCAATAGTCCATCCAGTTCCCCACCCAATAGCTCCTCTTCTTTCAACTAAAATCTTCCAACTTCTCAATTAATAAACCATGTCCAGTAAGCGCAGTTGAAAAAGATTTAAGGTATGAAAATATTTATAATTTTATTGTTTCTTTATACTTATGTTATTTTGTGCTTTTATAATAACTTTTATATTAATTTTGCAGCGATAAATAGTTGTATGTATAGATAGATGTATGCAGTTATGTTATCCAGCTCGCACGAGTCGTTTGTAACAAATGACTCACGTGATCCTGACCGGGCTGCACAGCATATTGCATACATCTATCTTTGAAGTTCGAAACAAAAATTTATTTTTTCCTTTTTAGTGCAAAAAATAAGTTATACATTTAAAATATTTATTATATAATTTATTCATAATTTAATATTGTTGTATTAACATATTAGTAATGTTATTTTATCGTTATAGAACGTGAGGGGAGACTTTTTCCCGAGATACGGGACCGTATCCCCCGATTATAACGTGCAAGTATATGGAAAAATGGCGTTCGACACTCGAATAATCGAGATTCGAACACGTTTTCAGGAACGCATCCCCAACGAGACTCGGGAGTCGCCTGTATACTCAAGTATCTGTACGAAATTTCATCAGAATCGTTCTAGCCGTTTTCAAGAAAATCCAATTATTGTTAAAGTTGCCTAGAATAAACTAGTCTTATATTCATTTGCTGAGAAATATGAACTATTTGGTATTATTGAAGACATAAACTCAAGTATCTGTACGAAATTTGATCAAAATCGTTATAGCCGTTTTTGAGAAAATCAAATTGTTTTTAAAACTGCGTAGAATAAACTTCCCTCAATTATTGAGTAATGTCAACCATTTCTTCATAGACTCTGCTCAGTGTGATAAAATGCCTAAATACGAGATTTCATTAATTTTCGCTCTACCGTTTAGGCTCTTGAGCCAGTAACTGACAGACAGACGGCATTGCGAAAAACCACTTTTTCCGATTCAGCGACACCTGAAATGTATATTTCCATAAAATTCTCAAGGTCGAATTTTTTCGCGATAACAATAGTTTCTCAGTATACTTCGTATATGAGAAAGTTAAAATGAAACGAGCATTGAGAATTTTTGGTAAATATCCCACGGTGACAAATCTGACAGCATTTCGGCGACTGAGGACGAAAGCTCTAGAGGTGGTCAAAAATGCCAATAGGGAATCCTGGATGAAGTATGTCTCATCCATAAACCACCACACACCTATAACACAGGTCTGGAATAAGGTCAGAAAAATCTCAGACACCCATCAAACATAACACATTAGTGCAATAAGCTTCGATGTGGTATTAATGAAATGTGCCGATGAAATTCCAGACATAATGGGAAAGTATTATGCTGAAATGAGCAGTACAAACAAGTACCTAGATGCATTTGAGGTAATCTAAAAAGAAAAAAGAGGTTTCTTGACTTCAATCCAGGGAGTAAAGGGGATCACTACCTTATTGCCTCAGTCACAATTCTTGACTGAATCGCTAGTCAGGTGATTCGTTGACTAGTTCTGCAATCACGGTGGTTTTTCCCATTAAATCCAGAAGCGTAAGGACAGCCAACCTGCTCTTTTGGACTAATATTACCGATGACTGACCCCATAATACGGGACAGATAGGCGTAAAGGTTGGCCTAACCTTTCTTAAAGGGATATCCCCTGCTTCCAGCATAGGTCGTGTCCACTTAACAAATATTTTAAATCTATATATTTTCGGGCCCCTATCCATATAAAAGAATATATAAAATTACTTTTAGATTGTTTTAGTTTTTAATTAAATGCAACGCATCTCATTGCGAAATGTGGTTAGAATTAATTAATTTGATGGTTTTCAACATTCATTTCAACCAGTAAATTTACTTAGTGTTATTCGGAACATGAATATTGAGTGCTAAACCCGAAGACTTGAGGTGAACCCTGCAAAGGTGGCAACCATAGTCTCTAACTTCTATATCCAGTCATCAATGAATGGATACTTCCCTAAGCGGATGGGGAGTTTTTTTGTGTAGCATCTCGTGAGTAAATATTGTAAGGTTTAGAACAAACAAGCCCAAACAATTGAGATGGGGATTTCCATCTACCTTTTGAACGATGTTATCTTTCAATCACATCAAAATTTCACCACTCCTAATACCTTGAAGTGAAAGAGGGAAAAGGACCAAACTTGCACTCACGGTATGTGCAAGTAGCCCTCCATCTGGAATGAATTAATATGTTTGAGACACAATTCATTGGTATGTGGAATGTTCGTAAATACAAATTGTTCATTTCTTAAATGTTCGTAAGTAGAGGTTCACCTGTATATATATATTAATTTTTTGTAAATTTCAAAATTATCTTGTTTTTGTTTTCTTTGCTTTGACTTATACTTGAGTCTAGGATTTTAGACACTGTTTTAGGCTAAAAAGTACACTTTGACTTATACTCGAATCACCTTATACTCAAAGATATATGGTAATAATGTATTCCATATATCATATTGGGACTTTTGGCCCACCCTGTATATGAAAACTATACAGAAAATTACTCAAATTGCAAAAATATGAGTATTGTATGAAATGTTGCAGTAACAGTTAACTGATTTAATTTCAGTACAGTAAACTTCAGAAATGATTTAATTACAGTGCAGTAAATTTCAGAAATGGAACTAATGATAAGCTGTATTTATAAAATAACTTCTTATGCTCTGTACAGGTTTAATACGATGGCTATCACCGGCTTGAGCCCTGGCCACCAGTATGAATTCCGTGTGTATGCTGAAAATGTCTATGGAAGAAGTGACCCTAGCACAGTCTCAGAATTGATAACAACGAAAGACACTGGCAAAAAAGTTGTTAAGAAGAGGCAGTATGAAAGTAAGGAAACTTGGACAATAACCTATCAACATCCATGCATTATTTTGTCATTATTCCTCGTGATATCTAGATTATATATTATTAATCGTTTAAATTTTTTCAGTTGATGAGCATGGCAAGAAAATCAGAGGCCGCTCAGATGACAAGGTCAAGGATTATGATCAATATGGTTGGTAACTTTTCATACTTACCTTTATGCTTGAAACAAGCAATGATAGTTACAGTAATATGGGCATTTATTTATTTTTGCAGTATTTGACATCTACTCCAAGTATGTACCACAGCCAGTCGACATCAAAACAAGCAGTGTTTATGATTACTATGACATCCTTGAAGAGATTGGCACTGGAGCCTTCGGTGTGGTTCATAGGTGTAGAGAAAGGAAGACAGGCAATATCTTTGCTGCAAAATTCATCCCAGTATCACATATGATGGAGAAGGAGTTGATTAGGAAAGAGATTGATATCATGAACCAACTACATCACCCCAAGCTCATCAACTTGCATGATGCCTTTGAGGATGACGATGAAATGGTCCTCATATTTGAATTGTAAGCTTTAATTCATATACATCCTACATATTAATTTAGTAGTCACAACATTGGTAGCTGAAGGAAAGCATGTAGCCACTAGCAGTGTCTACTGATTGGACCAAAGTATAGTACAGTAGGTACTTATGAACGGGTTGCATTCCAAAAGTTCGTTTGTAAGTCTTTTGTTTAGAACTGGGAACCATAGACAATATTTTATAATTAGTGGTTAGGTTTCAAAGTCAGTCCACCTATTTAACCCTAAATTAAACTGAAATATTGTGCATTTGCTATGAATGATAATACAAAAAATGCTATTTTAAATTTTAGTTGTTTTTCATTATCCTCCTGATCGTCGAATGAGCGAGTAACTTAGAACTTAGAGTGTAACGGATTACTGTGTCAAAGAACATCCCGCAGGAGTTGATGCCGTGCTACGCCATCACGTGTAATTCCCAAGAGAAAAGACTGATTCGTATGTGTGAGTTGGCACTCATATTCCCGATTTATTAAAATGTTAATATCTTACGGAGCATTGTTCATAAGTATGTTTGTAAGTTGGACATTGGTAAGTGGAGGACCTAGTGTACTGTTATCTTTTTGAGCTGAAGGGAAATGAAGCACATTCCTTTTTCAAAAAAGTACCTTTGACTTTGAGCCCAGGTGCAAATTTTCCACTGCTTATATGATTGAATGTGAAACAGACTTGAGACTTTCTTCAAGTTGAAATTATTAGCTATGTGGACTACTTTGTGGTAATATTGTTCTCTATCTGAATGAATTTTTAATCAGAGACTTGCAAAGATAGAGAATATTTTTATCTTGCTCACCTGTATAATCTTTGTAGTATCAGATGTAAACTATATAAATTCTAGTTTGTTTAGTTATCTGCCTGCCTGATGGAATGGATTACCAAGAAAATAAACAGACTTATCTATGTTCATATTTGTAAAAACGTCTCTTGGTATTTGGCATGTAAGTTTATGCTCTTTTTCTTCCCATGCTCTTTTCCTTTCTATGCTCCTTTTCTTTCTAGCTTTCTTTTTCTATATTACATTGTATTCTTTTTCCCTCATCCTTGTGTATACTTGAGATAGCAACATGCTATACTTGTACTATGCTTGTGATAGCAGACACTTTAAAAATTCAAGACATTATTACAGATATTCCATAAAATAAATTCGTAATTAATCAGAGATGCTTAGGTTTGCACATATAGCAGAAAATTTTAATGCAACCAAAAAATTTTTGTGTGATATAGAGAAATTCACTTTGAATGTTTTGTTCAAGTAAATTCTTTTTTCCATTAAAAATTTATTAAAAACCATGTCATCATCTGCCAATTCCAGTAGAATGAATGCATGTTCAATAAGATTTCTACATGCCTGACATGGAAAAAGTAAAAAAAAGTTGAGATTGTCAGGCAAATGTCTCTTAGATCTACGTGCAAAAATTTGGATTCGTGAATCACAAATTGAACTTCCCATTATCAAAAACAGCATGATTTGTGCATTCTCAATGTCATATGCCCTGATAGTCATGATGATATACAGTCATGCCTTGTTTAGCGCAAAGGATACGTTCCAAACTGTCTTTGCGCTAAACAAACCGATTATAACATGTACTTAGTAATGATCAGTTCGCAAAATTGCAAGGTTCGCTAATGTTACTTTATTTATTTATTTAATATTAATTATCATTAAAAATCAACATTAATACAATTTTAAATCTTTCGCAGCGGTGCTGGCATTTATGCATAGATCGCTAGGTTCTGCGAGTTATCATTTTCATCACTGCAGCGCTCAAATCTATGCATAAATTACTCATTGTATGTATGTGTGAGGGTATTCACCATTTTCAATAATTGCTTGAAATTCATCAGGAACTTTATAGCTGCATCTTTATCAGCGCTTGCTGATTCACCTGTAAACTAACGCTATGTATATTTGCACGGCATTTAAAATTTTAAACCAACCGGAACTGGCATGAAATGTTTCTGAAGAATCTCCACCCTCTACTTGCTTTACACATTCAAACAGGGAAAGTGCTTTACTGCAAATAATTGCTTGACTAAGGGGCATGTGTTCATAAGAACACTTAGAATCAATCCACAACACTAGCAGTTTCTCCGTTTTTTCAATTATATTACTAACAGTAAGTGATCGTGTGAGTTTCTTCGCAGTTACTGCACTGGCTGCTTCATTGGAACTTTTTATTTTATCTTTATTTAACAAAATTGTATGAACTGTAGAAGTTGTGAAGTTAAACTTACATGCAATATTGCTCTGACGCTCACCTTGTTTAAAACACTGAATCACTTTAAGTTTTTCCTCAAGATTTATGTTTTCCTTGATAATTTAGGATTATTTTCTACACTTTGATTGCCTTTACTCAATTTTCTTCTTTCTGCCATGATTATTCTGGCTCAAATTAATTTTTTCCCTCCGAACCTGCCCAAAAATCAGTTCGCAGGTTATATGAGTAAATACGGTATTAAACAAAACACCGCAAATATGTCATTGGAACTGATTACGTGAAAACAGCTTTCCTTTATTTTTTTAAGCAAACAAAAGCCAGCAAAAATGCACACCGTGAACAGTATTTTTATTTTGCAGTACATACCATACATACAGTATTTATTTTATTAAAAAAATAAATAAAAATGTATACCACGGGATTCCAATTGCACTATATCGAAATTGCGCTAAACAAACATGTGCTAAACGAGGCATGACTGTACTTATTAACACTTGGTTTTGGAGACAAACCACCTGCCCTCCAGATCTTCATTGCTGCAAGCAATGCTGAACAGGCTGACAAGTTTCTATT
This sequence comes from Uropetala carovei, assembly GCA_036926305.1. Classification (NCBI taxonomy): domain Eukaryota; kingdom Metazoa; phylum Arthropoda; class Insecta; order Odonata; family Petaluridae; genus Uropetala; species Uropetala carovei. The sequence goes on along the minus strand of JAXCHB010000037.1, from coordinate 5,715,366 downwards.
ATTTTAACTACATAACCTCAGTATTTTCCATTTGTGAAAGATCCTGTTTATTTTTATTTAAATTCTCTTTTATAGCTTGTCTGGAGGTGAATTGTTTGAGCGCATTACAGCTGAAGGATATACGATGTCTGAAAGTGAAGTTATAAATTACATGCGGCAAATCTGTGAAGGTGTTAAGCATATGCATGAGAAGAACATAATTCATTTGGGTCTGTATTTGATATGTTGCTCTCTCACTTAGTAATTTCCATAACATTTGGCCTTGTTACAATGAGATTTTTTTTACCTTATAGATATAAAGCCAGAAAACATTATGTGCCAGACAAGGAATAGTACAAATGTCAAACTAATAGACTTTGGTTTGGCAACAAAACTTGATCCAAATGAAGTTGTCAAGATTTCTACTGGAACAGCTGAATTTGCTGCACCAGAAATCGTTGAACGTGAGCCTGTTGGCTTTTATACAGACATGTGGGCTGTTGGTGTCCTAGCATATGTGTTGTAAGCAAATATTGTATATGTTGTGATTATTATATTAAGGTATAAAATACTCTACCTAAATATGTGTCATATAAGAGTGAGTTACAATGGCTTTACTTCACAGATTGAGTGGTTTGTCACCTTTTGCTGGAGAAAATGACATTGAAACCCTTAAGAATGTGAAAGCATGTGATTGGGACTTTGATGAAGAAGCATTTTCAATTGTCTCTGAGGAAGGAAAAGATTTTATCAGGAGACTGCTCGTTAAGAACAAAGAGTGAGTCATTTTACACAGATTCCTGATCTATGAGTTTTCTAAAATTCATTTAAATCTCCTTAAGTGTTCACAACCCAAAATAAAATTATGTTATATTTATTTTTATATTTTAGGAAACGTATGACTGCTCATGAATGCCTCCAACATGCATGGCTTACTGGAGATCATAGTAATCGCACGTCACCAATCAGCCAGAGTCGCTATGCTAATATTAGAGACAAAATCAGAGCCAAGTATCCAGATTGGGATGCCTTTGTTCTGCCTATTGGTAGAATATCTGAGTATAGTTCTCTAAGAAAACTTTTGGTTGAAAAATACAAAATTCATGACACTTATTTTGGTAAGCAAATGCCACAAAGAAGTACAGTAATTGGTCAAAACAATTCCTTTTAATGGATTAATAAATAACCAAAATTTAGCTATATTTTCAAAATTTATTGCTTGAATCAAATAAACCCAATGTATTACATAGTGAGGTAGGTATATTATTTTTAGCATACCTACCAAGTTTTTTCATGCAATTTCCCTAGTGCAGTGCCTTTATAATGGAAGGTTGTGCCCTGCATTATAAACCAATCTATGAATACTACGATAATGTCTTTGTCACATGCGAGACATTGCCCTTTCGGATACTTTTTTAGCAGTCCATGCAGAACAGAGCACACTTGTCAGATGCTGTTTTGGCTTGAAACTAGCTTGATATGACAGGAACAATATTCTGGTTAATTATCGATTCCTCAAAATAAGAAGAAATTTATTTTTCTTTTTATGTTTTGCCTCATACAAACATGATTTATGTGTCCTAACTGTAATTGACCTTTTTATATGTAATTTAGTATAATTAAGATATAATTACCTCTTTTCAATTTCATAAACACCTAAATATCTGTTTCAGATCGAAGGCAAGCAGCACCAAGGTTTGTTATCAAGCCTCAAAGTACATTTGCCTATGAAGGCCAGAGTGCTAAATTCTCATGTCGTGTGATTGCAATTGCTACTCCCACATTGACATGGTTCCACAATAATGCAGAACTTAGACAGAGTGTTAAGTTTATGAAGAGGTACAGTGGTGATGACTACACATTTGTGATAAATAGGGTAAAACTGGATGATAGAGGAGAGTATGTCATCAGAGCAGAGAATCACTATGGCTACAGAGAAGAGGTGGTGTTCTTAAATGTACAACGTAAGTGCTTTCCTTGCAGCTTAAATGCAATCACCAGAAAGGTAGCATTTCATGGTTTCAAGGATATATCTTTGTTCACTTACCTGAGTCATCCAATTTTTTTTGCTTATTATTTACAAACTATAATTATTTTGCTTAAAGATTTTTGAGGTTTCATTACTTGGGAGCCTTTGTGCATTAGGCAAAAACTTTTATGACAACTTAATTAAATCACTGAATTGATGAGATGAATGTGGTAAGAAAATGAGTACAAAAAATGATAATTTATGCTTTATATGTCAATATAAATAATTATCAAAGCTTTTCACTTATCATTGTATGACATATTTTTATAGGAACCATTTTATGTATGAATCAATTTGGTATTTCAGCTATTCCAAAAACTGTTCCACAATACCGCTTGGAAGCTACAGCACCTGTCAGAAGGAGAGAACCTTTGGCATATACATTCTGGCAAGAGGAGAAAGAGAGTGCACCTTGCTTCACTTTCTTGCTTCGACCTCGTGTCATGCAGATTCACCAAACTTGCAAGCTTCTCTGCTGTCTCAGTGGGAAGCCAACACCTACGGTAATTAAAAATTTAACCATTAAAAATACACATTCATCAAAAATAATCTACTCTACATCATGTAGCTCTTCACTGTAAGTTCAAAGCTAATTATTGTAAAATATGATACGCTATACAATACAACCACTTTAGTTCGGCACCCCTGGGAAATAGACTATGCCAGACTGTCATTTTGTGGACCATGGGAGTTAGCCATAATGAACGGTAAACAAAATCTATGTAATCATTTTTGGTTTTATGCTTTTATTTCACATAATTTTAATTTGTGATATAATAATGTTTTCTGTTTCATTTTTTCACATCACATTTTTTCTATTTTGTTAGCTTATGGTATCCATTCAGATGGGAAATAGTTGAGGCAGAGAGAAAGGGAAAATATTAAACTTTTGGTTACATTATATTTAAGTGATTAAGGCTGAGTTTCTGCCTATCTATTCTGAGAAGGAGCTTATTTGTTATATGATATGTGTACAGGGCTGCGCCTAGGGTGTTTTGCGGCCGGGTGCAAGATATCTCTGTGGCACCTCTCTACTAGCAAAATTTCGTGGTATGATCAAATACAACTTTTTTCATAGACAGAGAGTGGAGACAAGCTGATGTATTTCTGTCGATGTATCCCATAATGAAATGATTGAAAATATTAGTAGCAAAGTTATCAATATAAACATATCATTTAATATCTGCTTTAAGGAAAATTCTAAAACTCGCCTCACATATGATTATAATTCACTACTCTGTCCTGTTACCTTAATCATCAATCAAAAATTCCTATATTTTTGTCCATTAACAAGCCAAATTAGATTTGATATTTATTCTGACAATAAGAAAACAAAACTTCAATTATTTATGCATTTCTACATCAAAGTCCTGACTTCGTATTTTCATTTTAAGATACTTTAAAATCCAATGAAGGAGCAGATGTCAATAATTCTCTCATTATTTGGAGAAATTTTTTCGATATTTGAATTTGGTACTATTTAGAAATTAATATTAACGTTAACATAGGTGGGAGATCGTGAAGGAGTAAGGAAAGCTAGTTTTCAGAAAAGCTATACCAAACTGATTTTAAAAATTGGTACAACATACATTGTACTAACTTCCTCATATGTGGGCACTAATGCGTCATTTAGTTATCTTTAGAAAATGAAAATCATATGAGCCTGTTTTTAGAAAATCCAGTTTTTGTTAAGTTGCTCAAGAATAAACTAGCCTTATATTCACTCATTGAGAAAAATAAAATATGTAGTATTATTGCAGAAGTATACTCAAGTAACTGTACGAAATTTTATCAAAATCATTATAGCAGTTTTTGAGAAAATCAAATCATTGTTAAACTTGCCTAGAATAACCTAGCCTTTTATTCATTTTTTAGAAATATGAACTATTTGGTGTTATTGAAGACGTAAACTCAAGTAACTGTGCGAGATTTGGTCAAAATGGTTAGAGGCGTTTTTGAAAAAATCAAATTGTTGTTAAAAATGCATAGAATAAACTTCCCTTAATTATTGAGCAATGCCAACCATTTCTTCATATACTCTGCTCAGTATGATAAAATGCCTAAATATGAGATTTAATTCATTTTTACTCTACTTTTTAGGCTCTAGGGCCAGTAACAGACAGACGGCATTGCAAAAATCACTTTTTCGGCCTCAGCTACACCTAAAACGGATATTTCCGTAAAAATCTCGAGGTCGAATTTTTTCGCTATTACAATACTTTCTCAATATACTTCGTATATGAGAAAGTAAAAAGATTTGGGATTTCCAAGACTCGGTAAGTGGGAGGAAAAGGGTAGGCACCTGGTATTCTTCCAACGAAAGGTCGATGGTACATACTTTATGAAAGGATTGCCGCCTCAGCTGGAGCTCCTCGCTAAGGTCAGGAGAGTAATTAGCAGAGTACCATCCCCACCCCCTCTTGGCGAGTCCTACAGTAGGGTGACCAGGCATCCCAGTTTCCCCGGTTTAGTCCCGGTTTTCAGAATTTTGTCCCAGTTTTCAGAAGTCCCGATTTTTTTTTTCGGGACACATCAACATCCCAGTTTTTACTTTCTCATACGAAGTATCGAGAAAGTATTGTTATCGCGAAAAAATTCGACCTCGAGATTTTTATGGAAATATATGTTTTAGGTGTCGCTGAATCCGAAAAAGTGGTTTTTGCAATGCCGTCTGTCTGTTACTGGCTCTGGAGCCTAGACGGTAGAGCGAAAATGAATGAATTCTCCTACTTAGGTGTTTTATCATACTGAGCAGAGTATATGTAGAAATGGTTGTCATTGCTCAATAATTAAGGGTAGTTTATTCTACGCATTTTTAACAACAATCCGATTTTCTCAAAAACTGTTCTAACGGTTTTGATCAAATTTCATACAGTTACTTGAGATTACGTCTTCAATAATCATTTGTAGTTCATATTTCTCAAAAAATGAATATAAGGCTAGTTTATTCTAGGCAACTTTAACAATAATTCGATTTTCTCAAAAACGGCTCTAACGATTTTGATCAAATTTCTTACAGTTACTTGAGTTTACGTCTTCGATAATACTACGTATTTCATTTTTCTCAATGAATGAATATAAGGCTTGTTTATTCTTGGACAACTTGAACAAAAATTGGATTTTCTAAAAACAGGCTGATACGATTTTCATTTTCTAAAGATATCTAAATGACGCATTAGTACCCATATATGAGAAAGTTTGTACAATGTATGTTGTACCGATTTTTACTTTCTCATACGAAGTATCGAGAAAGTATTGTAATCGCGAAAAAATTTGGCCTCAAGATTTTTATGGAAATATCCGCTTTAGGTGTAGCTGAGTCTGAAAAAGTGGTTTTCGCAATTCCGTCTGTCTGTTACTGGCTCTAGAACCTAATCAGTAGACAAAAATGAATTAAATCTCGTATTTATGCATTTTGTCATACTGAGCAGAGTATATGAAGAAATGGCTGGCATTGCTCAATAATTAAGGGAATTTATTCTACAAATTTTTAACAACAATTTGATTTTCTAAAAACGGCTCTAACAAATTTCATCACATTTCATACAGTTACTTTAGCTTATGTCTTAAATAATACTGTATAGTTCATATTTCTCAAAAAATGAATATAAGGCTTGTTTATTCTATGCAACTTTAACAAAAATTCGATTTTCTCAAAAACGACTCTAACGATTTTGATAAAATTTCGTAAAGTTACGTAAGTATACATCTACAATAATACTACGTATTTCATTTTACTCAATGAATGAATATAAGGCTAGTTTATTCTTGGGCAACTTTAACAAAAATTGGATTTCCTAAAAACAGGCTCATACGATTTTCATTTTCTAAAGATAACTAAACAATGCATTAGTACCCATATATGAGAAAGTTTGTACAATGTATGTTGTACCGATTTTTTTATTCCCATTTAAACAAAATTATTTTTAAAACCAAACTCGATATTCCAAGTACTATTTTATAAAAAGCATTTGCATTTAAGTGCTGGAAAATCAAAGGCTCACGGTATTTCACTAACAGTTTATTCTAAGAAAATACGAATTTTCTTATCCATGATTTTCAGTTCACTCAAGTTATATAAGAAACTAAAATATTCACTGTGGTTTTTGTGTCGCTGAAAGCTCTTCTTAATCGAAGCAATTGTTTGATCCTACACAAGATAAAAAAAATTACTCTGAAATAATCTTGGGGATTATGAAAACTTGCATCAACCTGTGCAGATTCAAAATTGGGGTTCATTCTTCCTGGCAGAATTTCGGTCTCTTGCATAAATTTTAATTCAGCCTCTAGTTCTGTTTCAAGTTCTCGAGCATCTATAATTAATTTATTTAACCCTATTTCTGACCTACAAGCTCCGAAATTTTGCTGAATCTGCTCAAGAGAACTTACTGAAGCTTTCATATTCATGAATGGACTTTGCAACAATTCACTTACTCCAGTTATCTTAAATAGGATGTCGTGCCAAACTGTTGAGAAAAGGCAAAAACAATGTCTTTTATAAATTACGCAAGAAAATTAATCTCAATCTACTAGATGTTGGATGTTTGGCACATATTTTGCATAATGCTATGCAGTCAGGAGCCGAGAGATTATCTTGTGATGTAGAAATGGTCGTGGTAAAAATACTGTCATACTTTCCAGCTTATGCAGTACGTACCGAGCGACTGAAAAATGTTTGTTCTCTATTATATTTGAAATATGAAAAGTTATTGACCCATTCAAAAATTCGCTGGTTAAGTTTATACAATGCAGTTGATAAAGTATTAAAAATGTTCGAAGCACTGAAAGCATATTTCTTTTCAGAAGAAAAGTCCCCAATTTTGAATTGTGAAATTTTTTAGAATCACTAGTAAATGAAGCATACTTCCATGCAATGCTTAATATTCATGGTTTATGTAATAAACAAATTCTAAAAATTGAATGTCCGCAAAATTGCATAATAGAGGTAATGAATTACGTGCACGAAATGATTGGAATGCTTATATTACACATTAACGAAAAATTTGTTCCTTTGAGTGCCCTCAGAGTTTTATCTGATAATAATTTTCAGAAAGATGAAATAGAATCATTTAAAGAGGAAATATTTGACATGTACATAACAACCTGTGACTATCTAAAAAAAATGGGTTGAATCCTTACAGAAATTGAGGTACCGTATCTGCCCGAATACAAGCCAATGTTTTTTGTCAAAATCTATCATGAAAAAATCACCCCTCGGCCTAAATGCGAGTCCGAAGAAAATTTGGGTTATGGTTAAATCTTGAAGTCTGCCTTTGCGTTCAAATGATAGTACTATATTTTTCATAAAGTAAATATTTGACCTACGATGAATATATATAAAAATATCTTGGCAAGATCACTTGCGTAAATTGACGGTTACGCAAAATGAGTTCATGGTTTGAATGCTCAACTGTTTGAATTTCAGTAAAGCTTTACATGGATCGTGTATAATTATAAAAATGCAATTTCTTAAGTCAATATATATGCTAATTTCATTGGAAATAGACTTGGATGAAAAAATATCTTGGCGAGATAGCTTGAGTAAATTAACGATTATGCAAAATGCATTGACGGCTTTGAATGCTCAACTGTTTGAATTTCTGTAAAACTTTGTTACCGTTTAAGGCTGGGTTTGTCACATTATTTGCATAGATTGTCTATGCAGACGATTACGCAAAATGCGTTGATGGCTTTGTATGCTCAACTGTTTGAATTTCGGTAAAACTTTACATGGAACTTGTATAATTATAAAAATGCAATTTCTTAAGGCAATGTATATGCTAATTTCATTGAAAATAGACTTGGATGAAAAAATATCTTAGCGAGATCGCGTTCAAATGATAGTACTATATTTTTCGTAAAGTAAATATTTGACCTACGATGAATATTAATGAATAAATAATAAATGCTAGAATATTGAATTTGGCATTACATGTGCTTTGTTACCGTTTAAGGCTGGATTTTTCACATTATTAGCGTAGATTTTCTATGCAGACAATTACGCAAAATGCGTTGACAGCTTTGTAAGCTCAACTGTTTGAATTTCGGTAAAACTTTACATGGAACGCGTATAATTATAAAATGCAATTTCTTAAGGCAATGTATATGCTAATTTCATTGAAAATAGACTTGGATGAAAGAATATATTGGCGAGATCGCATTCAAATGATAGTACTATATTTTCGTAGAGTAAATATTTGACCTACGATGAATATTAATGAATAAATAATAAATGCTAGAATATTGAATTTGGCATTACATGTGCTTTGTTACCGTTTAAGGCTGGATTTTTCACATTATTAGCGTAGATTTTCTATGCAGACAATTACGCAAAATGCGTTGACAGCTTTGTAAGCTCAACTGTTTGAATTTCGGTAAAACTTTACATGGAACGCGTATAATTATAAAATGCAATTTCTTAAGGCAATGTTAATGCTAATTTCATTGGAAATAGACTTGGATGAAAAATATCTTGGCGAGATCGCTGTTACTATATTTGACCTACGAGGTCTGACAATAAAGTAATGAGACTGATTTTTTTCCTGCTGTATTGGCAATGCTGCGGCCTGCTACCACAGACCATGTTTGACCTTGATCCTTCCCCCACCCTTACTCCAAGTGGCACCGCCTTGCGTTCCTTCAGTCTTGAGTAGTTGCTTGACGAATGAGGACATGTTTGTGCGCCTTGTCACGAAAATGGAAACGCGGAACATCGCGCAGCGGTATGCCATCATGTTTTGTGTTAAACTCAGTGAAGAAGTCACCACAATGTATGGAAAGCTTCAGCAGGCTTTTGGGGAAGAGGCAATGTCAAGAGTACAAGCTTTCCGCAGTGGTGTTCATCGGGATCACCAAGGCCCAAGAAAGCACGCATGTCCAAGTCAAAAGTGAAATGCATGCTTGCATGCTTCTTTGATTCCAAGGGCATTGTTCACAAAGAGTGGGTACCTCCTGGACAGACAGTTAATCAACATTACTATGCAGAAATTCTTGAAAGATTGCGAAAGCGAGTCATTCGGGCTCGTCCAAACATTGCGAAAAACTGGATTCTCCATCATGACAATGCGCCAGCCAATGCGGCACTGTCAGTAGGGAAGTTTTTGGTCTTCAAAGACATTATGGTGCTGCCGCAGCACCCTTATTCACCCGATCTCGCACCCTGCGACCTTTTCTTATTCCCACAAGTCAAATCGGTGGTGAAAGAACGTCCTTTTGAATCAACAGAAGTCATCCAAACGGCCGTGACCAAGGCCTTAAACAACATTCCACAAGATGCGTTCCAGAAATGCTACAAGCAATGGCAGGACCGTTGGCGTAAGTCTGTGCAGTCACAAGGGAACTACTTTGAAGGAGACCACAATATAATTGATCAACAGACAGAATAAAAATTTTTTTCGAATCAGTGTCATTACTTTATTGTCAGACCTCGTATTCTGAAAATGAAGATGAATGAAATTATTGTCACTGAATGTGGAACATTAATCAACGATGCAAAATTATTAATTGGAGTAATATTTCAAAATTTCAACAACTAAACCATTTCCCACACATTTCTTCGATCTCGAATAATGTATTCAGCATAAAATATACGAAATTTACGTTTTTGCCAAAAAATTGTGGACATTTTTGGGGGGTCAGATTAAATCCGGGGTCAGCTTCTATTCAGGCAGATACGGTATATGGAATGGATGTTATTAAAAAGTTCTCGAGTTAAGGAAGATGTGCAAAGTATGTGTAAAAATGTTATTGACATAGGCTTTCAAGTTGATGAAAGTTTATTATTTAATCAGTTTTCATTGCATAAAAATTTGATTTCAAAAGAGATGAAAGAAAGGATTGATGAGTGGCTTAATAGATCTTGCTACGGCCGGTGGTCATATTTTTTTACAAAATTTGAATTTCTAGAACAGACCTCAGAAATGGGGAAACTATGTAACTTTGTTTGCCATTCCAGCAACCAATGGAAGTGTGGAAAGAATATTTTCACAAATAGACATTCAGTGGTCTGATGAACGAAATTGCTTGGATATAAAAACCAACAATTCCATAATGATGTGCAAATCAACTTTAATATGACCTGTAAAAGATTTTCTGGCATGATTAAAAATGATGAAAATTTGATCAAGGCACGCAGAAGTACTTTAAAATATGATTGAAAACACCATTTTCACCTAATATGTTTTATTGTAATACTGCTTAATTAATCATGAAATATGTAATTTAATTGTTATTTCAATAAATTTTATATATTCTATTGTAAACATATTTATTTGATTTTTAGAATATTCAAGAAAAATAGATCAAAATACCCATTGTACCAGTTTTTTACTTTATCCATACGTAGTAATGGGAAAGTATTGTCTTCATGACAAAAAACCAACTTCGAGATTTCAACGGAAATACACGTTTTGAGGTCTCTAGAACACGTTTAGACTATTTTCGGAATGATGTCTGTGTGTGTGCGTGTGCGTGTATGTGATTGTGGGTGCTCTAACTCAAAAAGTACTTGCCATATCGTTACCAAACTTCATATATAACACTTTAGCATGAGCACAAAGAACTGGTTAGTTTTTGGACAATAACGGTTAACCGGAAGTCGAGGTTTATTCGAAACCCGATTCAGTTTTTACGATATTTCTCCATTAAAACATCATTACTGTATATACATTTCTATACAAAGGTCATAGAGAATGTAATTTACTACAACTTTCATTTGAAACAATTTTCCATAATAGTTATTGTTTAGGAATTATTTATAAATAATGTTTTTCGGTTTCCGTCAAATATCTCCTTAAAAACATCGTTATTGGTAATCTTTGTGAGGATCAAAGTTGTAGAGAATAATATTTCTTCCAAGTTTTGTTTGAAACAAATTTTCGTAGAACCATCCATTTCGCAGATATTTTGCTTTTTCTTAATACCAGTATACAATGCCAACACCATGTAGCAGTGAATTCTGTAAACATATTCAAAATATACGTATTTTACTGCATTAAGGATGACTGTATTCTTTTACGATACGAAATGATAATTTTGCCTTGTAATGCTATTAATAATAATAATCGGATTTTTTGGTTTCCGTCAAATATCTCCTTAAAATCATCGTTATTAGTGATCTTCGTAAGGACCAATGTTGTAGAGAAAAATATTTCTTCTATTTCTTATAATATATTATTATAATATTTCTTATAATATCTACTTTCGCAGTATTTTCCTAGCTTGTTACTTTCTCCATTCGAAGTAATGGGAAAGTATTGTTATCACAAAAAAAATCGGCTTAGAGATTTCAACGAAAATACACGTTTTGAGGTCCATAGAACACGTTTAGCCTATTTTCGGAATGGTGTCTCTGTGTCTGTGTGGATGTATGTGATTGTGGGCACTCTAACTTAAAAAGTACTTGCCATACATTCCTACATTTTTAATTTCAAACAATTTTCCATAGCAGTTATTGTTTAGGAATTATTTATAAATAATCTGTTTTTGGTTTCCGTCAAATATCTCCTGTATTCTGTAAACATTCAAAATGTACCTAATTTTCGGCAATAATGACGACTATATTCTTTTACGATATGAAATATTAATGCTGCCTTATAATGCTATTCATAATAATTTAAATATCTATACCCCAAATATGGAGAAAGTCATGTGTTGTCCACATCAGATTTTAGCATACATCGACCATTACAGAAAATTAGAGAAATTAATTTCCTACAACTTTCATTTGAAACAATTTTCGAAAGCAGTTATTGTTTAGGAATTATTTATAAATAATTTGTTTCGGTTTCTGACAAATATCTCCTTTAAAACGTCGGTATTGGTAATCGTCGTGAGGACCAAAGTTGTAGAGAATACTATTTCTTCCAAGTTTTGTTTGAAACAAATTTTTGTAGAACCATCCATTTTGGAGATATTCAACTTTTTCGTAATTTCCAGTATATAGCGCCACCACCATGTAGCGGTGAATTCTGTAAACATATTCAAAATATAATTTATGGCAATAAGGATGACTGTATTCTTTTACGATACGAAATAATAATTTTGCCTTATAATACTATTCATATTAATTTAAATATCTATACTCCAAATATGGAGTAAGTCATGTGTTGGCCACAGCAGATTTTGTAATTATGCCTTTCTGAAATGTTTACTTTTATGTAGGGTTGCCAGACACACCGTATTATATGGGATTGCCCTGTATTTCATTGCATTGTCCCGTTGTCCCAGATAGATCTGTCAGGACAGAAAATGTCCCATATTTACGTCCTCCAAGCCTACTGAATTTAAAAAGGTAATAAATGCGTGTTACTTTGTATTTTATTGTAACCTGCTCGGTTTTTAGGATCATTCACAAATTATGCCTGACAGTTTACCCTTTCCCTGCTTGTATCACTCAGTAGTAAAAATTAAAAACTCATTCCAAAGTAAGGAAAAAATAGTTTCGCTACCCTCTGAAATTAGAATGTTATTGGTTGGATCAACAGAAGGTTTCTCACGATTTACTAGAAAGTTACAGGAAGAAAACAAATGTCACACATTGATTCATTTTGTTTCAAAACAAACTACGTGTAGTGCTTTGCCCCCATATGAGGTTACAGTCATTGACTGGTAGTTGTTGTGTTGGCATGATTATTTTGTGATTTACTTTGTTTTTCTCTACATTTTCTTTTTGTTTCAGATTCCTGTTACCCCCTTTTAATTACAATGCCAAAACACAAGTGAAAATTTAGTGCGAATATTCTAAAGAGTGGGATTTTATCAAGAAAGGGAAACAATAACGAAGCTGAATGCAAGTTTTGCAGGTGCTTTTTTAGCGTTGTTCACGGCGTAAGGTCGGACATTTTACAGCACATTGCTATGAACAGGCATAAATTAATTGTATCTACTATAGTATCTGTGGCAGGACGTTTCACAACAATTGATAGTTATTTACTAAAAAATAATTCCAAAGAAGGATCCAACGTTATTGTAGCTGATGTTTCTATGGTCTTCCATGCTATGAAACATCATCACTCCTTTAACTCTGCTGATTGTATGAGCAAACTGTGGCTAGCTGTCTTCTCTGATTCTAAGATTGCTAGTAGGTATTCTTGTGCTAAGACTAAGTTAACTGTTGTCATTAAAAATGTATTAGACTTCTTTTCAAATGATTTGGCAGATGAGGTGAGTGAGGGGGAGGTAGAAGAGAAAGTGTACGGGGGGGGGGGGGAGGCACTGAGCAAACCAATAGGAAAGTAGGGGGAGCCTAAGCGTTCGAGAGCTCACTCTTTATCGGGACTCGGTAGTGGTAACATTGTATCCGAGTGTGCTGTGTTGCCACGTGCTTATGCCACCGCTGAAATTGTGCAGTTAAAATTGTTTTTATTTCAGTTATAGTATTTTAGTATATAGTATTTTAGTATGTAGTGGCAAAATTCACTTGTTTAAGCACGCATGGTACGTGTGTGATACGATAAAAAATATTTCCATTCGCAAATTCCCTTTAAATGCCCACCAAACGTTACATGTGTTCTGGTGTAGAGTTGGCAGCATCTAGTTTGAGCTTTCTGCTAGGAGGCACTACCCCCACCTCCTGACATCGGAGAGATACAAGTGGTCCCAAGTGCGGCCGAAATCTCGCTCGCCAACTCATTTGAAAACTACCATAGGTGCACACACTGTTAAGCAAGTTGTAAAAGAGAGAACTAACTCACAGTGCTAAGGAATTTCTACTGACACAAGCAACCACAATGCAAAAAAATTTCCCATTATATAGTGGCTCTGTATTTTACTCGTGAAAATGATATACAAGTCAAATTGTTGCTTATGCATTCCTTGGCCAATGAAAAATCCGAAATTATTAGTTTTGCAGAGAAACTTGGCAAAAATTACATCTGACATCATGTGTTACTACAGAGATAACTCAAATACTAATTTTGATAGACGTCTTTAGAAAGGAACAAATAATATTTTCATGGGTCTGCATCTGACGTAGTCTCTACTGATATTGAAGTGACTGTTGTGAACTATTTTCGCATTGTAGCACCTACACTGTGCAAACAGAGAGTCTTAAGGATTTTTGTCATATTTTTGGCGTAGAATATTAATCAATCCTCTCACACTCAAACTTATCCCCTTTCAAAATTGTATGTTCCATATTTTGAAGTCAGAAATTAATGTTACAGTACAGTAATACCCCGCTGTACGTCGGAGATGCATTCCTGAAAAAAGCGACTTATAACGAAACAACGTATAGCGAAACAAATATTCCCATAAGAACTATGATAAAAGTAGGGGTTACGTTCCTGGCGGATATTTTGTGACACATTTGTTTCCCAAATAGTACATATCAATACAGTACATTAGACATACTATGTTACCACTATGTGTTTACCACTCATTGCTACTAGGGTTTAATATACATTTAATCATAACAACGAGTAACCAGTTGCAATAATAAATTCATAAATCACCAAAAATAATTGTGTATAGTGTGATGGAGCACAAAAATTGTTTCTTTACTTAAATGTACACTGATATGCACTTTAGAGTACTTTTCTGCAGATTTCGCAATCCAGAGTATATCCAATATCTCATGAGATATCAACGCAAACGTAAACCGGGATTAAAGAACACACAAAATGATAGAGACAACTGTTCACAAAGCTCTCTTATAACTGACTATCGCTCAGAAAAGGGTTTTTACACATCGTCATTAAAATTGGGATAGTCCCTTTTATCCCCTATGTAACTTGTGAACCACCTAACCCATCGTGATCTCTCAAACACATGGCCAGCAAATGTTTATTCTGAGTATGATTTTAGACGAATTGATAAACACGAAATTAAATTAATTCATATATAAAATAATAATGAACATGAAATTAAAAGCCGAATACAGGGTTTTTATTGTTATAGTTATAATTTATGCACCACAATTGGAATTTCTGAAATTTTGCTTCTAGTATTTCACAAACAACGTATATGCGAAGCAACACAACTTATAACGGAACATGTTCCTTAATTGGTTGGCGACATATATGCGAAACAACGTATAATGGGGTAACGTATAGCGGGGTTTTACTGTATATACAACTTTATATTGTGGTTTTCTTGATATTTTTGTTACTCAAAGTAAAGATTGATACCATAAATAGTTTTAATGCGCAAGAATAGAGATTATTTCAGATTTTTTAAGTATCCTGTATTTGTCCTGTATTTTATTGAAGAATTTGGCTACCTGTCCCGTATCTTCAAAACTGAAATCTGGCAACCTTACTTTTATGCCTCGTAAGTAAGAAACCCGTAAAAAAGCAACGTATTGTCCTAACTTATACTTTGCCTATACCTATACTTACGGTGACCAAACGTCCCGAATTTTTCGGGACAGTCCCGATTTCAAGGATTCTGTCTCGTTGTCTCCATGAACCATCGAAATGTCCTGAAATTCCACTATTTCGGCAAATAGTAACTGTAAGCATTACAATAAAAATATAAGTTCAGAAAATCACCAAAGATTGAGAACCACAAAAGTTGTAGGTTAACAGGCTCAAGAAACATCGCACACGAAAACGCGTGCGTAATATCCCGCATTATGTACTTAAAGCTACGTACGTAGTATCTATGGTTAGATATGTGTGTACAGTAGAGCTCTGCACGGGACTGATTGTCTAGGCCCGGCACATACAAAATCGAACCAGGCCCGGCCCGTACGGCGTCGAAGAAATTGTAGGCCCGGCCGGTGAGACATTACGGAGGACCAGTGTGACTCGCGTAATTTTTAATGCCCGGCCCAGGCCCGTAATTAATTCCAAAGGATCGGCCTGGGTCCGGCCCATGCAGGACCCTATCTCGTACTTAGGCATTTTATAATACAGTGTAGATGCGTTGAAGAAATTGTTGACATTGCTCAATAATTAAGGGAAGTTTATTCTACGCATCTTTAACAACAGTTCCATTTTCTCAAAAACGGCTCTAACGATTTTGATCAAATTTCGTACAGTTGAATTTTTGTCATCAATAATACTACCTCGTTCATATTTATCAAAAAATTAATATAAGACTAGTTTATTCTATCATCTTTGTAAACGTGATTTTCTTAAAAACGGCTACAACGATTTTGATCAAATTTTGTACAGTAACTTGAGTTTACGTCTGCAATAATACTACATATTTTATTTTTCTCAAAGAATACATATATAAGGCTAGTTTATTTTGGGCAACTTTAATAACAATGTGATTTTCTTAAAAACGGTTCATATGATTTTCATCAAATTTCGTATAGTTATTTAAGTTGATGTTTATAACGATTCTACATAGTTCATATTTTTCAGAAGATATGTTAACGACGTATTAGTGTATGAGAAACTTTGTACAATGTATGTTCTACCGATTTTTTTAATGAAAATCCCTTCTAATTCCCTCAAACGTCACATAACGTGATCTCAGGGCTGAAAAAAAGGTCATGAATTCGATGCAGGGTGGAATGCCTAACTGCTAGGGGCGGCGATAATAGCGACCTGGTTGTTATATATTTGGCAGCACACCCCTGGTTTTACCCAATTCCTGCAAGCACCATCTACAAGTGTGTGTGTGTGTATTTTCTTTAGTCACTGAAACTGATCCTGATTTTGAAATATGTTGTAACTGTCTTTCATAAAATCGCTACAACATACATTGTACAGACTTTCTCATATACTAATGCGTCGTTTAGTTATCTTTAGAAAATGAAAATCGTATCAGCCGGTTTTTAGAAAATCCAATTTTTGTTAAAGTTGCCCAAGAATAAACTAGCCTTATATTCATTCACTGAGAAAAATGAAATATGTAGTATTCTTGCAGATGTATACTCAAGTAACTGTACGAGATTTGATCAAAATCGTTATAAGCGTTTTTGAGAAAATCAAATTGTTGTTAAAAATTCGCGGAGTAAACTTCCCTTAATTATTGTGCAATTTCAACCATTTCTTCGTATATTCTGCTCAGTATGATAAAATGCCTAAGTACGAGATTTCATTAATTTTTGCTCTACCGTTTAGGCTGTAGTGCCAGTAACAGACAGACAGACGGCATTGCGAAAACCACATTTTCGGATTCAGCAACACCTAAAACGTATATTTTCGTAAAAAATCTCGAGGTCGAATTTTTTCGCAATAACAATACTTTCTCAATATACTTCATATATGAGAAAGTAAAAGCATACAAATTTCCATGATGTTCACTGGAAAATTATTTCAACTTCAAATAATGCCATACTTGTAGTTTTCAATATCAGCAGGTGTGGTTTTAATTTATAATTTGAGATTCAAATTGTTTCTACTTTCTCATATACGAAGTATATTGAGAAAGTATTGTTATCGTGAAAAAATTCGACCTCGAGACTTTTACGGAAATATATGTTTTAGGTGTCGCTGAATCCGAAAAGGTGGTTTTCGCAATGCCGTCTGTCTGTCTATCTGTCTGTTACTGGCTCCAGGGCCTAAACGGTGTTGTGAATATGATTGAAATCTCATACTTAATTTTATCATACAGAGCAGAGTATATGAAGAATTGGTTGACATTTCTCAATAATTAAGGAAAGTTTATTCTACGAATTTTTAACAACAATTTGATTTTCTCAAAAACGGCGCTTAATGATTTTGATGAAATTTTGTACAGTTACTTGAGTTTATGTCCTCAATAATACTGTATAGTTCATATTTCTCAAAAAATTAATATAAGGCTAGTTTATTCTAGGCAACTTTAACAATAATTAGATTTGCTCTAAAACAGCTCAAAGGATTTTGATCAAATTTCGTAGAATATCTTGAGTATACATCTACAATAACATTTCGTTTCATTTTTCTGAATGAATGAATATAAGGCTAGTTTATTCTTGGGCAACTTTAAGAAAAATTGGATTTTCTAAAAACCAGCTGATACGATTTTCATTTTCTAAAGATAACTAAACGGTGCATTAGTACGTATATGAGAAAGTTTGTACAATGTATGTTGTACCGATTTTATACTAAATACTCAAGAAATTTCCCTAACCTGAAGAAATGAAAAGTTACTTATTTATGTAAAAATATACTTAGTCAAAAGCATTACATAATATGTTGGATAACGAATCTAAAAATTTTTCTTTTATTAAGTTATATTCATCTTCAATTTATCTAAATATAGGTGAAATGGTTCAAGGAAAAGCGAGAACTCTCAAGATATGAATACACTATGACTCATGCAGATGGTGTAATTACTATGGAAATTGTCGACTGTAAACCAGAAGACTCTGGAAAGTACCGCTGTGTGGCTACTAACATCCATGGATCAGATGAAACTAATTGTGTAGTGATTGTTGAAGGTAAGGTTTGATGCAAAGTTTATTTTTTTAATGATAAATATTCTATTTGCTAATAATTACTTTTAAATTATTCCTTTATGATAATTTCTGCTTGAAAATCTAAATAAACATTTTAGTTAGGTAAAAAATGAAGCTGTTAGTCTAGAAGTGTGACATTATACTAATATAAGTAAACACTTCAAAGTTCTGTAGTTATTTCTGCATGGTCTTATAGAGCTTAAAGCTTATATTTGCTTAAATTAGTATAACTTATAGATAGTCAGCCATAGAGACCTTCAAGCATTGGCCCAACATAATCCTTTACAGAAAGGATTCATAGGTTTTAAAAAATCTTTATTTAGAAATTACTCATATTCTTCTTTCGTCTGTAGGATTTGGAGAAACTGCTGAACAAGCTGCTCTTGCTCATAACTTGATGTACTCTGGAGGTAACTCACAAATTAACTAGTATATCCTAAAACATTTCCTGTAGTATTAGTTATTCCATACTTGATTTAAAGCTAATTAATCTTTAATTCTATATGAATTTCTTCTTTTATGCCATCAATTTTTCATTTTATTTTATTATGTACAACTTCATGTCTTTTCTTTTGCTCATCCTCAGCTTTCTATTTCATAGTAATTCGAATGCACTTTTATTTATTATATTGAAATAAGAAATACTCATTCTGTTTATAAGTAGTTCAACCATATAGTAAATGATTCGACAGTTGCATGTATATTTTTGTAAGAACGATTTAGTAACTTTGAGCCCCTGGCAGATCGCAGGTATATTGAGCCTCCTAGTCGTCCTGCTCCACCTCCTTCCATTACTGTGAGGAAGTCCAGTCATACCACTAGCCATCAGAGCGGTTCACAAACATCTAGCTCTCAGTATAACAGCAGCACAAGCAAGTACAGCTCATCCAGCCATCAGTCTACTGCACTGAAGGTAAATGAGAGTGCTAATGTTAAACCCTGAATTAGGATAGTTTTTGCTTTGAGCAAGAAAAGTGATTCATTACCAAAGTTAAATTACATTTTGAGTAATGTATTTGAAAAAGAATTTACAGAAACTAATAATTCAAAATTCCTGAGCAATATTTCTGACCTGGAAAAGCTTGTTAATCTCTCAGATTTATATTATATAGTTATAACTTTCTCAATTATACCCTATATTCCTTTAGTCATCTTCAGTAGCTGAAGCTTTTGAAACATCAGAGAGACGGCCAATTAAGAAATATGGAGGCAAACTTGATGCTGAGAGCCCGTCTCGATCTAGAAGTGCAACAAAAGAGCTCATTTGTAAGAATCATCGTTTATTTGATTAAATTTGGTGGTTACTATTCTTTAAGATAAATGTCTTTCTTTTGATTCTAATAAGTTGTAATTCTTTTAATAATTACCAGTGCCACCAGATGATTCTCTTATGTGCCCACCTTCATTCACGGAAAAGCTCTCTGATTTGACAGTAAAGGACGGAGAGCAACTGAGCCTGAAATGTGTAATTAAGGGTGATCCTGACCCACAAGTAACATGGTTTAAAAATGGCCAGGTAATTTGGTTAAATTAAGTCAATTTTTAGCTTCTCTCTACTCCTGGAAATTTGTATACATTTTACAAAAATCTGTATTGCAGCCTCTTAGCTCGTCTGATGTGGTTGATTTGAAGTACAAAAATGGGGTTGCC
Source organism: Uropetala carovei (assembly GCA_036926305.1). Taxonomy (NCBI): domain Eukaryota; kingdom Metazoa; phylum Arthropoda; class Insecta; order Odonata; family Petaluridae; genus Uropetala; species Uropetala carovei. The sequence continues at coordinate 5,695,369 of JAXCHB010000037.1, read as the reverse complement.
ACTCTTCTGATCAATGAAGTCTTCCCTGAAGATGAGGGTGAATATGTTTGCAAAGCAACAAACACTAAAGGCACAACTGAAACAACTTGCCACTTGAAAGTGATACGTAAGTTTTGGAGCTTATTAATTCTATCACAAATAAACTGCATTATTAATTTTGTTTTGTAGAAATTTAATGATTTTTTTTTATTTATAAAAACTAGAGATGCACTGAATATGGATTTTGACTGAATGCCGAATAGTAAAATAAACATTCAACCAATGCCGAATACCACTGTCTTTTACTTTTAAATTACAAAAATAAATCTGAAATGTTATCAACTAAACTTTTTATTTATTTAATTGTTATTGCAATCTTATGCTGCCAGTATCAGTAGTCAAATTTAAATGTTTTATATTATGGTGCAGAAGCAACAATTGTCTGCCACCAGATTGCCTCTGCACTCACTGTGCTGGACACATTGTCACTGGCTTTCCTTCTGCATCTCTGCCTTCATGGCATGCACACCAATGTCAGTATCAGGTCTGTGAGTCCTGTTATACTGATATTGTTATCTGCGAAGTACAGGATGATGGCTTTCTCTTGTTCAAGTAGCCTTTTTAACATGGAGTAGCTGGTATTTCACTTAGTTTGAATATCTTGTATAAGCACATGATGAAGCAGTTCTAACCTCTCTTCTATCTGGTATAGTTTGTCTTTTTCAGGGAAGGAATAATGAAAGTGGCTCACAATCTTTCTTATTTGTGATTCCTATATCACTCACTGCCTTTACCATGATTGTTCCATTGTTAATGACGATTGTGTGACATTTTTCTTCCATGATGTTCCATTCTATGACTATTTCTTTTATTGTGCTGGTTATTCTGTTAGTCGTGTGTTACCCAGAGAGCTCTCAGCAAGCCAATAAAAGAGAAACATGATTTAACTCATTTTCAAATTTAAGAATCACTTCAAGTTGTTACTGCATGTCCAAATATCTTCTGTGCAAGGTAAAGCATTAGCACCTTTAATGTTATCGCCAACTTATTTTGTGCACAGCACAATGTTCATAAGGTAAAAGTTTTTCTGTGACATGTTCTCTGAAAGCAATTTTGAATCTAGGATTCATGGCCTGAGCAAATTTCAAATGGTTAGATATGTGTGTACAGTAGAGCTCTGCACGGGACTGATTGTCTAGGCCCGGCACATACAAAATCGAACCAGGCCTGGCCCGTACGGCGTCGAAGAAATTGTAGGCTCGGCCAGTGAGACATTACGGAGGACCAGTGTGACTCGCATAATTTTTAATGCCCGGCCCAGGCCCGTAATTAATTCCAAAGGATCGGCCTGGGTCCGGCCCATGCAGGACCCTATTTGACGTCACGGATGGTGCGGAGCAGAGCGACGATTGGAAGCGAACTTTATAGTCTTTCTAGTCATAAAGCCGTTGAGCGCTGTGCTGCATGCACTCGTGCCAACAAAGCAAAGTTGATCGATTGCAATACCAAGTGATTACAACAGAAAACTTTTCAATATTACTTTTATTTTGCCTGTAGTTCAGAGTTGTTTGAAGTGTATTCAAAATTATTTAATTATAAAATTTTATTCTACTGTAAACAAGTGCAAAGGGCAAGAAAAGAAAGTGTACTTTTAATGTGGCTTTGCAAAGGGTATTCCTTTTACTTTCTCATATACGAAGTATATTGAGAAAGTATTGCTATCGCGAAAAAATTCGACCTCGAGATTTTTACGGAAATATACGTTTTAGGTGTCGCTGAATCCGAAAAAGTTCTTTTCCCAATGCCATCTGTCTGTCTGTTACTGGCTCTGGAGTCCAAACGGTAGAGCAAAAATGTATGAAACCTCGTACTTAGGCAATTTATCACACCGAGCTGAGTATAGGAGGAAATGGCTGATATTGCTCAATAATTAAGGGAAGTTTATTCTACGCATTTTTAACAACAATGTCATTTTCGCAAAAGCGGCTCTAACGATTTTTATCAAATTTCGTACAGTTACTTGAGTTTACGTCTTCAATAATACTATATAGTTCATATTTCTCTAAAAAATAATATAAGGCTAGTTTATTCTAGGCAACTTTAGCAGCAATTTGATTTTCTCAAAAACGGCTCTAACGATTTTGATAAAATTTCGTACAGTTACTTGAGTATACGTCTCCAATAATGCTACGTATCTCATTTTTCTCTATAAGTGAATATAAGGCTAGTCTATTCTGGTGGAACTTTAACAACAATTTGATTTTCTACAAAACACCACATACGATTTTTATCAAATTTCGTATAGTTATTTTAGTTGCTGTTTATAACGATTCTACATGGTTCATATTTTTCTAAAGATAACTAAATGACGCATTCGTATATGAGAAAATTTTTACGTTTTTTGTACCGATTTTTACTTTCTCATATACGAAATATATTGAGAAAGTATAGTAATCGCCGAAAAAATTCGACCTCGAGATTTTGACGGAAATATGCGATATAGGTGTCCCCGAACCGAAAAAGTGGTATTTGCAATGCCGTATGTCTGTTACTGGCTCTAGAGCCTAAATGGTAGAGCGAAAATAAATTAAATCTCGTACTTGGGAATTTTATCACACTGATCAGAGTATACGAAGAAATGGTTGACATTGCTCAATAATTAAGGGAAGTTCATTCTACGCATTTTTAACAACAATTTGATTTTCTCAAAAACGGCTTTAACGATTTTGATCAAATTTCGTACAGTTACTTGGATTTACGTCTTCAATAATACCAAATAGTTCAATGACTGAAAATGGTTGGAAATCTGTTGTAATCATTCCAGAAATCTTCCTGTGTAAGCAATGATCCTAATGTTGTTTATTTATGAACTCGTGTAATTGCCCGTCAGATATGACGGGTATTCGTGAATTAAGTATTACGTTAAAATAAAATAAAAATTAATTACACCTACTTTTATGTGCACTAAAACATAAAAAATAAATATAAATCCACATACCGGAATGCACCAGAAAGTAATAAGCCTTAGAACTGTTATGGGTCAACATCAATATTCCTAAATTATTCCTAAGGAACTATTTTCAAATGTTTCAATATAAGCAGATAACCCATTTAACATGGAACCTATTAAAGATGCAGTTCAAAATATCAAGAAAACTTTTTGAAATTAACTAAATATACTATTTTTGCCCAATCTGATATTTGTTAATTACTTAGATTTAATAACTTTCACATTATTATACATTGTATAAATGTACTTTCTACAGTATTCATTAATGAGAAAGATAAGATACTTTTTCTGTTTACTGTTTTATCCAAATATATACTGTATTAATAAATTAATTTGCTGTAGTTCAATGAACAATACTATTGGAGATCCTTATTGTCAAAAAAATAAACTAATTGTATATCGTGGAAACCATTACATAAACAAACATAAGTGTTTATTATATAATTCCCGTCGTTTTCACAGAAAGAAAGATAAGTGAAATTATGTTACTATAAAATTAATTTAATGTGTGAAGTGCAGTGATTATCGAAACTGAGATGTGGTATCGTGTAATCAGATCAACAACCACTTTACATAAAGATCTACATGAATTTTATAATACTACATAGGGTTATTTTGAGAACCATTTAACCGATATCAACCAAATTTAATATTAAGAAGTATAAATATGATCTGTACGTCATTTGCAATTTTGTTTCCAATCTAATAATTATAACGACAACTTGTTTATCGTCACGTACTTCTGATAGCAAGGTTATTTTTTAAAATATTTGTTATTTTTTTCATAGGTAGGTATGATATTTACATTAACAAATAAATGTGCCACTCGAATATTAACAACTACCAAAAATGTATTGCTATAGAATGCGTTCATTATTAGCTAACTGACAAAACATATTTTCAAGTGGTCTAATTAAATTTCGCTGTTAGCCATCTTGCGTTCCTTACAGAACAACGTATTTATATTATATAATACCACATTCTTTGAATGAAACTTAGATCAGGATTAAAAATGCAGTTCATAAAATCACAGAACAGCCAATGGAGAACAATTTTAACAGGTTGGAAACCAGATTGAACAGTATGTCGTAAGGATAGCAGTTATGTTGAAACCAAGATATTTGAATTGTATTGCTTCAAAAACTCAATGTACAGGGTGTTTCAAAAGTCTGGAACCATGGGGAAAATTAAACGGTATACTTTAATTCATTTATCATTCAAATTGGTTATCATTAACATCCATACACACCTGATCCACCTTTTCTTGATTGGTATAGAGAGCTATCAGTGTATTTTAATTCCTGAAATATGTAAATAGACATTAGAGAGCTGCTTGTTTAGCAGTATGAAGCTGTTGTGTACAGTTCATGTGGTTCCAGACTTTTGATACACCTTATATTATGCTTTTATTTGCAATTTTCAGCTTGCTCCTGTCATTCATTATCCAAAGTTTTTAAGGTTTAAATTTGCACAAGCACTTTATAAGCATTCTTTATATTGTTAAATAAATAATACCTATTCCATATTTTCCCTTTGTTTAAAAATAAAATGTAAAAATATAGATATAATTTGGATTTGAACAACATTTGGTTATTCAGCCTTGAAAAGTAGATAGTAGTATAGTAGATATTGGCCGAATGCCGAAGTCAAACTTCGGTGCATCTCTAATGAAAACATTGATGTGCAAATATTTTCTGTATTAACATTAATATTCTTTAATAGTTATTTTCAGCAATTTATAAAAAATACACATTTCTTTTCTGTAGCAATGGATGCAGCTGCTGGTGTTGTCAAGGGAAAAGGTGGAGACCTTCCCCCTAAAATTGTTAGTCACTTGACTTCAATGTTTGTTAAAGATGGGGAACCAGTAACACTCTCATGTAGAATCATAGGTATGTTTATTTTCCTTTTGTAGTTTAAATGCCGTTACTATATGTATCAAGCAACATTGGGTCAGTAAAGTCAACATAATTATTTAAAAATTGGAGGTTATACCTACTTAACCCTCATTGTGGCAAGGTTATTTAGGTACTAGAGATTCCAACGGTATTTTGATTTTTGTATTGCCAAAAAATCAGTTGTTTGCAAGTTGTTTTGCAAAATGTTTTGAAGCTTTAAGTACAAATTTCAATAGGAATAATTTTTTGCTTATCTAGTACCTATATTTGTTAGTAACAAAAATTGTATGTGTCCAATACATGACCTTCTCCATACAATGAAATTAATAAGATTGCAATAATACTTACAAGTTACTCTCAACATACTTTTTAAGCACTCTAAATATTAATAAATCTTTGAGTAACTTTTATTGAAAAAACAATTTGTAAACAAAATATTTATCCATTGCTATGGATAACAAAATGTTGATGTGTGTTTAAAATAAACTTTGGCATCACCGGGATTGCTGTCAATATTTACAGGAAAATTTGTTTACAGAATGTGATATGGGATCTTACTTTTGCAGGATTTTTGAAACCTAATACCTATAAATAAATAAATAAAGCACTATAAAAAAGGGATCATTAGCATAGAAATAATGAATATCAATGAAAGGAATTGTATTTTTAGTATGCACTTACCACATTACCTTTTTTTGTTTTGTTTTTCCCAGATAAAACAAATTACTGCGCTTCCTTTGTCCACACCTTGGGTACGGTCACAATTTAAAAAATGATCCTGCACAGTCACGCACAATAAAATATGAACCACATTCATACTCTCCATGCTATTCACCCTGATAATAAAGACATTTATCTATCTATCTATACTACATACTCTGGATGCTTCAAGTTACAGTGTTAATGGTTGGTTGTTTTGTGGCAATAAAATAAGGAACCTTACTTTTCAACTTTTCCTTGTACTATGGTTATCTGAGCTGGTCTTAAAAATGTATTAGAGACTCAAATCAACTATAGAGGCGCTGCAATCAGTGACGTCATTTTGCAATATGGCGGACGCATTGGTGTTAAGGTTTGCGTAGTTAAAGGTGTTAAACGTGTGTTTCTGTGTTTGATATCATTCGTCATTATCATTAATTGTGAAGAACAATGAGGGGGAAATTATCACTCTCGTTTGGAGAGATGGTGAATTTCTTAGGAGGAAACCCTGGCTCAAGAAATATTATTGAAGGGGAATGCGTTCTTAAAACTGGACTTGTGGACAGCAGAGGGAAGAAGGAGAGTGTTGTATCTACCGTATTTGACCGAATATAGCCCCCCTGTTTTTGACCAAAAGTGAAGTGCAAAAGTTGAGGGGGGGGCTATTTTCGGGCACTAAAAATTAGGTGGGTACAAACAAGTGTGCAAAGCTTCAATAACGATGAATTTCATTCGAGTCAGTAAGTGTTTCTATCCATTGTAAGACTAAACTACTCGGGTTGCGAATATTTATTTGCAAGGCTGATTGACGTCACCATATAGGAAGGATATTTCAATTACCTGATCGCTCTCATTATCGTCAAATTGCAAGTTTTATCGTATTTGCTCGTGTAAGCCGCGCCCCCGTGTATCCTGCGCATCCCGGTTTTTGGGCCAGCTCTAGGGAAAAAAATTTATTTGAGCCGAGAAAGGGTTTTTTAAATCACCAATTCCTATTTCTCAAAAATGCTACGCTCAAGTTAAGCATCTTCACACTCCTACGTGACGAATTTATTTGGTGATCTCTTTATATCGGTACTAGCAGAAATCTCCTCGGTAGTCCTCTTTTGTTAAACACTTAACTGTTTTTGTCGTCATATTGGTCATGTTCGGCAGAAATCGCTCCGGTAGCGATCATTCTGCTGTACGTAATTTTCCAGCCATATGGTCACTGATCCCTACCGTAGCGGTCGTCATATTTTGGCGAACTAAAATTATGATCAGTGATCATTCAATGATCACCACAGTGGCTATGACTTTCATAGACGTATCACAGAATAAAGGAATCATACCATATCTGAACACGGTAGGCGTCGTCTGCCGTGAGAACAAAACCCCCACCAACTCAAACTGGTAGCGCATGCGCCGTGGCCTCCGTGACGATTGCAGCAGAAAGCCGTCGAGTTTGGGGAGCACCCGTTTAAACTTAAAACTCATTAAAAATTTTTATACAATGAATGAAAATGACTAAATACACCGAAATTTAGAAATAGAATAACAGATGCGGCATGGGTGCTAGCTTAACGTATATTTGTTTACTGACACGACATTTTGGGAAAAAAGGTGAGCGGCAAATAAAAAATTCGTGTAAGACACGCACTCCCTTTTTTCGCTGGCGTTTTGGGAAAAAAGGTGCGCAACTTACACGAGCAAATACGGTAATACCAATAAAATTAATCTTACCCGAGAATGGACTAATTGTCTGGCTAAGCTCGAATTGTTAATTACACAAACGAAAGATAGATTAGCATTGCGCATCGAAATATGAGCAAAGTGCGAATTTGTATTGCTGCATAAATTGGTATGTTATTTCGACTTTTTAAAGTTTATTTTTACTCCCTAAAAATGTATTTTTGTTAATTTCCTTGTCAAATCTCTCTTTCGTTAGTATACCCTCTGAATTCTGAGGTACAAATCTGAAAACCTTAAAATTCGAATTAGCATGGCGTTTTATCACTCGCTAATTGGTACTTTTTTATTAAATGAGGGCAAGTTTGATATTTCTTCAAATTATACAGCATGTTTCATGACATTAAAGTCCTAAAAATGATCATGTCCTTTCAGGGTATTAAAATATTTTCTAGATTTGTGTGAGAAAAATGGGTAGGGGGGCTATATTCGGAGGGGGGCTATATTCGGTCAAATACGGTATTTTGGGACTAGTTCTTCAAACCAGCGGTATCATTATTATTATTATCAAGCAAAACGCTGCAATTGGGAGCAGGTCCCGGTGGCAGCGGTCCACATCTCATACACCAAATGAAGCACCTCATAATACAACAACATTACATTTAAGTGCCAACTTACTAAAAGCACGTTTTCACACAATAGGATTTAGAATTAAATAATAAAATTAACATTTAAAATGGGATACATTGCAATTTCCCATGCAAACTCTTCAATTACAATTTCCCTGAAAAGTATAGCTTAATTAAAAAATAATAATAATTAGTATGAAAATATTAAATAGATCCGTCCTGATGGCAACGTCGTCATGACACGAATATGTGTGTAACATATTGAGAGGGGAGCGCACACATTCCCTGCCTGTTATTTACCCAGGGACGGGAGGGAACCCCTCAGAAAGCCTCCCGTAGGCAGGATTTACAATACAGTTACAACATATACTACTATTTAAAAATTATAGCATTTCATACATTTGAAAAAATTTCAGATAATTTTTTGCATTTGTTCTCTTTTTCTATTGTGAACTTCTGGCTACCCTATTTATATTATAAATTAATTCATACGTTGTATTAATAAATACATTAAAATTACATATGAAATTAAATAATACGTATTTAGGTACCGAAGAACGGCTGCAATGTGTTTACATTTTTCCGACAGTCCAGCCTTGCAACTGCACATCATCTTCACCAAGCAGATGCTACAGTCTTCTAATATCTTCACCTCCCCAATAATTTGTATCAGGAAAGAGCCGCTACAAATTACTGGAGAGGTGAAGATATTAGAAGATTGTAGCATCTGCTTGGTGAAGATGATGTGCAGTTGCAAGGCTGGACTGTTGGAAAAATGTAAACACATTGCAGCCGTTCTTCGGTACCTAAATATGTGAGTATTATTTAATTTCATATGTAATTTTAATATATTTATTAATGCAATGTCTGAATAAATTTATAATATAAATAGGGTTGCCAGAAGTTCACAATAGAAAAAGAGAACAAATGCAAAAAAAATATTTAAAAAAGAAACTGACATAAATTATCGGCGGTTTGTTGTATTTTGTACTTTCAGAACATAATATTTTTACTTCGCATGCAGGTGTAGCGACGCAGAAAGCGGATCGCTAGTACACCTGACAGAAGCCTATTATTACAATTGATATGTTTTACACTCAATTAAATGTTAATAAATAATATTGTCATAAAACAATTCAAATTTGTTTGTTGATTTTTATTTAAATATGAAATGAAGAGAGCACACAAACATGTTCTTGGTTATCGGCTTCTCAATCTTCAACAGCCTTATCCAAGCCTTCCTTCGGTCGCACCTTTCTCGTATGTTCCATTTATTTGTCAAAAAAATGAATTCGCCTTCCCGAGGAAAACTATGTAACCGGAGATCAGGGTTCGACCAGGCTTTCGACGAACATTGTGGAACACAACAGTTTCGCTTCGCCGAAGTTTTTCTCGGTGAGAATTTCACCCCGGTCTATTCCATAATTATTTCCTTTAGCAAATAAGCTAACTGTACCACACAATGATACTGATGAAGTTCTTAAAAGGACTATAAGTCGTGTGAATGAAGGATGAAAGTAAATGAACAAGATATGAAAAGAATGGAGGTGAAGAAATGAACAGAATGAAGAAATGGTTTTGATGAGGAGTTCTCAAAAGAACTGTTCTGAATTGATGAATAGTGAATGAAATGAATGATAGTTATGAAAGGAACTGATTAAATAATATGAAAATGGTGAAAAGAACTGATTGAACGTTGATAACGCAGTAAGTAATTTCTACACACGTTGTGAGACTACGCTTACCAATGCAATGTAAATATGCCTCATTCAGGCTTGACACCAAAGCGCTAGTTACGACTTTCGCCACCAGTTGGCGTATTCCTTTGCTGGAATCGCGAATTCACAACAGTATTTCATTTGCTTTAAGATTAGTGAAAAAAGTATCAGTAATTGATACAGCCTGATAGGTTATTGTAGTTGGTTAGAATAATTTTTATTATGAAAAATATTATGACATTTACTGTCTATAGCAGCGGTTCCCAAACTATGGTATGTGTACCACTAGTGGTATGCGAAGCTTCTGCCAGTGGTATGTGAGTTTAGCATCAGCATTCAGTACATTCATACTTACCTAGTATGTACTATGTGGTACGAAGAAATTTTGTCATGTTTTCAGTGGTTTGCAAAAAATAAGTCTGGGAACCACTGGTCTATAGAGCTAAATGAATTTTGATGTTGAAACAATGAAAAATTATAAAAATATCACTCCTATAGTACAGTATCTAGTGCTTTTTTTTAAAAGAAAATACAATTTAGTGTTAATTTCATTAAACCTAACCATGTCTTGTAAGAGATCAAATGAAAGTAATAATGCTGGAAATTAATGTAATTGTAAGCAAAAGCATAAAACACTATGAATTCAGGAAAAAGTGCAATTATTAAAGAAACTCGGCCAAGGTTCATTGGTGTGACAGCTTTGTTCCATGTACCATGTTGGAACAACAACAGTATATGGCATTAAGAAGCAAAAGGAAGAAATACTTGCATTTTATGCTGAGAGTGACTCCAAGAAGAAAATGAAAACAAAAAGAACAATGAAAGAAGGTAAAAGTAGTGATTGGGAACACACATACTTATGCAGTGGTTTCTTCTATGGGGTAGCGAAGGCCTAAGTATCAACAGGCAAATGTTGATTGAACAAGCCAAAATTTTTCATGCTGAGCTTAACCTTTCAAATGACTACCAGTACACAAATATTGTTTTGTGGAAATACAGGTACCCATTCCGGATGTATCACTACAATGAATTAATTTGGCAATCTTCAAAACTGTTGTATACATTTTTGTGTGTACTTAACAGTACAGCAATAAAATTTCACTTTAAATTATTAGTCTGATGATTTATATTAAATATCTATCCGCTGGTACTCTTATGATATACCCCACCCCCAGAATACTCCATTGTTTTTAATTTGAAATTATATGTGGTCCAGAACAGCCCAGATCCCAAGCTTTTCGAATTAGCGATGCTTGACTGTATTTGATTGGTTCATTTTCGAAATAAAACTTTTCCATGCATAGTAAAATAATTTCTTTAGGGAAAATGGTAATCATTTCCTTTTGAACTAAAAATTTAAAGAGACCTAATCATCAGAAATAAATTTAACACTGTAATTTTACACTATTTTATTATAAGCTTATGACCATTGTTTCGACAAATTTTTTTCTGATCATGGGAGTATTCCACAAAATCGCAGCTAAAACAGACTTAATCATATTTAAAATTTTATGCTACAGGAGCTAAGAAATTTGATGTCATATGGCTTCACAACAACAAGGAAATCAAGCCTAGCAAAGACTTCCAGTACGACAATGAGGCAAATATTTACAAGCTCAACATTGCTGAAATATTCCCTGAAGATGCAGGTACTTACACCTGTGAGGCATTCAATGATGCTGGTGAATCCTTCAGCAGCTGTACACTAAATGTTCTTGGTATGTGATTGTTGTTATCCTAGTCTGCCATCTAAATAACCACCTTAATCTTAATTCGGTAGAAATAATGCATTAAATTTTCTCATTTTAGTACCAAATGAAGAGCCGAAGAGCCCAGTTTTTAAAACATTCCCCCAATCTGCCACTGTGCAAGAGGGAGAAAGTGCAAAATTTGAGTGTGAGATAGAGAAGGTGCCATTGAAAGGTAAACATCATTCATCCCATTGATAAAATAATAAACCAATCTTCTCTCACAGCAGAGCGTAGCTGAAATTGCATGGTTTATTCTATTGATTTCACATATTGGAATAATAAGGTAATGGACATGACTTTTCTTTGGATTCAGTGATGTGGTTGAAAGATGGGAAACCTGTTGACGAGGAAAGCTCAAAGTATAAGTTCACAATGGATGGGAAGAAGAAATTCAAGTTTGAAATCACCAACTGCTCTGCCACTGATGTGGGGCAATATACCACTAAAGCCATTGGAAAGAAAGGAGAGACAATGGCAGCCTTTGCCCTGAATGTTAGCACTTCAGGTGACCAATGAGGGTTGTACAAAATCTTTCCTTAATAAAGGTATGTTTTCTACCTGATAAATGGTTTTCTTTGAAGAAATATCTGAGTTTGAGTTGATATATTCAAACTTGAATAACTTGAGTCTCAAAATGTAAAAAGTTGAATTGCACAGCAATGGCACAACATATTGGAAGAAATTATTTCTTCTTTGATTTTTCAAAATCTCTAATTATGTACATTTTATTTCATGAGATAATAATTGCATTTCAGGTATTTGAAAAAAAAGAAGTGGCTTCCTGACTGCTTAAATTAAAATGAATATTGTACAGAGCAGAAGCAATTAAATAAACCAAGTCAGGGTATTCTGTAAAATTGTGATGTATAAATATTCACGAATGTATGTTTTATCTTTCAATATTTTCATCTCTATATTCAGTTGCATATTTAGACTCTTTGATTCTTTAATAATAGCATTCTCATGGTAAATACTCATGGGTGGCAATTGTTAAACAATAGCATCCTCAGCAGTAACAATAAAAACTTTGACCAAGATCTAAATTGTCATGAGTGATGTATTTTTAATGCAGAATGCCTCTCAAAAAATTGTTTATCTTGCTAAGAGTCCTATATATAAGTTGGGATATGAAATATGTAACCATTAATATAATTGCAATGTATGTCATTCATTCATGAATGTTGCTTAGTCAAAATTATTTTAAAATAAATTGTGCTGTTTTACCTAAATTTTTGTCATACAATATATGGTCTTGAAGATATGTATTTTGCAGCATTGCAGGTGAATTTTAATTTATTATCCATATTAATTTATTCAAGTTACTTTTTCTCATGCATCCATTATCTTTATAAGATCAATGCAAAGAAGTTTCTGAGTAGATTTTGGTGATTAAATGCATCATATTGACACCCTGCATCATATATATCTTTTTTAATCACTCTTGAATTTAAAAATTGGTCTTTGTATCTTTTTAAATGTATAATAAGACATTTTCAACATCTTTTATGCATAAATGACTGATAATAAATATTACAGTGCTATATCGGTGTTTTTTAATTTCTCTGTTAGCTTTTATGCATGTAGTATGGCCAAAAGAGAGGAAATCAAACCAATTCCCCAGCATAAATCTCTTATTACATACTAGTAAGCAGAGGATATACTAAAATATACACACAACCCAAAATATCATATGCTGAAGCTGTTAAACATAATCCCCATATATAATTTGTTTGGTGACATTCAGGGACATAACTACGATTTTGGGGCTCCCACCCAAGTCAAGTTTTTGGAGCCCCCATTTAATTAAAAAATTATGAAATTATTATATCATTTTGATTTTTATTGACTTTGATTGTGGTTAAAATTAACGAATGTTGATGTTTTTCAACGTTATTTACAACCCGAAAGCTTACTAAATCCCATTCAGAGAAAGAATATTGAATGCACAAACCAAAGATTTTGGGTTAAACTCCCAGAAGTGGTGATCCTAGTCACGCACAAAGGCTGAAACACTTCAAACTCCAGTCATCTACATAGGGGACCTCCCTAACGCGGATTAGACATGTTTTCTCGTGGTGCCTTCTGAGTAAACATTAAAATGATAAGACCAAACAAGTCCAAACACTCGATATGGGTATTTTTCTTTTCATTTCAACTGATAAAGTCTCTCATTCACTATAAGGATATTACAACTACGAATACCTTGCAGCAGATGACAGGAAAATTTTAAGTATTTTTGTGGGGACCCAAAACTCTTGTGGCCCCCATGCACTGCGTGAGCTTGTGCCCTCAAGTTATGCACCTGATGACATTGTGATGTTTTAAGATGCTCTATGGAGTTAGATAGGAAAATAAGGAAATCTGCCCATAACTAAAAAGCTTTTCAATCTTTTTCTATCAGTCTTTCAGGAATCACTTGGATTTTCAATTTTAAACTGCTAGCCGTGTACATAGTAGTCCTCGCTTTGACTCCAAGAGCATATCTTCCCTCCATTTGAATAACATGATCAGAGCTGAAACAAAGCAAGCAAGCTTTTCTTCTTTATCATTTTAAATAGTATCTTAAAAATGAGATATCAATGCGAGGTTTCTGCAGTTATCTCATCTCTTCATTGCTCCAGTCAATTTGTTAAGATACATACCTATATAGGACAAGTCAAAAAGTATACATATCTAATACATACATATCTATAATATGATGCATCTGACCTATAATATATAGACACTTCTGACATAGGATATAGGTACGGTGACCAAGCGTCCCGAATTTTTTGGGACAGCCCTGATTTCAAGGATTCTGTCCCATTGTCCTCATAAACCATCGAAATGTCCCAAAATTCCAATATTTTGGCAAATAGCAACTGAATAAAGCAAGTCAGTAAGCATTACAATAAAAATATAAGTTCAGAAAGTCGCTAAAGATTGAGATCCACAAAAGATGTAGAATCACAGGCTCAAGAAACAGCATACGAAAATGCACGCATAATATCCCACATTATGTACCTATAGCTACATATATAGTATGTATGCATAAGTATGTGTGTAGGGCACGGGTGGAGCAGAGCGATGATTGGAAGCAAAGTTTCTAGTCTTTTTAATCATAAAGCCTGTGAATACTGTGCTTGCAATCAAAGATGATAAGCAAATCATAAATGAATCACGTAAACCAATTATGGGTACCACTTGACTGATGACAAAAAATGAACTTTCCGTCATATCTTGTAAAGTAATGGTCATATCAAAATAGTTTTCAAATAAAACTTGTAGAACTAGTACAGTAGAGTGTTTCTTTTCCTATACATTTATATGGTAGGAGTAGCCGTTATCAAGAAAATCAAACAACAATGTCTTAATCTGAGTTGAAATTTCTTGCATGGTTACTTCTTCGTTGTTGCTAACATAAACAATCTCACAGAAATACTTTTAATTTCCTTGTGTGTGCATGCAATAGTTTTAAGTAGGAAGAAGATGGATTATTTATGAAGAAGAAAATAACTATAAATCGATATTGCCCTTACATACACACATATCATTTCTTTCAAATATTCCATCATTCCTAACTTGTTAAAGAAATGTAACAATCTACATACAACATTTTGCACTAAATGCAGTAGTGAGATAAATGTTGCTCACAGTGGGAAATTTGACATCAATCAAAGAAACATCAGTTAGCTGTCAGCTCTGTAGCTTCCAGTGCTTCAATGAAGAAATTATTTTATACAAGTTTGTTCTGTCAAAATGGAGATTGTGCCAAAGAAGCGGTAATTGCATATCACACCATAAAATAATAAGGCAGTAAAGCAATTGTGAAAAACTTTCTTGCTCCAGAAGCTCAACAGGAATTGTGTCGTACTTCATGTTTCACTGGTATGATAGCCTAGCAAATAACCCATGAAACATGAACATTAAAACAAAAAATTGTCAGAAATTGTATGTTGAATCTTACTTACAATTGAGGTTTTCTCCAATAGAGTCAACGATTGACTTTATGTTTTGCAAAACAGGCACACTGAGCTCAATAAGGGTTATTTATTATCTGTAAAATCATTCATTTTTAAATAAGTGTATTTTTTGTAACACTTGTCATATTCTTTTATAAACCTCTTTATAATCAATTGATTGATTTGAGTACTAAGGGGTATGGGGCCAAAAAAGTTGGGGAAACCCTGATACAGATCATAATAATAGAACGTAATTAAACTCAAGATGAAAGGAAAAGAAAACTTAACAGAGGAGCACAAACTCACTGGAGATCTTGCCAAATGGAATTTATGCTAAACCTAGGAGAAGAGAAATGGAAAAGGATAGACAGAAAAGTCTGAACAATCAGAAAATACAAAAAGTGAGGCATAGAGCTAATGAGTCACCAGAAGCAGCAGTAAATACATTGACAATCAACAGTTTTATAGATGCAAGAAAATGAGCAAGTGAAAGTTCATTACAATCTGAATAGTGATTATTATTGATTAGGTTATTTATATTTATGTAACAAACACTTATAGATTCTTCTATATAAATAAAATTGTAACCTCTCTCTGTACATTTGTTTTTTGTTGGGGTTTTACTTTTTTGGTATGTTTTGCATCACAAGAAAACGTTTGAACCGGTTTGCAGAATTGTTGTCTGTCTGTCTTTCTGTCTGTCTGTTTGTTTGTTACCGCATCACACAAAAACGGCTGGTTGAATTTTTATGAAACTTGCAGCATATCTTTAGACTGGTCCAGCTTAAAATATAGGCTATGTGGTGTATCTCAAAAAAATTTTAAATGGGCATTTGGGAGGCATCGATTTGGTTTTTCGACGATAACTCTCAAGTAAATTAACTTAGGAAGTTCAAATTTGATATTTGTCACTTTCAATACAAGTATAAGATAATCCCCATATATTTATGAAAGTTTGTTTGTTTGTGCATCCATACATTTCCACACTGTTAAAGCTAGAATAATCAAACTTTCAACAAATACTTTCTTCACAAATAGGAAGGTCGTAGGCTACTTTTTGATCCCAAATGTTTTATATTAATTGTACAAAAAGTAAAATATCTTTGTATGCTAATATAGTGCCATCTAGAGATGGGTCAGAAAGAACGGGACAGTTCTTTTCGAACTGTTCTGATGCCCAAACTGTTAAATAAAATAACTGTTCTCATAAACTTCCTGTTCTCAAAGAACAGGTAACTCTACAACTTATACACAGTGAGAAAGGTGGGAAACGACTACTTCCTTATCCGTAATTGGACGGCGGGCACTGATTAAACTACGTGTATTTTCCCAAATCCTACTATTGATTTGAATCAAATTTGGTATGATTGTGGAGGGCTCCCAGAAATAATTCATACGTGTTTCTCTCTGTCTGCGTTATTCAAAACGGCGGCCGAGTGAATTCTTAAATACCATGTATCATCTAGAATTTCGATCAGATTTGAACCAAATTTCCCCCGGCAATGCCAGGTATTTCTGCTAGTTATTTAGTATATTTAACGAACAAATCTTCATTAACATACATATTTGCCAAACAACTTTTATATGCCCATGAATATTGCTACCTTCTGGAACATTCAATTTTGTGGATTTTATATTTATTTTTTGTTTTAGTGCACATAAAAGTTGTTGTCATTCATTTTTATTTTATTTTAACATAATACTTAGGCATATCCGTCATATTTTACAGGCAATTACGCTATACTGCGTTTCCAGAGATCGTACGGGTGGGGCATGTCTACCGTTAGATTCGTAGGGTGACGGGGAGAAAGTGTCAGCCAATAAGAAGTCTTAAATTTCCCACGCCTTTCAAAAATTCTTGACGAGCGCTGTTGACACGATTGCTCTCTTCTCTCGGTCAGTTCTTCTGCAACACTTGTGCTTCGTGTTTCCGTAGTAGTTTTTTTGGCGAATATTTTGAGTAGTTTGATTTATATATTTTCTTTTTTCATTAATAGTGTCCGTAGTTTCATATTATTTATATATTTTACCGATTATTTTTCATTCCATTTATTTTAATTATTCCATTTATAGTATAGTTATTAACTTTTAATACTTAACTCTTTCAATTTTATTTTAACCATTTCATTTTTTAGTATACCGTATATACTCGTGTATAGTACGAGTTTTTACGACCAAATTTTTATTGCAGAAATTGGGGATCGTACTATACAAGAGTAATGCATTTGAGGATTTAAAATTCATGTATCTTCACGGGCAATTTCGGTGAAGTTATGCCACCCGCACGCATTCTAATGGTAGGCTAACCTTAGCAGTGAGGTCCTTTATCGTTGTTATATTGCTTCGTGAAAAGTAGAATCTTTTTCATATATACAGCTTCAAATTCACAAATACTTGATATAAGTGACGATTTACGGGCACTTCCTTTCTTGAATTTTATGTATGTACATCTTTGTTTGCGTCTTTTTACAAGGGATGGATTGGAACGAGTTGGACTAAAAGTATCGTAGACGGCGTAATTTTATGGAATTTCGACATCTTGGAAAAAAGAAATTACTTTGTATTATTCAACAGTGTTTATTGTTTCTTCAATCACACACTGATCGGTTTCCACTACAAAGTCATTCTAAAGGTGTTACGTCGGTTAATAACACCTTTAGAATGATTTTGTAGTGGAAACCGGTCGGTGTGTGATTGAAGAAACAATAAAGACTGTGGAATATTACAAAGTAATTTCTTTTTGTCCGTTATCCCTACCTATTAAATAGATGAGCAAGTGGAACCATTACGTACGCGGAACGTAATCCAGACGTACTAGAATTGAAACGATTTTATTTCATCTTGTGCAATCATGATTCATATCACTTTTTATTAAATGTTTTAGGAGTAAGATACTTACCGTATATACTCGTGTATAGTACGAGTTTTTATGACCAAATTTTTATTGCAAAAATTGGGAATCGTACTATACACGAGTAATGCATTTGAGGATTTAAAATTCATGTATCTTCACGGGCATTTTCGGTGAAGTTATGCCACCGGCACGCATTCTAATGGTAGGCTAACCTTAACAGTGAGGCCCTTTATCGTTGTTATGTTGCTTCATGAAGAGTAGAATCTTTTTCATATATACAACTTCAAATTCACAAATACTAGATATAAGTGAAGATTTACGAGCACTTCCTTTCTTGAATTTTATGTATGTACATCTTTGTTTGCGTCTTTTTACAAGGGATGAATTGGAACGAGTTGGACTAAAAGTATCGTAGACGGCGTAACTTTATGGAATTTCAACATCTTAGAATAAAGAAATTACTTTGTAATATTCAACAGTCTTTATTGTTTCTTCAATCACACACCGATTGGTTTCCACTACAAAGTCATTCTAAAGCTACGTTTACGCTAAGACACGACTTGTCGCCGACCTGTCGCCGACTTGTAAAATCGTAACGTAAACGGCTGTGAAAAACATGTTTTAGAAATCAGGAGAGTTGTTGGAGTCGTGTTGAAAAACCACCACGACTCGGTCTTGTCAATTCCGTTTGTCATAACGTAAACACCCGACCCGACTTGTCGGGCGGAACTGCACATGCGCCGTCAAACTGTGCGCGCCGGCCTCAGTTGGCCCGAGTTCGTTGTGCAAAGCTATTCTGCTTTCTGACATATTACTTTTTGTCGTTTGTAATGGAGTGGAGTAAAGAGAAAACTGTTAAATTAATAGCAGCATACGAGAAACACGCAGTTCTGTGGGATGTTTTGTCGACCGATCACAAAAATTCAAATAATCGGTATGACGCGTTGAACGCAATTGCCAAAGAATTATAGTGCGAAATGTCATGCGTGGAAAATAAAATTTCCAATATAAGGAACCAGTACTTTCGTGAAATATCCAAAATAAAAAAAAAGAAAGGTGGAAGTTCATGAGGGACTTGTATGCACCTTCCAAGTGCCGCTTAGCTAAAAAACTTCGTACTGCCCACCTTTTACGTCGCCTTGGATTACGTTTTTCCTGATTCAAACGAATGAAGAAACTTCCTTTCAACACTACAAATGCCGACGTGGCCAAATTCTGTACTCGAATGAAAGTTAGAATGGTGGATCACGACTTGTCGTGACGCGACCAGTCTAAACGTAAACACCTGTGCATTCCTTCCGACAAGTCGGGTGCCCGACTAGTCGGCGACAAGTCGTGTCTTAGCGTAAACGTAGCAGGTGTTAAGTCGGTTAGTAACATCATTAGAATGATTTTGTAGTGGAAACCGGTCGGTGTGTGATTGAAGAAACAATAAAGACTGTGGAATATTACAAAGTAAATTCTTTTTATCCGTTATCCCTACCTATTAAGTAGATAAGCGAGTGGAACCATTACGTACGCGGATCGTAATCCAGACGTACTAGAATTGGAACGATTTTATTTCATCTTGTGCAATCATGATTCATATCACTTTTTATTAAATGTTTTAGGAGTAAGATACTTAACTTATCCGAATTTTAGTGTACTCGCAAGAAATACTATTTACATTTACGGTCTATTCTATGGTGGTGTGGAAAATCAAGGTCATTCGATATATCTCGCTCGTAACCATCGAGCTATCGAAACGAAACATATCGACACAGGCGGAAAGCTCGGGTCGTACTATAAACGAGATATATGAAAAAATCAGGTTTGTTCACCAAAAAATCAGGGGTCGTACTATACATGGAGTCGGCATATACATGAGTATATACGGTACTTAACTTATCCGAATTTTAGTGTACTCGCAAGAAATACTATTTACGACATTTACGGTCTATTTTATGGTGGTGTGGAAAATCAAGGTTGTTCGATATATCTTGCTCGTAAACATCGAGCTATCGAAACGAAATATATCGACCATGGTGGAAAGCTGGGGTCGTACTATAAACGAGATATATGAAAAAATCAGGTTTGTTCTCCAAAAAATCAGGAGTCGTACTATACATGGAGTCGGCATATACACGAGTATATACGGTAGTTATCAACTTTCGATTATATAGGAATAGTTTAGCGTTTTTTTCATTATAGGTCTATATTTTTTTCACTTAACTCTATAGGTTACAGCGTGGTTTTATCATTATACTTTAATATAAATTCATATTTCACTATATTTTGTCAAATATAATTGTAGTGTTTGTGTTTCGGTATTTAGGAATAGTTTTATTTTTATAGGTGTAGATTCTTTCCTTTTCATTAAACTTTATAATTATTTAGGCGTAGTTTTATCATTTATCTGAATTTCGTATTTACCTGTTATTTGTCAAAAATGAATAGTCGGGGGAAGAAAAATTCCGCGTTGCGTAGGGATGGAAACGTTTAGTGCACAATGTGTTGCAGTATTTTAAAGAGGAAGTGAAAAGTGGAAAACCATGCAGACCGCTGCAATATGTCAGCAAAGGACTGCAGATGCATGCAAGATTTCTTTGCAATCCGTGCAGAAGGTGGCAAAGGAAGGTATATATAACTGATTATATATTTTATTCCATATTCTGTAAGATAATTATTGCTGAGTTTTTATATGCTAAAATTTTCCTTCTTTTATTTCGATTATTAGGTAGAGAATCCCTTTCGACGGATGGTTCTTCTTTGTTTGAATCGCCTTACAAATGCTGTATTCTGCCAATGTTTGATTGGACGACTTTGACAAAGACATGTTAAAGCGAGCGGTTTTGGCGTATTACAGCAGAGGCGAGTTCCCTACATTAACATCCTTGCTAGAAGACATGCAGAGCGAAATTAATTATGTTGGCAGTAGGACAGCTCTTTGGAGGAATCTAAAATTAATTGGGTTCCGCTACAGGAGGACCATCGACGGAAGAAGATTCCTGCTGGAGAGGAATGATATTGTGGCAGCCAGAGTAACTTTTCTAAGAAAAATAAAGGAAGCTCGTGCCCAAGGTAAAATAATATTTTATTTGGACGAGACCTGGGTCAATCAGAACCATTCGTTATCAGCCACCTGGCTTGGACCTAATTGTGAAGGTAGATTAAAGGTGCCCATTGGTAAGGGATCAAGAATAATTATCCTCCACATTGGGTCAGCTGAAACGGGATTTATTAAGAATTGCAAATTAATTTTCCATGCTAAAAGTAATTCAAGTGACTACCATTCTGAAATGAATGCCAAATTATTTATGGAGTGGTTTGAGAAGTTTATGGGGGAATTAAAGAAAATGAATTTAGAGGGGGTGGTTATAGTGATGGACAATGCCAGTTATCACTCGGTGCAAAAGGAAAAAGTTCCTGCAACGGCTACGAAAAAGGAGGATATTTTAAATTGGTTAGAGGCTAAAAATGTTCCCCATTCTAAGGAGATGACAAAGGCCGAACTTCTTGTGTTTGTGAACTTTGCAAAACCGAAGCATAAAACTTATGAAATTGATTGTATTGCCAATAGGGAGGGTCATAGTGTGATGAGACTTCCGCCATATCATTGCCAGCATAGTGCCATAGAAGTTGTATGGGTGCAAGTAAAGAGGGAAGTGGCAGAAGAGCCTCTCGTAATCAGTTTAGTAGATAATAAGTCAAGTGAAGAAGAGGAAGACAAGGAGGAAGAAGAGGAACTTGCTATACCCCGGAGTGATTCTGACTGATGTTATGTAAATGTTCTTTACTGAATAAAACTTTTTCTAAATAATTTTCTCATCTCTTATTTGTAGAAAAACTGGTAATTACGTTAAATTCTAGATAATCGGCAAGCTTGAGTTCCAAAATAATGGGTAAGTCACGAGTTTAAGAGTGATTTGGATATTGGTGTATAGGATGAGAGAGGGAGACTTTCATTATTGTAACCATTCCTTTATGGGATTCCCAACTTGCAAAGCGTCCCTCTCTTCCAAGTATTTCTCTTCCATTAAAGTTTTCTTAGAAATACATTCCTTTTTTAATCACCTCTGTAGAACACCTGGTCATATAGATAAGCATTCTAAGTAAAATCGCTTTCTATGAATTGTACCCTTTCCCCAGTGGGGAACCAACCAAGGTTCCTGCTAAATGGAACAAAACATTTTGTTCACGGCTCTCATAATGGAGAAGTTTCGTAAACAACTTTTTCATGGTATTGAAACTGCCTTGATTTTCTTATTAAAATTCTAAGAAATGAAGACATTAGAGGATGGAAGAGGAGAGTTGGACTTGAAAAATGGGTGGAAAGTATTTGTTAAATGAAAGTGTTTGAAATGTAAATCCCCAATAAAAACGGAATACAGATACTATTACCACCATTCATTACTAAAAGAAAACATAAATTAAAAATATTGAGATTCTTATAGATGCAATTATGTAAATGACAAAAGAATATGTGTATTCACGTCAATAAATATAACGTATTTAATATTTATGTAATTCTTTCGCTTTATGTCCATTTTTATGACAACAATTGTCGCAGCGAGAATTGTTGCTCTAAACCTCTTTAAGGCCAACTCTAAAGTCTTCTATGTAGATAAGAATGAACCCGATCGTTTTTTGACGATGGTGGAAAACACGAGCATGCTTTATGCAGATCTATCGGAGCATAGAACTTCACTCGTCCCCAACTGCTGTTGAAATGAGCGAAATTCGAAACGTGGCAACATTGGGTCGTAGCCTAAGAGAAATAACCCGTATGCGGACGGAATACTGCAAATCTGACCCGCACGACTTTGGGAAATGCACTATAGTACTAAAATAAAAACATTCCCCAGCTGATCAAACTATCTTGAAAATTTTGCATCCCAAGATTCGACCGGGATGCATTCCTGAAAACGTGGTCGAATCTCGAACAGTTGAATGTCGAATGCCGTTTTTCCATAGAGTCGCATGTTATAATCGGGGGATACATTCCTGCATCTCGGGAAAAAATTATTAAGTCTCCCCTCACATTATATAAAGGTAAAATAACATTACTAATGTGTTAATACAACAATATTAAATTATGAATAAATTAAATAAAAAATATTTTAAATGTAACATTTTTTGCACTAAACAGGAAAAAATACATTTTTATTTATATGATTATTTTATGTAATTTTAAAATCCAAATTAAATCAAATCCACTTCATCCATTCCCATGTTATTTAAATGGAGGAATGAGTAGTATTAGTATTTTACCAACAAAGTAAACGGAAGAGTGACGTGCAACCAGGAGCGGCCCGAGGAATTTCAGCGCCCCGGGCGAGATAGCATTTCGGCGCCCGTCCCCCCCCCCTCCCATAAATGCTTGTTGAGATATTTTCGAAGCACATGTTAATTTGTTCATTGCTATGTAAAAATTATTGATGATGGAAAAATAAAATGGATAATATCAATATTATAGCCTGTTCCGCGATATAAATTGATCTATATATATATTTCTCTTACTCCGTCTGCAACAACTTCATTTTTCAGTCAATAGATGATGTTACTAAGTTAGTTGTCATGAAGCGCCACATCCATGTGCCACTCAATATATGTAACACCGCCCTGGGGTTATTTAAATTTCAATTGTTTGTGAAATCGACGTTTTAAAATAAATAAACACACAAAATAAAGTATAGATTGAAATATTGTTGTAATGTGTTTATATAATTTATTTCTATATAACGTTTTATTTATAGTTATCTTTATATTTATTGTTTATTTATCGTTAACGTTAAATGTATTTTATTCATCTTTATCGTTATCCTGTTTTTTACAAATCCTATTGTTGTGCCACAGGTAACATAGAAAAGCTATTTTAGATTTATTGATGATGGCAATTGTAATGGTCCAATCGTAATCTATAATATATTTTGAAGCGTGTGTTTGTTCATGAAACTCCTCCTAAACGATAAAAACTAGAATAACCAAATTTGGTACAATTCTTCCTTACATCCTAACTTAGTGAATGGTCAACGTTTGGTCAACCAGGATTAATCAGTGCTGCCAATATAGGGGATTAACATTTTTCCATAAGATAACACGTATGAATCCATTTCTTGACTTGCAAGGTATTCTTCCATCAAGCAAAAAAATATGTAAATATGGATCGATTTTTTTTCATTTTTACTTTATTCGATGAATAAAACTCTATACCATCTTATTCCTGCGAAGTTTACATGTTACACGGTCAAAGTTTTCAGAAATACGCTATTTGTTTCAAAATTTTGTGGATTTTTCATACTCTTTCTGGGCGTTGACAAGGCGGCCATCATTGTTACCTCTGTTTCAGTTAGCTTCAATGAAGCTTACAAATAGACGAAAGTTTAGCGTTATTCGATTCGCACTTTTGTTTAAGCAATGAAACGATCGATGTTTATGGATAGCAATGTAAATAGATACTGATTATTATTCAGTAAGTGTTTCTTGATGAAAGTAATTGAACCTTCTTTCGTCTATTGAATACTGGAATTTTACCTTTTATGTAAATTAAATCATTATATTCTACATTTTTAATGTTTAATAACACGAATGAGCCCACCCATCTGGTGTACATTTACCAGTCAGTGTTCAATCATGGACAATTGTACATTGCTTTTTCAAGACATAAAAGTAAATATTTCAGCGAGGCATAATTACACAAGAAATGAAGTTGGATTTGGCAAAAGTAATATGATAGAAAATAAAATTATCGTTATATTTGAATGCAATAGGCTCAGAAACGGACTGTTACAAGCAAATATGATTAATTGTTAAGAAAAGCTAATTGTAATTTAAAAAGTATCTACTATATATTTTAAAGAGTTTGTATGTTGTGCAGTAGTAGCTTCACTAAATCCGTTGAAATTCAACGGGAAATTCTGCTAGTATCCAATATTTATCTACTTGCAAGTAATGCATAGATATATGATCGGTATAGTGCCTCCAAGACTTGCGCCCTGGGCAGCTGCCCTGCTCGCCCATACCTCTGGCCGACCCTGCATGCAACATTCGACTTGTCGAGCTTCAAAGATTTTATCAAACGACTCACTTGAGTTGGAACGGGCCTGCTGCAGCACAAACCCCTGCATACATCTATCTATACATACAACTATATATCGCAGCGAAATTAGTAACTTGAGGCAACATCAGTATTTGCACTTGCAGCCTCACCAGTTAATTTAAGGCTATGCAAACCTGCCCCTCTCTTAAATCTGTCAAACCAGCCATGACTTGCACTAAATGGAGGCTCATCAACAGACATTTCATCCATCCTTTCCTTCAAATCATCATACAGATCATTAGTCTTTGCTCTAATCATGGCCTCACTAATAGGAATGTGTTTCTAATGCAGATCATCTACCCAAAGTTTTTCCATTTTGGGAATCACAACACTGCGCCTAGGACTGTGTATTGTTGTTATCAAATTACCTGAATTTATCACATTCTAGAATTTTTTCCTTCTGTTTCACATAAGTGCTAATAGTTGACCGAGACATTCCCAATGATCGTGAGATTTCAGCATGGCTTTCACCTTTTTTAACATGCTATAAAATTTTTAATTTCAGTTCATAACTATGAGTCTTATTCACTCTTTTATTTGATTCACTTTCATTATCACTATTACATTTCCGTTTAGATGCCATGCCAATTTATAAATAAATAAAATAAATAAATTTAAATAAAATATTTACAGAAAAAACGAGTGAAATCAGCACAAATTCAAACAATTAGAACAGGAATGACGATGTCATTTCAAGTGATATATTTATAAATAAAATAAATAAATAAATTTAAATAAAAGATTAACAAAAAAACAAGTTAAAACAGCACAAATTCAAACAATTAGAGCAGAAATAACGATGTCAAGACTGAAACTAAACCTCGCATGGTTGGACGGGCCGAAAATTACTTCGTGTAAACTAGTTCCTAATTCGACTGACCAATCGGCTGGGTCGAATAAGCGGGCTTCGATCGATCGAATTCTGGAGTTTGTCGAATCTCGAATGGTCGAATCTCGGGAGTCACCTGTATTAATTATGTGAATACATATTTAGACCTATATAACTAAACATTTGTTTCAAAAAATTAATTAACTAATCTCACAGTAATGTATTTTACCATGAAAATGTGAAGCAGCATAACAAGTAAACATTTCTTCAAAAACAATTGGCATTGATTAAAACAACAAAATATTTCATAGAATAAAATCTTAGAACTGTATAATTTCACTTACTTTTGCTTAATAGCATAATTATTTATTAACATTCGTTGCGGTGAATACGGCCAAAAAAACGAAAGCCATAACGGACCCATATAGATAGTTCATAAGGGGTTTCCTAATATACTGTTAAAGGGCAAAAGGAGAGACAAACGGATCTCAATTTTTTCCATATCTAGTCCAAGTGTAGAACTATATATCCTGAATATTTTATGTTTGTAGCTTACATAATATTTGAGTTATTTTGTACACAGTCAGACAGATGGATGAACCGAATACATAAGATTCTTCTTTATTTAAAAAAGTGCTAAAAAGGCTTGCTTGATTAGTTTCAGCTCAGCCCATGTTATTTAATAGGAGAAAACATGCGCACTTGGAGTCAAATCCTGGAGAACTAAGTGCACAGCCAGCAGTATTAAATTGAAAAGTTTAAAAGCCATGTGATACCTGAAAGTTTGATCGAAAAAGAGTGAAAATCATTTTAGTTATGGGGGGTTATCCACATTATCCCAATTAACTCCATAGAGCATTCTGACAGACAGACAAACACAATCAGGATATTATGTATATAACTAGTATAATAGCCCATCAATATGACAGGCTAACTTTAGTTAACTTAAAATAGTTGCCTAACTCACTCTCTCCCTCACTCATTGCCCAAATAACTATTCGGATATAACTATTCTGCCCTCATGGTAAAAGTTAAAAGTCAGTGCCTATGCACACATCATTCAAAACATACATACTACGAAAACATAAGCACAAACTCCATCTCAAAACACACATGACCCTCACAAACACTTCTACTAAATCAAAATACATTAAAATTCCTTTCGCCCCAAGAACCACAAACAAACTTTGCAACATATTCTTCAAACAGAGTTTTAAAAATGTACAAGTCAACCACAATAAACTCGCCAACCTCCTCCACAATCCATAAGACACCATGACATTTTTACATAAATTAGACATATATAAAATATCTTGCGGAAAATGTGACAAGTACCTTATATTCCAGCATATAAGTCGACCTTTGAAGACTAAAACATAACGCCGAACATAAAAAGTGAACCTTAAATTACAGATGAATAACATCAATATTTACGAGGACCGTAGATCTTTCGGTGGAGGTGATCGCTATTTTGAATCAGCTGTTCCAGTGTTAACATTTTATGACATTTATTTTAGAATATTTATAATAATGAATTTAAATACTCTATTTACTCCCATACAGTGGCATATCAAGGAATTTGTCGGGGAGGGGGGGAGGGAGTTTGCCGCTAAACCCATGATACTTTTTTTTTAGTGATTCACGAGCGTGAAAGAAATTTTTGAATTGAGAGGGGGGGGTTTTTCCCCCCAAACCCCCCCCCCCTCTGGATACACCACTGCTCCTGTAACCCAAGTCCTCGTGTATCATGCACACCCATATTTTTGGACCAGATCGAAGAGAATAATATACATTCCTACTTTAATAAGCTGACGTCTACGGTGGCGGAAAATTAGAAATGGATGGTTCTACAAAAATATGTTTCAAATAAAACTTGGATGAAATATTATTCTCTATAACTTTGTTCCTCACGAAGATTACCAAAAACGATGTTTTTAAGGAGAAAACCGAAAAACCGGTTATTGATTAATAACTCCTAAACAATAACTGCAATAGAAAATTGTTCCAAATGAAAGTTGTAGGAAACTACATTCTCTATAACTTTTGCATAGAATTGTACATACAATAATGATTTTTTAACGGAGAAATATCGCAAAAACCGAAACGGGTTACGAATAAACCTCGACTTCCGTTTACCCGTTATTGTCCAAAAACTAAGCAGTTCTTTGTGCTCATGTTAAAGTGGTATATATGAAGTTTGGTAACGATACGGGACGTACCTTTTGAGTTAGAGTGCCCACAATCACACACACAGACATCATTCCAAAAATAGTCGAAACGTGTTCTAGAGACCTCAAAGCGTGTATTTCCGTTGAAATCTCGAAGTCGATTTTTTTCATGAATACAATACTTTCCCATTACTACGTATGGAGAAAGTAAAAAAGTAAAAAGCAAAATATCACCGAAATGGATGGTTCTACAAAAATTTGTTTCAAACAAAACTTGGAGGAAATATTATTCTCTAGAACTTTGGCCCTCACGAAGAATACCAATAACGATGTTTTTAAGGAGAAAACCGAAAAACCGGTTATTTATAAATACCTCCTAAACAATAACTACAGTAGAAAATTGTTTCAAATGAAAGTTGTAGGAACCTACATTTTCTACAACATTTCTTTAGAATTGTAAATACAATAATGATACTATAACGAAGAAATATCGCAAAATCCGAATCGGGTTACGAATTAACCTCGACTTCCGGTTATCCGTTATTGTCCAAAAACTAATCAGTTCTTTATTCTAATGCTCAAGTGTTATAAATGAAGTTTGGTAACGATATGGCACGTACTTTTTGAGTTAGAGCGCCCAATCTAACATTTACACACACACACACACAGACCTCATTCCGAAAATAGTCTAAACGTGTATTAGGGACCTCAAAACATGTATTTCCGTTGAAATCTCGAAGTCGAAATTTTTTCATGAATACAATATTATCCCTTTACTACCTATGGAGAAAGTAATAATATGTTATAAGAAATATTACAAGAAATATAATTCTCTACAGATTTGGTCCTTACGAAGATTACTAATAACCACGTTTTTAAGATGTTTGACGGAAACCAAAAAAACCGATTATTTATAAATAATTCCTAAAAAATAACAGCTATGGAAAATTGTTTCAACTGAAAGTTGTAGTAAATTACACTCTCTATAATCAATGTATAGTACCGTATATACAATAAGGATGTTATAACGTAGATATTCCGTCAAAACTTAATCGGGTTACGAATAAACCTCGACTTCCGATTAACCGTTATTGACCAAAAACTAATCAGTTCTTCGTACTCATACCAAAGTGTTATATATGTAATTTGGTGTTAATATGGCAAGTAATTTTTTAGTTAGACCGCCCACAATGGCATACATCCACACACACATCTTTCCGAAAATTGTCTAAACATGTTCTAGGGACCTCAAAACGTTTATTTCCGATGAAATCTGAAGTCGATATTTTCCTGATCACAACAGTAAAAAAAGTAAAAAGCAAAATATCTCCGAAATTGATGGCTCTACAAAAATGTGTTTCAAACAAAACTTGGAGGAAATATTATTGCCAATAACGACGTTTTCAAGGAGAATACCGAAAAACCGTTTTTTATAAATAACTCCTAAACAATAACTACAATAGAAAATTGTTTCAAATGAAAGTTGTAGGAAATGACATTCTCTATAACTTTTGTTCAGAATTGTAAATACAATAATGATATTTTAACGTAGAAAGATCGCAAAAACCGAATCGGGTTTCGAATAAACCTCGACTTCCGGTTACCCGCTTTTGTTAAATTTAACTGTTATAAATGAAGTTTGGTAACGATACGGCACGTACCTTTTGAGTTAGAGCGCCCACGCTAACATAAACACACACAAACGCAGACATCATTCCGAAAATAGTCTAAACGTGTTCTAAGGACCTCAAAACGTATTTCTGTTGAAATCTCGAAGTCGATTTATAATTCTATGCAAAAGGTATAGAGAATGTAGTTTCCTACAACTTTCATTTGGAACAATTTTCTATTTTAGTTATTGTTTCGGAGGTATTTATACATGGTTTTTTCGGTTTTCCCCTTAAAAACATCGTTAGTGGGAATATTCGAGAGGACCAAAGTTCTACAAAATAATATTTCTTCCAAGTTTTGGTTGAAACAAATTTTCGTAGAACCATCCTTATCGGAGATATATTGCTTTTTACTTTTTTACTTTCTCCGTACGTAGTAATGGGAAAGTATTGTATTCATGAAAAAAATCGACTTCGAGATATCAACGGAAATACATGCTTTGAGGTCCCTAGAACACGTTTAGACTATTTTCGGTATGAAATCTGCGTGTGTATGTTAATGTGGGCCGTTTAACTCAGAAGGTACTTGCCGTATCGTTACCAAACTCCATTTATAACACTTTAACATTAGCGTAAAGAACTGATTAGTTTTTTTACAATAACGGGTAACCGGAAGTCGAGGTTTATTCGAAACCCTAATCGGTTTTTGCGATATTTCTACGTTAAAATATCATTATTTTATGTACCTACTATTCTAAACAAAAGATGTAGACAATGTCATTTCCTACAACTTTCATTTGAAATAATCGACTTCGAGATTTCAAAGGAAATACGTTTTGAGGTCCCTAGAACACGTTTAGACTATTTTCGTAATGATGTCTGTGTGTGTTTGTGTGTGTATGTTATTGTGGGCGCTCTTACTCAAGAAATACATGCCATATCGTTACCAAACTTCATATGTAACACTTTCACATGAGCTCAAAGAACTGATTAGTTTTTGGAGAATAGCGGATAAACGGAAGTCGAGGTTTATTCGAAACCCGATTCGGTATTTGCGATATTTCTTCGTTAAAAGCTCATTATTGTATATACAATTCTATACATACGTTATAGAGAATGTCATTTCCCATAACATTTACTTGAAACAATTTCCTATTGTAGTTATTGCTTAGGAGTTATTAATAAATAATCGGTTTTTCGGTTTTCTCCTTAAAAACAACATTTGTAATCTACGTGAGGAACTATGTTCTAGAGAATAATATTTCTTCCAAGTTTTGCTTGAAACCAAATTTCGTATAACCATCCATTTCGGAGATATTTTGCTTTTTACTTTTAACTTTCTCCATACGTAGTAATGGGAAAGTATGCTATTCATGAAAAAAATCCACTTCGTGATTTCAACGGAAATAGGTCTTGAGGTGCGTAGAACACGTTTAGACTATTTTCGAAGTGATGTCTGTGTGTGTGTGTGCTAGTGTGTATGTTAGTGTGGGCGCTCTAACTGAAAAGGCAGGTGCCGTAACGTTACCAAACCTCATGTATAACACTTTAACATTAGCATAAAGAACTGATTAGTTTTTTTATAAAAACGGGTAAACGGAAGTCGAGGTTTATTCGAAGCACGATTCGGTTTTTGCGATATTTCTACATTAAAATATTATTATTGTATTTACAATTCTATACAGAAGTTATAGAGACTGTCTTTTCCTACAACTTTCATTAGGAACAATTTTCTATTGTAGTTGTTGTCCAGGAAGTATTTATAAATAACCGGTTTGTCGGTTTTCTCCTTAAAAACATCGTTATTGGTAATCTTCGTAAGGCCCACAGTTGTAGAGAATACTATTTCTTCCAAGTTTTGTTTGAAACTAATTTTCGTAGAACCATCCTTTTCGGATATATTCCTCTTTATTTACTGTTGTGATCACCAAAAAATCGATTTCGAGATTTCATCGGAAATACAAGTTTTGAGGTCCCTAAAACATGTTTACACTATTTTCGGAGTGATGTGTGTGTGTGGATGTATGCCATCGTGGGCGGTCTAACTCAAAAATAACTTGCCATATTAACACCAAATTATATATATAACACTTTGGTATGGGTACGAAGATCTGATTAGTTTTTGGTCAATCGGAAGTCGAGTTTTATTCGTAACCCGATTAAGTTTTGACGGAATATCTCCTTTAAAACATCCTTACTGTATATACGATACTATATATATGGATTATAGAGAGTGTAATTTACTACAACTTTCAGTTGAATCAATTTTCCATAGCTGTTATTCTTTAGGAATTATTTATAAATAACCGGTTTTTTCGGTTTCCGTCAAACATCTTAAAAACGTGGTTATTAGTAATCTTCATAAGAACCAAAGATTTACAGAATTATATTTCTTGTAATATTTCTTATAACATATTATTACTTTCTCCATACGAAGTAATGGGGAAATATTGTATTCGTGAAAAAAATCGACTTCGAGATTTCAACTGAAATACATGTTTTGAAGTCTCTAGAACACGTTTAGACTTTTTTCGGAATGATATCTGTGAGTGTGTGTGTGTGTGTCTGTATGTTATTGTGGGCGCTCTAACTCAAAAGGCACGTGCCGTTTCGTTTGAAAACTTCATGTATAACACTTTAACATTAGCATAAAGGACTGATTATTTTTTCGACAATAACGGCTAACAGGAAGTCGAGGTTTATTCGAAACCCGATTCGGTTTTTGCGATATTTCTTCGTTAAAAT
The DNA here is from genome assembly GCA_036926305.1 of Uropetala carovei. Lineage (NCBI taxonomy): Eukaryota > Metazoa > Arthropoda > Insecta > Odonata > Petaluridae > Uropetala > Uropetala carovei. Next base: position 5,662,792 of record JAXCHB010000037.1, on the reverse strand, counting down.
ATCATTATTGTATTTACAATTCCATACAAAAGTTATAGAGAATGTCATTTCCTACAACTTTCGTTTGACACAATTTTCTATTGTAGTTTTTGTTTAGGAGGTATTTATAAATAACCGGTTTTTTGGTTTTCTCCTTAAAAACCACGTTATTTGTAATCTTCGTGAGGAACTAAGTTCTAGAGAATAATATTTCTTCCAAGTGTTGTTTGAAACCAATTTTCGAATAACCATCCATTTCGGAGATATTTTGCTTTTTACTTTCAACTTTCTCCATACGTAGTAAAGGGAAAGTATTGTATTCATGAAAAAAATCCACTTCGAGATTTCAACGGAAATACGTTTTGAGGTCCGTAGAACACGTTTAGACTATTTTCGGAATGATGTCTGTGTGTGTATGTGTCTATGTTAGTATGGGCGCTCTGACTCAAAAGTAACGTGCGTATTGTTACCAAACTTCATTTATCACTCTTTAACATTAGCATAAAGAACTTACTGGTTTTTGACACAACGGGTAACCAGAAGTCGAGGTTTATTCGAAACCCGATTCGGTTTTTGGGATATTTCTTCGTTAAAATATCATTATTGTATTTATAATTCTATACAAAAGTTATAGAGAATGTCATTTCCTATAACTTTCAGTTGAAACAATTTTCTATTGTAGTTTTTGTTTAGGAGGTATTTATAAATTACCGGTTTTTCGGTTTTTTCCTTAAAAACATCGTTTCTGTTAATCTTCGTGAGGATCAACGTTCCAGAGAATAATATTTCTTCCAAGTTTTGCCTGAAACAAATTATCGTAGAACAATCCATTTCGGAGATATTTTTCTTTTTACTTTTTACTTTCTCCATACGAAGTAATGGGAAAGTATTGTATTCATGAAAAAAATCGACCTCGAGATTTCAATTTTGAGGTCCTTAGAACACGTTTACATTATTTTCGGAATGATGTCTGTGTGTGCGCGTGTGCGTGCGCGTGGGTATATTAGTCTGGGCGCACTAACTCAAAAGGTACTTGCCGTATCGTTACCAAACTTAATTTTAACTCTTCAACATTAGCATAAAGGACTGATTGGTACTTTGACAATAACGAGTAACCGGAAGTCGTGGTTTATTCGATACCCGATTCGGTTTTAGGGATATTTCTTGGTTAAAATATCACTATTGCATCTACAATTCTAAGCAAAAGTTATACAGAATGTAATTTCCTACAACTGTCATTTGCCAAAATTTTCTATTGTAGTTATCGTTTGGGAGTTATTTATAAATAACCGGTTTTTCTCCTTAAAAACATCGTTATTGGTAATCTTCGTGAGGACCAAAGTTGTAGAGAATAATATTTCTTCCAAGTTTTGCTTGAAACAAATTTTCGAAAATCCATCTATTTCAGAGATTTTTTGCTTTTTCCCATTTACTTTCTCCATACGTAGTAATGGGTAAGTATTGTATTCATGAAAAAAATCGACTTCGAGATTTCAACGGAAATACATGTTTTGAGGTCCCTAGAATACGTTTAGACTATTTTCGGAATGATGTCTGTGTGTTTGTGTGTGGGTGTTATTATGGGCACTAACTCTAGAAGTACATGTCATATCGTTACGAAACTTCATATATAACACTTTAACATCAGCTCAAAGAACTTATTTGTTTTTGGACAATAACGGATAAACGGAAGTCGAGGTTTATTCGAAACCCGATTCGGTTTTTGCGATATTTCTTCGTTAAAACATCATTATTGTATATACAGTTCTATAAAAACTATATAGAGAATATAATTTTCTACAACTTTCATTTGTAACAATTTTCTGTAGGAGTTATTGTTTAGAAATTATTTATAAATAACTCGTTTTTCGGTTTCCGTTAAATATCTCCTTAAACACATCGTCATTGGTAATCTTAGTATCGACCAAAGTTGTAGAGAATAATATTTCTTGCAAGTTTTGCTTGAAACTAATTTTCGTAGAACCATCCATTTCGGATAAATTTCGCTTTATCTTAATAACAATATACAGCGCCGACACCATGTAGCGGTGAATTCTGTCAACATTCAAAATATACGTAATTTACGGCAACAAGGACGTGTCTTCTTTTACGATACGAAATAATAATTTTGCCTCGTAATATTATTCATAATAATTTAAATATCTATACCCCAAATATGGAGTATGTCATGTGTTGGCCGCATCAGATTTTTACTTTCTCATACGCAGTAAAGTATTGTATTCATGAAAAAAATCGACTTCCTGATTTCAACGGATATACATGTTTTGAGGTCCCTAGAACACGTTTAGACTATTTTCGCAATGATGTCTGTCTGTGTGTGTGTGTTTGTGTGTGTGTATGTTAGTTTGGGCGCTCTAACTCAAAAAGTACGTGCCATATCGTTACCAAACTTCATATCTAACACTCTTACATGAGAGCAAACAACTGACTAGTGTTTGTACAATAACGGTTAAACGGAAGTCGAGGTTTATTCGAAACCCGATTCGGTTTTGCGATATTTCTTGGTTAAAATATCCTTTTTGTATTTACAATTCTATACTAAAGTAATAGAGAATTTAATTTCCTACAACTGTCATTTCAAACAATTTTCTATAGGAGTTATTGTTTAGGAGTTATTTATAAATAACCGGTTTTTCGGTTTCCGTTAAATATCTCCTTAAAAACATCGTTATTGGTAATTTTCGTAAGGACCAATGTTGTAGAGAATAATATTTCTTCCAAGTTTTGTTTGAAACTAATTTTCGTAGAACCATCCATTTCGGATATATTTCGCTTTTTCTTAATACCAGCCTACAGCGCCAACACCATGTAGCGGTGAATTCTGTAACCATTCAAAATATACGTAATTTACGGCAACGACGTGTCTTCTTTTACGATACGAAATAATAATTTTGCCTTATAATGCTACTCATAATAATATAAATATCTATACCCTAAATATGGAGAAAGTCACGTGTTGGCCACATCAGATTTTTTACTGTAGTGATCACGAAAAAAATCGACTTCGGGAATTCATCGGAAATACACGTTTTGACGTCCCTAGAACATGATTAGACTTTTTTTTCGGAATGATGTGTGTGTATGTGTGGATGTATGCCATTGTGGGCGCTCTAACACAGAAATTACTTGTCATATTAACACAAAATTATATATATAACACATTGGTATGAGTACGAAGATCTGTCCCCCCTGCGGGAAGGGGGGTAGAATACTCCCGCAGTCCCTCTGCTGGTCGTAAGAGGCGACCAATGGGCGAGGTGACAACCTCAAAAAAAAACCCACAGTTAACTCAGGATAGTTTCCAAGCAGCATGTGGGTCTGCTGTTTGAGTTTCATCCATAACATCCGGCTATCGGCCCGCCCGCGTGTTTGCCGTGCGTGGAGACCCGTAAGGTGGGGAAGGGATGCCTGGTGGTTGAGCTCACAGGACTCCATCTGGGTTTCGGATGCTCAAGATGCGATCCGTGAGCAACACACCATTTCGGCCTCGGACTCACTGTAAACGGGACGGCGGGTGCTAGCCACACCCGATGAATCGGCTTGCCGTCACGTCTTGACGTTCCGGTCGGCGAGTGCGGAGGCTATGGGGGTCTGTGTAGGGGGGTCGAAGGTGCATGGGTTTGGCTAGCCCATGCACTGGAGATCTTACCCGAAGCAGACAACCAAGTCAAAGGCGCTATATCCTTCTGGTTAGCCCTGGCGTCTGCATCAGTTTGTGTTGTGGCGTCCCATTTGTGGCACCGTGGTGGGTGGGGAGACCAGAGGACGAATATCCAAATCCAATTATGGCTCTTTTTACGGCCACTCAATCTTCTCCTCCTCCAAAAAGATCCCACCCTGATATGGGCGGGGGAGACTCAGCTGCCGGCAGTTGCCGAAAATATTTAATCATAAAGTGCGCTAAGGAAGGAGAGACTCTGACGAAGGTGTCTCCCTTCCTAATTCACAAGGTTCTGTCTGGCTCGGTGCCAGGAAAGTTAGAGTCTGTGAAGAAACTGAGAGATGGTACCCTGCTTATACAAACATCTGATGGTTAGCAGAGCCAGAAGTTGCTGTCGATGACAACTCTGCATGACATCCCAGTGAGAGTTGAGACGCATAAGACCTTAAATACATGTCGTGGCGTTATATCATGCTACGACCTTCTTTATGTCGACGTTGAGGAGATAACAAAGGAGATGGCTCCCCAAGGAGTCATCTCCTGTCGTAGACTGACGACGAAACGCAACGGTGAGACGATAAATACGACCTCTGTTGTGCTCACGTTCGCGTTCGACAAACTGCCAGAGAAGGTGTTCGTTGGATACGAATCATGTCCTGTGAGGCCATTTATTCCTAGCCCCATGCGCTGCTTCCAGTGCCAGTCCTTCGGGCACACTGCACTACGGTGCAAGGGCAAGCCCACCTGCCCAAAATGTGCGCAGGAGAAGCACGATGAGGAGCCCTGTGCCAGCCCTGCTCTTTGTGGCAATTGTGAGGGACCGCATTCGGTCTACTCACGAGATTGCCCTAAGCTGCAGGAGGAAAAAAAGATCATGGAGATCAAGGTGACGGAGAAGATCCCGTACCTCGAGGGTAGGAAGAAATACAGGACTCTGGTTGCTCCAACGTTTTCAAGGTCTTTTGCGTCAGTGGCAGCAACTTCTGTGAAGAAGGTTACCATCAGCACGCAGACGGAAACCCTGGTACCGAAGACAAAAGAGACAAAGAAGAAGGAAAGGAATGTAGAAAAAAAGCCCTCCAAAAGGGAAGTCGCTGGAGAGAAATCCAGCAACGTGGTGTCCCAGACTGCACCACCAAAAAATCAGTCTGCGAAAGTTGTAAGGCGCAGTAGGAGTGATGTCACTCCACTGCCTTCACCTTCTCGAGACCGTCATGTGGCTAACGAGGAAGAGATGGATCAGACTGCACCACTAAAGGGTCAGTCTGAGAAGGTCCCAAGTCGCAGTAGGAGTGCTGTCACTCCACTGCCTTCACCTCCTCGAGACCCACATATGGCTAACGAGGAGGATATGGAGGAGGACCAGTTGGACGAAGGCCAACTGCGTACCATCCTCCTAAATCGACAGAAGGGGAGAAAGTTAAAGCTTAGTAGGTAAGCTTGTCTTCCACAGAGTAGGACAGTTTTTTAGTCTTTTCATTTTAATGCAATTTTATTTATTTATTTTTTAAGATATTTAAAATTTTAACCAACACCATACAGATGTTCGCCATTCAATGGAACATGAATGGTTATTTTAAAAGACGAGAAGAGTTGAAGCTCCTTATACAGGACTTCAACCCTTTTTTAATTTTTTTACAGGAAACACACTTTAAAGCCAGTGACACACCACAGTTAAAGGGCTACACCATGTACCGCGAGGACGACCTTAGCGGAGAGCGGGCTCAAGGCGGAGTTGCGGTGGCCATTCGGGAGACCCTTTACACCTCTCGGGTGGACTTGCGCTCTCCCTTGCAAGCTGTTGCGGTCAGAGTTGCCCTTCTGGAGACGATTACGTTTTGTAATGTATATCTCCCGGAACGGGCACCGGTGACGGAGGAAACGCTGGTGGAGCTGATTCAACAACTGCCCAAACCATTCCTTCTACTAGGAGATTTGAATGCACACAGTCCCCTATGGGGCGATGAAGGGAGAGATTTTAATCGGCGTGGTCGTCTACTGGAGAAGATTTTAACCAATTTTAATCTGATTTTAATAAACAAAAATGAAAAGACACGTTTTAACTCTTTTACAGGGGAATACTCTGCAATAGATTTATTAATCTGCAGCAGTAGGGTTGCCCCTCATTTTAAACTTAAGTCCCATAATGACCTCTGTGGAAGTGATCACTTTCCCCTTCTTATCCGAAAAAGTGGTTTTAAGCCAGATTTTACTGTCCCCCAGAAATGGCTTCTGAAGAGAGCCAACTGGGAAGTTTTTAATGAAAATTTTAAATTTCTATACGAGCCTACTCGAAGCGCCATCGCAAATGTAGCGGCCCTCACCACGGCCATTATACGAGCAGCAGAACAGAGCATTCGGCTCTCTTCAGGCAGGCCACAACGTCCACCAGTGCCTTGGTGGAACGATGATTGTGCTGCAGCTATAAAAGAGCGAAAGAAGGCCCTACGGATATTTAATAAACATCCTACGAGTAGGAATCTCGAGGCTTTTCGCAAACTACGTGCGAAAGCCCGCCAGGTAGTGGATGATGCTAAGCGTAAATCCTGGATGGATTATGTCACATCCATAAACTCGCGCACACCAGTTGCACAGATATGGAGGAAAGTGAAGCGAATTTCAGGCGTCTTTCACTCTTCCACTACGCCATCTGTGGAAGTGAATGGGGCCATAGTGATGCAACCCATGGATGTCGCAGAGGCATTTGGGGAGCATTATGCACAAATTAGTAGCTCAGCCAATTACGACCAGACATTCGTGACAATCAAATGTCGCGAGGAGGGTGCAGCAGCTCCTATTCGTCTGGGTCGATTTTCTGCTAGCTACAATGAGCCCTTTACGCCGTGGGAGCTCCAATCAGCCATTGCTGACCTGAGGGACAGTGCTCCAGGTGCGGATGGTATCCACAACGCATTTCTGAGGCATGTTCCCCAGGAAAGAATGGAAGAGATACTTTACACATTCAACCGTATATGGAAGGATGGAGCATTCCCAGATTCTTGGCGCGAGTCGGTAGTGATCCCTATTCCCAAGCAGGGAAAAGACAAATCTGTCCTGGGAAACTACCGACCAATCTCTCTTACTTCATGTCTGTGCAAGCTGATGGAGAGAATGGTTAATAGACGTCTAGTTTGGTGTCTTGAGGGACGTAACCTTCTCTCTAATATCCAATGTGGTTTTCGGAGGCACAGGAGTACAATCGACCATCTTGTTCGGATAGACTCCTTCATCAAAGTGGCTTTTCTTCGAGGACAACATGTCTTAGGCATTTTATTTGACTTGGAGAAAGCCTACGACACTACCTGGCGTTTTAAGATTTTAAAAACTTTGCGTAAATGGGGTTTTAAAGGTAATTTATTGACTTTTATTAAAATTTTTTTAACAGATCGAACTTTTAAAGTAAGGGTGGGTAACAGCTTTTCCAGCTCTTATGCCCAAGAGAATGGTATTCCACAGGGATCTGTATTAAGCGTCACGTTATTTGCAATCGCCATAAACGACGTGGTGTCCTGCATCTCATCACCAGTCGAAGCCTCTCTCTTTGTAGACGACCTGGGAATATTCTGTCGGTCGTCCAAGCTCTCTACTTCAGTGAGGCAATTGCAAATGACGCTTCAACGATTGTGGAAGTGGTCTATTATGAACGGCTTTCGTTTCCCTGTCGAGAAGACTTGTGTCCACTTTCACCGGCGCCGTGGTATTTTCCCCCAACCTACATTACGGTTGGGAAACCACGTTCTAAATTTCATGGAATCCGTTCGCTTTCTTGGAATGCACTTAGACCGTCGACTCGACTGGAGGGCTCATATTAAAAAAATGAAATTGAAGGTACAGTCTTCCATGAATATTTTAAAAGTTCTAACAAGCCAGTCCTGGGGAGCAGACCGCACATCAATGCTCCTCCTTTACAGGGCATCGATGAGGTCTAAACTCAACTACGGCTGTTTTATTTATGGTGCGACACGACCATCGTATTTGCGTCCGCTGACATCGTTGCACAATGCAGGCCTGAGAATGGCAACTGGGGCATTTAGAACTAGCCCTATCGTCAGCATTTATAGCGATGCTGGCGAACCACCTCTAGAGATCAGGAGAACTGCCCTGCCCTCTTTTGCTCCCGCAGCTGCGCTGTTACCTGCCGTATCCCGTAGTATAGCTGTCTTTGGCTTGCTGTAGCTATAGTTTAAGTACCTTTAGTTATATTATAATTTAGTTTTATTATTATTATTATTATTATTATTATTTTGCATGTCTTAGATTATTCGTCTTAATTGTAATCCTTATTCCGTGAATATCCGGAGTCCACGTCTTTATATGTAGTTTATTCTTAGTGCTCCTACTTATAATATCTCACATTACCATATTTAAATAGATACTTTCATATTATTATCTATTATTTAACTAACCTGGTTAATTTAAGGCTAATTTAGTTTCAACTTTGTTGTTTATATATCATATGTAGTGCTGTTTATTCACTTTCGTGACTTAAGTTTTTGTTTCGTTAATTCAAGGCTAATTCAGTTTCACTTCGTTTTTTTTTACTTATTATATGTAGTGCTGTTTATTCACTTTCGTAACTTAAGTTTTCGTTTCGTTAATTTAAGGCTAATTCAGTTTCAACTTCGTTTTTCACTTATTATATGTAGTGCTGTTTATTCACTTTCGTGACTCAATTTTCGTTTTTTACCTTCTGAATTTTATACACGATCTGCATTGTTTTATTAGCTCTACTATCCTAAAGTTCTGATACACCGTTTTTTTTCTTTGCCTTTTAAGTGTTTAGGTGTTAGGGCTTAAGCTCTACTAACACCTACTTTAGGGATAAGTTATTTTATTTAACATTCACGAGTTTATTTTCGTTCTCGTAGATGTAATATTTAGTTTAACTAACATATTTTATTCCCGTGCATAAAATTTAGTAAAGCAAAAGTATTATATTATTACTTGTGTAGTTCAGCACCCTCCTTTCACTTCCTATTCTTGTAGTTGACCTTGACTCAAGGCTTTCAGGCAAGACCCATAGGTTGTTTGTTTTTCATCAAGTAAGACCCCTACCGCGCGGTTCACCGAGCTCAGTCCTCTTATCGCCAAACTCATCCCCCTTTTCTACCGGAGTTGACGTTTAACTCGTCTCATTGTCAGGCCAAGTAACTCTTTTCACCGTAGACAGTCCCAAGTCGCTTTCTCGCAACAAAAAGTAATCCTTTTCCAATCCTCGCGCTCCTATTTCCTATCTAGCTCTCAAGTACACATATAAATCAAATTCATTAATCTCACAATTAGTTAGGTATGGCTTCCCATAGGTCTTCTGTTGCTCTTTTCAAAAGCTCTGTTGAATGTGAGCTGCTCCAAGCGCGCATCACAGAACTTGAGAGGATGGTGGCGAAGCTCCTCTCTAAGGTTGCGGATTTGGATGCTGCTCGGAAGGGGAGTGAAGATGCGGGGACCTCTGAGACGCCTTGTCGTACCAAGGTGGTACCTCGGGCCAGCTCGAGAGCGAATGCTGGCTGGGTTGTCGAAGAGAGAGCCGTGGTCGACACTAACCCGGAAGGGATGGCTTCATGTCCGAAACCCGACGGTTGGAAGGTGGCTACCCGAGGTCGCGGGGGAGTAGGGCGGTCATGGCGGGGAGATGGGAAGGTGGAAGGTGACCCTATCTCCGTCAAAAACAGATTCGAAGTGCTCTCGGAGGATAGCACGACGAATTCTGTGGCCGTATCCGCTCCCTCCGCCTCGAGGGACGCTGCACCTAGGGGAAGTCGGGCTGGAAGGGAGGGAATCGTCTTAATAGGTAGTTCAAACGTCCGGCGTTTGGTGGCACCCGTGAGGGAAAGGGCTCGCCGGGAGGGTGATGAGCGGGTGTTCTCCTGGTGTATTCCAGGCGGAACAGTACCTCAGGTGTCGAAGGCGGTTCGGGCGGCGGCAAATGGCACGGGATGCTCCAAGCTGCGGATAGTGGCGCATGTGGGCACCAATGACGCGCAGGATCGGGGTTCTGAGGAGATATTGGATTCCTTCAGGGATCTATGCTCCGAAGTACACCGACATGGGGATCGACATGCGTCTGACCGTATGCAGCATGGTCCCGCGGACCGACCGGGGTTCGACGGTTTGGAGTCGAGTGATCGGCTTGAACCGGAGACTCTGGAAGTTCTGTGGGGGCATGGGAGTAGATTTCGTGGACCTCGGGCAGGTTCTCGAATCGTGCAAGGTACCCCTTAACCGCTCGGGAGTTCACTATACCGCCGAGGCAGCACAGAGGGTAGGTGGTAGGATATACGAGCATAGTAGAGTTTTTTTAGATTAGAGAGTAGGTTAGTGAGCAGGTCATATACGGGGAAATTAAAGACTTGCGCTAATTATCATAATAAATATTAACTCTGACCGTAGATCAATATGTAGGTCGGCTTTAGGGCACAATAAACCATGCGATAATAATACTATCAGTAATAAAGCCGCTATTGGAAATGAGGGATGCACCCTCCAAATCTCTGAAATAATTCCGAAGCGACACATAAGTGACACCCCCACAAATTTTAACTCTAAATTGCCGGAGTATCAGGAATAAGGCTGCGGAACTTCAGAATTTACTAGAACAAACAGAGGCAGATATAGTAATAGGCACAGAGAGTTGGCTAACCTCGGATATTCACGACCGAGAAATTTTCCCCTTACGATATATTATTCACAGACGAGATAGGACAAATAGGAGCGGTGGAGGGGTGTTTATAGCAGTGAATAATACACTAATAAGTTCTACGGTCAAGTTTGCTGTAAACAATATTGAAAGCACTTGGTGTACTATAAGCAGTGAAGGTTTGGGAAACATTCATGTATGTGCATATTATAGGCCACCAGCTTCAAACGCAGAAGAAATATACGATCTAGAGGCTCAAATAAATTCACTAATGAAGAAGAATAGTAAAAGCATTATCATAGTAGGAGGAGACTTCAATCTACCCTCGATAAATTGGCAGAGTTGTAGCTTCATACCATCCGGTAGGAATCGCGAGTCATGCGAAGCGCTAATAGACATCTTCAATAAACATTCCCTCATCCAGGTAGTCAAAAAACCTACGAGAGCGAACAATATATTAGACTTACTAGCAGTTAACATCCCCGAGCGTGTTTCCGAAGTAACTGTTGAAGAAGGAATCAGTGATCACCAATCAGTTCGAGTACTTTTGGATATAACTGTCGCAAAATATCGCAAGCCTAAGCGAAAAGTGTACATGTATAAAAATGCTAACTTTGAGGATTTCAAAGTGAAACTCATCAAGGATTACGGCGATTTCAGCAAATCGACAAGCACAAAAAACGTTGAGGAAACTTGGAAAGCATTTCTATCAGAAATTAGAATTGGTATTATTACGTATATACCAAGTAAATTTATTAGCGATAATGGGGAACCAAGGTGGTATAATCAGCAGGTTAGATGCGCCCTCAGACACCAAAGAAAGCTTCACTCGAAATTTAAACGCATCAATAACTGTAAGTCACCGGAGGAAGTAATTTCAATTTCACTTAAGTACAGAGATTGTCGGACTAAGACCAAAAAGGTTATGCGCAAAGCACTAACAGACTTCAAGAAAAAGACTCTTAGTGAACATCTAAGTGAAAATCCCAAATGCTTTTGGTCATATGTTAGAGAAGTTCAAGGTCGACGCCCAACCGTAGCCCCGTTAGTAAACGACCAAGGAGAGGTAGTTAGCGATAGCACAGATAAAGGAAATTTGTTAAACTTATTTTTTCAGAGCGTATTTACTACCGAAGACGTGAGAGCGAAGGTCGTGGCGCCCGAACCAGGCAAGGAAAAAATGAACGATATAGTCATATTAGCGAAAGGGATAGCTCAGCAGCTTAAAAGTATCAAGTCAAATAAATCTCCGGGTCCAGAAGAGACACCAGCTAGAGTATTCAAAGAGTTAGCACTGGAAATAGCACCTTATCTCGAAATAGTTTTCAATAAGTCACTTAGTCATGGCGTTGTACCTAAGGAATGGAAATTAGCCTTTATAACGCCGTTACACAAAGGTGGGAAAAAAGACGACAGAGAAAATTACAGGCCAATTTCTCTTACCTCCCTATCTTGCAAGGTTCTCGAGCACATTATCGCTAGCTCCGTGATGGACTTCTTAGATAGTCAGAACTTGCTATGTAAATATCAGCATGGCTTCAGGAAGACGAGATCTTGTGAAACACAGCTTGCTCTGTTCGTTCACGATATACTAAGATCAGGAGACCGTAAGACTCACATAGATGCTGTTTTCCTCGACTTCAAGAAGGTTTTCGATAAAGTCCCGCACAGTAAGTTAGTGAATAAATCGAAAGATAATCGAGTGGATCAGGGACTATCTTAATGAGCGTGAACAAATAGTAGTTATAGATGGATTTAAATCAGATTCAGTCAGCGTAGCCTCAGGCGTTCCACAGGGAAGTGTAATCGGCCCCCTACTATTCCTTTTATACATAAACGACTTAGATAAGGTTATTAAAAGTAAAATCAAGTTATTCGCGGATGATACAGTAGTTTACAGAGAGATTAACAGTCCTAATGATCAATTATTACTTTCTGACGACTTAAATGCAATTCTCGAGTGGTGTAAAGAGTGGCAGTTAGAATTGCACTTAGGAAAGTGTTCCTTTATGAGATTCTGGGGAAACAAAAACATTGACACGACGAATTACACTGTTGAAGGCGTCCAGCTAAAACTAGCCGATTCCGTCAAATACTTAGGCGTTACTTTAACAAGCAACCTCTCGTGGGATATGCACATACGAAATATATGCGGGAAGGCTAAACAGAAACTAGGATTCATCAAACGCATAGTAGGTAAAAGTGAGGAAAAAGTCAAAGAGACATGTTACTTCTCGTTAGTAAGACCGCTATTAGAGTACGCGTCGAGCATATGGGATCCGTACGTGAAAGGATCAATCTCAGAGTTAGAAAGAGTGCAGCGAAAAGCCGCTAGATTCGTCAAAAATTGTTACGATAGAAACAATAGTGTTACAGCCTTGATACAGGACTTAGGATGGGAATCACTAGCTGAGCGCCGATCACGCTCTAGGTTAAAACTTCTCGAAAGATTTAGAACGCATATATTCTCCAGCGATGTCGAAGAAATAATAAGAGGGCCAACGTATATTGGTAGAACGGACCATCCTCGTAAAATAAGAGAGCCTGTAGGACTGAGAGGTATAAAGGCTCGTTTTTCCCTAGAACGATAGCTGAGCAGAACGGAAGTTACGAAAGGAAATCAGCCGACGTGGAGTGATACTATACATTATTATGCGCTTTACCTTGGTGCTATTGCACCCCCTGCCACACACCATTGCGGTGGCTTGCAGGGTGAACTATAGATAGATGTGCAACTATGTCAGCAAACCTATGGCGCTTCCGTCGCACCCGTGTTTTCAAATAGTTTTTAACCATAATTTATTGAATGTTTTTAACATGAGACCACGTGCAACTAAGCCGCTGTGTGTTCGATTTTATAATTTTATAGAGAATATTGATTTTACACTCCCTACTGTGTCCAGAATATGCCCCTCTCGCGTTCCTCCATGGCACATCCCTCGGCCAGACATCTCTTTCGTAATAGCAGGTAGATCGAAAGAAGATTCAGTCCCTGCCGAGCTCAGGTCCTCCTTTGCCGAGGTCATACACCAATGTCCGGACTTCGAAGTCATCTTTACAGACGGGTCGAAGTCCGAGACAGAGTGCGCCTGTGCTTTTGTCACCTCGCACAGATCCTTTGGGGCTAAGCTTCATCCAATGTGTAGTGTATATACAGCGGAGCTTACAGCCATAAAGCTCGCCCTGGATGGCATTGATTGTCATGACAATCCGATCCTGGTTTGCTCCGACTCAATGAGTGCACTGAAAGCCATTGCCTGCTACAATCCTGTACACCCGTTACTGAAGGCTGTACAAATCTCTTTGACTCACATTAAGGAAAGCGGGACCTATGTTAAATTCATGTGGGTCCCCGGCCACGTAGGAATAGCAGGCATTGAGGCTGCTGATAAAGCAGCCAAGGAAGCTCTCGGCAAACCCGAGATCGATATGGATGCCGTCGTCTCGGGAGACCTACGGGCCGCATTCAGGAGCTCAGCTCTGAAGGATTGGCACCTTTCATGGCATTCTAATAAAGAGAACAAGCTGCGTCTGATCAAGAATGACACAAGGCACTGGGCGTCCTCTGTCAGAGACAGTAGAAGAGAGGAGGTAGTCATCACTCTGTTGAGGATTGGGCATAGTGCCCTGACACATTCGTACCTGTCCTCCATCCCTCGGGTACCACCTGAATGCGAGGATTGCCACTCTCTAGTTACTGTAAGACACCTTCTGACAGACTGTCGTAAGTACTCTGATCTGCGCAGCAAATACCTTATCACTGGTGATTTAGACGACATCCTTGGCGACAATTCTTCAAGGGTAGATAGAGTTTTATCCTTCCTGAAGGAGGCTGGCCTCTTTCACAGGTTTTAAACATTGACTCCAGTATTCATTACCGCGGTTACCTTGTTCGAGTATCATTGAATTTTAATTATAAACGTGACATTCTAGTTAAATAAATGAAATGTAATATACTGTACTGTAAGGTGCTAAATGACCTTAGCTGTCGACGCACCTACAAAATCCCAATCCTACCTACGAAGATCTGTTTAGTTTTTGGTCAATAACGGTTAATCGGAAGTCGAGGTTTATTCGTGACCCGATTACGTTTTGACGGAATATCTCCCTTAAAAAATCCTTATTGTATATACGATACTATATATAGATTATAGAGAGTGTCATTTACTACAACTTTCAGTTGAAACAATTTTCCATAGCTGTTATTGTTTAGGAATTATTTATAAAAAACCGGTTTTTTCGGTTTCCGTCAAACATCTTCGTAAGGACCAGAGCTGTAGAGAATTATATTTCCAGTAATATTTCTTATAACATATTATTACTTTCTCCATACGTAGTAATTGGGAAATATTGTATTCAGGAAAAAAATCGACTTCCAGTTTTCAACGGAAATACATGTTTTGAGGTCCCTAGAACACGTTTAGACTATTTTCCGAATCATGTCTGTGTGTGTGTGTGTGCGTGTGTTACTTTGGGCGCTCTAACTAAAAAAGTACGTGCCATATCGTTACCTAACTTCATTTATAACATTTTACATTAGCATAAAGAACTGATTATTTTTTCGACAATAACGGCTAAGAGAAAGTCAAGGTTTATTCGAAACCCAATTCGGTTTTTGCGATATTTCTTCCTTAAAATATCATTATCGTATTTATAATTCTATACAACAGGTATACAGAATGTAGTTTCCTACAACTTTCATTCGGAACAGTTTCTTTTTTTAGTTATTGTTTCGGAGGTATTTATAAATAAACGGTTTTTCGGTTTTCTCTTTAAAGACGTCGTTATTTGTAATATTCGTGACGAAGAAAGTTGTAGAGAATAAAATTTCTTCCAAGTTTATTGAAACAAATTTTCGTAGAAACATCCATTTCGGAGATATTTTGCTTTATACTTTTTACGTTCTCCATACGTAGTAATGGGATAGTATTGTATTCATGAAAAAAATTGACTTCGAGATTTCAACGGAAATACATGTTTTGAGGTCACTAGAACACGTTTAGACTATTTTTGGAATGATGTCTGTGTGTGTATGTAGTTTGGGCCCTCTAACTCAAAAACTACTTGCCATATCGTGACCAAAACACGTTTAGACTATTTTCGTAATGTTGTCTGTGTGTGTATGTACATGAGGGCGCTCTAACTCAAATGTACGTGCCGTATCGTTACCAAACTTCATTTATAACACTTTCACATTAGCATAAGGTACTGATTAGTTCTTTCACAATAACGGTTAACCGGATGCCGAGGTTAATTGGAAACCCTATTCGGTTTTTGCGATATTTCTACGTTAAAATTTCATTAGAGTATTTACAATTCTAAACAAAAGTTATAGAGAATGTCAGTTCCTACAGCTTTCATTTGGAACAATTTTCTATTGTAGATATTGTTTAGTAGTTCTTTATTAATAAATGGTTTTTTCGGTTTTCTCCTTAAAAACATCGTTATTGGTAATCTTCGTGAGGACCAAAGTTCTAGAAAATAATATTTCTTCCAAGTTCTGTTTGAAACAAATTTTCGTAGAACCATCGTTTTCGTAGATATTTTGCTTTTTATTTTTTTACTTTCTCCATACGAAGTAATGGGAAAATATTGTATTCATCAAAAAAATCTACTTCCAGATTTCAACGGAAATCCGTTTTGAGGTCCTTAGAACACGTTTAGACTATTTTCGGAAAGATGTCTGTGAGTGAGTGGTGTGTGTGTGTATTTTAGTTTGGGCGCTCTAACTCAAAAGGTACGTGCCGTATCATTTGATTTTGAATTCCCTTGAACACGTTTAGACTATTTTCGGAATGATGACCGTGTGTGTGTGTTTATGTAAGTTTGGGCGCTCTAACTCAAAAAGTAAGTACGTGGCATATCGTTACCAAACTTCATTTATAACATTTTAACATTAGCATAAAGAACTGATAAGTTTTTCGACAATAACGGGTAACCGAAAGTCGAGTTTTATTCGTTAAAATATCATTATTGTATTTACAATTCTATAAAAAAGTTATAGAGAATGTAGTTTCCTACAACTTTTATTTGAAACAATTTTCTATTGTAGTTATTGTTTACGTGGTATTTATAAATAACCGGATTTTCGGTTTTCCCCTTAAAAACATCGTTATTGGTAATCTTCGTGAGGACCATAGTTCTAGAAAATAGTATTTCTTCCAAGTTTAGTTTGAAACAAACGTTCGTAGAACCATCCATTTCGGAGATATTTTGCTTTACACTTTTTTTACTTTCTCCATTCGTAGTAATGGGAAAGAATTATATTCATGAAAAAAATCGACTTCGAGATTTCAACGGAAATCCGTTTTGAGGTCCTTAGAACACGTTTAGACTATTTTCGGAAAGATGTCTGTGAGTGAGTGGTGTGTGTGTGTATTTTAGTTTGGGCGCTCTAACTCAAAAGGTACGTGCCGTATCATTACCAAACTTCATTTATAACACTTAATCCTGGGCATAAAGAATGGATTAGGTTTTTGAAAATAACGGGTAAACGGAAGTCGAGGTTTATTCGAAAAACGATTAAGTTTTTGCGATTTTCTACGTTAAAATATAATTATTGTATTTACTATTCTAAACAAAAGTTATAGCGAATGTCATTTCATTTCATTTGAAACAATTTTCCATTGTAGTTATTGTTTAGGAGTTATTTATAAATAACCTGTTTTTCGGTTTTCTCTTTAAGTCATCGTTATCTTTAATCTTCGTGAGGAATAATGTTCTAGAGAATAATATTCTTCCAAGTTTTCTTTGAAACAAATTTTCGTAGAACCATCCATTTCGGAGATATTTTGCTTTATACTTTTTTATTTTCTCCATACGTAGTAATGGGAAAGTATTGTATTCATGAAAAAAATCGACTTCGAGATTTCAAGGGAAATACATGTTTTGAGTGTCCCTAGAACACGTTTGGACTATTTTCGGAATGTCTGTGTGTTATTTTGGGCGCTGTAACTCAAAAAGGTACATGTCATATCGTTAGGAAACATCACATTTAACACTTTAACATCAGCACAAAGAACTGATTTGTTTTTGGTCAATAACGGATAACCGGAAGTCGAGGTTTATTCGAAACCCGATTCGGTTTTTGCGATATTTCTTCGTTAAAACATCATTATTGTATATACAGTTCTATAAAAACTTTATAGGGAATATAATATCCTACAACTTTCATTTGCCACAATTTTCTACAGCAGTTATTGTTTAGGAGTTATTTATAAATAACCCGTTTTTTGGTTTCCGTTAAATATCTCCTTAAACACATCGTTATTTGTAATCTTAGGGAGGACTAAAGTTGTAGAGAATAATATTTATTCCAAGTTTTGTTTGAAACTAATTTTCGTAGAACCATCCATTTCGGAGATATTTTGCTTTATACTTTTTTATTTTCTCCATACGTAGTAATGGGAAAGTATTGTATTCATGAAAAAAATCGACTTCGAGATTTCAAGGGAAATACATGTTTTGAGTGTCCCTAGAACACGTTTGGACTATTTTCGGAATGTCTGTGTGTTATTTTGGGCGCTGTAACTCAAAAAGGTACATGTCATATCGTTAGGAAACATCACATTTAACACTTTAACATCAGCACAAAGAACTGATTTGTTTTTGGTCAATAACGGATAACCGGAAGTCGAGGTTTATTCGAAACCCGATTCGGTTTTTGCGATATTTCTTCGTTAAAACATCATTATTGTATATACAGTTCTATAAAAACTTTATAGGGAATATAATATCCTACAACTTTCATTTGCAACAATTTTCTACAGCAGTTATTGTTTAGGAGTTATTTATAAATAACCCGTTTTTTGGTTTCCGTTAAATATCTCCTTAAACACATCGTTATTTGTAATCTTAGGGAGGACTAAAGTTGTAGAGAATAATATTTATTCCAAGTTTTGTTTGAAACTAATTTTCGTAGAACCATCCATTTCGGATATATTTCGCTTTATCTTAATAACAGTATACAGCGCCTACACCATGTAGCGGTGAATTCTGTCAACAATCAAAATATACGTAATTTACGGCAACAAGGACGTGTCTTCTTTTACCATACGAAATAATAATTTTGCCTCGTAATATTATACATAATAATTTGAATATCTATACCCCAAATATGGAGAAAGTCATGTGTTGCCACATCAGATTTTTCTACTGTTGTGATCACGAAAAAAATCGACTTCGGGAATTCATCGGAAATACACGTTTTGAGGTCCCTAGGACATGTTAGACTTATTTCGGAATGATGTGTTTGTGTGGAATTATGCCATTGTGGGCGCTCTACCTCAAAACTTACTTTCCATATCAACACCAAATTACATATATAACACTTTAGTATGAGTACGAAGAGGTGATTAGTTTTTGGACAATAACAGTTAATTGGAAGTAGAGGTTTATCGTAACCCGATTCAGGATAGGCGGAATATCTCCGTTAAAAAATCCTTATTGTATATACGATTCTATACAAAGGCTATAGAGAATGTAATTTACTAAAACTTTCAGTTGGAACAATTTTCCATAGCTGCCATTGTTTACGAATTATATATAAATAATCGGTTTTTTCGGTTTCCGCCAAACATATTAAATACGTCGTTATTAATAATATTCGTAACGACCAAAGCTGTAGAGAATTATATTTTTTGTAAGATTTCTTATAACATATTATTACTTTCTCCATACGTAGTAACGGGAAAATGTTGTATTCATGAAAAAAATCGACCTCCAGTTTTCAACGGAAATACATGTTTTGAGGTCCCTAGAACACGTTTAGACTATTTTCGGAATGATGTCTGTGTGTGTGTGTTACTTTGGGCGCACTAACGCAAAAAGTACGTGCCATATCGTTACCTAACTTTATTTATAACATTTTACATTAGCATAAAGAACTGATTAGTTTTTCGACAATAACGGGAAACCGGAAGTCGAGGTTTATTCGAAACACGAATCGGTATTTGCGATGTTTCATCGTTTAAATGTCATAATTGTATTTACAATTCTATACAAAAGTTATAGAGAATGTAATTTCCTACAACTTTCATTTGAAACAATTTTCTATTGTAGTTATTGTTCAGGAAGTATTTATAAATAACCGGTTTTTCGGTTTTCCCCTTAAAAATATCGTTATTGGTAATCCTCGTGAGGGCCAAATTTCTAGAGAATATTATTTCTTCCACGTTTTGTTTGAAACAAATTTTCGTAGAACCATCCATTTCGGAGATATTTTGCTTTTTACTTTTTACTTTCTCCATGTTTTGAGGTCCCTGGAACACGTTTAGACTATTTTCGGAATGATTTGTGTGTGTGTTTGTGTGTGTGTTACTTTGGACGCTCTAACTCAAAATGTACTTGCTATATCGTTACCAAACTTCATTTTTAACATTCTGACATTAGCATAAAGAACTGATTAGTTTTTCCACAATAACGGGTAACCGGAAGTCGAGGTTTATTCGTACCCGATTCGGTATTTGCGATATTTCTCCGTAAAAATATAATTATTGTAGTTACAATTCTATACAAAAGTTATAGAGAATGTTGTTTCCTACAACTTGCATTTGAAACAATTTTCTATTGTAGTTATTGTTCAGGAAGTATTTATAAATAACCGGTTTTTCGGTTTTCTCCTTAAAAATATCGTTATTGGTAATCCTCGTGAGGGCCATATTTCTAGAGAATATTATTTCTTCCACGTTTTGTTTGAAACAAATTTTCGTAGAACCATCCATTTCGGAGATATTTTGCTTTTTACTTTTTACTTTCTCCATACGTAGTAATGCGAAAGTATTGTATTCATGAAAAAAATCGACTTCGAGATTTCAACGAAAATACATATTTTGAGGTCCGTAGAACACGTTTAGACTATTTTCGGAATGATGTCTTTCTGTGTGTGTGTATGTATGTTAGTGTGGGCGCTCTAACTCAAAAAGTACATGCCATATCGTTACCAAACTTTATTTATAAAACTTTAACATTAGCATAAAGTAGTGATTAGTTTTTCGACAATAACGGGTAACCGTAGGTCGAGGTTTATTCGAAACCCGATTCTGTTTTTGCGATATTTCTTCGTTAAATATCATTATTGTATTTACAATTCTCAACAAACGTTATAGAGAATGTCATTTCCTACAACTTTCATTTGAAACAATTTTATATTGTATTTATTTTTTAGGAGTTATTTATAAATAACCGGTTTTTCGTTTTTCTCCTTAAAAACATCGTTATTGGTAATCTTCTTGAGGACCAGAGTTGTAGAGAATAATATTTCTTCCAAGTTTTGTTTGAAACAAATTTTCGTAGAACCATCCATTTCGGAGATATTTTGCTTTTTATTTTTTTACTTTCTCCATACGTAGTCATGGGAAAATATTGTATTCATCAAAAAAATTCCAGATTTCAACGGAAATACCTGTTTTGAGGTCCCCAGAACACGTTTATACTATTTTCGGAATGATGTCTGTGCGTGTGTGTTTGTGTGTTACTCAAAAATACGTGCCATATCGTTACCAAACTTCATATATAACACTTTAACATGGGCACAAAGAACTGGTTAGTTTTTTGACAATAAGGGTAACAGGAAGTTTTGGTTTATTCGTAATTCGAATCGGTTTTTGCGGTATTTCTTCGTTAAAACGTCATTATTGTATGTACAATTCTATAGAAATGTTATAGTTAATGTAATTTCCTACAAATTTCTTTTGGAACAACTTTCTAATGTAGTTATTGTTTAGGAGTTATTTATAAATAACCGGTTTTTCGGTATACTTTTACGATACGAAATAATAATTTTGCCTTATAATGCTATTCATAAAATGATTTTAAATATGTATACCCCAAATATGGAGACAGTCATGTGTTCGCCACATCAGATTTTATATAAATGACTTTGATAAGGTTATTAAAGGTAAAATCAAGTTATTTGCGGGTGATACAGTAGTTTACAGAGAGATTAGCAGTCCTAATGATCAATTATTACTTTCTGACGACTTAAATGCAATTCTCGAGTAGTGTAAAGAGTGGCAGTTAGAATTGCACTTAGGAAAGTGTTCCTTTATGAGATTCTGGGGAAACAAAAACATTGACGCGACGAATTACACTGTTGAAGGCGTCCAGCTAAAACTAGCCAATTCCGTCAAATACTTAGGCGTTACTTTAACAAGCAACCTCTCGTGGGATATGCACATACGAAATATATGCGGGAAGGCTAAACAGAAACTAGGATTCATCAAACGCATAGTAGGTAAAAGTGAGGAAAAAGTCAAAGAGACATGTTACTTCTCGTTAGTAAGACCGCTATTAGAGTACGCGTGGAGCATATGGGATCCGTACGAGAAAGGATCAATCTCAGAGTTAGAAAGAGTGCAGCGAAAAGCCGCTAGATTCGTCAAAAATTGTTACGATAGAAACAAAAGTGTTACAGCCTTGATACAGGACTTAGGATGGGAATCATTAACTGAGCGCCGATCACGCTCTAGGTTAAAACTTCTTGAAAGATCTAGAACGCATATATTCTCCAGAGATGTCGAAGAAATAATAAGAGGGCCAACTTATATTGGTAGAATGGACCATCCTCGTAAAATAAGAGAGATAGCCTGTAAGACTGAGAGGTACAAAGGCTCGTTTTTCCCTAGAACGATAGCAGAGCAGAACAGAAGTTACGATAAGAAATCAGCCGACGTAGAGTAATACTATTCATTATTATGCGCTTTCCTTGGTGCTATTGCACCCCCTGCCACACACCATTGCGGTGGCTATATAATCGACTAAGAATTTTATAGCAATTACAAATATGTAGCAGAAGAATAGAAATGGAGGTAGGTAGAAGCAGGGGGAGGGAAAAAGGGGTGGAGTAGAAGAAGAACTAAGGGGAAATAATCGACATTGGTATCGATCAACTAAGAATTTTAAAACAATTACAAATATGCAGCAAAAGAATGAAAATGGAGGGGGAGGGGAAGGGAGGTGGGGCAGAAGTAACTCGACATTTTGACACCATCATTGCTCCCTAAGATAATCTTCTAAATCTGTGTAGTGTTCTCTATATTTGCTTTTTAATTTTTTTTTCATCAAGATTCGATCACAGGACATGATCTATCGGAAGGTATAGAAATTGTAGTTCCTTAGTACTTTCTCCATACGTAGTAATAGGAAAGTATTGTATTTACGAAAAAAATCGACTTCTAGATTTCAAGGGATATACACGTTTGTGGTCCCTAGAACACGTTTAGATTGTTTTCGGAATGATGTCTGTGTGTGTGGGATTGTGGGCGCTCTAACTCAAAACGTACGTGCCACATCGTTACCAAACTTCATATATAACACTTTAACATGAGCACAAAGTGCTGATTAGTTTTTGGACAATAATGGGTAACCGGAAGTCGACGTTAATTCGAAACCCGATTCGATTTTTGCGATATTTCCGTTAAAACATCAGTATTATATATACAATTCTATACAAAGTTTATAGAGAATGTCATTTCCTACAGTTTTCATTTGAAACAATTTTCTATTGTAGTTATTCCTTAGGAGTTATTTATAAATAACCGGTGTTTCGGTTTTCTCCTTAAAAACATCGTTATTGGTAAGCTTCGTGAGGACCAAAGTTGTAGAGAATAATATTTCTTCCAACTTTTGTTTGAAACTAATTTTCGTAGAACCATCCATTTCGGAAATATTTAGCTTTTTCGTAATTTCCAGTATACAGCGCCACCACCATGTAACGGTGAATTCTGTAAACGTAGCTATTCAAAATATACCTAATTTACGGCAATAAGACCTACTGTATTCATTTACAATACGAAATAATAATTTTGCCTTATAATGCTATTCATAATATTTTAAAAATCTATACCCCAAGTATGGAGAAAGTCATGTGATGGCCACAAGAGTGTTTTACTTTCTCCATACGAAGTAATGGAAAAGTATTGTGATCACGAAAAAAATCGACTTCGAGATTTCAACGGAAATACACGTTTTGAGGTCCCTAGATAATGTTTATACTATTTTCGGAATGATGTCTGTGTGTGTGTGTGCGCGCGCGTATGTGTGTATGTTCGTGTATGTGCGTGTATGTGCGTATGTGTGTGATGGGATTGCGGGCACTGTAATTCAAAAAGTACTTTCCACATCCTTACCAAACTTCATATATAACACTTTAGCATGACCACAAAGAACTGATTAGTTTTTGGACAATATCGGTTAACCGGAATTCGAGGTTTATTCGAAACCCAATTCGGTTTTTGCGATATTTATTCGTTAAAACACCATTACTGCACATACAATTCTTTACAAAGTTTATAGAGAATGTAATTTCCTACAACTTTTATTTGAAACAATTTTCTATAGCAGTTATTGTTTAGGAATTATTTATAAATTACCGGTTTCTCGGTTTCCGTCAAATATCTACTTAATAACATCGTTATTGGTATTCTTTGTGAGCAAAAAGTTGTAGAGAATAATATTTCTTCCAAGTTTTGTTTGAAACAAATTTTCATAGAACCATCCATTTCGGAGATGTTTTGCTTTTGATCATGAAAAAAATCGACTTCGAGATTTCAACGGAAATACACGTTCTGAGGTCACTAGAACACGTTTAGACTACTTTTGGTTAACCGTTATTGTCCAAAACCTAATCAGTTCTTTGTGCTCATGCTAAGTGTTATATATGAAGTTAGGTAAGGATGTGGAAAGTTGTTTTTGATTTAGAGTGCACGCAATCCCATCACACACATACGCACACACACGCACATACACACATACGCGCGCGCGCACACACACACAGACATCATTCCGAAAATAGTTTAAACATTATCTAATGACCTCAAAACGTGTATTTCCGTTGAAATCTCGAAGTCGATTTTTTTCGTGATCACAATACTTTTCCATTACTTCGTATGGAGAAAGTAAAACACTGATTTGGCCATCACATGACTTTCTCCATGCTTGGGGTATAGATTTTTAAAATATTATGAATAGCATTATAAGGCAAAATTATTATTTCGTATTGTAAATGAATACAGTAGGCCTTATTGCCGTAAATTAGGTATATTTTGAATAGCTACGTTTACAGAATTCACCGTTACATGGTGGTGGCGCTGTATACTGGAAATTACGAAAAAGCTAAATATTTCCGAAATGGATGGTTCTACGAAAATTTGTTCAAACAAAAGTTGGAAGAAATATTATTCTCTACAACTTTGGTCCTCACGGAGCTTACCAATAACGATGTTTTTAGGAGAAAACCGAAACACCGGTTATTTATAAATAACTCCTAAGGAATAACTACAATAGAAAATTGTTTCAAATGAAAACTGTAGGAAATGACATTCTCTATAACCTTTGTATAGAATTGTATATATAATAATGATGTTTTAACGGAGAAATATCTCAAAATCCGAATCGGGTTTCAAATAAACCTCGACTTCCGGTTAACCGTTATTGTCGAAAAACTAATCAGTACTTTGTGCTCATGTCAAAATTTTATATATGAAGTTTGGTAACGATATGGCATGTACTTTTTGAGTTAGAGCGCCCACAATCACATACACACACGCACATAGTGACACACGCGCAGAGACACAAAGAAATCATTCCGAAAATAATCTAATGGTGTTCCAGGGACCTCAAAACTTATATTTCCATTGAGATCTCGATCGATTTTTTTCGTGAACACAATACTTTCCCATTTCTACCTATGGAAAAAGTAAAGATGAAATAAAATGTTTAGAAATAACTTGATTAATGTCAATTTCAATATTCTGGGTCCTACATTGTTGTTCTTTGACAACGGACTGAGGGTTGTGTGTGTGTGCGGCTACTTAAATTCCACGAAATGAGAATGTATTATAACAAAATTTTGTACAAAAACTAGTCACTGTTTTCAAGACTGAGTTGGTGTTATCTTGTTTTCCAGGTAGTTGTCTAAACATTTCAGAATAACTGCCGTACTCCTACATAGTATACAGTTATACCTCTCTTAATGAAGCCTCTTGTAAGGAAGCTCCTTTATAACTAAGTCAGAGATTCCGCAGTGAAATGGTGGATGTCTGTGGGTGTGTGTTATTGTTTAGGAGGTATTTATAAATATAAGGTTTTTCGGTTTACTCCTTAAAAACATCGTTATTTGTCATCTTCGTGAGGAACAAAGTTCTAGAGAATAGTATTTCTTCCATGTTATGTTTCAAACAAATTTTCGTAAAACCATCCATTTCGGAGATATTTTGCTTTTTCCTTTTTACTTTCTCGTACGTAGTAATGGGAAAGTATTGTATTCGTAAAAAAAATCGACTTCCAGATTTCAACGGATATACATGTTTTGAGGTCCCTAGAACACGTTTAGACTATTTTCGGAATGGTGTGTGTGTGCGTGCGTGCGTGTGTGTGTGTGTTTTTTTATTATTATTATTATTAAAGGGAACGGTAGGGGGTAATTCTCTCTCCGTCACCTTATTTATTCATATCATAAGTTCATTGTAGTTCATTATTATTATTATTATTAATTATATGTGCAGCGAGAGAGGGAAATGTTCCATTGGAGTTCCCCGCCGAAGGGGCTGGTTACCGCAACCTTGGGGCATTCTCCAACAGGTCACCACTCTTCGCATGCACTCCTCAAGGCTTATTTATTCATATCATCAGTTCATTTTAGTTCATTATTATTATTAAGTATATGTGCAGCGAGAGAGAGAAATGTTCCATTGGAGTTCCCCGCCGAAGGGGCTGGTTACCGCAACCTTGGGGCATTCTCCAACAGGTCACCACTCTTCGCATGCACTCCTCAAGGCTTATTTATTCATATCATCAGTTCATTTTAGTTCATTATTATTATTAAGTATATGTGCAGCGAGAGAGAGAAATGTTCCATTGGAGTTCCCCGCCGAAGGGGCTGGTTACCGCAACCTTGGGGCATTCTCCAACAGATCACCACTCTTCGCATGCACTCCTCAGGGCTAAAACGATTTGAGGCATGATGATGATGATTATTATTATGTCTGAAAAAATAAAATAAATAAATAGGTGATGATGATGATGATGATGAGAGATGGTTCAGTACTGTTATGCGATTTGAACCATTTCCTATTCTTCGATTACGTGAGGATAAAGTTTCCCATCATCAGCTCTCCTTGGTCAACAGAGCAGAGTATGTCCTTGTAACCCCAGAACTCCGAGAACGACGTTACGGTATCGTTCCCCTGGTGATAGGCCCATTCCGACAAGATTCGTTTTTTCAATGAATGCTGAAATTCCCTCCAGTTTTCGAGTTGCGTTTTTCTCCCTTTGCAGAATAAGGTGAAACTCTTATAAATCACGCTCTTCCCCAACGTGACAAGGTAGTTCGCCAGTTGGACACCCTTATAGCCGAGTCCCGTTTTTTTCCGTAAGCCTCCATACAGGTCCCTCAGGTAGATGACCCGTTCTCCGGTCAGGGCTTTGATGAGTTTGAGGACGTTGCCCCACATGAGTTTCGCTTTTGCGCACTCGAAAGCCAGGTGCCAAGCGTTCCCCACCTTATCCGTGCACCACGGACAACTCCCTGCGCCCAGCACTCCCGTTTTGGCGAGGAAGACCGCGTCCGCCCACCTATCGTGCGCCAGTCGCCAGGCAACGTCGGCGTCTGCGCCAAAACTCGGCCTTTCCCTGATCGCCAGCCAGTGGACCTCGTCGTCGGTGTGCTTCCCCCTTATGGGCCACCGACGCCCATTTGTTGCGTACGAGAGTTCGCGGTAGGTTTGCTTTTTCTCTATCGGGCAAACAACAATCCTCTTGGTCGTCCCACTGACGATGGCGATAGCCGGGATTGGGACCGGTGGTGGCCAGCCCGTAGGGAAGGCGGCTCGACCACCCACGTGTACCATCTCCAGCTTGTTCCACGCACTCAATAGGGACTCGTAGAAGGAATTCGCATGCTCGCCGTGCCTGATCCTGTGGTTCTTAAGGAAAAGACCGACGGACATGCCCAATCCGTCGACTTTTTCCAGGTTCCTTGCGGCTAAAAACTTCCAGGGAGTGTCAAGTGGATCCGAAAGCAGTCTTTGGGTGAATTGCATTCTGAAGGCGTTGATTTTTGTGAGGATGTTGACGAGCCCGAGTCCACCTTCCTTGATCGGGGCATATATGTTGTCTGCCGCCACCCAGTGCTTGCGGTTTGCCCAGACGAAATTGTTGATTTCGCCCTGAAGGCGTGTTATAGATGCCCTGGAGGGTGTGACACATTGCAGCGTGTGCCACATACGTGGCGCTAGGAACTGGTTAGCCACCAGTGTCCTTCCTCTCAGGGACATCGGTCCCACCCTAGGGAGCCACCTATCCACCCCTGTTTTTAGCTTGTCCAGAACAGTCTTCGTGTTCTTATCCCGCACTCTTTCCGTATCGTTTCCGAGCCATATGCCGAGGAAGAAAGCGCCCTCATTCCCCCAGCGAAAGCCCAACGGATCGTCTGATCTGTTTTTCCAGCTACCACTCCACAGCCCTTCAGACTTTTCTGCATTCAGCCGTGCGCCGGATAGTGCTGCGTAATCACTGAAGGCACGTAGGATTTTTGGGAGATCTTCGTCCTTTTCAGCGAAGAGGGTGACATCGTCTGCATACGCCGATACAGTCAGCCTCCTCTCCTGATGTCCGGGTATCGACACCCCTCTTAACCGTTTTTTCATCAAAACCAAAAGTGGCTCAATCGATATGGAGTAGAGCTGTCCCGACAAGGGGCAACCCTGACGTATACCCCGGCGAAAAGGGATGGGAGCGGTCAGGGCGGATGCGATTCTTACAACGCAGTTGGCTCCCTCGTATACCGTTTGTATCATTTTGACCGTGGCAGCACCGAAACCCATTTTCGCCAAAGTTTTGAAGAGGTGATTGTGTGCGACCCTGTCGAAAGCTCCCTGTTGGTCCAGGGAGACCACCGCAAGTGCCTCCCCGTCTTCATTTTTCGCCCTTACGATGTCTCTTAGGAGGGAGATGTTGTCGAAAATGGAGCGGCCCGGAACGCAGTAGCTTTGCTCTGGCGAAATTACTTTCGGGATCACCGTTGAGATTCTCCTGGAGATGGCTTTCGTTATAATTTTGTAATCCGTAGTGGTGATGGATATCGGCCTCCAGTTTTTTATATCCGTCCTATCTCCTTTTTTGTGGATAAGGGCGACTACCGCACGTCTCATGGAATGCGGCAGTTGCGCTCGAGAGAAACTCTCATCCACTACCCTCTTAAGGGGTTTCGCGAGTACGCTCCAGAATCTTTCATAGAACTCCGTAGTGAGCCCATCTATGCCTGGAGCCTTCCCTCTGTTTAAGGATTTCAAGCTTACGGTCAGGTCTTCAATGCTAATTGGGGCGTCACATCCGTTCCTTTCCGGCTCCTCGAGGCGTTGCAAATCGTCGTAGACGCCTCCATCGGCAGCGACAATAGTTTCCTCCGGGTCGAATATCTCCGAGAAGTAACCGTGTAGGTATGTACACAGCTTCTCGGGGGAAGTGGTGGTTTCTCCATCGCACCTGAGCGCCGCTAGCGGTCTCGGGATCGAATGAGTTGCGTGTTTGGCTAGGTGGGAACGTGCGGGAGCGTCTGTGGCCAGCATCTTCTCCCATCCCACCTTCGTGAGGATCCTTTCCCCTTCCCTTCCGTACCATTCTCTAATCTCCTTCATCTCGGCCGCCATGGTTTCCCCACTCGCCGTGCCCATTTCAGCCACTAGGGTCTCCATTCCGCGTATGGCTTTTTCGTTCTCTTTCCTCTGCCAATTCTGGAATCGAATGGTAGCTTCTTTTATTTCGATCTTTAGTAGATCCCAGGACTGCAAGATGTCAGGCGTCTCGTCGCATGTTCTAGTTAGTGCGGAAATGACGTTACTTATTATTTTCCTATAGGAGCAGTTTTCTAGGAGTGAATTTTCAAACCTCCAATAGGGCTTTCTCTTCGTCTGTGGTTTCGGACTGGATAACACTACCCGAACGGCTAGATGGTCGGAAAAGGAGGGAACCAAACCTACGGAATGCGGAGAGTGAGTCAGCGGAGGGGCAGTGTAGAACCTGTCTAGTCTCGCCATTGAAAAGTGCGGTCTGCAGCTCACGAACGTGTAGCCTATCTCTTCCCCGCGGAGTTCATTCCACGTATCCTCCAACCCCTGGCTGGTGACCAGTCTTCTCAAGGCGGCCGCGACCTGTGGGTGTCGCTCAACCCCACCCGAGCGATCTGTGGTTGGCGACAAAGTGGTGTTGAAGTCGCCTCCAATTAGGACGTCCGCCGTGGTCCCAGCTGTCGTTAGGTGTCGTTCGATCCTCTCCAGTACGTTTACCGCCCAGATGGGATCTTGTGGTACGTACACGTTGATAAAGCGGCGCTGCGCCGGCGGGGATCCCCATTCGACCAGTAAATCTTGAGCGTGTCCTTCCGCAATTATAGAATCGCTAACGATACGCGCATTAGTATCCTTCCTTAAGCCGATCGCCCTGCCAGACTGATGCTGCCTAGGCGGATTAAAATACCACGCGTACTCCTGCGAGTCTGTCAGGGGTGACGACGAGGTATTGGTTTCCTGTAGGAAAATTACGTTAGGGGCCCACCTTTTAAGAAAGAGCTCCAGCTCGATCCACTTTGCCTCGCTTTTGACCGATCGAACGTTCAAGGTGATCACTGAAGTCCCCGCCATGTGGATGGAGAGAGAGAGAGCGGTTCTGTTGAAAGCGCAGCCTTCTATTGGGTGCCTGCCACGGCTGAACCCCTCACCAGGCTCACCGCTAGCATTTGCATCCTTGCCTTGAGGGACCTTTCGTGGACTATCCTCTTTAGCTTTGATAGTGTGTTAGATAAAGGCGTGAGGTCCTCGGTGAATCTGAGGGCCACCTCTACCGGGTTGCCTTTAATCTTGGCGAGGAAAAGTAGGAGATTGTCCTCACTGATGGGGCAGAAGGATGGATCGTTGTGATATTCTTTCGAGATCGCTTCTTTGTCTGTTTCTAACAGCCCCCTTCCTGTATCTATGTTAGTTTCGGAGCTATGCCCGATTTCTTTTGCTTCCTTCCTCCCGAATGATCTATTCTCTTCCTCTTCGCGCGAGTCCATTTCAGATCTCGCGAGGGAGAAGAAGAAGAAGAAGAAAAGGAATCATCTTCCGAAAAGAGATCCATCCCGGATGCACTTTCCACGCCATCATCCGCAACCTTGCGTTCGGCACCTCCATGAATTACCGCTGTCTCTACGACTGTTGGGTCGGGGTTAACAACGGCGTCCACACGGATAGGTGCAGGTGTTGGCACCATGGACAGGGTTATGCCGGGATCAATTGGAGGAGTCGTGTCCTCACGAGTGGTTTCAGCAACACATTTGGCCTGGGGTTCAGGATTTGGCCGGGGGTTGAAATTGATCTGAGGTTTGGGCTTGGAGATAGGGTCGGGGTTGGAATTAGATTTGGAAGTGGTCTTGGGGTCAGGATTGGACTGAGAAACGGTTATCGAGGAATTGGAGGTGGTGTTCGAAAAAGTATCGGGTGCTAAAAGGGTAGGGCACGCACGAGCTAAATGCCCTTCGTTGCCACATCGAAAACATTTGAAGTCCTCAAAGGTCCGGTACAATCTGTGGGTGGACGAGTCAATTTCCACCGCTACAGAGGAGGGAAGGATTAGGTTGTCACGTCTGATGACGTGAACTTGCCTTCGGAAGCAACCAATATGGGCGTAACTGGGTCTCTTTGCCCCTATCGTGGGAGTTGTCACGGGACTGACAACCATCACGACCTGGCTCAGCAGTTCGATAAGCGCTGAATCTGGAACTTCCGGAGGAACGTTAGATATTGTCAATCTCTCGGCCTTAGACGCCAGACGACGCGCCATCACAAACTCCCCCTTCATCACGATACCTCCTTTCTCCGTAATGAAGCTCTCGACCAACTGCTCTGATTTGAGGTACACGCAAATGCGTCCATTTGAGAGGCGTGAGGCGTGGGTGATATTATCCCCTCTCCCTATCGCTTCGCCCAACGCATACACGTAGTCCACTAGAGGGATCGTTTGGATCGCGGGAATAATAATACCCATTTTCCGCGACGGGCCTTTAGGAGAGGGAACAATTTTCTTTGGGGCGAAGGAGACCGATATTTTAGATTGAGTGTGCCCACCTCTGTCCAGTGTGACATTAACGTCCTCCACGCCCGGTTTACGAGTTATATGTGGGATCTGGGTTGTCGAAGACTTGCCATAAGAGTCTGAAAGGCGTTCACTCTCCCCTGCAATGAGAGCATTGGCGTAGGAAACCTTTGTGGATGCTTTTGTGGGGGCGGGAGACCTGGTTATCCCCGTTGAGGTCGACGGCACGGGTGAGAGATTTTCCGTGGACGCGACTCGAAGGACCCCATTCTCCCTCCTTAAGGTAGAAAACTGTGTAACATTATCGTTAAAAGTCTGTCTATTTAACATTTCCGCCGACAAGGAGAGACCTCTTCTACTCGAAAGAGCCTTCCTTCCCTCTGGATTGGCAACAGCGCCAGGAAAGTATAGACCGTCACTATGAAGTACTTTTCCCATGCCTCGCGTCGTTACCGGCTTCGAGACGCCGGAGCTAGAGGAGGTAGGGAATGGGAAAGGGGAGGGGGAGGGGGGACGAAGCCCCCCTCCCACCGGCGAGCTCATGGCCAGCCCAACACCGACGAGGTAGAGAGACAAGACCCCGCGATAACCCTTCCGACGCCCGGCAAGCCGAGGGCGAGCGGTCGGGGAGAAACAACCGAGAGTCGCCCAAGCGAACTCTCGGAGCGAAACGAAACAACAAAAACAGCAATAACAGCTAAAGCAACAATGAACAACAAGACAACAAAGCAACAATAACAAACGAACGAGATAACAAAACCACTTCCTCACCTCGAA
This sequence comes from Uropetala carovei, assembly GCA_036926305.1. Classification (NCBI taxonomy): domain Eukaryota; kingdom Metazoa; phylum Arthropoda; class Insecta; order Odonata; family Petaluridae; genus Uropetala; species Uropetala carovei. Next base: position 5,630,648 of record JAXCHB010000037.1, on the reverse strand, counting down.
AGAACGGAAGAAATCCGCAGACAAACACACGAAATCAGCAGTCAAATGAGGAGCCAAAAACAAGCGTCCGTTCACGTCGACGTCCGGTGTGTGAGTGTGTGTGTGCGTTAGTGTGGGCGCTCTAACTCAAAAAGTACGTGCCATATCGTTTCCAAACTTCATATCTAACACTCTTACATGAGAACAAAGAACTGATTAGTTTTGGACAATAACGGATAAACGGAAGTCGAGGTTTATTCGAAACCCGATTCGGTTTCTGCGATATTTATTGGTTAATATACCATTTTTATATTTACAATTCTACACAAAAGTTACAGAGAATGTAATTTCCTACAACTTTCATTTGAAACAATTTTCTATAGGAGTTATTGTTTAGGAGTTATTTATAAATAACCGGTTTTTCGGTTCCCGTTAAATATCTCCTTAACAACATCGTTATTGGTAATCTTCGTAAGGTCCAAAGCTGTAGAGAATAATATTACTTCTAAGTTTTGTTTGAAACTAATTTTCGTAGAACCATCCATTTCGGATATATTTCGCTTTTTCTTAATACCAGCCTACAGCGCCAACACCATGTAGCGGTGAATTCTGTAAACATTCAAATTATACGTAATAGACGGCAACGACGTGTCTTCTTTTACGATACGAAATATTAATTTTGCCTTATAATGCTACTCATAATAATTTAAATATCTATACCCCAAATATGGAGAAAGTCATGTGTTGGCCACATCAGATTTTTTGGTACTAAAATACATTTTAGGTGTTAATTTGGAAAACCAAATTTAAAAACCACGACATGTAATTTCGCAAAACATTTAGTGTTGAAAAACCTACACTTATCGGCGACAATTAAATTTCGTCGAATATTTGATTTTTACAAATTCGCTGTTTATCGACATTAACCGAATCATACCAAGTCTAATTATGATGTGATACATATAGTACCAACATATATTTTATACGTAATGTTGATAACAATTCTAATTGGGTGGAATTTGACAATTTCTGCTTATAATACTGCGAGCCAGTACCGTAGGGAAGGGGTGAGGGGGAGTCGGCTGTCCTGGGCCTGCCGTGCGGCCACCTTCCCTTTTTGAACTTAAAACAAAGAAAAGGGGCCCGGCGATGGTATTTGACCCAGGGCGCCCAGGGCCGGCACTGACTCTCAGCGGCCCTGTCCGCACCCCTTTTTCTGGGCCCAGTTTTAGGGAAAAAAGAGCGAGTAAGTAGCCGAAGTGGACAGTGAGGATGAAGATGACGTTCTCGGCGACGCCATTTACGTAGACGACGAGAGAGAACACAAAATCGCCGACGAACTATCTGAGGACAGCAATAATGAATTCAGAGGGTAGGATTCGGTCAGCTAAAAGTAAATAAATATTATTTTTGTTTTGAAAAACGATATTTAAAGGAATGTTATCGAAATGCATTGAAATGTACGATTTACTGATAAAAATATGTCCGAAAATATAAATTATTTCCATACTAAAAAAGTTGTATGCGCTTGTTACCATATATAATACGCACCCTAACTTATTGTCAACTTTTCGTGAAAAAAAATGTATTATAATTGGAAAATTACGGTATATTTTTTTCCCTCCGTTTTCCTTGTCAGTATTTAATATTCAGTGATGAAACCATGCAAGTGTATTTGCCAATGGTGAAATAATATTATATATTATACATACCTAGATGATAAAGTATGATTTTAGTTTTCTTTTGATTTTTTTCTCCTTTATGGTATTGATCATTGTATTTTTTGTATGTATATATTTTTTTCCCTCCGTTTTCCTTGTCAGTATTTAATATTCAGTGATGAAACCATGCAAGTGTATTTGCCAATGGTGAAATAATATTATATATTATACATACCTAGATGATAAAGTATGATTTTAGTTTTCTTTTGATTTTTTTCTCCTTTATGGTATTGATCATTGTATTTTTTGTATGTATATCTGTATTTTTTTCCCTCTTGTAAATATTTAATATTCAGAGTAATGAATATGATTGCTCATGACATCAGTGTCCTCAGGAATTATTATTGGCAATTACACTCATGAATACTTTAATACATTTTCAATAGACTTTATTTTAAAAAAAAACAAGAAAATTGTTGTTTCTATGGATAACAAAATGTCGATGTACATTAAAATTACCCTTGGCAGCATATGCTATGCTATCAAAAATTAGAAAACTTTAATATAGCAACTGAAACAATGGTATCACTTAGCGACATATTTAACGTAAATTTAGAAGAAAAATCAAAATATCTACTAAACTATCAGTTTTACAAAAATATGTTTCAAACAAAACTTGTAAAAAATTACATTTTCGATATTTCTCTGTTAAAACATCATTATTGTATATACAATTCTATACTAAGGTTATAGAGAATGTAAATTCATATAACTTTCACTTGAAACAATTTACCATAGCAGTTATTGTTTAGGAGTTATTTATAAATAACCGGTTTTTCTGTTTTCTCCTTAAAAACATCGTTATTGGTAATCTTCGTGAGGACCGAAGTTGTAGAGAATAATATTTCTTCCAGGTTTTGTTTGAAACTAATTTTCGTAGAAACATCCATTTCGGAGATATTTTGCTTATTCGTAGATTTCCAGTATACAGCGCCACCACCATGTAGCGGTAAATTCTGTAAACATATTCAAAATATACTTAATTTACAGCAATAAGGACGACTGTATTCTTTTACGATACGAAATAATAATTTTGCCTTATAATGCTATTCATAATAATTTAAATGACTATATCCCAAATATGGAGAAAGTCATGTGTTGGCCACATCAGATTTTTTCGTTATAGATAAAAGGAAATTGCCTACATTGGATCAGAACTACCCATTTTCGTTTATATTCAATATAATCGTTTATTTGTTATTCGCAGTCGCGCAGTAGAAGTAAAACTCCCCCCCCCCCCTCCCCTGGCTGTGTGCCAGTTTGCAGTACCGATCTGATAATGTTTCAAAGATTGATATCTCTGCTACTTCATATTCAAGCGTAGGGCACTTGGAATAATGCCGGAGAGCAAATAATTACTTTAATGTGTTCCGTCTTTTCTTCTTCCGTTTTGCGAATGGGTTTCCGGGAAACCTCGCAGCAAGTGCTCGGATTACTTGTTCCTTTACTATTGATTATACAGAACTCAAATGGCAACAGAAATGTCGAGTAAATCCTGATATCTGCATTTCTTATATTTCTTACAATCAACATTCGGAAATACAGTTTCAACAGGAGAATGGGAGTTTTATTGCACTCAAAACATTTACTTGTAGCCACACTTCAGCAGATTTTCGCCCAGCCGCAAATAAAACAAATATTTTTAGAAGACGCAGGGCCCGGTGCACTCACACCGTTGACACCGCGATCTGTCAGCTGTGCTTGTGCCAGCGTAAACTTTAAAATGCCATATGTAAAATTTTTTGGGAAACGTAGGGGGGGCAAGTACCCCCTCTTGCCCCTTACAGCGGGTGCCCATGGTTAAAATATTTCTAAACGGTTGAATCAGTTAAAACAATGATTGATTAATTTTTTTAAAACGAAGCATTAATCTCGAAAAGTTAATCGTTCGATAAACTCGTACTTGAAAATTTTTTTTCCCAAGAATAAATGTATAGACCCGTTTATGTTGCTCGAAAATTTACTTATTCCACGCTCCGGGATCTGGGCGGTTACGAGTCAATCGGGCGGAGGAGTGGGGTCAAAGCGGCAACACTGTTCCCTTCTACTGCAAGATCAACTCTCGCCGACCCGATTATAGTATCTGCGTTTAGGGTATAATTCTCCTGGTCAACAAAGAGAACCATAAATAAATACGTTCCTCACATTTATATGAATACTAATTAACGATTGTGTATCAAACATTTAAATACAGCAAAAAATATTATTATATATATTTCACCAATGAGAAACTCCGGGTCAAACTATAAAATCTCTGCGTCGGATTAGAAATTCTCCGGGTCATTGAACAAGTTGAGGTGGCAACCCTGGGGACAACTGACGAGAAAAATCGAAAATTACAAAAATGGTATTTTTTTGCTGTTGAAACATCCCAAAATTTAAACAAATATTTAATTGTTTAGGTATTTCTAAACGTGCTCCAATTCTGAAATTTTTTATAATGGTAAATTCGTTAATTAACCAATTGATACTTATCTATAAACGGGGGACCCAAGTTTAAATGTTAAAATTAAAAGAAACATGGGTTCCCTTCGGTTATCCCGGACCCCTTTGAAATATAATTTTTTAGATAACCCTTGCACGCAAAGGAAAGCTTGCAAACCCATGACTAATCTTCCTGTGGCGACATTAACCACCCGATCACGGGACAATGTGGAGGGATAGTTTCATTCCAGAGAGGCGAAGGTCGCGGCAGCGTCCGGAGACGGCTACACCCGATATAAAAGTCATTATAATCCAAAAAGAAACCGAGCCGAAGGCTTATTAATATCATCGGTTACATGTAAATAAAAATTTTTTGTTTTGTTGGGTCCTCCGTTAATACATAAGTACCAACCAATTATAGGTTATATTATATAAATTGAAATTTATTTATTTATTTGACCATTAAAAATTCATAAAAGTTAAAAAAATAAACAAATGTTTATGTATTTTCGGTCGAGCTAAGGAGCTGAAATTTTTCATAAAGTTTGAATTTCGTGGTCCAGCGGCAATTAACATTGAAAATTACAATGAATTTTATCATTGTGCCTGTTAAAAATCCTTAAAAGTTAAACAATTATATCAATATAAATTCACTTCTAGATATTCTACAGCATTAAAATTTGGCAGAAATGTGTAACATTTGTACCAAACAATGAAAAAAATATAAAATTCGTATATAGGAAAATTGTAGAGGTTGTTTTCACCCCAATAGTCCCATGAGGAAAGCACGTAAATCGGTGCAGAAGTGCAAACTTTTGCGTTTAAAAATTATTTGTTATGTATTATAAGAACTCGACTCTTATTGTATATATATTAAGGTGAGATGAAATGCTTGCATTCTGCAAGCACAAATTACAAGTATAAATATATAAAAGAAACAAATATTACGGATACAATTATTTTCCATTGAGGTATTCCGACACTGAGTAGTATAATCTGTTCAATAATCAACTTTTTTAACTGTAATTTTGAACAGATTTATATTATTTATGGATTTTATGTAAGTAATTAATTTGTTATATAGCAGTAGCAATTTATCATATATATATTTATCAAGTTTCGAATGTCTGGTAAATTAATTTTATGGTAAATTACATTATAGTTTAAATTATCCAATGCTTCTTACGTGTTTAAATTCCTTATATTTCCAATAATTTGCAATGAATAACTGTTTGACAGTTTTAAATTACATTGTTGATGTCGCCGACTCTCGATATATCGTACATGATTTCACATGCATTGCTTGGTGCTCGTTGATCTGAGATAGTCGATGAGTTTAGGATTCGAAATTTGTATTTAAGTTTACCTCAGGAATAATGAATAAAGCTGGAAAAACGCTCCGAAGGTATTTGTGTGTATTTGCTATATTTTTAGGATAATCCCAAATTCATTCGATTTACTTGTTTGTGAAACGTCAGTCACGTAATAAGAATAGGAGCTAGTATCCATTAATCTGACTTTTTGATGTTGTGTGGCAACAGAAGCAGCGTTCGGCTAAAAGCTATCGGAACTGGGCACAGTGATCTCAACATGGTCATATCCGAGTTAAAAGACGTAAGATCAACAGCAAAAGCTTTTATGATGGCCCAAAATACCGCAATGCAGGATATGTTGAAATGGTCTTCTAATTCAGAAAACAGAGCTTTTCAAGACGTATTTGCCCAGTTAAATGAACTGAATACACTATGGACTGAAGCTCAGAGAGATTTCAGTGGTAGGTTTGTAATTTTTACTTGGTGAAAGGGTGTTTAGTGTATCTGGTTTCGAATTCAAGTGTCGCGGTTTCGAATCTTACCGATGCTATGCTCGTATGTGTCTGTCATTTAATCTTGTATAGAATGTGTATTAGGGAAAACCTGTATATTTAATTTTATGTATATATTTATATTTATAAAATTAAAAATATATAGCAATAACCCTGTGCAAGTTTTCCACCTAGTTTGGAGTGGTGAGCATTAGCACTATAAAACAACACTGGTTAATTATGTCAGTCGCTTGATTAAAGTAAGGCATGCCTTAAATTAAATTAATAACGCTAATTCCTCAGTAAATGTGAGTTTTATACTCGTTTGTATTCTGTTGGGTGTAAGTTTCTCTTTGCACATCGTTTATTTTATCGAAAAATTCTGTATGTTCATGGCCCAGTTTGCTAGTTATTTGAAGAACTTAACGTTTTCATACCAACGGCATACTTATACATGAAAATGTTCATTTAAATCGTGTTCATCTAAATCAGGATTGGTTGTGTTCATAGAATTACCAAGATGATACAGAGACAATGTAGTTTTATTAAAAAATGGGATAGGTTTAGTATATGTTAAACCTCTAGCGTGCAGAAAGAGTACAAGTAAACCTTAACCGTTGTACATCTTTTATTACAAAAATATTTTAATATCATTAACAGTGTTAAATCCAGGGTGGTGACCATGAGCGAAATACCCACCAAAATAATATTATTTTCTACTGAAGGAATTTCTTGGTATGAGAGAATATCCCGCTTTGGAGTATATATATTCAATTACAGAATTCGCTTTCGTATATTTCATAATTTGTATGTACGAGAATTTATTACAATTTCATATCTGAGAAAACATTTTTTTCCAAATCTTCCCCCCCACCGAGTTTAAAATTTGTCCCAAGACGAATGTCTCAGAATTCAGCCCTGGTCATGAATTTTAGTAAATTCTATAAATGTATATCTAAAAGTGTTATATAACCTTGAGCATTGGTTTGGATTTAGTTAAGTTTATAGTGATAACAAATCCACTGAAATATGATTCATTGGTGATTTGTTTGAATTTGTGAGGATAAATTAAGTGCAAAAGTTTTCAAAACTAATGATGAATTTAATCACAAATATCAATGAAGTTGATTTTTACAAATTGATAGAAGTGTGGGATAATATTTCTCTTAATCCTTAAAAGAAAGAAAGTGGGGAAAATTGATGATAAAGAAAATTCTACATTTTCATAAGTTTAACAAACTAAATTGCTAAAATCAGAGAAAAGAAGTCACGAAATTAGGGTTTAAATTGAAAATATAATAATTCCTTGAAATAAAATAGAAAAATTACAGATTGTTTTTATAATAGTCTGGATGTTTGCTTAGAATAATATTAAAAAGTTTGTAAAAATTTTTCACATCATCATTTATAATGACGTTTTTAAGTTTATTTTAATTAATTGTGGTAATATTTGTAATAATGCAATACTTTGAGAAAATAATAGAGTGGAAAACCTTACCATGTCTTTAGCAAAGCATTAAATGGTAATTATAACTGGTATCAGTTGCTATTTTCATAATATTCCCTAAGTTCAATTCATGCTACAATCTTACCAAAACAATAAAGATGAAGATATGCTGATAGTGCTTGAAATTTTAATTAATTTCTATTAAATATTGGTGATATGTTAATAATCAAGTTATTTCCATATTTCATGATTATATTATAAGAAATTAATTTAAATTTGAGTGTTTTGTTGTAAGATAGGGTTTTCTAACAATTATTTTACCTATGATATTTTCATTTTTGATTGAATCTTGCTATTAGACAAATGTATTGTGAGGAATAATTTTATAGACAACAATTGAATTCATTAATGTATTTCAATTATATTGACTTATCCTATATCATTGTAATTGTTTTCTGGACAGATAAATATTGAATTTAACTATTAATAAAGTAATGAAAAAAGTATTTCAAGTTTTGAATAAAATCATGCTATTAAAAATTATGATGAGATATAGTATTTTAATGATGAATTCATTGAAATGAAAACTATCCTGCAAATTATTTATCTTGAAACTGTAACCCCAGTAAATAAAGTGAACATTTTTCATGTGAAAAATAATTGAGTGAAACTCTTATTACTGCAGTTAAGCATGAATAATGACGAAATAATTCCTTTGCCTACTTTTGGGGATATCTCTTTCAAATGTCAACTTTGGCATATGAATAATTCTGCAATAAAATATGAATTTCTCATTATTTTTGTCTTAGATCACCTCAAGGAATTTGTTTGCCAGTTTGAACTGATTTTAGAAGGTGAGAAACATGTGGATCAATCAAGGAATCATCTTAATAGATGTGAGGTGACAGAGATGAAGATAAGAAAAGAATTAAAGAAGGCTTCTAAGAAATCTCTAGCTGAAGAAGTAAGGGAACTTGAATTAAGACTTGCACAAGCAGAAAGGACAAGAGATCATGCTCAACTAGAAGGTAATGAGTAGGGTTGCCAACTTTTAGATCTTCATGAACCGAAGATGTTGTTACGGGTTGCCTACTTTAAGGTATTCATAAACCTGAGTTTGCTTGAAACCTGGATACTTTAAAAGAAACCCAAGAGGAATTAAATGTAATGATAAAAATATTCAATATTCTGAAAGGCACTCACAAGGGGACACTTCGTACCTTGGGTCATCGATTTCGACGAAACTTTTTTGGTGGTAGAAGACTTAAAATAAGAAGACCCATATATCGGCTTTTGATTGAATGGGCTTTAGTTTCATGGGAATCTTCTTTTCTTTTTGCAAGATTTACTGTAGCTAGTTATTATGTAGATGGTAGGCCATCCTTTTTGATCAGGTTGGGTGGTTAGTGTTCGTGGCTGTTATTATTTTGTCCCTGGTTGAAATCCTCTCTCATGCATATTTTTTTCTCAGTTTAATTCACTTTATTTTTAAAGAATTATTATATTATTATTTATTTATTAACTTTATATTGTTACTAGCAGAAATTCCCGGCATTGCCCGGGGAAATTTGGTTCAAATCTGATCGGAATTCTAGATGATACATGGTATTTAAGAATTCACTCAGCCGCCGTTTTGAATAAAATGGGAAGAGAGAAACAAAAACCACGTATGAATTATTTCTGGGAGCCCTCCACAATCATACCAAATTTGTTCAAATCAATAGTAGGACTTGGGAAAATATGCCTAGTTTAATCAGTCAGTTTAATCAGTCCCTGCCGTCCAATTACGGATAAGGAAGTAGTCGTTTCCCACCTTCCTCACTGTGTATAAGATGTAGAGTTACCTGTTCTTTGAGAATAGGAATTTTATGAGAACAGTTATTTTATTTAACAGTTTGGGCATCATAATAGTTCGAATAAAACTCCCATTCTTTCTGACTCATCTCTAGATGGCAATGCATTAGCATACGAAGTTATCTTACTTTTTGTGCAATTAATATAAAACATTTGGGATTAAAAAGTAGCCTACGACCTTCCTATTTGTGAAGAAAGTATTTGTTGACAGTTTGATTATTCTAGCTTTAACGGTGTGGAAATGTATAGATGCACAACAAACAGCCTTTCATAAATATATGGGAGATTGATCTTATACTTGTATTGCAAGTGACAAATATCAAATTTGAACTTCCTAAGTTAATTTACCTGAGAGTTATCATCGAAAGACCAAATCGATGCCTCCCAAACCACCACTTAAAATTTTTTTGAGATACACCAAATCTTATAAATATTTTAGAGTGTATGTGTATGTATGCTCTTTATACGTTTTTACGCCATTGAAGCTATCGAATTAAAAAGTTTCATGGGCCCTCCCATGGACCAAAGGAAGAACTTGGTCTAGTTTTGCAGACCGTGGAGTCTCTTATACTCCAAGGGGTCAACAAAATACTATTTCCATAAGAATGCATTGGAAATGGTATGGAGAAATCCCAAAATGCCATGCAGCCCTTCACTGATGTGGATATAAATATACCTAATTAGTAACTTACGATCACGGGAAATGGCATATTTTATGCATGAAAGACTGAATATTTTAATTCTGTTCATGTTTTGTCATATTACATGCTAAATTGCTCAAAATTTTCTTTTAAGCGCAAAATTTATCGGTTTAGATGACCATTTTTCCAGGCAGCAACAAAGCTAAATTTCTTAATTGTTGTCCTCTTCAAAGTTAGAGATATTCACACCGTGGCGCACCGTAGAGGAAGAATAGCTAACTCCAAGATAAAGGGTACAAATGGATTCATGCCTAAATATAGTCTATGAATACTTTTAAAATGAGTGAAATTTTTTTTAAGGAATATTAGAACATTGTTGTCTTTTACCATTAACATTGAAAGATTTATCAAACCATAAATCGATACATCTACTTATATTTGTTCGGTAACCAAGATGTTGTTTATTGCTTATGTTTTGGTTAATAGTATTTACATAATCCACATAATTTTATTGCTGCTTTAAAGGCTTTGGTGCATCTATCCATGTGAATATTAAGTAAGACGTTAATGCGTAATTATATTAATGGTAAAAACTTTACAATACAATACATAAAATAGTAAATGTTAATGCAAGCATCACTTGCATAATTAAGGAATGCAGAAAGTTTGCCCTGAGCAATAAAAAGTGTTTGCTACTTAAAAGAAAACTTTCCCGAGCGAAGCCGGGTGTTTCAGCTAGTAGCCTATATTTTAAGCTGGAACAGTCTAAAGATATGCTGCAAGTTTCATAAAAATTTGACCAGCCGTTTTTGCGTGATGCGGTAACAAACAGACAGACAGACTTTTTCCTAAAATATTTATGCAAATTGTTTTCCTAAAATATTTCTTATTAGACTTCTTCGATGTAATCAACCATTAGCTTGAAATCAGCAATTTCTCTTACGGGTGCCCCCCCACAACCCCCTCTTCCCTTGGTCTGATTTTGCTCATCTACAAACTTGATCTTATACTTGTATTGAAAGTGACAAATATCAAATTTGAACTTCCTAAGTTAATTTACTCGAGAGTTATCGTCGAAAAACCAAATCGATGACTCCCAAACCCCCACTTAATTTTTTTTTGTGATACACCACATAGTCTATATTTTAAGCTGGACCAGTCTAATGATACACTACAAGTTTCATAAAAATTTGACCAGCCGTTTTTGCGTGATGCGGTAACAAACAGACAGACAACAATTCTGCAAACCAGTTCAATCATCTTCTTGTGATGCAAAACACACAAGAAAAGTAAAACCCCTACAAAAAACAAATGTACAGACAGAGGTTACAATTTTATTTATATAGATTTATTAACTTCATTATACTATTTTTTATTTGCTTCATTAAAATTGATGCACAAGAGTGTATTGGTAGCTATTTCGATGTAAATGTTCATCAGAAAGAATAACATGTTACAGAACTGTTAGGTTCCAATTAAAATAGGCAAAAAATGTATTACAAATCTTTTTATTGTTTATCTGTTAAAAAAATTCGAGCTCCCTGACAGGATCGGACTATGCCGGGGTTCCTTATGCCCTTATATATGTGAAGGATCCCGAGGAGAAAAATGCAATGGTCAGACGGATGGATGGACGGAGCCTATGCATAAGGAAACAACCCAAATATGTTTCGTTGATTGTGAAATCGATGACCCAGGGTACGTAGAGACTCCTTGTGAGAGAGAATGACATCCGAGGAGCCTCCACTTACTTCATTCTTATTGGTTCCCTCAAGGGCATGCCTTGGAAGCTTTCTCTTTTCACTTTCTCTCTCTCTCTAACCTCTCGAACAAGAAAGGATTTCATTTGAAGAGGTCATTTGGAAGTGTCACGGTGTTCAAGTGATTTAACACACAATTGGCAGAGTGCAACAAGTTACCCAAAAAACTAAATTTATAGTGAATATTTTCAATTCTGGATATCATGGATACTGCTAGCTCATCGATGGAGACGTATTCATCGGATGGTGAAGAAACAAGATCATTTATGTTGGATTATTCCAAACAGGATGCTACGGATGCAGTAAAATATTTGCAAGGTAATCTATAATAATGCAACACATATTTCCACATCTAATAAACGAAAGTGTATTTATTTATGAACTATTGTTCACTGTATGTATAATAAATTTATACTTTTGACAATTAAGTAAGCATGCTTTTACCATACAATCTTTCAAAGGTTATTTCGGTTATTGTTCACATGTAGGTACCTTTTCGTGGCAGTATGTTTTTTAATAAATGAATGAATAGTAATCATAGAAAAATTGTTATTCACGGATTCATCGAAGAACATGAACGTAATTGGAGACACTGCCAATAAGGAAATCTCGAAAAAGGCAAAATTAATCGGCGAGAGACCTGTCAAGGATTCATCGCCATTCTCGAGGAATACAAGTTCGTCGATGTGGAAGAATTATTCCTAGAAAATGAAGAAGATGCAGTAGATGTTTTGTATATTTGTGAAGACGAAGGGGAGTCCGAAGAGTCTTCATCATTGCAAAGTGCCAGCGATTCATACAAGCCGTCACCTAAAGCCACAAAATTTCAACATGTACCTCTGGATATTAAAATCAAGGTTGTAAATCTTGCCAGGGAACATCCCAAATGGTCACTAGCAGCCCTACAGAAACAAGGATCGCAGCTATTTAAATGCAAAGAACAAGTTTCACAGTAGAGTAAAGATATTGAAAAAGGAGGAATGCACTTGGACAAAGGAGATGATTAAAACACCTGTACATATGACAGATTTTGCGAAGCAAGGAAAAGGAAGGAGCATGTTACATCAAGAACACTGCAACAGTGGGCGTTAGCTCTATCCTATCAACACACATTGTCTGAGTTCACCTTCACTGCATCTCGAGTGTGGATAATTAAATTGAAGAAAGAATTCCGAATTCGACAGCGAAAAGTTACAAACTATGTTTCTCAAAAAGATGAAACGTCTTTGGAAGAAACTTTAAAAGCTGCCGAGGTTTTCTGGAAACAAACATTGTGCGTAATACCCAACTATGACCCAGACTACGTCATCAATACTGACCAAACTGGATGTGAGTACAGAATTGATGTGAAGCGAACCTTGACTCATCGAGGCAAAATAAGTGTCCAGATTTGTATCGGAGATAGGAACAAAATCACGCATTCATACACGGCACAGTATGCGATCACCGCCTCAGGAAAATTGATACCCAATGTGTTTCTTTGTATGCAAGAACCTGGAGGTACTTTTGGGCCTTGAGTGAGCAGAACCATGAAGCAGTTGAAGGAGGAGTTCAAAAATGTAGTTACGTGCTCCAAATCTGGTAAAATGACGACAGAGTTGTTTAAAATTTTTTTGAAAACAGTCGTGAAGCCTTACGTCCCTGACAAGCATTTCTTACTGTTATTGGATTCCTGGGGTGGACAAACCAATACTGCAATATATGACAAACTTTTCACGGGCTAAGATGACATGCCGACATGTCAGCTCAAGATTATCCCGCCAAAATGCACACCACTGTGCCAACCCTGTGATGTGTATTTTTATCGTCAAGTGAAACAATTCATTGGGAGACTACAGACTGCACGTATCTATTGCAAGAGAAACAGGAAATTAGCTCCAGGGAGGATGAAATTCGCATTCATGCGCTGGTCCACAATCAACTGTCCTCACCTCGTTTCAAGGACATGTTACAGTATGAGTGGTATGCATCGAAACTTGCAGAAACTAGGTGTTTTTTCCAAAATGTTCACCAGGTCTGCTTTCCAGTTGAACTACAACAGAAAAAATGTGTCTGCAAAAAGCAGTGTTTTATTAGATGTCCTTGGTGCAGTGTGATCATATGCTTTTGTTGTTTTTATGACAGTTACCATCCAAACACATGTGCACACACTTCCCTTACAAGTGCCGAAAAGCAATAGGGCAAAATTGTAGCTTCGTGTTTCTTCTTTGCTTTATGAATGTTTTTTTTATATTTGAAGAATTTATTAAAAATAAAATAATTTTAATACAACAAAGCAATAGTTATTTTGACAATAAATAGAATGAATGATTATAATCTAATTTCATGCATCCATTTTATGCTCTGCATCGATTTTAATGGAGCAAATAAAAAATAGAATAATGAAAATAAATAAATAACAATATAAAGTTAATAAATAAATAATAATACAATTATTCTTTAAAAATAAAGTGAATTAAAACGAGGAAAAAAATATGCATGCGGGAGGATTTAAACCCGGGACAAAAATAATGACAGCCACTATCACTAACCATCAACCACATTACCTGATCAAGAACCATCTACATAATAACTAGCTACAGTAAATCTTGAGAAAATAAAAAAAGATTCCCACGAAACTAAAGCCCATTCAATCAAAAGCCAATATACAGGTCTTCTTATTTTAAGTCTTCTACCACCAAAAAAAGTTTCATCGAAATTGACAACCCAAGGTACAATCACGTGAGAAAAAACTGGGACACCTTAACATTCTCCTAACGGCGAGTTGGGGAACTTTGTGGAGAGTACAAACTGAATGACAACACTGCAGGAGAGAAGAGGGGATGAGGAGGGGAAAGGGGGGAGGAGAAGAGTGGGTCCCACCAGTATTCGTCACTCTGCTAAGCAAATCAACCGACCTAAAACTTGTGTGAGGCCGAGTCCCCACTTGAAATGAGTTCGTATTCTAGCATCAAGACCTGCGCACGAGCTTCGAATAAGTCTTGTTGCGATCCAAATGATGCGGTGAAATAAAAACAACTGTGCTAGTGTCCGTAAAATACCCTAAGTGTAATTGATATTTAATAATCGGGCATTGACTCATGATCGCTATTATCACGATCGCATTATTAGCACATAACGTAATTTCGTAACTTTTATTCTCTCTCTTTAAAAACGGTTATAACCACGCTAACATGTCTGTTATTGGGATGATCCACATGCATGGATATGACTTCAAGGGATTACTTTAGCCTACATATTGATCCCTGATTGTGGCAACATAGAAAGATGCTCGGCGGTGCATTGGCGCTGCTACGGAAATTGAGTTATTAATCGGAATCGTGACGCTCAAGTAATTTTTTTCACGGAAAATGAACCGAAAGTTGTTATTATATTCACTGAAAATTACTCAAGCAATCAATCAACAATGTGTGAACCAGTATTTTCGAGGTAAGTTACCTGAACGTTGAAATAAAAACTATGCTAGGGTCCTTGAAGTATCCTAAGTATCAAATTGATACTTAATAATCGGGCACTGACTCATGATCGCTATTAACCCGACAGCATTTATTTGCACTTACCGCAATTTCGTAAACGCTAATCCCTTTAAAAACGGTAACAACCATGATAACAAATCTTTTATTGGGATGATCAACGTGCATGGATACATTCAAAAGATAATTCCGTCTTCCAACTTTTATGTAGACGGCCTACTGTTGCACCCGGTATGTTCATTTGCCGTGCTATCTCCCTTACTTCGGCCTAGGCAACCAGCTTAATGCTTTCATATGGGTAAATTTTTAATGGGAATCAGAGTCTTATATTTCTCTTTAAAAACCTTACTAGTGTAATGCCCACTGAAATATCAACAGGAGTAAAGATTCGATCTTTCAACCTATTTATGGAGATCAAATTGGCATCAGAAACATTAATTGTATTGAAAGTCATTTCCCTCTCTCACCCTCCCTCCCTCTCTCTCGTATTACAAGCAATGAAAGCACCTTTACACCAATAATGATTGTGTAATAGTACCGATTACTTACCTTTGATATTACTCGTGTTGTGCTTCGTTGATTTGCATACGACAAGAAATGTCTTCAGCCTTGATATCCAGATTAATTGAATATAACACCGCCTCCACCTGTAAAAGGTAACTTATGCAGATAATTTCACCAAATTTGAAATAACGAGTATAATAAATGTTAAAATATAAAAGTTTCTTATAAAAAGTTATTTTTATAAGTACCCATTAATTGTTTTAATATTTAATCCACCCTCCATCGTTCTCTATGACTAATGCCAGCCTCCTCGGCATGGAGGAAATTAGTTTATGGCATAAGCCTTCCGTAATACCCTCCCAGGCATCCTCTATCGCCTCCCAAAGCTGAGTGGCATTTCTTGGTCTTTCGGCTTCATTTACCCCTCTCGCCATCACCGCCCAGACGTTTTCTATTGGGTTCAAGTCCGGACTTTTAGCCGGCCAATCCAATAGTTGGATATTTTTTTCTTCGAACCATGCCTTGGACAACCGGCAAGTATGGACCCGTGAATTATCCTATGCGAACAAAATTGTAATATTTCATTAAAAGTCAGACCTAAAATGCATCAAACCATGCTGCCAAATTGATAAAAATACAGTAAAACCGTGAAACAAAGGAATGAGGAGTTGGAAGTGAGAGCAGCGATCACTAAGATACAAAATGGGGAGATGAAAATAAAATGAGAAATATATACATTTAATAGGCAGGTATCTGGGTAATATGTGAATGTTACCTGCTGGAAAATGAATCTTTGCCTTAGCTAAGGCGTAAACGCATGCGACTTTCTGCAAGAGCGGATATTATCTGTATCCTTTAATTTCCTTATTTTGTGTCATAAAATCACATCATCCAATCTTCTGACATCACTACTAAAATCCACCTCTTAACTGCTTGAGTGGGTACTTATTTTTCAAATAGCACACCCCATTTGGGTATTTAATTCAGGGAAACAGGTTATTTTCAGCTAATACTTCAATACAGGCAGTCCCCATTTTTCGTCAGTTCGCTTTTCATCATTTCACTCATACGTCAGGTGCAGTATGACACCTCTGATTCATTCTTCCGTCCTTGTGATCCGCTTATTCGTCGCATTAATGTTTTTCGTCATTCTGATTTTTTTTTGTTACGATTCAAATGAAAGTACCTAAATGGAACCATTGTTTCATTCTTCCATCCCTGGGATCTGTTTACTATGTATGCCCAAATTACTCAATTGTTTGAGATTTCGTCATTCCGATTTATCTATCGGACAAATTTCTGGTGACACCATCTAGCGTCTAGTGGCCAAATTATGAACTTTTTAGTGAAAATTTCGTGTTTCGCCTATCTCTGGAAGTTTATTCTGTCAGTTTTTAAAATCCTAACTTAAACTGCAATAGTATTTTAAATGGGTTTTTCCGGGAATCTTTGACTCTAGTTTTCTTGGTCAGGTACTAAAATGCTCATTTAAAAAAATGGCACATGCATCGAGCAGTGTGATAGCGGTGATGCAACGTATGTAGATCAAACTGAATGGTCCTACAAGTGGAGGGAAAAGATGTGATGATGATGTCATAAAAAATGTGTAATTTGCTTTTTATGTTTGATTATGATGCATTGCATCAATATGCATATTTTCAAATTATTTAAAGTTTTAAGTGGAGAATTACAATTATAATTTCATGGTATATTTTTAAATGGAAATATTTCACATCGTTACCCCAGGAACATTGAACTTTATCCCTCAATTTAATGTTGTGTCTATGAAAAAGCGTGATCTGCTTTTCGTCAATCCACTTTTCGTCGCAGTTTTCAGGTAGGTAACCTGACATATAAGCGGGGACTGCTAGTATTAAAAAAATCGGTACAACATACATTGTACAAACTTTCTCATATACTAATGCGTCGTTTAGTTATCTTTAGAAAATGAAAATCGTATGAGCCGATTTTTAGAAAATCCAATTTTTGTTCATGTTGCCAAAGAATAAAGTAGCCTTATATTGATTTTTTGAGAAATATGAAGTATGTAGTATTATTGCAGATGTATACTCAAGTATTTGTATGAAATTTGATCAAAATTGTTCTAGCCATTTTTAAGAAAATCAAATTATTGTTAAAGTTGCCTAGAATAAACTAGCCTTATATTCATTTTTTGAGAAATATGAACTATGTAGTATTATTCGAGGGCATCGGCAGAAAATTTTCTAGGGGGGGATGGGCAAAACAGAAATGTTTATTACCCAGGGGCGGACGCAATTTTTTCCAACCCGGCAAAATTTTACTTAACCGGCCGCCATCTGACCACAAATCCACACCAATGAATCACTATGAATTATATTATTACTGTAGTGAATATCCTCTTGAAATTAACTTAAAGTATATTTTAAATGACTAATTTATTCCGCACGTGATGATTGGCCTTTCCCTTGAAGCAGGTTAAAATCAGTGCTTGAAATGGAAAATGTTATGAAACTGAACGCTTGTATTGATAGTGGAATGGAAATTTTTACTAGACGGAACGCTGGTTATAAGGGACGGTATTTCTAAATGTCTGACGAAACGGAATGGTATCATCGGCGAGTGTGATGAGCTGGAGCGGCGTTCCGGCTCATTCCGAACACTGGTTAACCTTTAAAAACCGGATTTAGGTGTCCCTTTGTAGACTCTCACTGCCGTATTTAATTTTGGTCATTTAAATTTTTCTTGCAATCGATCATAAACTGTCTTGTATTTCATGAACTATTAGTGATAAAACGTTCAAATAAAAAGTATTATTTAGTCAATCATTTGGGAAAAAGTGGAATTACGTCTTTTATCGAAAAAGAAAACAAAAAAGGTGCAAAACTGGCGTAATTCTGTGAGATAACAATTGTAAAATCATGGATAAATTCAATAAAAGATATTAGTGATAATTTTTATAGCTTATATATTTATTTGATAAATATTATAAATCTTTTATCGTGTGATATTACTCGAAACAGGAAAATACACACAGACCAACATCGCATATTTTACATTTTGCCACTGTCCGTGTGTACTTTCCTTTTTCTGCGCACACACAGCATCTAAGGTGATTTTCCTTTATTGGCCAATGTTTGTTTTCTCTAGCCTCGAACCTCCTCAATGAGACCACGCTTGCACTCGGTCTTCCCTTTCGGGAAGTTTTGGAGGGGATAGCTGGTGCCCCTTCCTCAATAAGCTCCCTCGTGAGAGCAAGCTGAAACTCTCGATGAGTCATCTGCTTTCCTGCTGACGCAGCAAAACAAAGCTATTGAGCACTGTGACATTGAGGAGGTGGAAGAAGAGCTTTTTCGTCCTCTTCCAGCTAAGGTGACGAATGTCATAGCTAGTCGCCATCCTGTCCCCCTTGTCTACATAACCCATGTAGTCTTCGATAATTTCTGGCCTCAGAGCATTTCCCCTCTTATCGCTGAAATTTCCCTCTCCCGGTGGATCGTGAATATTGGTCAGTATGGAAACTTCTCTTTTATCCTTCCACACCATGGCTGTCAAGTCATTCCTTACTCTTACTTGCAGCGATTTTCCCCGCACCTCTGTACTTAACGAAGCACTTGTCGAATAAACGTGACGAAAAACGCCCACCATCGAATATCGCCTATCGGCGTCTTTCGTAATCGGTGAACAGAAAGCCAAAAGGCTCCGCCAAATGGCTCCTGCCAAATGGCGGTTCCCACACCAACGCACTTTATATAGGGCGAATATTACCCCTGTTTCCCATTTCCTCCTTTTCTCATGGTTATATAACGTAATCAAGAAATTAACCAATACGAAGGCAAGGAGTCGCCCGTTTAAGCTACCTGCCAAATCTCCCCTCAACCGCTCCATCACATGACCGTGGCTTTCGAGAGAACGAGTGGGAGATAGCCGAGGGTCGCCGCCGGCGAGAGTAAGATCCCAAGTGACGGAGAGAGAGGAGCGGATCCTGCAAGGCGAGAAGAGCTTCCTCGCAAGTGGCGTGTACTGAAAGTTTCCTGAGGACAGAGTGTAACTATAATTTGATATTCATGAAGTGTTTTATGTTGCGAGACTAGTTATCTGTCTCAAGAGCTTAGTTTGCTGTTGTTATAATTTCATATTCACGAAGTGTTTAAGTTGCGAGACTATTGTTACGTCTCAAAAGCATTTGTTTTGCTGTTATGTTGTTATTTCTTGTACAATATAGCATTTAGTTAGAGGATTATGTGGCTTTGTTTTTTGGTTGCCACATACTCGTAAGTCACCTCGTTGCATTTTCAATTGTTTCCAGGCAAAGTCCCATGGCATGCCTTTGCGATTACGTCTGATGGTGCCATAGCAGTTGATTTTCTTCGTCTTTAGGTCGTCAAAGAGAATAGGAGAGGAGAAGTGTCCATATACAATTTATGAATTACCCCTTCCACTCTCCTAGTCAGGTCTCTTATGGTCGCGTGAGTTACTGTCATGTCTTTCGTTGTGCTTAGTCGGTCTTTCCCTAGGTACACTTTCATGTCATACGTATACCCGGTCTTGTCACTCAGTTTCTATACTTTTATCCCAAAACGTTTGTGTTTTGTTGGTATATATTGTCTAAAAATTACCCTCCCTTTGAAAAGCACAATGACTTCATCTACTGCCAAGTGCTCAGAAGGATTATAATACTTGGCATAGCTTTCATTGAGCTTATCAAAGAGAGTTCTAATTTTCCGTAGTCTGTCATATTTTTCGTCTTTTCTCTCAGGTTCGTTGCTGTTGTCAGTGAAGTGAAGATACCGTAAAATGTGAAGGAATCGGTCATGTTTCATGGTTGCACTGTAGAAAGGAGTGTAAAATTGTTCTATTATCGCCCAAAAGTCCCTTAGTGTCTCTCGAACGTCATGTCCTATTTGTAAAGTTATCGCCAAAAAGAGAAACATTTCATGCTTGTTCATCTCAGCTTGTGGAGATGGTCCCTCGTCTAATTTATTGATATACTGATGGTAATATCTATTAGTTTCATCCACAAGGAGTTGGATAATTTCCACAAAAAAAAGCAGGAAAACACTCACCGGAGATGAACCAGCTGTTATTCCCTGAGCTTCGTCAGTATTGATTCCAGGAGGACTGCCAGTGAAGGGTTGAACACTACTGGCATCTCTTCGATGGTCAAGTGGAGGCACCCATCTGGATGTCTCCGCGATCCTTTCTGAGGAATCTTCTTCTTCCAATTCTCCCTCATCATCGGTTTCGCTCTCCGTCTCGTAGGCATCAGAGTCGGAATCGATGCAAAGTTCTTCCTCTATCTGAACATCTGTAAATATACGTTTTCATATCATTTCTATAAATAATGGTGTAAGTATAAAGACAATATATAAGGGCAAAGGGAGAATGAATATAAAAAAATCAACTTACCAAGGAAAGAATACAGATTTTTCCCTTTTCCATTAAGAAAAAAATTCTCATCCCAACTAACGCTCTGTTCGAAAGTCCGATAAAGAATGAAATAAGCGGGCTAAACATGCAGAAGAAAAAAGGGAGGAAGAAAGTAACGGTAGGGGTTTCAAGAAACGTCTCCTATGCAAGGACATTTTTATTGCCCACACGTGGAGTGTGAAGTGGGTTATTGGTAGAGAGCAGCTGGGCTAAGTCTCTCTCCCTTACTCTTGGTGTAAGGTCTTCCCACCCCAAGTATTGGAACCTACGGCGTGTTTCCTTAACAAATCTTGAGAAGAGGCTTCTAGGATGATCCGTCCAAAATTTTACACATCCAGGATGAATGCAGCATCTGTAGGCGACTTCTGAAAATAAGCGTTCCCGTACAGGCATGCGAGGCACCGAACGGGACAATTTTGCGTGCCCATATGGGAACGCGAGGCATTTAAAGGTTATAATTCACTCCGATCGGTTAAGTACTTCAACACAAATAACAAATATGTATTAAACTTTTATTCGTCTTAATTTTCAGGAAATGATTAACGTCCAATATAAATATTGCATGTTTATAATATATTAAAAATATCCACCTTTAACAAATGACAACGAATGTTCTGGCACATGAAAACTTTTTTTCGAACAGTTTTTGGATGATTTCGAATGTACAGTCCATTGACCGAAAACTTTGATTATGGTTAATTACATGGAACGAAAATAGTCCTGCTGTTGCTAATTGTCTTTCCTTTTCAGCGAAATTAGTTTTTTGGAAGAAATCCTCTAAGTTAGAGCAGGAAGTGGCATTACTTAAGGCTCTCTTATGCTTTTCTGTTGCTAAATGTTTTGTGATATCATATCTGCCACCATGGGAGACAGAAAACTCACCGTTACATTTATGGAAACGAACAGTATCGTCTATTTTAGTTCTTTTCAGAAAAGGAAAAAGTTCATTGAACTTAAAAGTTCTCTTCCTGTTAGATTTTTTCCATTCCTATAGGTAAAAGGAAAGGACTTAATTTTAAACAGCTTTAAAATTTTTAAATTATTATCACACCTTATATGGTCACAAAATAATAAATCATTGAAAAGTTACATGAGAGCACATGTCAATATCCCATCAAACTATTTTATTAAAAACCAATCATATGTCAGGATTCCGCTACTGACAGCTGGTAACGTACAAGCCATAGTGTATCACAGAAATGAATCCTATTACGGCAAAATACAGTACTGCTGAAGAAGAAAGTGGTACCAAACTCTAATGGCATTACCAAAGGAAAAGTTAAAACCTAATGCACAACAGTGGCTAAGTATCAGAGCTACAAAGTTGAAGTCATGTTTGGATCAAGCTATATGCCCCTCCTTTTCGCCCAGGGAATAGGAGCTACTGCATCTTTCTGACACCTCCAAAAGAGACTTTATTGCCTTCCCTTGCAATTCTTTACTGAATACCTGGCTATCGATTTGCTGACTAGTTCTGCAGTCATGAGGGTTTTCCCATTAAATCCCAAAGCATAAGGACAGCCAACCTGCTCTACTGGACTGATATTACCGATGACTGTATAAATCAGTGGTGCTCAAACTTTTCTGCCTGAGGGCCACATGATCCATTTCTGCAAACATCACAGGCCACATAGCTCAATTCCCCCCTCTTTGCGGACCACACCCAGTCGAAAATAGAGGTTACGAACGACTTTTAGAAATTAAGGATTTAGTAGTTAATCATAATTACCTAATTTGTTTTAAATGCATTTATCCATTGTGGAATTAGAGAGATATATTGTTTCTTAATTTTCTATATTCTTTTTATGTTACTTTGTGACCTTTAATTGCTAAACTCATCCTATTGTACTTTTGTGACTGCTAGAAAGCAGGACATTTATCTTTATACATAGCAACCTAAATAGAGACATAATTATTCAGGAAAAATCCTGTGGGAAGTGTTTAGAACGATTGACCAAAGTAATTGAACCTTTTTTCATCTATTGAATACTGGAATCTTACCTTTTTCGTAAGTAAAATCATTATATTCTACATTTTTAATGTTTATTAACGTAAATAGGCTCACGCATCTGGTGTACATTTATCAGGGTGTGTCCAATGATACACAGATATACGTTCACAGGTGTTCTTGCTTACAATACATAATGGTGAACATTTCAGAAAGGCATAATTACACAAGAAATGAAGCTGGATTTGACGAAAGTGATATGATCTATGTATATAAAAGTGAAATTCTGTTTTTTTTCCAGTATAGAAATCCACACCGTTGAAAGTTTCGTCACAAAACTTTGCATAGGTATATAATTTTACCCTGCGAGTAACATAAGATATATGGTGATAAAAAAATTGGGGGAAGGGATGCTTAATTCAATAATTATTTCCCATAAGTTTACATGTAATTTTCGATTTTTCAGAGTACAAGTTTTTTTTCCTTCATTCATCGAAATACCTAATTATGGATTGATTTTCTTCGTTGTTGCTTTATTCAACGGTTGAAAATAGGGGCACACCATCCATATGTGTGATGCACACTGGTGGCCAAACAATGGGGGCAGCCGATTTATCGTCAGACGTACAGTATTTTTAACAGTAATGCGGATTGTATTATAGTATGCCTTGTATTCTTTCATATTTATTGGCTATAGAAATTTATCAAACCATAAGACGTTTTTTACTTGCTCCATATACGTAGTATAGCGAAAGTATTGTTTTCATGAAAAAAATCGAATTCGAGATTTCAACAGAAATACACATTTTGAGGTCCCCTGAACACGTTTTGATCATTTTATCAATGATGTGTGTGTGTGTGTGTGTGTGCGTGACAGAAATTTTGCATGTGCTCTAACTCAAAAACTATTCATCAGATCAGCATGAATTTCTATATTTGATATTTTATATTTTGATGCCCCTTTCCATGCGTCCTCACGTAACTTAAGGACAGCACACCTCACAGGGTTATCCAATGGGATAACGTAAAATATACGACAAGAAAAAAAACGTTTGTTGGACGCCAGGGCTAAGGAAACTATATTAGCCCAATATCTCAATACAAGAAATACAAAATATGAACAATGAACCCATTTACAAGAATCTATTAAGCTAAATTACAAAATCGTGTTTCTCAACGCAAGTAAGTTACACATACAATATGCCAAATTCCGACTTCTCGTCTGACATGTCAGATGATCCTTTGGATGCCTGGTGACTGGTTCTTCCTGATTACTGCACCTTGAGAAGCTTTACGGCGGGTTTCTCCTTGAATCTCGGATCAGTAAATCCCCGATCACACGTCGTTTCTCACATGTTGCCCAAATATAAGTCTCAAATCCATTTACAAATACAAATCCCAAAAATCCCAAATACAAATAGAGCAAGTACAATTACCTCCCAGTACAGGTGTTAAATACAAGTGCGTGAACTGAATACAATTGAGTTAGCTATAAGTGAGAGCTTTTACAAGTGAGAAGTCTTTACAAGTGATCCTAATACAATCGAGAGAGAAGCTTTAAAAGTCAGAGAACCATAAGCGAGAGAACCGATAGAGAGAACCGATAGAGAGAACCCATAGAGAAAACCCATAGAGAGAATCCATAGAGAGAACCCATAGAGAGAACGCATAGAGAGAATCCCAGTCACCTCAGTGGTCTCCCTTTTATGCACTCACTTCCCCTCCCACCGTTCTTCCCCTCTTCTCACACGGACATACATACTGACGTCTTTCCTACCCGTCCATTAGGATCGGCACACACGTTTGTTAACACACTAAAACACAATAACGTTCACTTTTTTAGAAGTTTAGTGCGGAACACTACAATATATATTCTTAAGATTTGAAAAGATTTTGATAACAATCGTTCAACTGGAAGTAGCGGTTTACTCTTGTAAAATTTCAGTTTTTCTTAAATATTTCGCTTAAAACTGAATTTTTGTTAACACACACATGCACACACACACGCACACACACACAGATATATATAAAAGTTGTAGATATTATTTTTTTCTACAACTTTCGCTCGAACTAAATTTTCATATGAGGAATATTTCAAGAGATACTCAGTTTTCTTCGAAATTGATAGTTAGTGGGTTGCTCACACATGTGGTAGTGACAGTTGAATCGCTAGCACTGAAGCATGGAAGTTGAACTGTTCCTATTGCCATATTTATTTGATTTTAGTTGACAACTTACATATGGAGAAAGTCGTATTGGACACATCAATTTATTTATTTTTGTAAAACATTTTGACGGATTTATATGTTTTAGGTGTAACTGAGTCCGAAAAAGTGGTTTTTGCAATGCCGTCTGTCTGTTACTGGCTCTGGAGCCTAAACAGTATAGCAAAAATGTATGAAATCTCGTACTTATGCATTTTATCATACTGAGCAGAGTATATGTAGAATTGGTTGACATTGCTCAATAATAAAGGGAAGTTTATGCATTTTTAACAACAATGTGATTTTCTCAAAAACGTCTCAAACGATTTTGTTCAAATTTCGTACAGTTACTTGAGTTTACATCTTCAATAATACCATGGGCATCGGCGGGGAGGAGGGGGGGGGGGCAATGGAGGGGCAGTTGTAGAAAAACGTAAATATTATATGATATTATTTTAAAATGTGAAAAAACTGGACATGCGAAAAATCTTAACACGTTGCATACGGATGGTGAGAATTCTTGCCATTCAAACATGTCACTTTATTCTAACAAATATCTTATTTATTGATACCACCAGGGCTGTCTCTCTGTGGTAAACAGGTAAGGCACCGCCTCAAGGCGGTGCCTCACTGGGGGCAGCAAATGAGTTGGTCTCGTATGTGCCCAAATTGTATTAGTCCTAGCTCATTGTCATTGAAAAAAGGCAACACATTTATATCCATTGAATACAGAAAAATATACCGAGGGCATGGGGTTCGGCAGGGGGGAGGTGGGGGCGGGCAGTTGCCCTCTCTGGAAATGTGTAAAAACCTAAATATTATATTAGGTACTAGCAGAAGTGCCCATTGAATTTCAATGGATTTAGTGAATCTAAAACTTCGACCGTGTAACATCGAAAGAATATAATAATACGTAGTTGTAACCTCACGGCTGCCCATGTGCGAGTCTGTCATTGGCCGCCCTTGTGTAAGTCTCTCATTTTCTGCAAATTTACAGTGTATCTATTGTTTAGGCTCTAGATTAGGGTGTGCCAAAAATGAAAAATTTCTGAAAATTCACCGCGACAACCCGTAAAAAGTTTCCTTTTGATGCAAAAACACTCTTTGCAAAATTTGGTGGAAATCAGATTACTTTTAGAGGTCACTATTTTGTTTCAAAGTTTAAGTTTTTATGAGAAAATACTATTGTCACATATTCCTTCATATCTCGTCACCAATAAGACCTACAAAAAATTTTTGAGAAGGTAAATTGTTAGTTTTGAGGTGTTATATTGATTTTGGGCCATACTGGTTTTAAGGTTTTTTTTTTAGATATTTCGATTGCCTACCTCAAAGGGGCAAACACGTTTTTTCCCAGCTGGAAAGCTTAAACTCCCATTATTCAATACATGAGTTTTGGATTGGTAAGAAATGATACTTAATACATGCTTTATGCTATTTAATGTCAAGAAGTTCAAAAATATAACACAAAATGTAAGGAAAACTTGTGAAACAGGTCACATGATACACAAAATATTTTGCTAATTTTCACGACTGTTTAGCTTTAGTACACTTTGGAAAGGCATTCCTGTGCTCCGCTACAGTCTGAAGGAGAGCCTGTTTATCCTCTTCTCCCTTTGTAAGAATGGTATTGTACATTTTCATCAGACCCACATCTCTTTCTGTGCTGTCGTTCATGACGTGCAAATGTTGCACTTTGCGAAGAGATTCCTTAAAGCTATCATGTGACTCCCATTCTGTCTGCTCAAAGTCCATAAATGCAGGAGAAATACCAAGGTGTTCAAAGAAAACAAATGATGGCTTGCTGGCAAAATCATGGAGCTCCAGACAGTCCACATCGCCTTCCCTTATGAAAGCTCTTTGGTGGATTTTCCAGGCCATTCCTCTTCCGAAAAGCCTCCACTATTTTCTTTTTCACTTTGTTTGTCACCGTGAGGTCAAACAATGCAAGGGGAACCATTTCAGCACTCAGGTACCATAGATGGTTCGAAACTTTGTCATAGGCTGCCTTCCACAAGCGTGACCGCCCTGCTTCCTTCTTCAATTGTTTCAGCATGTGTAGATCATTTTCCAGAGCCTGCACAGCTGCAGCAGATGCGAACCAGAACTCGACATATGCGGAAAAAATAAAAACAGTTAACGCTCGGAAGACATCTTCTCCTCTTGCAAGGTGAAATTCTGCCCTAAAGAGCCAAATTTTCAGAACATATATTGCCTTGGCCATCCAATGCACTCTGTGAAACCCCCCGGGCTGCTTGAAATTGACACCATTGGGAGGCACTCCACCAAGACAGATGATTGTGAGCTCTAAAAGGTCTTTATAATCGTCGCATAGCTGGAAACCCTATAAAAATCAAATTAAAAGATCATAATTCCTATTAGGATCCTTTAATTTTTGGAAAATGTAATGACCAAGCCCAAAATTGAAAATTTATCTCACCTCAAACAGTTCTTTGCAAAACAGTATCACATCATCTGCATTGGGTATGGAATCCAGCATTTCCTGATCTGAAGCCTGGAATTTACCTTTGCGCAAGAAGAAATTCCTGGTCTTCTTTAACAGTCGTCAGTGTCAAGGCATTTTCATGAGCAATATCAGATAAGCAGTCCACATATTTAGTGAAATCCTCTTTATGAGCTCTCTGAGTTTCAGACTGATTGTTTCAGTTTTTCTTTAGGTGATTCCATCATTTGTGGACTATGAGCAACTTGTTGGATGCACGACTCACCATGTGCGTTGGTATCCTGGCCTTATTGCAGAAGTTGACAGCTTCTTCGACGGCATGCCTAGTACTGTGCCTTAGTGTCTCTTTCAGTGTGTTGTGGCGATTGAAGAACAGCTGTAACACTTGACGGATTGATGGAAGCTTACATCTTAATATTTTATCATTCAGCTGGACTATGAGCCAAACTTCGGTGTCACTCCTCTGATGCATGTTGAGCACGACTGCAGAAATGCGCGCGAGATACTACTAGCATGAGGGATAATTCCAGGAAGCAGCAAGAACAAGCGCTGGACAGGCACAGACTTGCAGCTCGGACGGACGGAAAGCGGCGGGCGAGGGAGGAGCGGAGGGAGAGGGGTGGGGAAGGGGAGAGGGTGGGGGAGCGGGCAGCAATATCCCTGCCGCGCTGAACACATTAAACAAAATTCTCTGTAGGTCTTACAGGTGACGAGATATGAAGGAATATGTGACAATGATATTCTCGCATAAAAATAGAAACTTGGAAACAAAATGGCGACCTCTAAAAGTACATAATCTGATTTCTACCAAATTCTGCAAGGAGTGTTTTTGCATCAAAAAGAAACTTTTTACGGGTTGTCGCAATAAATTTTCGAATTTTTTTCATTTTTGGCACACCCTACTCTAGATTCAATAACAGACAGACGGCATTCGAAAACCACTTTTTCGGATTCAGCTACACCTAAAACATATATTTCCGTCAAAATCTAGAGGTTGAATTTTTTCTCAATAACAGTACTTTCTTAATATACTTCGTATATGAGAAAGTAAGAATGTATGTCATTCATATTTTAATATGCATGGTATCACCGATGTAGAAATTACATACTAAAGGATATTGTAAAACACTTTGGCAAACAATGTAGAAGAAGATAAAATGTAGCAAATTTTTGTGACTTCTATCTAACTGAAATTAAAAACTGTAAAAATTTATACAGTTGCCTCTGAAACTTGCAGTGAAATTAAAATGCCTATATGCAGGGCCACCGAGAGGGTGGGGATACCGGGGCAAAATCCCTGGGGCCTCTGAGAGGCAGGTATTAGGATCTGTCGTAAGGTTTTCCTATCACAATATGCGGGTGCAACCAATACCAACGGGTGGTGTTTTCTCCATTTCCCATTTCCATTTCTCAGATTTAGATTTGGGTTTTCCCAACTCAACCCACTGAACTCAACACCCTGAAACTCCTCCCCACTACTCTTATTTCTCTCCCCTTTGGTAAATTCCGTCTTTGGGTCGGACCCACAAGCACTCGGAGTGTCGTCGTACGGTCAGTTCTACAGAACAATTTTGTTTACTCCTAATTTTTTGGAGATGAGAAACTAAATTTTATTCATTGAATCGTACAATTACGAAATTGCGGCCATTCAATAACAAACTTAATGTTACGCTATTATAATATACAACCGAATTTATACATAAATATTATGAAGGAAAAAGTTGCGATGTTGCTAAAAAAAATTAGGAGGAATGTAGAAAAATGCCTAGAATGCAAACACAGAACGATGATGATGGGAAACTCTCCTTCGGGGATGGATTATACGTATGGCCCCTAGAGATGTAAATTTTGTGAGAATTTATTAGTTAAAGTACTATAGGGACATCTGGTGATCGGTATTCATTCATACTAACAATAAGATCTACTGTCACGTAATTCGTACTTTGGACTCGATTGCAGCGCAAGATACGCAGCTACTTAAAAATGCCACAGGGGACCTCACAATGCATAGTGTAGGAAATTCCGATTCAAATGTGGTCGTCTGTTATGACAAGTACCTACCGATTTTTTTTACGTGTTGCTTATTTGGTACTAAAATACATTTTAGGTGATAATTTGGAAAACCAAATTTTAAAACCATTACATGTAATTTCGCAAAAACCTACACTTATCACCAGCAATTAAATTTTGTCGACTATTTGACTTTTACAAATTCGCTGTTTATCGAAATTAATCGAATCATACCAAGTCTAATTATGATGTGATACGTATAGTACTAACATATATTTTACATGTAATTTTGATAAAAATTTTAATTGGATGGAATTTGACAAATTCTGTTTATTATACTGCGAGCCAATACCGTAGAGAAGGGGGGGAGGGGGAGTCAGCTGTTCTGTGCCTACTGAGGGGCCACGTTCCCTTTTTGAACTTAAAACAGAGAGAAGGGGCCCAGCAGTGGTATTTGCCCCGGGGCCTGCGCTGGCTCTTGGTGGCCCTGCCTGTATGGCTGATTGTGAAAACAATTTTTTCAGATTCAGCCACACCTAAAACGTATATTTCCGTAAAAATCTCGAGGTCGAATTTTTTCGCTATAACAATACTTTCTTGATACTTCATATGAGAAAGTAAAAATGTCAAATATTATGTACCGTGTTAAAATGAACCTACTTTTTAGCCTCGAAAATTTGGAAAAAATTGCATCCTATACACAGGTTTTTACAGCATTTCTTTGAGTGAGCAATCTTATTAAACAAAACTTTTAAATCTCTTTCTTGCTTTTTATATTTAACTAATTTTTGAAATGTGCATTCAGGTTCTGCTTGGTTTCGGCTTTCATAGCTTGGTTGGTTTTCTTAATCCATGTCTTATATCGACAGGTTTGATAACAAATGTTGCATACTGAGGAATATTTACAAATGAATTAGTATGAGTATCATGCTTTTCAATTTTACTTTCTCATATACAAAGTACATATATTGAGAAAGTATTGTTATCATGAAAAGATTTGACCTCGAGATTTTGACGGAAATATACGTTTTAGGTGTAGAGGAGGCCAAAAAAGTGGTTTTTGCAATGCTGTCTGTCTGTCAGTTACTGGCTGTAGAGCCTGAACGGGAGAGCGAAAATGAATGAAATCTCGTACTTAGGCATTTTATAATACAGCGCAGATGCTATGAAGAAATGGTTTACATTGCTCAATAATTAAGGGAAGTTTATTTACGCATTTTTAACAACAATTTGATTTTCTCAAAAAGGGCTCTAACGATTTTGATTAAATTTCGTACAGTTACTTGAGTTTATGTCTTCAATAATAATACATATGCCATATTTCTTAAAAAATGAATATAAGGCTAGTTTATTTTGCGCAACTTTAACTATAATTTCATTTTCTCGAAATTGGCTCTAACGATTTTGATGAAATTTTGTACGGTTACTTGAGTATACGTCTACATAATTACTACATATTTATTTTTCTCAGTGAATGAATATAAGGCTAGTTTATTCTTGGGCAACATTAATAACAGTTGGATTTTCGAAAAAACGGCTCATACGATTTTATCAAATTTCGTATAGTCATTAAAGTTGATGTTTATAACGATTCTACATAGTTCATATTTTTCAAAAGATAACTAAATGATGTTTTAGTATATGAGAAAGTTTGTACAATGTATGTTATACCGATTTTTACTTTCTCATATACAAAGCAGAGGCTATGAAGAAATAGTTTATATAGCTCAATAATTAAGGAAAGTTTATTCTACGCATTTTTAACAACAATTTGATTTTCTCAAAAACGGCTTTAACAATTTTGATAAAATTTCATACGGTTACTTGAGTTTATGTCTTCAATAATACTGTATAGTTCATATTACTCAAAAAATGAATATAAGGCTAGTTTATTCTGGGCAACTTTAACAAAAATTGGATTTTCTAAAAACAGGCTCATACGATTTTCATTTTCAAAAGATAACTAAATGCATTATAGTTGGTTCACTACCTAAAGTCTCTTGGCCTTGAAGACGGGCCAGTTAGCAGCAGCCAGTAGGAGACGGTTCGTTTGGGAAGGTAGTGGGGAGGAGCCCAGTCTCACTCCTGCTCTCGAAGAGTTCACATCGGCCTGCGTTGCCATTTCTACCGCCGTCCGAAGCCCGGATCAAAAAGAAGGATGGGAAGTATTTTATTTAGAAATTGCGTAGTTTATCAGCTGAAGGTGAAAATCCGCAATAGCTGGCAACGCGCACCGGTATCTGCTCTCCCGCACGAAAGTTGTGAGGGGGGATGGAAGGGGAAACGTTCGTGATTGGCTACTTGCTCTATGAAGGCCAAGAGACTTTAGGTAGTGAACAGACTATAGTATGTGAGAAAGTTTGTACAGTGTATGTTGGACCGATTTTTTTGTCCTCTCTACTGGTTTCACCTTTTTACTTTCTCATACATGAAGTATATTGAGCAAGCATTGTAATCACAAAAAAATCGACCTTGAGATTTTGACGGAAATATACGTTTTATGTGTAGCTGAATCCTAAAAAGTGGTTTTCTCAATGCCGTCTGTCTATCTATTATTGGATCTAGAGCCTAAATGGTATAGCAAAAATGAATGAAAGATTGTACTTAGTTATTTTATCATACAGAAAAGAGGCTATGAAGAAATGTTTGACATTGCTCAATAGTTAAGGAAAGTTTATTGTACGTATCTTTAACAACAATTTGATTTTCTCTAAAACCGCTCTAACGATTTTGATCAAATTTCGTACATTTACTTGAGTTTACGTCTTCAATAATACTGTATAGTTCATATTTCTCAAAAAATGAATATAAGACTAGTTTATTCCAGGCAACATTAACAACAATTCGATTTTCTGAAAAATGGCAGTAACGATTTTGATCAAATTTCGTACAGTTACTTGAGTATACATCTACAATAATACTACATATTTCATTTTTCTCAATGAATGAATATATATATTCTTGGGCAACTTTAACAAAAATTGGATTTTCTAAAAACAGGCTCATACGATTTTCATTTTCTAAAGATAACTAAACGACGCATTAGTACCTATATATGAGAAAGTTTGTACAATGTATGTTGTACCGATTTTTTTATTTTCGGATGTTGAATTTGAAAACTTGTTTGATCAGATAAAAAGCTTATGGTGGATGTTATTTAATGTTCTTTTCAATTATAATACCATTTTCCTATTTTAATGTGTGTAATGTTGAGGTACATATTTTATTGTTATACCTTAAAATCTATTCTCTTAAAGTTTATTTAATTGCAGTTGTTGACCGTATTCAAGAGAATGAAGCTGTGAAATTAATAAGAGTGAAGGAGGGTTTACTCAAGCTTTCAGAATCCTATATGGAACTAGCCCATAAATGTCATGTAATTTATGAAGCTCATAAAGACATAGCTCATGAAATTCCAGATGTTCATCAAAGGGACATACAGGAAATCAAATATACAGGTAATGATTATATTTCATGTTTTATGCTATTTATCAGGATGATGTGTTGGTTATGAAATAAATTTAAATTATGAGATAATTGTAGGTCTGATTGAACAAATTGTAGTATTTCACATCTTTGTAGGTTATTTATTCATTTAGAATTATTTAGTCATTGTTAAAGTTATTTCTTGTATTTTTACACTATGCATGCTATATGAAGAATAACTTTATCGATTGTTCTTAATTTCTTGTTGTCACCCTAATAGAATTTTCCTCATCATTTCATAGCTTATTTTATGACCTATTGCTTCTAATTTCTGTGATTCAACGCATTAAAATTTCCTCAATTTTTAACAACTTTCATGTTAACTTATACAATATACTGCATTTAATCGATTGTAGGCTGACCTCCGATTTTCATAAGGGCACGCGAGGAAAATTCCATGTTGGGTTTACAGACGTTTTGGTTTTCCGGGATTTGTCGAGAAAAAAATACAGAAAAATATGAAAACCCCGGTTTTCTCAATTTATGATTATCCATTTGAGTGCCAAGAATTTTTCTGAAAAATCTTGCAAAAAATGCCATGCGATTTTAATAGAAAATGCATGAAGTTAGGAAAATTTCAATAACTTGTAAAGCTTCTGTAATATTTTTTAAATTTTTTCAGGGAATGTTTTTATACATAGCTACCACCAATATTTTTTTCTAAATCCTGTTACTGACATCAAAATATCCTGTAAAATCCTTTAATATGTAATATCTTGGTTTTTTGATGCAAAGTGTACAAATTTATGCTTTCAGTATTCTCCGCACCGGCATCACATATTTTAAGTAAAATTATTTACAATTCTTTATGCATAGCCCTGTAACTTAAATTTAATCATGCTTTTTTTATTTCCTCTGCATTACAAATCAACTGTATAGGCATAGAAAGTTTTAAAAATGTATTTAAGTTTTAAATATACAGTAAATAGCATAAATGCATTGAAAACAATAAGTAACCATAGGCCTAGTTTACAGGACAGGGCTTAGATTAGGAAAATAAAATAAATTATATAATTAAATAAAATAATTTACACTTTTAATATCAAATAATGGCTCAATAAAATGAGACAAAATGAAAAAAATTCAACTTCTTTAATTTCCTCGACTTCTTCCTCATGACATCTGTTGGCTCAAAATCTGCAAGATATTTTCTAAAAGATCACTGCATCAGAGCATTCAGTGCAGACCTGTGTGCACTTTTAATAAGATTCAAGTTGCTAAAATCTATCCACTTTAGAATTGCTATGAGGAAGTATAAGCATTTCCCTTGCAAGTTTGCAAATTAATGAAAATTGTGGGTTTCACAATCATCAATAATATTTGGAAATCTTTTAGCCAGCATTTGAACATTTTCCTAATATTCTGATGTTTTCTTTTTTGGATCAAAAATACCTAAATTCATCAAAACTACATAATTCAACAGTAAGAGACAGTACAGCACTTTTGTTGCCATCTCATAAAAATCTCTTAAATTGTTAAAAAAACTTTTTGTCAACTAAACTGATATGGAATTCTTCTAAGAGTTTGTGTTGCATGTCCTATGCAAAGGGCAGAATCTTGAAGTTGGTTTTCTCGTTTGAAGTCAACAGCTGTTATGTCATGTTTTTCAGTTATGTGGAAATTAAAAAAATTGGCAAAGCAGAGAGCACATCTGATGTGTCCAGTACATGACTTTCTCCATACAGAGCAATGAATATGATTGCTCTAGAAATCAGCATCCTCGGGAATAATTATCAGCAATTTTAAAACATTTTCAATTGTCTTTATTAATAAAAAATCGGTACAATGTACATTGTACAAACTTTCTCATGTATGGGTACTAATGCGTAGTTTAGTTATCTTTAGAAAATGAAAATCGTATGAGCCTGTTTTTAGAAAATCCAATTTTTGTTAAAGTTGTCCAAGAATAAACTAGCCTTGTATTCATTCATTGAGAAATATGAAATACGTAGTATTATTGTAGATGTATACTCAAGTAACTATACGAAATTTGATCAAAATCGTTACAGCCGTTTTTGAGAAAATTGAATTGTTGTTAGAGTTGCCTAGAATAAACCAGCCTTATATTCATTTTTTGAGAATATTAACTATACAGTACTATTGAAGACGTAAACCTAAGTAACTGTACGAAATTTTATCAAAATCGTTATAGCCGTTTTCTAGAAAATCGGATTGTTGTTAAAAATTCGTAGAATAAACTACTCTTAATTATTGAGCAATGCCAACTATTTCTATGTATACTCTGCTCAGTATGATAAAATGCCTAAGTACGAGATTTCATTCATTTTCGTTCTACCGTCTAGGCTCCAGAGCCAGTAACAGACAGACGGCATTGCGAAAACCACTTTTTCAGATTCAGCAACACCTAAAACGTATATTTCTGTAAAAATCTCGAGGTCGAATTTTTTCGCGATAACTATACTTTCTCGATACTTCGTATGAGAAAGTAAAAACAATAAGTAAAGTCAATTGTTAGGTGTTTCCAGGGATAACAAAATGTCGATGCACAATTGAAATTACCCTTGGCAGCGTATGCAACGCTATCAACAACTAGAAAATGTTATCATAGCAATGGAAACAATGGTATAACTTAACGATGTACTTAACATAAATTTTGAAGAAAAATCAAAATATCTCTTTAACTATTGATTTTATGAAAAAATGTTTCGAACAAAACTTGTATAAAATTACATCATCTACAACTTTAATAATAACAAATATTTATGTAAATTGAGTTTTAAAGGAGATATTTGGAAAAAAAGAGAAAACCACATGAATAAACCTCCACTTCCGGTTGAACAATTTCAGCCAAAACCTTTTCAGATCTTTATTTGCTAATAAAAATCTGTAGTGTAATGTTTTGTGCTGATCCGATTATTAATTTTTGAGTTAGAGGACCAACAAAATTTTCTCACAGATAAACATCGCAAAAATAGTCAAAACTTACCCAGAGGACCTCAAAACATTTTTTTTTCACGTATACAATACTTTCTTCAATACTACATTTTTAGAAAGTAAAAATATAAATATGCCATAGGTTGCCAATTCAGTTCAACAGCCAATTTTTGCATTGTCTCACAATAAGTAGTGAGTTTTTGTGCTTCACCCGAAGTATATTACGATACGTATGTACTTACCGAACAATTTCATCAAATGTATATTATACTACAGGGTGCCCAGTAGAAAACCAAAGGATTTATTTTATATAGCGTTCCATCTTTAAGTATTGGGTATATGGCGCATGGTGTTGCCATGTCTCACTACCCTAACGCTAGCAAAAGTCTGACAGTTAAAAATTTCCTTTATGTAACTTATTAAGTAAATGTTATTGCTACAATTTTTGCCATAATACATTATTTTCTAAATCGAAACAAAAATACTACGTAGTAAAATTTCTCTCGCTAAGTACCGCAAGTGTGTTGCGCACGTGGCTGCTATAGAAGCCCAAACACTCCGACGGTCCCAAAACCCTCATAAAAGTGAAAGCTGAAAGGAGCTTAAAAGAACAGAATCCCTTTGAAGTGCTCTTGTTTTCCCTATGCGCTCAGATTTAATTTTTTTTGTGCTTGCGTTCGGTTGTCTAAGCCAGTCTGAGGTACTCCTTTATCTTGTGATGTAAAGTTACCTACCCTTGCGAAAATGTCAAAATAGTAGAAAAATTAAAAAATATTTTTAATGTTTTATAATGGAAAAATCACTCGATAAAAATGTGATAATTTATGAATAAATGATTAATTAAAGAAAAAATTTAAATTTCATAAATTTGCAAATGCCGTAAGTTCGGTAATATTGTAAAATATTCATTACCAACTTCACAGAACATCATATCATAACAAACAGATCAAGAAAAAGTGAAATTCAAATTATTTGAAATAAAGGAATAATTCTCCACAAGCTGAAAGATAAGAAAAATTCATTCCCCAGTTAAGGGGTTAAATGTCCTTCGACATGTGGGATGGGTTTGATTTGAATGTATTACGCGCTTGAGGTGTTAATTATGTTAAATAATGTTTCTTTAATAACAGCAAGATATATTATGCCGTAAACCATCTAAAAATTAAAAATATATTTTTCCCAAACAAAAATTTCATTTGAAAGGCTATTGAAATCATAAATAAAAATTTAAATAGTACACACCTACTTGTATTTTTAAAAAATGCATAGTTTACTTTGTAAATAATAAATTAGTGTTGTAGTTGCCATTTGCATTTTTATGCATAACTCGATAAATATTTCGTTTAGAGAAAGATGTATAGAATAAAAGTTGTAGGGCGTTTTAAAATATCCATTTTATGTTCTAAGCTAATTCGCGAAAAAAGCACCCAAACAATGTAAATTGGTATTTAACAAAATGGTAGCATAGTTAATTGGATAAATGCAAGTTCGGAGGTACACTGTGTTCACATCTTATTTTTGGATTAACCTCCTCGCATATATTAAGATTAGATATAATGTGATCAGAGGAAAATAGTTAAGCATGTTTGTACGAGAATAATTGATCACAAAATCCCTAAGTAAAAACAAGAACTGGATTATTTTATGCTGATCACTATACACAGTGGAAATTAAGTTGCAATTGAGAAAATTTTTACCCGCCAGACATTGCATTGAGGCAGCTACTAAGAAAATTTAATATTGTTTGTTTTTCCTTACGCCTGATTCTTTCACTTTGTTTTCTTTTCCTCGTTGAGACTTCCATCTTCTCACAAAAACCACCACAATACACAGTATTTTTAACAGGGGGACAGTATAAACATAAAAACTTCAAACACAACGTATCTCTACACTTGAACCATATTACATACTTCAGTTTGAAAACGTTTTGAAGAATTGTTAAAACAACTAATTTGCAATACACAATAAAACTGGCAAAATTTGTAAGTACTTTCCCACAAACTTATGAGCAGATAAAACAACGAAATCACAAGATATTTCAACTGCTGAGTCGTAACTGACAATGAGAGAAGAACGGGCGAGGCTGAACTGCCTGCCTTCGTCCAGACCGCAATAAAACTTTTGCATTGTTCACCCTCCCCTTGGCGACCCAACCCCGCATCTGGGTGCACCAAAAATAACTTAAAAACATTAACCTACAACTTTCTTGCTTAGACCATGAAAGTATCTTTATAAATAAAAAAGTTTCCCGCAGACAAACTTTTTCAAGTCAGGCTGGAACATGCAAAAGGAACTTTTATAATTAAATGCAGAAATATTTAAAATCAATTTATTAAACTATCAGTAGCACCATTACAATCCTTAAAAATTCCTGAATCTAACGCGAAAAACTGCATTACATTATTTTAAAACAGAACGTATATATCATCGATTGAAACAAACGTGACCGTAAAATGTCCATTTCAGGTCAAATATTGTTTATCACATTTAGTATAGAATATAATTTTTAGTTTTCATTTAAAAGTGTATCATCAGATTCTGCGTTAAAAATAGCGCAATTAGAAATTTTGAATTTTTATTTTAATGCAACTTTAAATTATTAGTGAGATTTGGCAATCCTGGTGTCGTAGAGGAGGAGGGGGCGATTGGTTTTATAAGTCTGCAGGAGAGGGGAGAAACGAAGCCGTTTGAGACCGTACAGAAACTTTTGGATGGAACGCTCTATAGATTATTCACAAAGGATTTACAAAAATTCAAAATGTTGACCGTGATTATCATAACACCTTCGAAGACGCGGTATCCATGATGCTGTAGCCCTGTGAATGACATCTAGGTTATATTCTTCCATGCATTGATTAACAGAACCTTGAGGTCTCCAATTGTGGTGATATCATGGCGTGCTGACTGTACTTCTTTAAGCAATATCCCCCAAAGAGAGTAGTCCATAACATTCAGATCAGGGCTTTTTGAAGGTCACTCATCTGGCATAATGAGGCTTGGAGTATGTGCTTGTAGCTATGTGACTGTATCCCTCGCTGTGTATGGTTTTTGCACACTTCAAGTGACACTCTTTTAGAAATACAGAGCCCTTTGATATTCCTAATGCATGTGCAATTTGCGGCTGGCTGCTATGCCAACAATGTCTTATTTCAGTAGTATTGGGGGAGTTTGGGAGAGTAACAGCTAGTGCCCTCACTTGTTGTCGAGTAGGAGTAGTGATTTTTCATGCAGGACCTGTTCTTTTCTTGCGTGTTTTCGCAGCTGGTGAGCCTTGTGTCTTCAATTTACTGCATACGGTGTAAAACTGGTTTTCTGATATGTCACTGAAAAATTCTGGAAGAATTCTTCTGCATTTTTCAAGTCCCCAGGTAGAATTTTCTTTTTTGAATAGTGTTTATTACCTTTCGTTGAAAATTGTTGAGTTGAGGAGCCATGGATATTAATGAATCAAATCTGAAATAAATAAATAAAAAAAATCTGATGTGGCCAACACATGACTTTCTCCATATTTGGGGTATAGATATTTAAATTATTATGAATAGCATTATGAGGCAAAATTACTATTTCGTATCGTAAAAGAATACAGTTGTCCTTATTGCCATAAATTACGTATATTTTGAGTATGTTTACAGAATTCACCGCTACATGGTGATGGAGCTGTATACTGGTATTAAGATAAAGCAAAATATCTCCAAAATGGATGGTTCTACGAAAATTTGTTTTTATTTGGTCCTTACAAAGATTACCAATAACGACGTTTTTAGGGAGATATTTGATAGAAACCGAAAAAATATAAATAATTCCTAAACAATAACTTCTGTGGAAAATAGTTTCAAATGAAAGTTGTAGGAAATTACATTCTCTATAACGCTTTTATAGAATTGTATATACAATAATGATGTTTTAACGGAGAAATATCGCAAAAACCGAATCAGGTTTCTAATAAACCTCGACTTCTGGTTAACCGTTATTGTCCAAAAACTAATCAGTTCTTTGTGCTCATGCTAAAGTGTTATATATGAAGTTTGGTAACAATATGGCAAGTACTTTTTGAGTTAGAGCGCCCACAATCACATACACACACACACACAGACATCATTCCGAAAACAGTCTAAACGTGTTCAAGGACCTCAAAACCTGTATATTCGTTGAAATCTCAAAGTCGATTTTTTTTCATGAGCACAATGCTTTCCCATTACTATGTATGGAGAAAGTAATAAAATAAAAAAAATAAATATATAAGTAAACATAAATATGAATATAAATATAAAGACGTGCTAATCATAATCCTTTGGTTTTCTACTGGGCACCCTGTAGTAGTATGTGCTTGCATTCTGCAAGCATTTTGTCTCATTTAATATAAAGAGTTAGACACAAATAATTTTGATATGCAAATTTTGCACCTCTTCACTGATTTACGTGTTTTTCTTTTTGGACAATATTGGGGTAAAAACAACCCTTAAAATTTATAATTATAAAAATTTTTTAGTGTTTTGTCATTTTTACTTTCTCCATACGTAGTAATGGGAAAGTATTGTATTCATGAAAAAATCGACTTTGAGATTTCAACGGAAATACATGTTTTGAGGTCCCTAGAACACGTTTAGGCTATTTTCGGAATGATGTCTGTGTGTGTGTGTGTGTTAGTGTGGGCGCTCTAACTCAAAAAGTACATACCATATCGTTACCAAACTTCATATATAACACTTTAACATGAGCACAAAGAACTGATTTGTTTTTGGGCAATAACGGATAACCGGAAGTCGCGGTTTATTCGAAACCCGATTTGGTTTTTGCGATATTTCTTTGTTAAAACATCATTCTTGTATATACAATTCTAAAGAAAAGTTATAGAGAATGTAATTTCCTACAGTTTTCATTTGAAACAATTTTCTATAGGAGTTATTGTTTGAGTTATTTATAAATAACCGGTTTTTCGGTTTCCGTTAAATATCTCCTTAACAACATCGTTATTGGTAATCTTCGTAAGGACCAAAGTTGTAGAGAATAATATTTCTTCCAAGTTTTGTTTGAAACTAATTTTCGTAGAACCATCCATTTTGGATATATTTCGCTTTTTCTTAATACCAGCCTACAGCGCCAACACCATGTAGCGGTGAATTCTGTAAACATTCAAAATATACGTAATTTACGGCAACAACGTGTCTTCTTTTACCATACGAAATAATAATTTTGCCTTATAATGCTACTCATAATAATTTAAATATCTATACCCCAAATATGGAGAAAGTCATGTGTTGGCCACATCAGATTTTTTATGAATACATCACATTACTGCAATAGTTCATTGGTGTTGCATTTCTGGAAGTGCATTTATATATATTTAATTTTTTAAACTTCATGAATTTTTAACAGTCACACTGATAGAGTTTTTGTAATTTTCTATGTTAATTACCACTGGAACACTATTCCCTAACTTTCTTAGAATTTTCAGCTCCCTAGCTCGACTGAAAGTACATAAACATTAACCAATTTGTTTAACGTTTATGAATTTTTAACAACCGAATAAATAAACATTTTCAAATTTCTAAATCCTGTTTTTGTTATTTGGCAACTTCTACCGTTATAAAAAATTTCAGCATTGTAGCACATTTAGAAGTACCTAAACCATGAAATGATTGTTTAAATGTTAATATTTTTTAATGGCCAAGAAAATAAACATTGTTATAATTTTCAATTTTTTCTGTCGGTTTTGTCACCAATCCTACCTATGTACCAAATTCCAGGTTTCTATCACATCTGGAAGTGCCTCACAATTTTGTGTCCTCATATGATATATATACGGAGTGATTAAAAAATAGAGGTACAAATTTTAGTGGTGTGTTATGCATCGAAAAACAATGGTAAATAGTCATATAAACATGGGTCTGCAAATCTTTAATTTTCAAGCTTCTTACATTCTGCCATTGACCATGTAAGCACATAGAGAGGTTGAATAAATAAGCGCTGACATGCAATGTATTTTTGTTGTACACATTTTGCATGGAAGGTTGCAGAAATCATGTTGTTTAAGTAATTGCTCAAAATGTTGACTGTTCACTTCCACACAGCACAGAATGACGGAATAACGATTGCCACACCCGCTCAAACATCCCTGGAGTATTCTGTATGACCTGGCATCCATCTTTAACTTGCTGCTGTAGGTCTGCCACGTCATTGACCGCAGTGGCATACACATTTTTCAAATGCCCCCAAAGGAATAAATCTAGCAGATTCAATTCGAGCGAGCGCAGGGGCCACATGATTGGTCTACCTTGACCTACACACCGTTCAGGATAGCTATTGCAAAGATGTTCCCTGACTGCGATGATGAAATGTGCGGAGCACCATCATGCATAAACCACATCTGCGCTCTTGCACCCAAAGGGACATCATCCAGTAACTCCAGCAGA
The DNA here is from genome assembly GCA_036926305.1 of Uropetala carovei. Classification (NCBI taxonomy): domain Eukaryota; kingdom Metazoa; phylum Arthropoda; class Insecta; order Odonata; family Petaluridae; genus Uropetala; species Uropetala carovei. The sequence continues at coordinate 5,588,212 of JAXCHB010000037.1, read as the reverse complement.
GTGTTGACTGTGAAGTTGCGGCAAAACATAAGGGTCAATCAGCCTATCCCCGAGTATGCCTGCCCACACATTTATCGCGAATCGATGTTGGAGTCGTGATTGGAAAGTGGCCTGAGGATTGTCGTCAGCCCATACATGTGAATCACGGAAGTTGACAACTCCATCCCGAGCGAATCCTGCTTTATCCGTTAATAACATCACAGATAGGAAACCAGGATTGACGGCATGTTGTTGCAACAGCCACTGACAGAAGTTTATTCGTTGTGCGTAGTCATCAGGGCATAGGCCTTGTATTTGCTGCAGGTGATACGGATATAGGCACTGCTCATGCAGGACTTGCCAGACAGTCAACTGGGAGACACCTTTCACTGAAGTGATCCTCCTCATGCTTGTTGGATTGTTAGCAACGTGGGTCAGGATTCTTTCTTTGCTATCAGGAGTATGCACTGCTCTGGGTCTCCCTCGATCACGTGTTGTGGCATTTTTCCCTGCCCTCGGGACTTTGTCCAGAATCCCGAGGTGTGTCGATCGACAAAGGCTGGCAAGAGAGACCAAGGCTGAACTAATCGCCCCTCCACTGGATGCCGCTCTGCTGAGATGCCGCAGACTTTTCTGGACATCTAAATATATTCACCAAAAAGTGTGTTCTCCCTCCAGTCCCATTCCAGTTCAACGAACTTCAAGTCAAGAACTGCAAATCCGGAAACTCCTGTTTAAATGTTCACCAATCATGACTCACCATCTGGAAATTCCAGAGTGACCTGTGAAACCCTCCCCTCTTCCCCTGGAACTCTGTCGAGGCAGTGAGGGGGCTTTCGCTTTCTCTCATTCTCTTCCCAACCGTAGCAGCTAACCCTCGCCAGGTAGCTTCGACATCAGCTGAGCTAACCTTGCCTGAACTCTCTAGCGAAGTCCACGGTGCATAAACCACACAGTAATTCTGGTGAATTATAAGTTATCTTGTTTTTGTATGGTTAATAAATTGTTAACTATTAACCAAAAGTCATTTTCGTGGAAATTGTAATCTATGTCACATGCCCAGTTGGTATCGCTTCATAAATTGGAGGCCCCGGGGAGATGAGTTATTCTCCTAGTAAATTTGTTCTATCTTTTATAATTTTATATCTAATTGGTGTAAATTAATTTCGAAGTTCGCTATTTTGTTAAAGCACCATACAAGTCAGTCTTGTGCCTTTCGACAGGACGAGAAGTGTGTTTGATGTTTTAAAAGTTTCCTAACATTTATGAATATATATTTGTTATACTAATTTGGTGTCAGTAGTAATCTTTCCCCTGCCCAAGGTCCAAAGGGCAGGTGTTCTATGGGCTATTACCTATAGTATAAATTTTGAGGTATTAGTTTTCGTTCACTGTTTCCCGTTGCTAGAATATTCTATTCTAAATCCTCACATTATATTTTTCATACATTTCTTTCTAACTTGCCCATTGTATTTCTCATACATCAAGTGACGGTGTTTGCTCGTAAACCAGCAAGAGTATTCTGTTAATCAGTCGAGTTTGGCATGTCTTCAAAGGAGGAAAGAGATCCCTCCGGGAAACATTAGAAAACTTCCTCCGAAGATAGGAGGGAAAAAAGGGCAGTTGGTGTCGCTATTACTGAGACGATGGAAAGTATTTTGCCATTCTCAGATGCTACGAGGGTCATCAATCAACTCCTCGACGAATTCCCACTGTTTCTAGAGGTAACACCTGAAAATTGGTTCAATTTTATCGGTCGTGTGTCTGATATCTTGCAATTACCCGTACTTCCTAATAAACATCTGTTCGTATTGCTTATCCCGAAAATCCCGCCGTCTTCTCGGCAATTCTGGCTCTCTGTAATAGTTGATAACTTAGAATGGAAGGATATTATCAGCAAAATCTGGGATACCTATGTCTCGGGACGGGCATTTGAAGGTCTTGTTACTCAGACGGTAAAACGTTTCCAGCATAGGTATGAGTCTCCCAGGGACTTCCTTATTTCGATACGGAATGCGGCCAAAGCCCTCGGAATTCAACACTCCGAGGATGAATTCGTTTCTCTTATTCTCGAGGGAGTAAACCCCATGACAAAATCAACTTTCGTTCATACAGTTAAACCTATTACTATTTCCCAACTAGAACAGCTGTTAAATACATCCAGTAAGGACTTAATGAATCAGCGCATTATCTAACCCTACTCAGACGAGGACGAGTCATCCTTCGAATTCCCCGGCCCTTCCTCGGACTAATATCTCTCTTAATTACTGCGGAAAAAGGGGTCATACGTTCAGTGAATGTCGCCGACGAACGGCTAAACCTACTAGATTACCGGCTTTGACACTAACGAATGTCTGTAGCGACCATGATCTGCCGCTGGTTAATGCTTCAATAAATTCTAATCGATGTAAAACTCTGCTTGATACCGGCTCTTCTCTTTCCCTTCTTGACGAGAAAACTTGCCTTACACTTATCAAAAAGGCAAAATTTTATCCGTGCAGAGTCGAATGTCATAATGTCGAAGCGACTCCATTCGTTTTAACGAAATGCATCCAATTGCGTATTCAACTTGGCAGCCTTGTCTGGTCACATCACTTCTATATAGCTCCTGTACCTGTTCCAGTAATACTTGGATGGGAATTCATTAAGAAAACTCATATGATTATTTGTCATGATTAGATCACCTTCAAAAGCTTTCCTCATGTCTAGTTCCCATTTATTTCTTCAACTTCAACTTCCACATCGGCTCAATCCACGGAGAATGCCTTACGAAGCTCAGGGATTTTTCACGAACCACCCAGCTGGACAGCTGTTCTCACACCCTCTGTTTATTTGATGATGTCACGGTCAACCTATTATAGTTATGCCACCCCGACTCGGAGCGAAGCAAACTCCTAATTTCAAGGTTTTCTGATGTAATTACTCCCAGTCTAGGAGTAACTTCTCTAATTAAATATGAAATTGAATTAAATGACCCAACTCCCGTGTGAAGCCATGCATATAATTACTCCCCTCCAAAAATAGAAGCAGTGAAACGTCATGTCCAGCGGCTCTTAGACGATGATATCATCAAATCATCAAATTCAAACTGGTGTTCACCAGCCTTCATAATTCCTTAGAGGGACGGATCTGAACAATTAGTCGTCGACTATCGTAAACTTAATGTCAAAGTGAAAGCAGACAATTTCACTACCCCTTCGGTCGACCATAGTGAAATATTCCACTATGCTTGACTTGAATTCAGCTTTTCATCAAATACACCTTACAGAATTCTCCAAGAAATATACGGCGTTTATTATCCCCTTTGTTAGTTACCAATATAAATGTCTTCCTTTCAGTCTCACCACCTCCCCTCAGATTTTGTGTCGATTAATGGACAAGGTGTTGGGAGATTTAAAATTTTCTTGTGTATACCCGTATATTGATGATCTCTGTACTTATTCCAAATCCTTCGAGGATCATCTGTACCACATCGAAGTTGTTGAGCGTTTAAGGCAGGCTGGCTAAACTGCTCATCCAGAGAAATTGAAGCTATACCCAGAGATCCATCCTCTTCCTGGGCCATTGTATCAAAAATGGGCAACTCTCCACAGATCCTGAAAGGACTCAAACCTTGTCTGACTTCTCTTGTCCCACTTCTGTCATGGCTGTTTCTAGATTTCTTGGTATGTGTGGATTCTATGCAAAATTTATCCCCAATTATGCCCAAATAGCAGAGCCTCTGAATCGCTTAAGGTGAAACAATGTTAAATTCGAGTGGACTTCCTCTCAAGAGCAATCATTCGCTCAATTAAAGCAGTGTCTTGTTAATTCCCCTGTTCTTCTTCTCCCTAATTTTAATGAGGAATGTCAGTTGTATGTGGATGCTAGCCAGGTAGCACTTGGTGCTGTTCTAAATCAAAAATGTGAAGGCAAATTTAAGCCAGTTGCTTATGCAAGTCGGACCTTCAATGATCATGAGAGAAAACTCCCTTTGTACGAATTAGAATGTCTGGCTTCTACATGGTCGGTTGAAATATTTAGAAGTTTATTGCAAATCAGACCCTTTCATCTGTACATAGATAACGGAGCCATTACATGGCTATTTAAACATCCTAAACAATTAGGGAAAATTGGAAGAATGGTTCTAAAATTGTCAGCATTTTGCTTTGTGATCCATCATGTTCCTAGGCCCCAAAATAAGGTGGCAGATTGTTTGTCAAGACCACCACTCTCTCTTCCCCCTCAGAATAATCATGCATAATTGTTACTCCATAAGGTCCCACTTTCTTTTGTGGATATTCGTGAGCACCAGAAATCAGATCTGTGTCTCACTTCAATCTTTGCCCAAATTAAAAGCGGTCAGCTGGTCAAGAATTATTCCATTCATGATAATATCTTATATTACAAGCCCATTAAATGCCAGACACCAAAAATTGTGGTTCCCGATTTGATCAAATCCATGCTGTTTGAATATTTCCATTCCCTTCCCTCTGCTGGACATATGGGAATAGCAAAGACGGTTGAGAGGATCTCTAGAGAATACTGGTGGAAAACCCTGAGAGCAGACGTTACCAAGATGACCAAAAATTGTCTTTTGTGTCAAACCTGCAAACCAAGGAACTCTCTCCCACCAGGCATTATGTCTTGCACCGTTAATAATTATCCTTGTGAGCGGATATACATAGATTTTGTTGGTCCCTTACCCCGTAGTCGCTCTGGAAATTCATATGCTCTGACTATTGTGGATGGTTTCAGTAAATTCACACTGATTGAACCAATCAGAACATCTACAGCTGCCCAGGTGATTTCAGTATTAACTAACAAGGTCTTCTCAAAATTCGGTTATCCGAAATTTCTGGTCTCTGACAGCGCGGCTCAATTTAAATCTAATATGTTTCATGAAATGTATATCAAATCTGGGATTAAACATATATTCACTGCCCCTTATCACCCTCAGCCAAATCATGCTGAGAGAATGAATAGAAATTTAAAATATTCCCTTACTATTCTGGCAAATTACAATCACCCACAATGGGATAAATACATTCCTAATTAAATTTTTGCTTTCAATTCAGTCCAGCATAGTAGTACTGGCTGTACTCCAGCAAAAATATTTCTTGGTCGTGAGTTACCATATCCCCTTTCAAATGTTTGGTCAATTCTCCAAAAGTTGTTTGATCAAGAAACTACATGCTCTGATATGAATGTCATTTGGAAGGATGTGTTTGCAAACCTGAAAAGGGCTCAAGGAAGGCAAGCTCAGGCCTATAATAAGACCCATTCTGGCAATCCTTTTAAAGTGGGCGATCATGTTATGTGTCAGAGATTCACCCAAGCTTTTATGGCAAAGAATTTAACTGCCAAACTGATTCCGAAATGGGAGGGATCTTATCCTATTTTAAAATTTCCCATCACAGTTGTAGCAATTAATGATAGAAGGGAAAGAATTATTATTTTATGTAATGTTAATCCATTCTATGGCTCTGTGTGAAATGTTTAATCTGGCGTAGAGTTCGCTAATCTCATCGCCTGTTAAGTTAGGCATAGCGCCTAATTAACACAATCACCCATGGACTCTAAAAAGTCTAAAAATGAATACCACATTAGTGTGAGGTGTGAATCACAAAATTGCTGAGATGTAGCATAGTAGATGAAAATTCTGTGGAGTAATCTACTGATGGTCCATGGCCTTATAAATTAATTTCTCTAACCCGGTCATGGCTCCCTTCTATATATTTTTGTTAATCCCAATTTCAGACTTTAAGGGCCGTTATCCTTGTCTTAGTATTACCGTATCTGCCCGAATAGAAGCTGACCCCGGATTTAACCGACCCTCCCAAAAATTTCCACAATTTTTTGGCAAAAACATAAATTTCGTAGATTTTATGCTGAAGTGTGCCGGGCATTCATGCACATCTTAGAATACATTATTCAAGATGGAAGAAATGTGTGGGATATGGTTTAGTTGTTGACATTTTGAAATATTACTCCAATTAATAATTTTGCATTGCTGAATCATGTTCCACATTCAGTGACAATAATTTCATTCTCATCATTTTTACAAAAGGTCAAATATAATAACAGCGATCTCGCTAAGATATTTTTTCCAATGAAATTAGCATTTACATTGCCTTAAGAAATTGCCTTTTTATAATTATACACGTTCCATGTAAAGTTTTACCGAAATTCAAACAGTTGAGCGTTCAAAGCCGTCAACGCATTTTGCGTAATCGTCAATTTACACAAGCGATCTCGCCAAGGTATTTTTTCATCCAGGTCTATTTCCAATGAAATTAGCATACATATTGCCTTAAGAAACTACCTTTTTATAATTATACACGTTCCATGTAAAGTTTTACCCAAATTCAAAAAGTTGAGCATTCAAAGCCGTCAACGCATTTTCTGTAATCGTCAATTTACGCAAGCGATCTCACCAAGATATTTTTATATATATTCATCGTAGGTCAAATATTTTCTTTACGAAAAATATAGTACTATCATTTGAACGCGAAGGCAATGAGAGACTTCGAGATTTAACCATAACCCAAATTTTCCTCGGACTCACATCTAAGCCGAGGGATAATTTTTTCAAGATAGATTTTGAGAAAAAACATCAGCTTGTATTCGGGCAGATACGGTAAGTACAGGCGACAGTCTCGATTGGTCGAGTCTCGATTAATTCGAGATTTCGATCCCGCCGATCGATAATATACGTGGTAAAACTTCACGTAGTAATTGGTTCCGACCAAACGCGAGGTTTAGTTTTGGTGTAGACGTAGTTATATCTGCTCTAATTGTTTGAATTTGTGCTGATTTCACTCTTTTTTCTGTTAATCTTTTATTTAAATTTATTTATTTATAAATTTATCACTTGATATGGCATCTAAAAGGAAATGTAATAGTGATAATGTAAGGGAATCAAATAAAAGAGGGCATAAGATTCATAGTTATGAATTGAAATTAGAAATTTTAAAGCGTGTTGAGAATGTGTCGTCCAACTATTAGCACTTATGTGAAACAGAAGGAGAAAATTCTAGAACGTGATAAACTCAGTTAATTTGATAACAACAGTAAACAGTTCCCCATCCAATAGCTCCTCTTCTTCCAACTAAAATCTTTGAACTTCTCTATTAATAAACCAAGTCCAGTAAGCGCAGTTGAAAAAGATTTAAGGTATGAAAATATTTTTAATTTTGTTTCTTTATTCTCAAGTTTTTTGTGCTTTTATAATAACTTTTATATTAATTTCGCTGTGATAAATAGTTGTATCTATAGATAGATGTACGCAGGTATGTTATCCAGCTCGAGTGAGTCGTTTGTAACAAACGACTCGAGCGATCCGGACCGGGCTGTCTGTAAAGCATATTGCATACCTCTATCTTTGATGTTCGAAACAAATTTATTTTTTTCCTTTTAGTGCAAAAAATATTGTTGTATTAACATATTAGTAATGTTATTTTATCTTTATAGAATGTGAGGGGAGACTTTTTCCCGAGATGCGGGAACGTATCCCCCGATTATAACATGCAAGTATATGGAAAAAGGGCGTTCGACACTCGATTATTTGAGATTCGAACACGTTTTCAGGAACGCATCCCCAACAAAACTCGGGAGTCGCCTGTACTTAGTATTTAAGACTTGTATGGTTCTTAGCGTTCTTCATTAATGAAGTTATTGGTTCATTTATATAAACTTATAGCCATTGTCTATGCTTAATATCTAATCTATGTTTAATGCCAAGTAGGGTCTTGCCAAGTTTATAAGTTTTGTTAAACCGTTGATACTCTACTTCTATCAGCTGATGAAAATTTATATATTGTATTAGTCCTAAAATATGTTAAAAACTCTGTTCTTACCAGCTGATTATACATTACATATCTATTATTGTGCCTATATAAATCTAATTTCAAGAATAAGTAATCTTGCTAATACTACCTAATTTAATGTTCAATCTCTAAAATTTTTGGCTTGGCTTTGTGGATAATTTTGGGAAGAGTTATCCAGGCAGAATGTCCAAGATACAATTTTTATTTGTATTCACTGATTATATCAGATAATAATCTCTGCTGTAGTTGGTATTGTGCAAGAAAATTCACTTGCTAATTACTTTCATATTTTTATAATGTAATTGTATTTCTGTCTTCTGTCGAGATAGTTATTTATGTTCAGGGTATCCATTGTGGGATATCCTTCTCTTGTCAGGCTTAACAAGGAAAAGATTTCCTGATAGTTTACTTATTCCATATGGTCTTACTTTCAATGTTTATTGACTATGATAATGATATCTATTCCTTACGTCATATATGCTGTTATCTGCTGATAATTTCAGCTAACTTCTATTAAATTCTTTTATGTACAATGTTATAACTTGGTCTTACTATTGTCAATAATTGTGCTGGTGGTCCAACCAAACTTTAGAGTGTCATCTAAGAAGTGTGAAAAAGCAGTCTAGTGCAGGGGTGCCCAACCAGTCAATCGCGATCTACCGGTCGATCGCGATGTGTTTTTTGGTAGATCTTTATTTTCCCCTCAATTTCTGCTGAGAAAATCAACGGCCAAGCCCGTACACACCTGCCATCTTTCGTGGTGGTCTCCTGTTACTTCATTATGAAACAAATGACGGTGTTGCCTAGACATAGATATCGACTTTATCGACTGTAAAAATTTTAGTTTTCCTTCCTGACGACAGGTGTCAGTATTGTTTTTTAATTGACTTGACAGCTGACTGGTCCTGACATAACCGCAGTTAACAAAAAAACGATCTGTGTTGATAAATGAGGACTGTGTGTAATGTGTAAGCAAGCTAAGCTGACTGAGGAATCTAAGGATATTTAGAATGTATGTAACAAAACAACGTGTTATTGTCAAGTCGAGATATTGAGAAAATTTTAACATAAGTGCAGATGTTAGTCATCAACTACAGGAGGACATAAATACACGTCTTTCCTTTTCCTTACAATTCGATGAATCAACTGATGCGATTGACACTGCACAATTAATGTTATTTATTCGGATGGTATTCGAAGATTGCACAACTAAAGAAGAACTTCTTAAAGTAATACCAATGCATGGAAGGACGAGAGGAAAAGATATATTTACAGCTTTTGATAATTTTGTGAAGGAAACTGCACTCCCTATTTTTAAATTGGTTTCTATTACAACTGATGGAGCTCCTTCAATGACCGGTTGCGCTAATGGTTTTGTTTCCTTGTGCCGAAATGATGATAAATATCCAGGTTTTTTAGCTTATCACTGTATTATTCATCAGCAGGTTTTGTGCTCCAAGAGACTCAATATAAACGATATTATGGACATTGCTTTTAAAATAGTGAATTCTATCCGAGGCAGTGCCCTCCAGAGATGCCTGTTTAGGTTACAAAGTGAAGATCTGAAGAAGGAACTTCTGTTACACACTAACGTTCGCTGGCTCAGTAGAAGTCGATTTCTAGTGAAATTTCTGGAATTACTGGATGACATTAAAAACTTCCTCGCTGAAAAAGGAGATTGTTATCCACAATTAACAAACAAAGAGTGGTTATTCAATTTATCTTTCTTGGTGGACTTTAGTGCGAAACTGAGTGATCTAAACCTTGAACTGCAAGGTAAAGATAGAAATTTATCAGACATGATAAGTTCAATAAGAGCTTTTCAGCAGCTGTCAGTAATGTTAAAATCGAATTTGAAAGCTCGTGAATACAGGCATTTTCAGAGCATTATTAAATTTTTCGAGAGAAATCCTGACATGACTACCTACAATCCAAAAACATTTATTGTGGAAATTGAAAGTGTTGAACGCGAAACTCAGGAAAGATTTGAAGATTTTAAAAAGATTGAAAACATTGTTTCTTTTTTTCAAATGTTTATCGAAAAAATTTAAACGTGACAGAAATTTCAAATAAAATCTCGACAATATTTGACGTGAATCAGACGGATCTGGTGATGGAAATAATTAAAGTCCAAAATGATACATATCTGAAATCGAAAGAATACATTTGGAAGTACACCAAAGATAAATATCCAGCTGTGACAAATACGGCACATAAAATGATGTCTTGCTTCGGTTTTATGTATTTGGCGAAATCAACATTTTCTGATATGAATATCATAAAATCAGAAATTCTTTGATTGATGAACACCTTGATCAATGTTTCAGATTATCCGTTTCCTCTTATAATCCCGATTTTGAAAAAATTGTTAAGTCGGCACAATGTCAAAAATCTCATTAATATTTTTTTAAATTTTTTTTACTATTTGAATATACATGTTCACATTTTGATATTTACTTTGTTTGAATCCAATAAAAAAATGTATATGTTTGTAATTTTGATATTTATTTTGTTCCTATTGATTTGTTTATATTTGATACTTACTTTGTCCCCATTGATACGTTTAATAATCGTTGAAATCAGATTCTAATTTTGTACTTTCTCCCCCGTACATGGGTAGATCGCGAGGTCGCTCTACTAAAAAAAGTAGCTCGCATGTACAAAAAGGTTGAGCAGCCCTGGTCTAGTGGATGTCTTGTTGTCTTTTCGTCATTTTTGAGGGGGTGGATGTGGCATTTTTCCCTGCCCTCAGGACTTTGTCCTGAATCCTGAGGGGCTTAGTCCAGAATCCCGAGGTGTGTCGATCGACAGAGGCCGGCGAGAGAGACCAAGGCTGAACTGATCGCCCCTCCACTGGATGCAGCTCTGCTGAGATGCCGCAGACTTTTCTGGACGTCTAAATATATTCACCAAAAAGTGTGTCCTCCCTCCAGTCCCCTTCCAGTTCAACGAACTTCAAGTCAAGAACTGCAAATCCAGAAACTCCTGTTTAAATGGTCACCAATCGTGACTCACCACCTGGAAATTCCAGAGTGACCTGTGAAACCCTCCCCTCTTCCCCTGGAACTCTGTCAAGGCAGTGAGGCAACGGCTCTAACGATTTTGATCAAATTTTGTACAGTTACTTGAGTTTACATCTTCAATAATAATGTATAGTTCATATTTCTCAAAAAATGAATATAAGACTAGTTTATTCCAGGCAACATTAACAACAATTTGATTTTCTGAAAAATGGCAGTAACGATTTTGATCAAATTTCGTACAGTTACTTGAGTATACATCTACAATAATACTACGTATTTCATTTTTCTCAATGAATGAATATATATATTCTTGGGCAACTTTAACAAAAATTGGATTTTCTAAAAACAGGCTCATACGATTTTCATTTTCTAAAGATAACTAAACGACGCATTAGTACCTATATATGAGAAAGTTTGTACAATGTATGTTGTACCAATTTTTTTGTTATATGTATTGCATGCTTATATATATTTGTACAATTTATACAAAGTATTAGATTTGTGGTCTCTACTTTATTGATTATATTGCACTTACGAAATGTATTTTAACTGTGCATATTCAATTAGTATGCATTTTGTATTTCTGATATTCAAACCTCAGCCGTTGACCTCTCCAAAAGGGACATCTCTATATAGTTGACACTTAATTCTATCCCACTGATGTCCGCTTTAGAGAGGTTTCACTGTCTTATGATTTTGTAAAGTTACAGGTCAGTACATTAAATAGAAAACACAATAATGTCATTACAAATAAACAAAAAAATAAAAAACTATATTTAATGCTAAAATAACAGTATTAATCCTTTAAATATTAACAAATAATTTTAATGCAAGGTTAAACAATTATAATAATAATAAATTACAAGTAGTTTATGTCGATACCCTTAATTTCCCAGCAAAATTAAATATTCATATGTAATCCTAAGTTTTTCTTAATTATCACTATACCATTTAAAACATACAAAGTTATTTATTACACGAATTTCAATAACACTTGTGCACATAGAGTCAGAGACATGATCGCAAACTGCAGTAAGCATATGCTATGCATCGAGGAAAGGTACAGAGTGTATATCTCATTCACGCTACCAGGATAATTTTCTGACTTAGGAGCCTTAAACTCTAAGAGTTTGTATTAACCAGATACATATGTAGGCAGGGCCGGCCCAACAATACAAGCAGACCAAGCGACCGCTTGGGGCGCCGAATTTTTAGATGCGCCAAATTTTCCTGGCAAAAATACCTTAATTAAGTTTTTTCATTTGGGTTTCCATTGATATGTTTAGTGTTTGCAGCTGGCGAATAAATGTGAAAATGTGACTTCAAATGAATGTTCAGGGGCAGCAACCAGGCTCTACTCTGAATGGTAAAATAGTATTTGCGAAAGCTGCTTCCTAGATGTGGTTTTCCAACATTTTATTGCTGTTACACGCCGGGGGTCTTTGCCGACTGGGTGAAAGCAGTTCTTACCGCACCTAACATTTCTAGCTGATTCCCTCTGTGATTTGCCGCCCCCGAGGGTTTCTGTCAGGGTGCAATGCACCCCTTGCACCAAATATAGTCACGGACCTGAAGAGAGAAGCATTCCCTTAGGTTGGAGGGGGATGAGATGAATGATTAAGAAAGTTCATGCCTCGGCATCGCTCCCGCCTTACTAGCCTGCTACAGTCCAAGGTTGGCCAGCAGGAGACATTTGCAAAGGTTCCCAAGAACAAATAAATCTTTAGAAAGTCCGAGGAGGATACGGAATATCCCAAGACCCTCGGTTTCTCTTTGTTTCCACGTGCATTCATTCAGGCTCATTCAAAATTCTCGGTTGATTGGTTGCGGCTCTTGTTTGAGGACGAAATATATATCTTTTGAGTTTCTTTTACTGTTTCTTAGCAATTGCTATGCTGTGTTAGGGTGTGTGAGGACTGGGTACATATTATCACACCGCCGTTTTCAACCCCTTCTCCTTCAACATATCCTCCTCCCTCGCATTTTGCATTGGTGGCATGAAAAAGAACTATTTGTCTGCATTAGTTCCAATATGTCCATCTTTGTGGAAATGTCAGTCGAGTGGTGTGCGTCTTTTAGTGTTTGAATAATCTGTTATCAAGTTATAGCAGGTTAGTTTTCCTTGGGCGTAATTGATATGTTTTTGTCATTGCTCAAGAAGTGACGTCAATATTTAGTGTAAATATTATTTTTCCCATTGATAAAAGCGGGTGTTTCATCCTGAGGTTGGAGCTATACCTAGTCTAAGATTAACGAAGATTTGCTAAACCAGAAAGTTATGTTATATATATTTTATTCGATCTTTTTATATACTGTATTTAATCGATTGTAAGCCGACTCCTACTTTGCACAAGGGCACGCGAGGAAAATTCCATGTTGGGTGTACAGACATCCTAGTTTTCTGGGATTTGTCGCGAAAAAATACTGAAAAGTATGAATGCCCCGGTTTTTTCAATTCGTAATTAAATAAAAACGGTATCAACTAAAATTACGGCAACACAAATTACGTTACATTCAAGCATTCAATACAATTTTTAATAAAATGTCATTTGTCCTGGTTACATCCATGATTTTTAATCTCGCAACAGAAATATCCCGGTTTCTCTCTTTGTCTTCTCCAACGCCTCACATTCGACTCATCAATCCCATAGCGCCATTGTGCAGCAAGATTTGATGTTTCTTCCGTATATTCAATCACTTTTCTCTTCAAGTCCGCAGAATAATGCGTTCGTCCCATTACGGGATTATTAAGAAAAACTGAAAAACTCGCCAAAGTAAATGACAAAAACTTACGCTTGCAAAGGAACGAGGAAATTACGATTGACTCAGGAAATCCTAAGATTACGTGCATACTATAGATGGCTTGGGAGTGAATTAATCGAAACATTTATTTCGATTTTTAAGACTGGATTCTTAGCAGAGTGACAATTTAAAAAAAGGTCGACTTACAATTGATTAAATACGGTATTTTTTTAACATTGTATGGTTAAATTATTTTTTAGTTTAATTCAAATAAGTTTGTTGCTATTATACTCTTTCTTGAACCAACCTTTGATAAGCAGTTTAAGGTAGAGGGGTTTCTCTTTAAAATTTAAGGTAATTAACTCTATTATTGGGCAATTTTATTTCCTTTTAAGAAATTCATCCTGAAGGTCGTTTTAAATTTTCAATTTGTAACAAATTCGTAAGCTGCTTCTGTTAACGAAAGTTGTCCTTGACTTATTGTAACGATTCTAAGTAATAGACTTATGTTCATCTTGCTCTTGAAGTTCGTAATCAGTGTTGAATCCAGGGGAGTACCCGGGGGGGAAAATTCCCCCCGGGTAACATAAAATCCCCCCCGGAAAAAATGGTCAATTAATTCAGTTTTTATGGGATTTTAGTGAGTTTACGCAACTTTAACAATATATATTTTTATTCTATTTTCTACTAATATTTAAGCATGTTTAACTAAAATCGGGTTTTAAATATTTATTGTGACGTATAAGTTATAAATAACTATTTTAAAGATATTTTGACATGTAGACTGCGTCATATATTTGCTGAATCCTGAAGCGTCGATACTTTGTTGTGCGTGCAGCGTACAGAAAAAAAATCATGCCGTTGCAATGGAAGCAGACTCATGCTTTAAGGTTGTGTTCAAAACAATATTTTGATTTTCTCTATTAAAATTAGGCACATAGTATCTTCTTGCCATTCTAACACAGACTGCCTGGAACAATCTTGAAAGATAGAAGAATTTCTATCTCTCTATTCCCGAATACTTCCTACTTAATTAAAAAAATCTTATTAAGCATGACGATATCCTCAATACTTGGTTAAAAGGCCGCTCTATTTATATTAGCAAAGCGACTGGGTCAGAATTTATTTCATGCATTGGAGAGATATTAGATAAACATGATTCCAGCATTGTTGTAAAAAATAAGTACTTTTTGCTAATGGCTGATGAGTCCACAAATATTAATAATATGTCAGAACACGATAATATTACGTTTCATAGATAACAATAATATTAGAGAAATGTTCCTCTGTTTAATTAAATTAGGTAATGTGGATGCAGAAACCATAACACAAACCATTTTATGTCAGCTAAAACAATGGAAAATAATTTAAAATATTTAGTGTCATGTTCATTTGATGGAGCTACTATTTTCTCAGGAAATATTTCCGGTGTACAAAAGAGACTATCAGAAAAAGTTGGACGAGAAATACCTTACATACACTGCAGAGCGCACGTATTATCCTTGGCTTTGACAAGCAATAGAAACAAATATCCAGCGAGTAAACGAGTGCTGCATGTTGTTAAAGATATTTACATACTGTTTCATAGACCATCTAGACGGGAAAGAATGTTACACAATATTCAATCCATTCTTGAGGAACCACTATTAAAAATTCCAGAAACCATAGAAACTCGCTGGCTAAGTAATTTTAGATCTATTGACGCTGTCAGGCTTTGTCACGGTTCCATAATGATGAACAGATACATAAGGATGGTGCGGACCTTGCTTCTTTAGCAGGAGGCATTTCATTAGAAATAGAAAAATCCAGTTTTTTAATAAACCTCTGTGTTTTACATGAAGCACTACTCCCTGTTTCAAATCTAAGTAAGGTTTTACAAAAAGAAGATTTATGTTTATCCGCTTTACCCAGACTTATTAATTCCACTATTAAACACCATAAAACTATATCTCATGATTGCTTTGAAAATAATGAAGAAAGCACAATCTGGAAAAACTACACGCCCATAGTTAAAGATCTTGAAAATATACGCCCCGTAAAGGAAAACAAAAAACCTGAAATAAGTTTTAAAACAGCCAGTAAATTCGTCAATGAAATGATTAACCAGATGAGTTATCGATTCAATGACAAGGCTATACTGTTGATCAAAATTACCTCGAAGTTGGAATCGTCAAAATCATTTCGTACTGTGACTGAACATTTATCTGGTTTGCTGCATTTAAATTTCGATGCATTGTTGAACGATATTCGTTCCTTTACATATGCCGTCCAGTCCTAATAATATATTGAAATTAATATTGAAATCCAATATTGGATATGATGAACTTAAGAGTTTATGCGTAAAACTATGCTGCATTCAGTATCCACCGTGAGTGCTGAACGGTCTTTTAGTACAATGAATAGGCTGATGAGAAAATTAAGAAATAGATTGGGACAAGAAACATAGCAAGACCTCATGAAAATCGCTATCGAGGGACCTGATGAGTTACCAAATACTTTGTTAGACGATATTATTGACACATATGCTAAGAAGCAACAAAGGAGACTGAGGTTAACTTAAATCGTTTAAGTTCCTTATCAAGTACCTTGAGAGTAAACCATAAATTCATATAGTTATTATTTTTTATTAAGGCATAGGAATTTGGCAGTTTTTGTGAAATAAAATATTTTTTTGTTACATTATGTCTATTTAAAAGTACTAGATGTGTAAATAGGTATAATTTCGTATATTTGTTTAGTTTTAGTTTATGCTTTTTTTGATCTTTCTGAGTACTGATGAATACATGTTTATTTATTTCTTCTTTTCAATAAATATATATTTAGTGTTTTATAATTACAGTAAATCTCGTTTAATATGTATTTGAGGGGACTGACTCATTGCTTCGTTATAAGTGTGACTACGTTATATACGAGAAACATGGTTTTTGGCCTATACATCCCATATGACATGTATACATAAACAGTAAAAGCTGTGCTATCCGGCTATTTAGAACCGGCCAGCCTTAGATACCGGCAATTACACAAATACAATTCATTTTGTATTTTTTTCTTTTTTTATGAATTTTTGTGTGAATTGTATATGTGTAATACCACAACTTCCACTTTTAAATTTCTTAAAATATATGATGTATATATTACGTATTTACTCCGTATACTTCTGTGGCTGCTGAGTAAGCATGGCGTTTTTGGTTACGTAAGCCATTTGCATTGTCTAGATGTTTTGGTGTACTTCTACAATTTCCAGTTTTATCGCTTTTTATTATTTAAAAAAATTTCCCATCCATTGAATATGGCATCAAAATAAATACCTAAAAGCAAGGAACAGGAGAGAAAAGGTTGTTTAAACGCTAACACATAAGCTGGAGCTGATCAAACGAATTGAAAAAGGAAAAAATAGAGCAACCATAGCAAAAGAATTCAACATCGGATCTTCCACGCTCTACGATATCAAGGCTCTTAAGGCTAAATTAATAAAATTTGTGTTATCTTCTGAGACGAGTAAATCAATTAATTAACATCATACGCTTCATAAGCCAAAAATGGAGGAACTGAATAAAATATTATATGACTGGTTTTCACAGAAATGTTCAGAAGAATTAAATAATTTCTTCCTTTTCTAATAGAGTAAATAAAGATAAATAAGAAAGATATAATCCAATAAATTCAATTTTGGGAACAGGTTCACTGCCGTAATCCCCAAACTTCCCGGACGCCCTAAACTTTTCAATAGTCTTTTTGTTTTGCATGTAAGCGTAGCAACGTATTAAATAAGAATGGGCAAATAGTGTCTGTATCTAACTACATGTGGAAGAATTAAAATAGAAAATGCAAACCCCATGCATAGTTATGTTTGGGGAGTACGATACTGAACCTAAGCCCAATTTTGTTTAGTTATTGCTAAATTTGTGATGTCAAAATTGAAAATCGCTCCCTTAACCGGATATTTCTCCTAATCGGCTTTCCACAATCCCCAAGATAGCCGGATAACACAACTTTTACTGTATTTGCAGTGAGTCGACTTCAATGCTGTACTTACATATGCAAAGAGATGCTTATCAACTTCGCGGCATGTAAAATGTTCGACTGCTATTACATACGATTTTTTAAATGGTCAGTTAATATTATTATTATGGTCATTAATTTACATAAACATTTCACATTTTTAATATCAATTTGAAAACAAAGGGAGCGTGGAAATTCGTATGGAAGGGGAAGAGGGGGGAAAGGGACCTCAAGAACAAGTGCGCGGTAAACGGGTGGAAACTATTCATTACTTAATGCTCTGCTCGCCAAAATTCCTTATATATGGTGCGTGGTTCACGCACGAGAGCTGCATTCAACGTATACATGAAAACGCAGCTTAATGCGTCGACGAGGCTACCGCATCTAAATAATGAAAAGCCTCGTCGCATCATCACTTCACCACAACTTTATTTACAGTATTGTCATATATCAGATATCTTCGGGAGGCCCCAGCTGGCAGGGGCCCCTGGGCTGCAGCCCCTAAAGCCCCTACCTTAATCCGGGCCTGCTCTGCTCCTGACTGTAGTTGAGGGGGATCCTGAATTGTCCAATTGTTTGGTGGAACATTTTTTGTTAGAATTGAGCCCCACCCCAAGAGAAATCCCTGGATGCACACCTAGTGTACCTTGATACTTGTCGCGTTTAAGCACAGGCCCAGATGAGGCAATACTCTGTATCTGGGCTGCCAAATCCAAAGTTATAGCGAGGGCACCAAAGATAACTGAAAAGGACTGATTAGTGGAGGAATAAATGGGCAAGCAAAGAAGTTATTGTTTATAACTAATCCATAATCTCCTTATGATGACACAACAGGCATTTTGAATTGGTAAAGGTAAACCAGATTCATGAGGCTATTTCCATTAATAAGCACAAAAATTATACAATACCTATCATGATTTTACTTACAAAATAGGTACAGTTTCAATATTCAAATTGAACTGCTTGTGACTGACACTGGCCTTGCCCTTACTCAAAATTTATATACGTTGATTATCGCCAACATCTTCATGCCTTGCAGATACGTCCTCTCAATCAGAATTACTTTCGTCGCTCTCTGACACTGATGGACGTGCAACCCTTTTCCTTGGAGGTGAACTGCTTTCGGAAGATGATACATTAACCCCGGAAGCGGCAGATTCTACTATCTGAATTATCACTAATAGAAGAACTACTATTAAATTCATCTAGAAACTCAGGAATGCCTTTCTCTTGATCATGCAAAGAATCCCATTTGAATGATGCCATAGCAAAGACCAAGAGTTTTAGGAAGTGGGCATTTTTGTCCTAGGTAAAGAAAGTCACCATAGATACTCAAAATATGCAGGGAGGGGTCTTAGGAAAATGCATGAAGAATGTTAACATTGTGGTTAGAAAGAAAACTAGATGAAATAGGTCAAGAATTGATCTAATTGACATTGGCATTTTTCGCAAGTAAATGGAGCGTCGATCTAATTGACGTTGTCACTTTCAGGGTTAAATAAAAAAGGTATCAACTAAAATTATGACTACAAAAATTACATTATATTCAAGCATTCAGTTCAATTTTTACTAAAATGTCATTTGTCCCGGTTATGTCCCAGATTTTTAATCTCACAACAAAAATATCCTGGTTTCTCTCTGTCTTCTCCAACATCTCACATTTGGCTCATCAATTCTGTAGGGCCATTGTGCAATAAGATTTGATGTTTCTTCCACATATGCTATAACTTTTCTCTTACAGTCCGCAGGATAATGTATTCATCCCATTATAGGATTATTAAAAAACTAAAAAACTCGCCAAAGTAAATGACAGAAATCTACGCTTGCAAAGGCATGTGGAAATGATGGTTGGATTGGAGAATCCTAAGATGACGGGCACACGCATATTAGAGATGGCTCTGGATTGAATTTATCGAAATATTTATATCTTCCTATTAAATTATTGTTTCTTTTTACATATATTGAAAGTAGATTGTTTACTTATCTACTATAATGTATTTTGAAGTGTGGGTTTGTGTATTTGTGTGTTTGTTCATGGAACTCCTCCTAAACGGTAAGAGCTACTATAACCAAATTTGGTACGATTCTTCCTTACATCCTAACTTAGTGAACGGTCAAGGTTTGGTCAACCAGGATTAATCAGTGCTGCCAATATAGGGGATTAACATTTTTCCATAAGATACGTACGAATCGATTTCTTGACTTGCAAGGTATTCTTCCTTCAAGCATCAAAATTCGGAAATATGGACCGATTTTTTGTTTTTGCTTTATTCGACGAATAAAACTCTATACTATCTTATTCCTGCAAAGTTTACATGTTACACAGTCGAAGTTTTCAGAAATACGCTATTTCTTTCGAAATTTTGTGGATTTTTCGTACTCTTTCCGGGCATTACCAAGGTGGCTGTCATTGTTACCTCCGATTCAGTTAGCTTCAATGAAGCTTACAAATAGACGAAAGTTTAGCGTTTTTCGCTTTGCAGTATTGTTTAAGCAACAAAACGATCGATGTTTATGGATAGCAATGTAAATAGATACTGATTATTATTCAGGAAGCGTTTATAACGATTGATGAAAGTAATTGAACATTCTTTTGTCTATTGAATACTGGAATCTTACATTTTCACTTTCTCCATACGTAGTGAAGGGAAAGTATTGTGACCACGAAGAAAATCGACTTTGAGATTTCAACAGGAATACACGTTTTGAGGTCCCTAGAACACGTTTAGACTATTTTTGGAATGATGTATGTGTGTGTATATGTGTGCGTCTGTGTATGTGATTGTGGGTGCTCTAACTCAAAAAGTACTTGCCATATCCTTACCAAACTTCATATATAACACTTTAGCATGAGCGCAAAGAACTGATTAGTTTTTGGACAATAACGGTTAACTGGAAGTCGAAGTTTATTCGAAACCCAATTCGGTTTTTGCGATATTTCTCTGTTAATACATCATTATTGTATATACAATTCTATACAACTGTTATAGAGAATGTAATTTCCTACAATTTTCATTTGAAACAATTTTCTATGGGAGTTATTGTTTAGGGATTATTTATAAATAATCGGTTGTTTTCGGTTTCCGTCATATATCTCCTTAAGAATGTTGTTATTGGTAATCTTTGTGAGTACCAAAGTTGTAGTGAATAATATTTCTTCCAAATTTTGTTTGAAACATATTTTCGTAGAACTATCCATTTTGGAGATAGTTAACTTATTCAAAATTTCCAGTATACAGCCCCACCACCATGTAGCGGTGAATTCTGTAAACATTCAAAATATAATTTATGGTAATAAGGATGACTGTATTCTCTTACGATACGAAATAATAATTTTGCCTTATAATGCTATTCATAATAATTTAAATATCTATACCCCAAATATGGAGAAAGTCATGTGTTGGCCATATCAGATTTTTTGTAATGGTCAATGTATAAAATAATGACGTATTATCGGAGAAATATCGCAGAAACCGAATCGGGTTTCGAATAAAGATAAAATAACATTACTAATATGTTAATACAACAATATTAAGTTATGTATAAATTATATAATAAATATTTTAAATGTATAACTTATTTTTTTCACTAAAAAGGAAAAAATAAATTTTTGTTTCGAACTTCAAAGATAGATGTATGCAATATGCTTTACAGACAGCCTGGTCCGGATCCCGTGAGTCATTTGGTACGAATGACTCGCGCAAGCTGGATAACATACCTGCGTACATCTATCTATACATACAACTATTTATCGCTGCGAAATTAATATAAAAGTTATTATAAAAGCACAAAATAACTTAAGAATAAAGAAACAATAAAATTAAAAATATTTTCATACCTTAACTCTTTTTCAACTGCGCTTACTGGACTTGGTTTATTAATAGAGAAGTTCAAAGATTTTAGTTGGAAGAAGAGGAGCCATTGGGTGGGGAACTGGATGGGCTATTGACTGGGGAATTGGATGGGCTAGTCCTTGCAGCAGATGTTGAAGCGGCTTCTGCTGGCTGTGGTCTTTTAACCTTCTGAAAGAATTTATGCAGCTTTGGTTCAGTTTTATCCTTCTTCTTTTGTTCATAAAGGACCCTTTAGCAGGCTAAGTCCTTAAGAACAGCACTTTGCATCAATGAGCTCCTCTCAATATTGGGATCTTTTTCGTCAATCAAGTTTATGAAATTATCCAGACTCCGGAAGATCTCACTAAGGTCTTTTAAAAACAAGTCCATAGGTTTAGTTGGAGAAACCATAATATCATCTTCACCATCTTCCTTGGTCTCAATGGATTGTTGCAATTCGATGAGGTCTTTATTGGTCAACTCTTCTGCATGAGATGAAATTAGCTCATCGACATCTGCCTCATCCATTTCTAAGGCAAGTTGCATCCCCAGTGCAACAACTTCTCTGGTGATCTGCTCAGGGGTCTCTTCGAATCCTTTAAAATTAATGACAAACTGTGGGCAGAGCTGATTCCATGACCCATTAATGGTTGACTGCTTGAGCTCAACCCAAGAATCTCCAATGTTGTTAACTGCATTCCAGATGTTGTACCCTCTCCAGAAGTCCCCCTTAGGGTTGGACCACCTTCCGTATCAGTTGCTGCAATTGCCTGCTGCATTGTGCGACGAGCATAATACCGCTTGAGTGTTGCAATGACCATTTGGTCCATAGGCTGGAGCAATGAGGTAGTGTTTGGAGGAAGAAACAATACTTTCACATTGGGATTCATGTCATCTAAATTCTGGGGATGTCCAGGTGCATTGTCCAAAATTAACAGAACTTTAACCTTTATCCACTGGATTTAAATACCCTCTGGCGGGGTCCCGCTGCCGGATTTAATTTTGGACATTTAAATATTTTGTGTACGTCTTTTGCAAAAATCGCATATCTCATGAACTATTGGTGATAAAATGTTCAAATAAAAAGTATTTTGTGGTCAAACTATCAGAGAATTTCATCGTTCTGCATATTTTTAGAAATAAACAGGGTGAAATAACCCTAATAGACTAAATTACGATGCCGAAATAACTTGTTGTTGATATAAATCAAAATAAAGTGCAAAAATACTGCATTTAGTCACTTTTTGGCAATGTGGTTCCTGCTCAGTCTGCAGCTGACACAACCCCAGTATTTACACTTCCCTATAGAGTCGAGCTAGTGTGGTATTCCTCGAAGCAGGGCTCAACACATAGTCCCACGTCACACGCCTTGCACCTATATTTCGTCCTTGAATTTTTGCTCTTTGAGGAACACACATGGCAATGGATAAGGGTCCCCTAAATGGGCCAATGCTTATTGGCCTTGGCCTCTAAGTGCTTTATTTGCATTCCACTAGCACTAGGTCGCCCCCTTGAGAGAGTCTGAGAAGGAAGAGCCCTAGCACCCTCTTCAACCATTTGCCGCACAAGGGAAAGTTGGAATTGCCGATGTGAAAGTGCGCCGCTGCACGAGGGAAGGAGAATCCAACTATTTAGGATAGTTAGATCGACTAAATGAAAAAATAATTTTTGTCCATTTCTAAGTGCGGCGACCGATGGTGTAGCTGTTAGCCATCCTATCTCAACTAGTTATATAAAAATAAAGGGATTACTAAAAAAAACACGTACAGCAACAGATATTTTGAACGCACAAGTCTACATCCGCTCTACTTCGTGGACTGCAAATGAATGAACGTAAACATAGATATATGTGGAAAAGGAAGAAGAAAATAACAAAGGGAAGGAAACTTTGGGATAGGGCTTAGTCCTGGGGTTCAGTTTACTGCATCTCTTTGGGTTGCAACGTAGTAAAACACAAATGCAGAAAAGGAAGAATAACAAAGGGAAGGGACCTTTGGGGTTCAGTTTATTGCATCTCTTTGTGTTGCGAGAGAGTGTTTCACCTCGGCGGAAACGTACACTGTGAGTGAGACACTCTCGATTGTTTGTTTATGCTCCCCTCCCCCAATACGCAAGACCTTCGGCCTTGGGAGAGCAGATGGAATAGAAGGATGCCTCGTCTTTCTTCTCCTCCAAAAATTTTGATTCTATGACAAAAACGACATCTGTGAGCAGCCTCAGAGGTAAGCGGGACACCGGCGTCCCTTTCGGCATTTATAGGTTAAATGGCAGATTGTTGTCCTTACAATATTTTTTCACTGATGGCACAAAATGAAAATCAAACCAGTCCCTGAAAACATATCCAGTCACCCAAGCCCTTTGGTTCAACTTCCATATGACAGGCATCATACGTTTTGTCTTCCCCTTAAAAGCTCTGGGATTTTCGGAGGTGTACACCAACAGGGGTTTAAGCTTAAAGTCCCCTGATGTATTGCCACCAAGCAGTAGGGTCAGCCTATCCTTTGATGGCTTAAATCCTGAGGCGGTTTTCTCTTCCTTGGCAAGGTACGTCCTAGCTGGCATCTTCTTCCAAAATAATCCTGTTTCGTCACAATTAAAAACACGATGAGAACAATAGCCATCCTCTTCAATCAGTGTGCACAATTCATCAGGATAACTTGAGGAAGCATCAGTATTTGCACTTGCAACCTCGCCAGTTAATTTAAGATTATGCAAACCTGCCCTTCTCTTAAATCTGTCAATCCAGCCATGACTTGCGCTAAATGGAGGCGCATCGACAGAAATTTCATCCATCTTTTCCTTCAGATCATCATAGAGATCCTTAGCCTTTGCTCTAATCATGGTCTCACTAATAGGAATGTGTTTCTGACACTGATCATATACCCAAAGTTTTAAAAGCTTTTCCATTTTAGGAATCATAACACCATGCCTAGGACTGTTTATTGTTGTTATCAAATTACGTGAATTTATCACGTTCTAGAATTTTCCCCTTCTGTTTCACATAAGTGCTAATAGTTGAAGGACACATTCCCAACGATCGTGCAATTTCAGCTTGGCTTTCACCTTTCTCAACACGCTTTAAAATTTCTAATTTCAATTCATAACTATGAATCTTATACCCTCTTTTTTTTTTATTCCCTTACATTATCACTATTACATTTCCTTTTAGATGCCATGTCAAGTGATAAATTTATAAATAAATAAATTTAAATAAAAGATTAACAGAAAAAAGAGTGAAATCAGCACAAATTCAAACAATTAGAGCAGATATAACTACGTCTACACCAAAACTAAACCTCGCGTTTGGTCGGAACCAATTACTACGTGAAGTTTTACCACGTATATTATCGATCGGCGGGATCGAAATCTCTAATTATCAAGACTTGAACAATCGAGACTCGGTAGTCGCCTGTATATGTAGGTAGGCATATACCGTATCTGCCCGAATACAAGCCGATTTTTTTTGTCAAAATTTATCTTGAAAAAATCACCCCTCGGCTTAAATGCGAGTCCGAGGAAAATTTAGGTTATGGTTAAATCTCGAAGTCTCTCATTCCCTTCGCGTTCAAATGATAGTACTATATTTTTCGTAAAGAAAATATTTGACCTACGATGAATATATATAAAAATATCTTGGCGAGATCGCTTGCGTAAATTGACGATTACGCAAAATGCATTGACGGCTGTGAACACTCAACTGTTTGAATTTCGGTAAAACTTTACATGGAACGTGTATAATTAAAAAATGCAGTTTCTTAAGGCAATATATATGCTACTTTTATTGGAAATAGACTTGGGTGACAAAATATCTTTGCAAGATCGCTTGCGTAAATTGACGATTACGAAAATGCGTTGACAGCTGTGAACGCTCAGCTGTTTGAATTTCGGTAAAACTTTACATGGAACGTGTATAATTATAAAAATGCAGTTTCTTAAGGCAATATATATGCTAATTTCATTGGAAGAAAAAATATCTTGGCGAGATCGCTGTTACTATATTTGACATTTTGTGTAAATGAAGATGAATGAAATTATTGTCACTGAATGTGGAACATTATTCAACAAGGCAAAATTATTAATTGGAGTTGCATTTCAAAATGTCAACAACTAAACCATATCCCACACATTTCTTCGATCTCGAATAATGTATTCTAAGCCGTGCATGAATGCCCGGCACACTTCAGCATAAAATCTACAAAATTTATGTTTTTGCCAAAAAATTGTGGAAATTTTTGGGGGTCGGCTTCTATTCGGGTAGATATGGTATGTAGTAAGGTAAGTTTTAAGACACCACTAATAATGTCTATTAACTTGAGAACAGCTGCATGTATTTTACCCATTCTTTCAATTTTTAAGAGTGCCCCACACAAAGATTTTTATGAGTAATCACCATGCAAGATAACTCGAGTTTGATTCCAGGGACGTTTAATTCTCCCAATTGGATAACATGGGCAGGACCTCAAATTTTTTTCTCCTAAACTATAAGTCATAATTATATGCTCACACAGACTTTTTTGTTTCAAATGTTGTCCTCTATCCGAATAAATGTATTAATCGATACCTTACAGATCATATAAGGGCAAGGGAGAGTAAAACATGGATTTCTTATTGTAGCCTTGATGGAGATGGCATCTCTTGACTGTGGCACCGCAAATGGCAACGGCTTCTATCAAACCTTAAAAATGATTCCGATTTGAAGATTATGCGAATGTTTGGAGATGAAGATAGGACCATACAATTTTTAATTGACTGTAAAATCATTGAATCAAACCATTGTATTGGGTTGATGTTTCATCTTTACTCTATGCCCTTCATAAAAGTTGTGTAAATTAAAAAAGTTATTTTTATGTATACTTGTTTCCTACCTAAATGATATTTTTCAAACTACAGGAAAATTCCTTTAATTTTTAATCTTGGGTTATGTAGGTATAAGTAGCATCCATTTTTGTTCACTGGTGAATTATAATGCTTTTAACCTGTAAACTCTGTGCCCACATACCTCTCAGAAAGTCTTCGTGTAAACCCAGAGATACGCGTACCCCAGGTTGAATACTGCTGGTTTAGGGCACATAGATGCCACATTATATAATGATCAGGTTCCAAGCCCACATCTAGAATGTCAACTACGAGTATCAGAAAAGGCTGCAACTTCACAAAACTGTTAATACTTTAACACTCATTACATTATGTGGTGTAGTTTTTATACAAGAAAGCCTCACTAGACTTTTTATAAGCTAATATTATAAATAATGTGCAGAAATTCCACTTATTGTTTCCTGGAATCCTTTGCAACATAGTAAATACAGGCAAACCTTGCTTGGCACTCTTAATGGATCCCTGGAATAACAAACATTAAGCAGAACACATCTAAGCAAATCTTATTCTCTTATAAAAATCGGATGAATAAATTGTCATTTGTTATCACTACCTTCCTTAGTGCTATAAAATTACCATTTTTGGACATTTAAACCTATGCTAATGGTTCATAAATTCATAGATAATAATAATAAGCTGTATTTATTAGGTCAATATTTAGACATTAATGTCCATTCTTATATATAAACCCGACGAACACAAACAACCATGTCCTAGGCTGGATTCAAAGTCACGACCTCGGTAACCATCGGCAGATATGCTAACCATCCGTCTACCAAGACCTGCAAATAGATGTGCATAAATATCATGGGATACATGAAAATTAAAAATGATAAAAATTAGAAAAGGGGAGCCCCTGACTCTAAATGAAGTTAAGGTAGGCAACTATTATTACTTTCTCCATACATAGTATGCAGAAAGTACTGTGATCACGAAAAAAATCGACTTCGAGATTTCAACGGAAATACGTTTTGAGGTCCCTAGAACACGTTTAGACTATTTTCGGAATGATGTCTGTGTGTGTGGATGGATGTATGTGATTGTGGGTGCTCATCTCAAAAAGTACTTGTCATATTAATACCAAATTTCATATATAACACTTTAGCATGAGCACAGAAAAATGATTAGTTTTTGGACAATACTGGTTAACCGGAACTCGAGGTTTATTTGAAACCCGATTCGGTTTTTGTGATATTTCTCCGATAATATGTCAATATTGTATACATTGACCATTACAAAAATTCTGATGTGGCCAACACACGACTTTCTCCATATTTGGGATATAGATATTTAAATTATTATGAATAGCATTATAAGGCAAAATTATTATTTCGTATCGTAAGAGAATACAGTCGTCCTTATTGCGGTAAATTATATTTTGAATGTTTACAGAATTTACCACTACATGGTGGTGGCGCTGTATACTGGAAATTATGAATAAGTAAATATCTCCAAAATGGATGGTTCTACGAAAATTTGTTTCAAACAAAATTTGGAAGAAATATTAGTCTCTATAACTTTGGTCCTCATGAAGATTATCCGTAACGACGTTTATAAGGAGATAATTGACAGAAACCAAAATAACCGATTATTTATAAATAATTCCTATTCAATAACTGCCATGGAAAATTGTTTGAAATAAAAGATGTAGGCAACTATATTTTATACATTTCTACTTTCTCCATACGTAGTATAGGGAAAGTATTGTGGTCACGAAAAAAATTGACTTTGCTATCTCAACGGAAATACACGTTTTGAGGTCCCGAGAACACGTTTAGACTTTTTTCGGAATTATGTATGTGTGTGTGGATGTATGTGATCTAACTCAGAAAGTACTTGTTATATTAATACCAAATTTCATATATAACACTTTAGCATGAGCACAAAGAACTGATTAGTTTTTGGACAATAACAGTTAACCGGAAGTTGAGGTTTATTCGAAACCCAATTCGGTTTTTGTGATATTTCTCCATTAAAACATCATTATTGTATATACAATTCTATACAAAGGTTATAGAGAATGTAATTTCCTACACCTTTTATTTGAAACAATTTTCCATAGCAGTTATTGTTTAGGAATTATTTATAAATAATCGATTTTTTCAGTTTCCGTCAAATATCTCCTTAAAAACGTTGTTATTGGTAATCTTCGTGGGGACCAAAGTTGTAGAGAATAATATTTCTTCTAAATTTTGTTTGAAACAAATTTTTGTAGGACCATCCATTTAAGAGATATTTAACTTATTCTTAATTTCTAGTATACAGCTCCACCACCATGTAGCGGTGAATTCTGTAAACATTCAAAATATAATTTATGGCAATAAGGATGACTGTATTCACTTACGATACGAAATAATAATTTTGCCTTATAATGCTATTCATAATAATTTAAATATCTATACCCTATATATGGAGAAAGTCGTGTTTCAAATTAAAATTGTGAGAAATTACATTCTCTATAACCTTTGCATAAAATTGTATATAAAATAATGATGTTTTAACAGAGAAATATCGCAAAAACTGAATCGGTTTCGAATAAACCTCGACTTCCGGTTTACCGTTATTGTCCAAAAACTAATCTAAAGTGTTATATATGAAGTTTGGTAACGATATAACAAGTACTTTTTGTGTTAGAGTGCCCACAATCACATACACATGCACGCACACAGACATTCCGAGAATAGTCTAAACGTGTTCTTGGGACCTCAAAACGTGTATTTCCATTGAAATCTCAAAGTCGATTTTTTTCGTGATCACAATACTTTCCTTATACTATGTAAGGTGATGGAGGGTAAGTGTACGCAGTCGCAATTTTCAACCATTGGCAACACTGGGAAGATAATTGGCGGGATAGTGAGGTAGTGAGTTAGTTGAGAAGTGTTGTGAGCCGGTAGCGTGGTGTCTCCATCAATTTCTTGGAATTTGACGTAAAAAATGGCTTTTTGCTCCTTAGACTATAATTTTACACATTTTAAGATAACACCCTGTGTCATAACAAAGGCAGTTGATCAAATTACTGTGACTGTCCCGCACAATACTGTTATTCTAGTTTGTAATGCTGTTGTCGTGATTTGCAAATAATGATAATGCTGCCACCTAGCACAAAGTATATGAAACCATCTCGGAGGCGGTTAAGTGTGCGCACCAATTTCAAATGTGCGTACACTTACCCACCCTCCGGCAATAGCTGTGACAATCTGTTATTCATATGTTATTCATTATTATTTAGATTTCTCTGTCATAATCAATTTGTTGATGGTTTATCTGATTCTCTATGGTTTTTATTGTAGTTTTGAACTCGTAAAAATGGGGAAGTACAATAGAAAAAAACGAGTGAACTTGTCTTACTCAGAATCAGTTTGATGAAGCAAAAAAATTGATTGACAATGCCAAAGGGCTGCAGCCAGGGAGGTTGGAACTAATGGAGCAACTCTTCGAAAGAGGCAAAATGATGAGTGATTTTCTCAAACCGGTATGGAACTAAAGGGAGGGTGAAGAAATGCATAAAAGAGCAAGATTTTTCTCATTTGAGGCACAGTTGCTGAATCAGTGGGAAGGTTTAAAAAAGTTTTCAGTGAAGAAATGGAAGCTCGGTTAGCCAAGCATGTTCAAGATTTAGAAGTGAGGTTCTGCGGAATGTCTCACAAAAAACTAATGAAAGTGGCGTAGAATTTGCTGCACAGAATGGACTGGAGCATCGATTTAATAAGGAATTGAAGGTTGCTGGGAAAGATTGGGTGTACAAGTTTCTTGAAAGTTCGGGTTTCTCTCTGCGTACTCCAGAGCAATGCAGCTTGGGTAGAGCCATGGGCTTCAATAGGGTGCAGGTGCAGCGATTCTTCGAAAATTTGAAAGTATGCTTAGAAAAATATAGCTTCCCTCCTCACAGAATATTCAGTATGGACGAAAGTGACGTATCAACTGTTCCTGATAAAACAGCCAAAATTGTGGCAAAAAAGGGAAAAAAATCAGTTAAAAAAATTAAATCAGCAGGGAGGGGGCAAGTAATAACGGGTTTTTTGTGTAAATCCGACAGGAAATTTCATCCCACCTGCTTTAATTTTCCCGCGAAAACGGAATAAACAGGAGCTTTTTAATAGTGCTTTTGCAGGAACTCTTGGGTTAGCTGCTGAATCTGGTTACATGAATTCGGAGCTATTTCCCGTTTGGCTGAGACATTTTGCTCAACATGTGAAACCTTCTGAGGATGATTCTGTCCTGCTCATCCCTGACAACCATGTTTCGCACCGTTCCCTTTTAGCTGTTGAATTTTGCAGGAGAAATCACGTACTTCTGTTGACTTTGCCTCCACATGCCAGCCACATGCTACAACCATCGGACAAGGTCATTTTCGCACCTTTTAAAAAATTTTATGCTGAAGAAATTCAAAAATGGATGTGCAGTCATCCAACGAGAGCAGTGACTCAGATGGAGGTATCTGGACTGTTTAGTAAGGCTTTTGAAAGGGTGGCAACTGTTGGAAAAGCTGCAGTAGCTTTCCGCGATACGGGCATCTATCCTTTTAATCCGGATGTGTTCTCGGATGATGATTTCCTACCTGCTGATCCTACTATCATTGAATTACCAGGTACTGAAGAAATCGAGTCTCCTGTTGGAAGAGAACAGAATGAAAACGAAGATGAAAAACATAGGATGGCAGAAGAAGAGGAAATTCAAGAAGACATGGAAACAATACAAAGTGCAAAAACTTCCACCTTCACAAAAGTTCCAGTGTCTGTTCTTTACCCCTACCAAAAGTCCAGAACCTAACTAAAACGAAGAGAGAAAGGCAGAAATCAGAAATTTTAACTGCATCGCCTTATAAGAAAAAGCTGTTGGAGAGACAGAAATCGAAAGAAGTAGAAGAAAGGAAGAAACAAGAGAGAAAGCAAGAGGTGATAAGAGGCAGAAGATGAATCCGAAGTTGGCAAAAGATAAACCTAAGACAGCAAAATTGAAATCTTCGGCAAAGCGCAAGTTAAAATCGAGTCCACTGATGAGCCTACCACATCTGCAATGTTCATCTGCCCAGGATGTGAAGATTCGTGCAGTGAAGACTGGGTCAAATGTAATGAGTGTGGTGACTGGTGGCATGAGCTATGCTCATAATACGAAGGACATGGACTGTTTATTTGTGATCACTGCTAATATCTACTTATAAATCACTCAAATATTATGATTGAAATAAATCAATGATCTTCAAATAATTTAAATTTTATCGTCACTGTGTATTAATTCACTTTTCTTAATTAAATAAATTAATATTTGAAACTGCGCACACTTGTCCGACAGCCTGCGCACACTTACCCACACATGGCGGGTTAGTGCACGCATTCGCTAACTTCAAGCAAAATCCGTGGCACATTAAAACTACTCATTATAGAATTTTCTGTCTTACTCAGTGTTAATCTTGAATAGTTTCTCTTTCATTTCCAAGAAAAAGCATCTTCAAAACTGGCACAGTTAATATTTTATGGACAAACATAAACTACGTGTGTACACTTACCCTCCACTACCTTATGGAGAAAGTAAAAATGTATAAATATAATTTCCTACATCTTTTATTTCAAACAATTTTCCATAATAGTTATTGTTTAGGAATTATTTATAAATAATCGGTTTTTTCGGTTTCCATCAAATATCTCCTTTAAAATGTTGTTATTGGTAATCTTCGTGAGGACCAAGGTTGTATAGAATAATATTTCTTCCAAGTTTTGTTTGAAACAAATTTTCATAGAACTATCCATTTAACCACTCATCTGGGTATGACGTGTATAGACGTCATGGCCGGATGCGCCAGTACTGGGTATGACGGATTTAGACGTCATGGCAGATTTCAGGCTGATTGCTATGGGTACGCCGCGATTTTCCGTCCCGTAGCTTCTCGTACTTATAGCTTGGTTCTTCTAGTTCATCCTGACTGCCATAGGTGGCCTTGTCTTCCTTTTTCTTTGAGAAGCAGGTCTTCATAAGGGAGGTCTGCATATGTGTTGCGGGTTGCATTTCCGTGATCGCCACATCTGGAATGACTGTTTATGGCACTCGGGGTTTTTTCACACTCCCTTGCGAAAGCTCTCACTTTTCTCTGCATGCACTTATGTCTCAAGGGTAAACCTGCTATTTATGAATGTTTTTCCTGCTAGTAATTGTCTTGAAATCATTACAATTTTAGATGTCTTTTTTACACAGCTGGTCATGTAATATTGAGAATGTGTTAATGTTTTTCCCTTTCATTATGTAACAATATATATAACAATCCTTTGTGTTTGAACCGAGTATAATATATATATATATAATATAGTAATATATATATAATATTTGGCAAAAATAGTCTTATAGATATTTTTCAATAATATGCTAATTGTTATTACTTATAGCCATATTATGACAAAATTTATATATTTTTGAGAAATAAAATTATTTTAAACATACATAAGCATTTAAATTTAATGCTAACAGGCAAAAAAAACAATATCTGATTGCTAAAATGAAGATTTTATAAATTATTTAAATAATATTTATACTTAAAAGAAATTATTTATCGAAGTATTATATCATATATTATAATTGTAATGATAATTCTGGAATTTTTAAAGCAAATTTCATTTAATTTGAAAATGAAAAGAAAAAGTCTCACTTCAAATTTAAATACCCACTTGGGAAAAAAAACTACCCAGTTGAGTGGTTAAGAGATATTTAACTTATTCGTAATTTCCAGTATACAGCGCCACCACCATGTAGGGGTGAATTCTGTAAACATATTCAAAATATAATTTACGGTAATAAGGACGACTGTATTCTTTTCCGATAGGAAATAATAATTTTGCCCTATAATGCTATTCATAATAATTTTAATATCTATACCCCCAAATATGGAGAAAGTCGTGTTGGCCACATCAGATTTTTACTTTCTCCATACATAGTATGGGGAAAGTATTATGATCACAAAAAAAATCGACTTCGAGATTTCAACGGAAATACACGTTCTGAGGTCCCTAGAACACATTTGGACTATTTTCGGAATGTGTGTGTGTGTGGATGGATGTATGTGATTGTGGACGCTCTAACTCAAAAAGTACTTGTCATATTAATACCAAATTTCATATATGACACTTTAGCATGAGCACAAAGAACTGACTAGTTTTTGGACAATACCGGTTAACCAGAAGTCGAGGTTTATTCGAAACCCGATTTGGTTTTTGCGATATTTCTCCAATAATACTTCATTATTGTATACGTTGACCATTACAAAAATGTAGAAAATGTAATTTCGTACTCTTTTATTTCAAACAGTTTTCCATAGCAGTTATTATTTAGGAATTATTTATAAATAATCGGTGTTTTTGGTTTCCGTCAAATATCTCCTTAAAGACATTGTTATTGGTAATCTTCGTGAGGACCAAAGTTGTAGAGAATAATATTTCTTCCAAGTTTTGTTTGAAACAAATTTTCGTGGAACCATCCATTTTGGAGATATTTAACTTATTCTTAAATTTCCAATATACAGCGCCACCAACTAGCTGTGAATTCTGTAAACGTATTCAACATATAATTTATGACAATAAGGACGACTATTCTTCTACGTTACGAAGTAATAATTTTGCCTTATAATGCTATTCATAATAATTTAAATATCTATACCCCAAATATGGAGAAAGTCATGTGTTGGCCACATCAGATTTTTTTGATCCTGAATTCAAATTGTTAAACATTGTTCCGTTTCTTCAATGACGGCATTTTGTTTTTTTACTTATAGACGGATTGAACAGAGCCTACATTGCTAATTTTTAGTAAATTCATTTCACAAAAAATTTTTACATAAACTAATTTATGCCATTATTTGATGAAAAATTTAAAATAATGTACATTGTGGTTAATTAACATTAAAATAGTAATAGTAACAACTAATATGTAGAACATGGGGGGGAAAAATTGTCACCAACAGAGATTCGAACCCCAGACCCCGGTGCAGGATCCCTGTATCATATACCACCTTGGCTACCAGGCTTCTTCATAGAAGGTAGCAGGAACAATTGTTAAAGTGTTTGTGACTTTGAAATAGCCTTTTTTCTCCAAAACGCTTGAGAGGCGGGTCATATTACTTGCACAATTTCTATTATACATCGAATACTAAAGGCTTGCAAAAGAAAAAGAAAATCGGCTACCCAAATGTCACATAGTCTCCTTGTAAGTGTTAAACATCATAAACAGTTGCC
This sequence comes from Uropetala carovei, assembly GCA_036926305.1. Lineage (NCBI taxonomy): Eukaryota > Metazoa > Arthropoda > Insecta > Odonata > Petaluridae > Uropetala > Uropetala carovei. Next base: position 5,553,734 of record JAXCHB010000037.1, on the reverse strand, counting down.
TAAATATAATCCATGCACTATAATAATGCATATATTTACACTTTAGAGTGATCACCTTTCAGAACCTCTGGTTTATCATGTTTGCTAATTACAGAGGTCTTTAACCAGAGCTGTCATGTGAGGTGAGTTTTAGATGCAACCGCCTCCGATGCCACTTTTCCATTGGTGGGATTGTAATAATGTCACCACTGATCTGCATACCTAAGTGTCACTATCTGGGGTGGCATTTTATTTTGTCTTGGGCAGTACATTTGCACACTACAGCCATAACTTTAACTTTACAGTCCCATTAGCAAAGATTTACATAGTTCTTCTTTCATTACTTTTCTTGCTTCTGTGGCATGCTTTTCCCTTTACTTATATTTTTCCTTAGCAACAGGTTAAAGAAGAGATATTTTATCTGTATTGAAAGCGTTTCTCCCAGCAGATGTACTTCTGCCTACAGTAGATGCTACTTTAATATGTATCACAGGCTTTTGTTAGCAGTTGGTTGTTGCAGTCGAACGTGGAATTCCAAAACCAAATCAAATTTAAGAAAGGTTGCTGTTTGTTATCATTTGCTTAATATTATCAATTATGCTAAATCAACATTATTACATTAAGTAATATTTGTTGTATGTGTTCTTTCCATAGCTGAATGGTACCCTCACTTATGTAGACACTCTTTCTACACATATTTCCATCTGTCCTAAATATCCGCAGCCCATATCCATTAATCATTTTATTGTTTTAAATTCCCTGTATGGATAATGTTGGAGGCTATTATTTACTTCTAACAGGTTATTGCTGCAATTAAAACAACTAAAATTTCATTTGAAAGAAATATATTCATTATAGTCATTCACTTCTATTACTCTTTACAGGGTCTCAGGCAACAAAGCAGGCTGTGTCTAGAGTGAAAGATCTTCTCAGGCAGCATCACCGCCGTTCATATAACATGCTTCCTTGTGCTAACCTTCGTGAAGAACCCCCTCCGCCATACTGCCCATGTGCTCCTGAGGAAGCATGTTCTATCTCCCATGGTGCAATTGCTGTCTGTAATGAAGCACTGTCTGATAGAGAAAATTTAACAGGTTCAATATCACCCAGAAACAACAGACAAGCTAACTCAAGTTTTCTAAACATATCAGATGTAGAAAACTTTAAAACCATGTGATCCACTTCTAAGATACTGACTCTTGTAATAATTAAAAGTTTATTTCCAGTAAATATTTAGTGTAAAAATTTTGGTACTTGCAGAGTAAATGGTTCACAGTACCGAGTTTAACTTTTCATCGCAAGATGGCACTAATTCTGCCCACCATTGGGCCTCCCAAGAACTACCAATTTTGCCAATAGTTGGCACTCTGTGGCTCAGTTGTTCTGATGGGAGGTTTCTCTTGCGTTGTGATTACCGGAGGAATGGGATTTCCGAGAGCGCACCACAACTCAGCCTTTTTTTTTGAAACCCTTCTTCCAACCAACCTAACCAAATGATTTTTTTGAAACTCTTCTTCCAACCAACCCAACCATTTTTTCACTTAATTTAGGAAACCCAATTTTCCTTCGCACGTAACAAAAGAGAAGCGAGAAAGCCAGTGTCGCATTCATTCGGAAATCGGAACGCAAGAGAAACCACCTAACAGAACAACTGACACACACAGTGCCAACTATTGGCCAAAATTGGAAGTCCTTCAGAGGCTCAACGGTGTGCAGAAGTATTGAAATCTAGGAAAGAAATGTTGAACTCAGTAATGTGAACCATTTACTCCCTAAGTACCAAAATTTCTGTTTATACATTTTATACCATGCAAAAGGCTGTGCATATCCTGATGATTTTATCAGAGCACCATTCAACTTTTAAAATTAATCCTTTTTTTATATGTTAATGTATTTTTAGTTGTGGTAATATGAAAATATATATCCATTATGCTGCTATGAAAAAATACAAAATTTCAAGCAAATAAGCTTACAAAAATGTTTTTGTAATTGGTTGAGATGTTTTCTACCATGTTTGGTATGCTAGTAAGAATAGAATTAATATGAATTAAATATATCTAACATTGTCAGTTGCTCTATATACACCTAGTCCCTGACTAACACGAGTTCCACTAACAATATTTCGGTGTAACACAGTTTTTAAAGTAGGGCTGGTATTCGATTAACATGACTGGTCATCTGGTTTAACACGATTTCTCCACGATCGTGGAAAGGACTAGTTGTGGACAAAAAATCTTAAGAAATAATTTATTGTTATGATCTCTAAAACAATATTTGTTTCCAATTAAGTATTACAATTCCCAGCGAAAAAATAGCTATACTATTATATTTACATATTGTTCACTTCCCGATTTTATTGCATCATTGCCAACCCAGAGACGAAAATTATCTTGTAATTGTAAAGTGGAGTCGAAATGACTCACTAGTTTTTAGAAAAACGTTAAAAACTCCAACTACATATACAGTACTGGACCTCTTATCTGGCAAGCTTGGGACCAGGTGTTTGCCGGATTTGTGGATATTCTGGATTTCGGGTCCTCAATTTAGTATATACTTGTAATATATCGATGGAGTATAAAATTAAATGATAATTTCACTTTATATTGAATTCTAACAAAAAAATTAAATTTGTTTAGATAAATCAAGGTGTCTTTATCATTTAAAATTATTATTACCTAAAAGTATGTTGTTTTCTAGAATGAATCTTTCATCTCTATATAGGCAGCTAAAAAAATCATCACACATTTCAGCTATCTATTATTTGTATTAGCTCATTCATACTTTTGAATTTTCATTTTCATTTCACTCATACATTTCAGTACTTTTAAATGAAAACTGATCGCACATACTACCTAGAAAATGATTCAACAACATTCAATATTTATTTTAATTAAAAATCCTCAAAATAATTTCAAACACTAGACTTTGTTTTATTTAAATATAAAAATTTCACAAATAAAACTTTGAAAACATGAAATAATTTTTCAGCTCAAGGTTTTAATCATAAACCGCAGCAAAGCCACAAAATTTTGGTGGGACAGTTATTCTGTAAACTCATTCAAAGAACAGTTATCATCAGAATAGATATGTGAAGTGGTAGCTGTTGTATAGGCACAGGCTGAAGAAGTTGAAGGTTGAGGCTCTGTTGAACCTTTTTGAACATATCCTTCAGAGTCTGTTGTTTCATATGTTTTGAACCCTCTTTCTGGAACACTTCTTGTATTTTGTAAACCCACATAATATGCTGCTCTGTAATAAATCTCTCCTGTTCCATTCCAAGAATTAGTTCTTCTGTTAATTGTAAACACCTATCAATGGAAACTTTTTCCTTTTCATTCAACACCTCATCATCCCCTTCCGTATGACTCTCATTCATTTTATTATGATTCATAACCATATTGCAAATTTCACTATCTGTAACTTGGATGTAAACTGGAGCTCCGTTGTCAATGTTTAAATAATCTTCAATAGCTTCTTAGCTACCAATTTTGCTGTATCATAAGACAACATTTTTGCAAATGCCAATAAATATTCAACAATTTCACTTTCTTCAGAAGAAGGAAAAATTGGGTTGTTTATCATCATCATTTAGAAATTTGGAGGATGGCCATAAGTTGTGCCATCCATTCAACAAAGGAATTTTGGAAACATTGTCCCAAGCCTTTGCAACACTCCAAGTAGCATCCTTTATGTTAACTTCTTTTTGGAATTGGGTCTCTGTTATTCCTCTGTTACATGCTATAAGGATTTTTTGCATGAATTCAGCCTTGTACCTAGTTTTCAATGCCTGAAGAATGCCTTGGCCCATTGGTTGGATAAGCGATGTACAGTTAGGAGGTAAATAAATACCATAAACATTGTCTTTAATGAGCAATTCAGCATCTGAGTGTGCAGCACAATTTTCAAGAAGTAATATAATTTTGAATTCCACAGGAATACCTACAGACTAACAGTGAGCCCTGGCTTCAGGGACAAAATGGTTCTCGAACCAATCAAGAAAAATTTGCTTTGTCATACATGTATGCTTGTTAGCCTTATAAATAGCTGAAAATACCCTGATCACCTTGAAAGGCCTAAGATTTTGTTTCTTGCCAATAATGATCAATTTACACTTATGAGTTCCTGCTGCATTTGAACACCCCAGTATGGTAAGCTGTTCCTTGGAGTCTTTGAATCCTGTTGGTGCTGACTCACCCGCCGTTACATATGTTTTTACTTTCTCATACACAAAGTAGATTGAGAAAGTATTGTTATCGCAAAACTAGACTACAAAATCTGATGTAGCCAACACATGACTCTCCATATTTGGGGTATAGATAATTATTATGGATAGCATTATAAGGCAAAATTATTATTTTCTATCGTAGAAGAATACAGTCGTCCTCATTGCCATAAATTACGTATATTTAGAATATGTTTACAGAATTCACCGCTACATGGTGGTGGCGCTGTATACTGGAAATTAAGAAAAAGCAAAATATCCCCAAAATGGATGGTTTTACAAAAATTTGTTTCAAACAAAACTTGGAAGAAATATTATTCTATACAACTTTGGTCCTCACAAAGATAACCAGTAACGACGTTTTTAAGGAGATATTTGACAGAAACCGAAAAAACCGATTATTTATCAATAATTCCTAAAAAATAACTGCTATGGAAAATTGTTTCAAATGAAAGTTGTAGGCAATTACATTCTCTGTAACCTTTGTATAGAATTGTATATACAATATTGATGTTTTAATGGAGAAATATTGCAAAACCAAATCGGGTTTTGAATCAACCTTGACTTCCGGTTAACCGGTATTTTCAAAAACTAATCAGTTCTTTGTGCTCATGCTAAAGTGTTATATATGAAATTTTGTATTAATATGACAAGTACTTTTTGAGTTAGAGCGCCCACAATCACATACATCCACACACACACACACATACATAATTCCGAAAAAATCTGATGTGGCCAACACATGACTTTCTCCATATTTGGGGTGTAGATATTTAAATTATTATGAGTAGCATTATAAGGCAAAATTATTATTTCGTATCGTAAAAGAAGACACGTCCTTGCCGTAAATTACGTATATTTTGAATGTTTACAGAATTCACCGCTACATGGTGTTGGCGCTGTAGGCTGGTATTAAGATAAAGCGAAATATATCCGAAATGGATGGTTCTACGAAAATTAGTTACAAACAAAACTTGGAAGAAATAATATTCTCTACAACTTTGGTCCTTACGAAGATTACCAATAACGATGTTTTTAAGGAGATATTTAACGGAAACCAAAAAACGGGTTATTTATAAATAACTCCTAAACAATAACTCCTATAGAAAATTGTTTCAAGTGACAACTGTAGGAAATTACATTCTCTATAACATTAGTATACAATTGTACATAGAATAATGATGTTTTAACAAAGAAATATCGCAAAATCCGAATAGGGTTTCGAATAAACCGCGACTTCCGCTTATCCGTTATTGTCCAAAAACTAATCAGTTCTTTGTGCTCATGTTCAAGTGTTATATATGAAGTTTGGTAACGATATGGCATGTACTTTTTGGGTTAGAGCACCCACAATAACATACACACACACAGACATCATTCCGAAAATAGTCTAAACGTGTTCTAGGGACCTCAAAACATGTATTTCCGTTGAAATCTCGAAGTCGATTTTTTTCATGAATACAATACTTTCCCATTACTACGTATGAGAAAGTTAAAAGTCTAAACGTGTTCTTGGGACCTCAAAATGTGTATTTCCATTGAAATCTCGAAGTCGATTTTTTTCATTATCACAATACTTTCCCTATACTACATATGGAGAAAGTAAAAATTTGACCTCGAGATTTTGATGGAAATATACGTTTTAGGTGTGTCTGAATCCGAAAAAGTGGTTTTCGCAATGCCCTCTGTCTGTCTGTTACTGGCTCTAGATCCTAAACAGTTCAGCAAAAATGAGTGATAACTTGTATTTAGGCATTCTATCATACTGAGCAGAGTCCATGACAAAATGGTTGGCATTGCTCAATAATTAAGGGAAGTTTATTCTATACATTTTTAACAACAATTTCATTTTCTCAAAAACATCTATAACGATTTTGATCAAACTTCGTACAGTTACTTGAGTTTACATCTTGAATTACACTACATAGTTCATATTTTCAAAAAATTAATATAAGGATACTTTGTTCTAGGCAACGTTAACAATAATTTGATTTTCTAAAAATGGCTTGAATGATTTTGATCAAATTTCGTACCGTTACTTGAGTATATGTCTGCAATAATACTACATACTTTATATTTCTCAAAAAATGAATATAAGGCTGGTTTATTCTTGAGCAACTATGTTTCAGAAATGGACGCATCAGCACCTCGATGCACATCAAGGACACCAACCACCAACAATACCTCCATTACACCAGCTGCCACCCACACCACACTAAAACATCCCTCCCTTAATGTCCTCGCCCGCCGAGGTTTTAGGATATGTTCGGATAGCACTTCGCTATCCAAATATTGCACAAAAATTCAGGAGGCATTCCTCAAGCGAGGCTATCCTCCAGAATTAACTCACCACCAAATAAACCGTGCCATTTCTCCTTCCCCCCCTCCGGAAAAACACCGAACCCAAACCCACATACTCAAAGCGACACCCCCCTGACTCTCACAACAACCTTCCACCCAGGGCTACACGAAGCCCTGAAAAACATCCTTGCCGCCGCCCACCCCATTCTTACATCCTCATTACACTCTTCCCCAAGCCACCCATCATAGCATTCCATCGACCTAGGAATTGAAGCGACTTGTTGTGGCACAAAGAACTCCCTACAGGTCCAACACCACCCCCCGTAGGGTCTTTCCCATGTGAAAGACCACGGTGCCTCACTTGCCCCATAATAGAGACTTCCTCCACGTTCACCAGCCCAATAACAGATATCACCTACCCAATTACGTCCCATGGAACCTGCACCTCCAGAAACATAATATACCTATTAAACTGCACAAAATGTCCGGCGTTTTACGTGGGTCTTACCACCATATCCCTCAACATCTACATGAGCGGTCATCGGGACAGTGTCGCTGATAAGCACCCCCTTCCAGTGGCCAATCATGCGGTAAGCCACTCCCTACCCTTTAATAGATGCTTTACTGTAAAAACAATCCGGACTCTCCCAAAAGACTCTCCCGCACCACAACTCCACCAATAGGAGCTGGCCATATAGAAATCCTCCGCTCTCTTTCGTTTCCCGGTCTAAACCTCTGCTGACACCCCCACCTCAAATACCCTAGCCTCCTTTCCAGGAACCCCATCCTCTTCCCATCTCGTCTACCCCCAGTGAGACAGTTTTAGTTTTAGTCATACTCTTGTGCCGAAGAAAGGCGTATGCCCGAAAGCTCCAAGAAAAAGGCTTCCTCTGTCATCCATGCACGGTTGTTAGCCTTATAAACAACTGAAAATACCCTGATCCCTTTGAAAGGTCTGGGATTCTGTCTCTTGCCAATAATGAGCAATTTATACTTATGAGTTCCTGCTGTATTTGAACACCCCAATATCATAAGCCGTTCCTTGGAGTCATTGAATCCCGTTGGTGCGACTCACCTGCCATTACAAGATTTTTACTTTCTCATATACGAAGTATATTGAGAAAGTGTTGTTATCGCGAAAAAATTCGGCTTCGAGATTTTGATGGAAATATACGTTTTAGCTGTACCTGAGACAGAAATAGTGGTTTTTGCAATGCCGTCTTTCTGTCTGTTATTGGCTCAAGAGCCTAAACGGTAGAGCAAAAATGAATGAAATCTCGTACTTAGGCATTTTATCATACAGAGTAGAAGCTATGAAGAAATGGTTGGCATTACTCGATAATTAAGGAAAGTTTATTCTACCCATTTTTAGCAACAATTTCATTTTCTCAAAGAGGGCTCGAACGATTTTCATCAAATATCATACAGTTACTTGAGATTATGTCTTCAATAATACTGTATAGTTCATATTTCTCAAAAAATAAATATAATGCTAGTTTATTCTAGGCAACTCGAACAATAATGTGATTTTCTCAAAAACGGCTGTAACGATTTTGATAAAATTTCGTACCGCTACTTGAGTTTACCTCTGCAATAATACTACGTACTTCATATTTCTCAAATTTGAGTATAAGGCTTTATTCTTGGGCAACTTAACGATTGGATTTACTAAAAACTGGTTCATACGATTTTCAACAAATTTCGTATAGTTATTTAAGTTGATGTTTATAATAATTCTACATAGTTCATATTTTTCTAACGATAACTAAACGACGCATTCGTATATGAGAAAATTTGTACAATGTTTGTTGTACTGATTTTTCTGGGAATATATCGCAAAAACAATGCCGACTCGTCTGCATTGTACACCTGTTCTGTTGTTAAACCCTCTTTCGATATCATTGAAGAAAATTCTTTCAAGTTTTACTCTGCAGCTTCATGATCAGCTGCCGCTTTTTCTTTAGTAACACTTTATCCATGTCGATTGTCTTTGACTGATGGAGTGTTTATCTGTTCGTTAATTTTTGGAACATCACATTCTGTATAAAATTTCATTAATTGACTCTTTTGCTTCTTCAAGTCATAAACAGTCTATGAATTACACCAAACTCATTGCGCAATGTTTTCACTGAAGCACCTTTCTCTAAACATGTAGCAATTTCATGTTCTTCTTAATGCTAAGTGTTAAGTGCTTCCACTTTGCATTTACTATAACCACGGGTTTTTCCACTTATCTTTTCGACATTTTTATAGAAAGAGGACAACAAAGATTTCAAATTCGTGAAACACAGTATACTCTAACAGAACAACAACGATAAAACAGCAGAGCAATTATCATCGCATTTTCGAGATTGTGAAAATTTCCGGTATCTACGAATTTAAAATTGATAACCACAAGTGTTTGCCGAATTTCAGGTCTTGCTGGATTTTGGGATGCCGAATAAGGGATCCGATACGGTTTTAGTAAATAAAAACATCTTTCCATCATAGATAATATGATTAACAATTGAATGAAGCACTGCAGTCAACCCACAGATGGTATGTCTACACTATATGTCCACTGCTTTTATGTCCACCGCCATTATGTCCACAGTCTTTACATCCACCTTAATATATGTTCACAGTCTTTAAGTCCACTGTCGTTATGTCCACTCTTATATGTCCACTGCCGTTATGCCCACCATTATATATGTCCACAGCTTTGCTGTCCACTTATACATATGTACACAGACATTATTTCTAAATATGAAGCGAAAAAATGAAGATGGAGGGGTGGGTAGAAGGGGGGAGGGAGAGAAAAGGGGGGGAAGAAATCCGAAGGAAACAGTGGTCATTGGTATCGATTGATTAGGAATTTTATAACAATTAAGAAGATGAAGCGAAAAAAATGAAAATGGAGGAGGGGGATGAAATCCTACGGAAACAAAGTGGACATTGGTATCGATCAACTAGGAATTTTATAGCAATTATGAATATGAAGCGAAAAAATGGAAATGGAGGGAGGGTAGGTGGAGGGGAAGGGAAAAGGGGAGGGGGAAGAAATCCGAAGGCAACACAGTGAACATTGGTATCTATCAACTAGGAATTTTATAACAATTACGAATATGAAGCAAAAAAAATGAAAATAGAGGGGGGGGGTAGAAGGAAGGGAGAGGGAAAAGGGGGCAGGAGGAAATCCGAAGGAAACAGTGGTGATTGGTATCAATCGAATAAGAATTTTTTAACAGTTAAGAATATGAGGCGAAAAAATGAAAATGGAGGGCGGAGAGGCAGAAGAAATCTGACGGAAACAAAGTGGACATTGGTATCGATTGACTAGGAAATTTATAACATTTATGAATATGAAGCAAAAAATGGAAGTTGAGGGATGGTAGAAGGAGGGGGAGGGAAAAAAAGGGGTGAAGAAATCCGAAGGCAACACAGTGGACATTGGTATATTGGTAACAATTACGAATATGAAGTAAAAATGAGAATGGAGGGGGATATAGAAATTAAAATAGTCACTATAGAAATTTAATAAATGATGACCACACAAAAATTTATTGCATTCGTATTTACAAATTAATATTATTGGCAGGTGCTCTTAAGTGTCCCAAACGTTCATACACCAAACTCTGGGACTAAGGCAAAATGTCCCCAGACAAAACGTACCCAGACATAATGCCTTCGGACCAGGGGCGGATTGGGAGCAAAAATCGGCCCAGGCAAATACTCTGATATCGGCCCACCTAACAACTAAAATAATGTTGCGGCCCCCTAGGAGGCCGCAACCCATAGCTTGTGAAACACTTTAGAATAGGGAAAAGCAACAGCCCCTGGCCGAGGCAGCAACCACTCAGGCAGGCCTGGCCTAGGAGCAGCTTCGGCCCACCAGGACTTTGTCCGGTGTCCTGGCGGCCCAATCCGCCCCTGCTTCGGACTAAATGTTTCAAAACACAAAATAGGACTAAATGTCCCTGCGAATCAGTTCATTTCCTCTGAGTGTGCCTCAGTTTTTCAACATGATCGAAAGAAAAGTGAAACAAGAAACTGCAATATACTTTTGATTAGGAACAACACACAGTATCGAGAGTAAATAAGAAAACAATTAAATTTGTTTCACCATGTTACGACTTCCCTAATTCAAAAATAATACATTTTAAGAGGGTAAATGTATTCAAATACGTGTTATATTTTATTTTGAAGTGGATCCATGATTACATTTTAGAGTAATATTGCACGAGAGCTTACAAAGTAAATGTAATGGACTCGTATTTTCATAGCTGTTGAAGGTATAAGGAGCTGTTATTAAATTGTTTTTAAATTTTAAGTTCCTATTTTTACTTTCTCATACGAAGTATCGAGAAAGCATTGTTTTCGCCAAAAAATTCGACCTCGAGATTTTTACGGAAATACACGTTTTAGGTGTCGCTGAATCCGAAAAACTGGTTATCTCAATGCCGTCTGTCCGTTACTGGCTCTGGAGCCTAGACAGAAGAACGAAAATTAATGAAATCTCGTACTTAGGCATTTTATCATACTGAGCAGAGTATACATAGAAATAATTGACATTGCTCAATAATTAAGGGTAGTTTATTCAACGCATTTTTAACAACAATCTGATTTTCTCGAAAACGGCTCTAACGATTTTGATCAAATTTCGTACAGTTACTTGAGTTTACGTCTTCAATATTACTACCTATTTCATTTTTCTCAATGAATGAATATAAGGCTAGTTTATTCTTGGGCAACTTTAACAAAAATTGGATTTTCTAAAAGCAGGATCATAAGATTTTCATTTTCTAAAGATAACTAAATGATGCATTAGTACCCATATAAGAGAAAGTTTGTACAATGTATGTTGTACCGATTTTTTATTGTTTATTTGGTAAGTAGAATGTCGAAATTATTAGGATCTATGTAAAATATCGAGCAAAATCGTAAAAAAGTATTTGCTAGGTATCAACTTCTAAAATGTTGAGCAATTATATTAGTTTTCATTGTTAAATTATTCCACTATATTGGGAATTAATTGATTGGTGTTAAAAACTACATGTAAGTAAATATGTTAAAAAATCATCTAGAATATCGTATTCACTTGCAAAATGATGTACCTAATTGAAATTGTGAATTTGTGTCTTATGCTTTAACTTCAGTCCTGACATTAATAATGAATGAAATCTTAAGATAAGTTACTGAAGTTGTGACTGGTATTTAAAGTTAAGGTTTATTGGTGGTATTTACATAATGTTCATCGTACTGGAATGCTTTTATACAAGAATGTCTGCACCTTGATTTACTGAAGAAGATTTGCTTAAGAGATATTAGTGAAATATATTGTACTTTATATAATGCAGTTGGAAAAGAAGCTCTTTTGAAAATATGGAGATAGGGTATTGAACATAAATGTTGAGTTGTATTCTTTTGGATTATGACTGTTGTTTTACATCTTTTTTATTTGTATAATAGGATTACAATAATACATGTCCAAAAGCACACACTTATTTTAGGTAATTACTTAAACTTTTTCACTTGTAATGTAAAATAACTACATTAATTTTACCGATCAATCATTGCAAAATTACAATACTTTTTGCATATAACACAATTGAAAGTTACATCATTACATTATGGTGAAATTCTGATTATTGGCATATTTTAAACGAAATTCTACGATACATATCAATGGAGTTAGGAAACGAGCGATGTAGAGGGTGGGGGAGGAAGGAAACTGAAGGGGGAGTGAGAGGTACCAACATAAGCGCTTCGACTTACCTTAAGCTTTTTAGGAGAGAAATTTGAAAATGACATTACCTTTCCGAATTACAACATGTACAGCGCCTCTGTCCTTTCAGCTATCCCTTTCAAATAGTCTACAGGGCCCAGAAAATATTAAATATAAAGCAACGACGATGAAAATATGATTGTTTTCATTGTAATTGGTTTATATTTCATGATTATCACGGGATTTCAAATTTTCTTCTTTGGAAGAAATAGGAGCAGGGTCTGCTAAACGTTGTTGTTGTGCTTTTATAAGATGATAAAGTAGACCTTCAGGAGATGTGCAATGGAAAAAGTCACATATGCGCAAAATATGAGAGTTTTGCAAGACATAATTCAAGTGATTCAATAAAGGCACAGATATACGCTGAATATATTAAGGCAGTTTTCTGTGGATCACCATATCGCTTTGAAATGAAGAAATTCTTCTTAAATTTATGTAGTGATTATTTTAATTTCTGTATCCCCCTCCATTTTCATTTTTACTTCATATTCGTAATTTTTATAAAATTCCTAGACGATTGATACCAATGTCCCCAGTGTTTCCTTCGGATTTCTTCCGTCCCTCCTCCTTACCCCTCCCACCATTCGATTTTCATTTTTTGCTTCATATTCGTAATCGTTATCAAATTCCTAGTCGATTGATACCAAAGTTCGCTGTTTTTCCTTCGGATTTCTTTCCCCTCCCCCTTTTCTCTCCTCCCTTCTTCTACCAGATTTCTTTCCCCTCCCCCTTTTCTCTTCCCCCTTCTTCTACCGGATTTCTTTCTCCTCCCCGTTCTCTCTCCCCCCTTCTTCTACCAGTTTTCTTTCCCCTCCCCCTTTTCTCTCTCCCCTTCTTCTACCGGATTTCTTTCTCCTCCCCCTTTTCTCTCCCCCCTCCTTCTACCCCATCCGTTTTCATTTTTTTGCTTCATATTTAGAAATAATGTCTGTGGACATATTCACTGTGGACACATGTAACAGTGGACAAAGAAAACAGTGAAGAAAAAGGCTGTGGACATATATGATAGTTGACTTAAAGGCAGTGGACATAAGACTGTGGACATATATTATGGTGGACGTAAAGACTGTCAACATAAGGGCAGTGGACGTAAAGACTCTGGACATATCATTTGGGAAGCACTGCGATCACATCAACCATGAACTTTAGTGAAAAAAATCGGTACACGTACATTGTACAAACTTTCTCTTATATTAATGCGTCGTTTACTTATCTTTAGAAAAGAAAATCGTATGAGCCGGTTTTTAGAATATCCAATTTTTGTTAAAGCTGCCCAAGAATAAACTAGCCTTATATTCATTCATTGAGAAAAATGAAATATGTAGTATTACTGCAGACGTATACTCAAGTAACTGTACGAAATATTATCGAAATTGTTCAAGCCGTTTTTGAGAAAATCAAATTATTATTAAACTTGCCTACAATAAACTAGTCTTGTATTCATTTTTCGAGAAATATGAGCCCTTTGGTATTATTGAAGACCTAAACTCAAGTAACTGTACGAAATTTGGATCAAATTGTTACGGCCGTTTTTGAGAAAATCAAATTGTTGTTAAAAATGTGATGAATAAACTTCCCGTAATTATTAAGCAATGCCAACCATTTCTTCATACGTTCTACTCTGTATGATAAAATGCCTAAGTACAATATTTCATTCATTTTCGTTCTACCGTTTAGGCTCTAGAGCCAGTAACAGACAGACGTCATTGCGAAAACCACTTTTTTGACTTAGCAACACCTAAAACGTATATTTCCGTAAAATTCTCGAGCTCAAATTTTTTTTCGATAACAACACTTCCTCAAAAAAAAAATATATATATATGTCTGTGTATATATGTGTGTATATGTATGTGTATATGTGTGTATATACATACATTGTTCAAGCTTTCTCATATACTAATACGTCGTTTAGTTATCTTTAGAAAATAAAGATCGTATGAGCCGGTTTTTAGAAAATCCAATTTTTGTTGTAGTTGCCTAAGAATAAGCTAACCTTATATTTATTCATTGAGGAAAATGAAATATATAGTATTATTGCAGACCTATACTCAAGTAACTCTACAAAATTTGATCAAAAACGTTTTAGCTGTTTTTGAGAAAATAAAATTGTTGTTAAAAATGCTTAGAATAAACTTCCCTTAATTATTAAGCAGTTTCAACCCTTTCTTTATTATGATAAAATGCCTATATACGAGATTTTATTTTTTTCGCTCTACTGTCTTGGCTCTAGAGCCAGTAACAGTCAGACAGATGGAACTGCAAAAACCACTTTTTCGTATTCAGCGACACCTAAAACGTATATTTCCATCAAAATCTTGAGGTCAGATTTTTTCGCGATAACAATACTTTCTCAATATGCTTCTTATATGAGAAAGGAAAATCGAATTTTCTCCCAATGTTGCCACTGCATTACTTATTAATGTAACTGTCACAATAACGGTAGCTTTAAGTGAAAGGACTTTCTCCAAATGATAACGTAATGAAAAGTACTTGAGATCAACGATGTCTCTAGAACAGTTGAGTGGACTTGCAATGATTTCGATTGAGATCTACTACATGATTTTGCAGATTTCCAAAGCTCAGAAAAAAACTTTTTTGTAAATATTTTTTGTACATTTACCGTATATTCTGGCATATATGTCGATCTTTTGAGGTCTAAAAAAAATTTCCTAAAACTTAGGGTCGACTTATATGCCAAACATAAAAATGTGAACCTTAAATTAAAAATGAATAACATCGGTATTTAAGAAGACCGTTTATCTTTCGGTGGAGTTGATAGCTATATTGAATCAGCTGTTCCAGTATATATTTACATTTTATGGCATTTACCGTACTCTTATTTTTTCGTGTACCCCATGCACATTTTTACCCGAAACGCCGGAGAAAAAAGGGGGTGCGTGTCTTACACGAGGATTTCTGAACAGGTTATATAAATTGTGAGTATCTTGCAATATGCATGTGTCTATGTTTCTATTCTTAAAAAACGTCGAATTCTACGAATTACTATATGCGTATTTATGCGACCAAGCAAACATGCAAGTTACGTCCGCGCTGCAGACAAGAACTCTCAAAAGTAGGCAGAAAGAATACGCCGACTAACTGATAATTATAGTTGAATGACTACTGAGGGTTTGCTGGATTGAGAATAGGTAGGTTCAAATTTGTTCCTTTTCCCTCATGCACTTCAAGGAATTCAGAGTGGTGAAATTTTATTACGAGTGAAAGATTTCATTGTTAGAAAGGAAGATGGAAATCCACATCTCAGGTGTTTGGACTCGTTTATTCATAACCCTCCAATATTTACTCACGAGGCGATATGCGAAAAAACTCCCCATTCACCTAAGGAAGTTCCGGTTCATAGATGAACAAATAGTTCGTGAAACTCAACATCTGTTAGTAATATTACACCAAAAACAGAAGCTGGGACAAAGTTGCATAATATTACAACAAAAACAGTTACGGTGAAGCAATAACAATTGGCTATGCGACATAGATTACAATTTACACAAATAACCTTGGTTAATAGAGAACAATTTATTAACCATACCAAAAAAATTAACAAAATAACAATTCTCACAATTTAATTCACTGTGTGGTTCGGCACTTTGGACATCACTGGAAAGTTCAGGCGAGGTTAGCCTAACTCATACAGTGAGGGGTTGTTCTCCTGCTGCCGTTAGGAAGAGAGTCAGAGAAAGCGATAGCCTGCTCACTGCCTCGAACAGAATTCCAGGGGAAGAGGGGAGGGGTTCACAGGTGACTCTGGAATTTTGAAGTGCCGAGTCATGATTGGCGAACATTTGAAGGGGAGTATTTGGATTTGTGGTTCCAGTCTTAAAGTTCGTTGAGCTGGAAGGGGACTGGAGGGAGGACACCCCTTTTAGGGTATATATTTAGACACCCAGAAAAGTCTGCGGCATCTCAGCAGAGCGGCGTCCAGCGGAGGGGCGACTAGTTCGGGCTTGGTTTCTCTCGGCGTGCTTTGTTGATCGACATACCTCGGTATTGTGGACTAAGTCCCTCAGGATTGTGGACAAAGTCTCGAGGGCAGAAAAAATGTCTCATCCACCTCCTCAAAAATTATGAAAAGAGAACACAATGACCTCTACACTGTTTTTCTACCCTCCATAGATGATTCTGTCAACTTGGTTGGCCACCAGCAAAGTTATTGACAACAGAAAGTTCAACATATTGTACATAAGAGATTTAATAGAAATTAGCTGAAATCATCAGCAGATAACATCAAAAAAGCCTGACCTGGGAAGGGTATCCTACAATGGATAACCTGAACATAAATACTGTATATACTCGCGTATATGCCGACTCCATGTATAGTACGACCCCTGATTTTTTGGTGAACAAACCTGATTTTTTCATATATCTCGTTTATAGTATGACCCCAGCTTTCCACCATGGTCGATATATTTCGTTTCGATGGCTGGATGGTTACGAGCGAGATATATCGAACAACCTTGATTTTCCACACAACCATAGAATAGACCATAAATGTCGTAAATATTATTTCTTGCGAGTACACTAAAATTCGGATAAGTTAAGCATCTTACTCCTAAAACATTTAATAAAAAGTGATATGAATCATGATTGCACAAGATGAAATAAAATCGTTTCAATTCTAGTACATCTGGATTACGTTCCGCGTACATAATGGTTCCACTCGCTCATCTATTTAATAGGTAGGGATAACGGATAAAAAGAAATTACTTTGTAATATTCCACAGTCTTTATTGTTTCTTCAATCACACACCGACCGGTTTCCACTACAAAATCATTATAATGGTGTTACTAACCGACGTAACACCTTTAGAATGACTTTGTAGTGGAAACCGATCAGTGTGTGATTGAAGAAACAATAAAGACTGTTGAATAATACAAAGTAATTTCTTTTTTCCAAGATGTCGAAATTCCAAGAAGTTATGCCGCCTACGATACTTTTAGTCCAACTCGTTCCAATCCATCCCTTGTAAAAAGACGCAAACAAAGATGTACATACATAAAATTCAAGAAAGGAAGTGCCCGTAAATCGTCACTTATATCAAGTATTTGTGAATTTGAAGCTGTATGTATGAAAAAGATTCTACTCTTCATGAAGCAACATAACAACGATAAAGGACCTCACTGTTAAGGTTAGCCCACCATTAGAATGCGTGCGGGTGGCATAACTTCACCGAAAATGCCCGTGAAGAAACATGAATTTTAAATCCTCAAATGCAGTACTCGTGTATAGTACAATCCCCAATATTTGAAATAAAAATTTGGTCGTAAAAACTCGTACTATACACGAGTATATACGGTAATTATCTCGACAGAGAACTCAAATATTATGAAAATATAAGTAGCAAGTGGAATTTCTTGCACAATACCAAACAGCACAGATTATTATCTGATATAATCAATTAATACAAATGGAAATTGTATGTTAGACATTCTGCCTGGATAACTCTTCCCCTAAATATTCACAAAGCCAAGATAAAAATTATTGAGATTACATTAAATTAGGTAGTATTAGCAAGATTAGTTATTCTTGAAATGAAACTTATTTAGTGACACAATAATATATATATATATATATATATATATATAATTTATAATCAGCTGGTAATAACAGAGTTTTCAACTTAATTAGTCATTATAGCATAATACAATTTTCATCAGCTGATACTAGTAGAATATCAATAGTTTAACAAAACTCATATACAATAAACTTGGGGATACCCTTCTTGGGTATTAACATAAATTACATAGAATAGAAAATGGCCAGGACCCTTCTTGGGTATTAACATAAATTAGGTAATATTAATAGACAATGACCAAGTTTATATAAATGAACCACCAACTTGGTTAATGAAGAATGCTAAGAACCATACAAGTCTTATATTAAACACTCAATAATTAATCCTAGGATGGGAGTAATGGCCCTTTAAGCCTGAGATAGGGATTAACAAAAATAAATAGAAGGGAGCCGTGACCAGGTTAGAGATTAATTTAAGGCCACGGAGCATCAGTAGATTACTCCATAGAATTTTCCTCTACTATGCTACATCTCGATAAATGGTGATTCACACATCACAGTAAGTGGTATTAAGTTGTAGACTTTTTGAAGTCCATGGGTGATTGCGTTAATTAGGCAATAGGCCTAATTAACGGGCGATGAGATTACCAACCCTTACGTCAACAAATATTTTACACAGAGCCATAGAATGGCTTAAGATTACATAACTTAATAATTCTTTCCCTCCTATTACATGTTGATAATTGGTGATTCGCACCTCACGGTAAGTGGTATTAAGTTGAGGACTTTGTTATTTTATTTTGGTATGGTTAATAAATTGTTCTCTATTAACCAAGGTTATTTGTGTAAATTGTAATCTATTTCGCATAGCCAATTGTTATTGCTTCATTAACTGGAGGCACCGGAGAGATTTATGCCATTCTCCTAGTAAATTGTTCTATCTTTTGTAATTTAATATCAAATTCGTGTTATTTAATTTCGTAGTTCGCTATTTGTTCAAGAACCATACAAGTTTCTCTCGTGCCTTTGACAGGATGAGAAGAGTGTCTAATGTTCTAAAATTTTCCCAATATATATGAATATATCTATTTGTTATACTATTTTGGTGTCAATATTAATTTCCTTGCATAGGTCCAAATTACAGCTGTTCCTATAGTTTAATATTCGAACTATAACTTGTCATTGTTTCCGCTTCGCTAGAATATTCTATTCTAAATCCTCCCATAATATTTCATATATTCCCTTTCGACTTGCCCATTATATTTTTCATACTAAATCTGTGACGGCGAGCGTATTCGGTTGGGTAGTCGAATATTGGATGTCGTCGAAAGAGGAAGTCGACACTTATCGAAAACAGTATAAAACTACCTCCGAAGATAGGAGGGAAAAGAGGGCAGGTGCTGTCGCTGGTCCGGAGACAATGGAAAATATCTCGTCATTCCCGGACGCTTCCAGGGTCGTCAGTCAACTCCTCGACGAATTCCCACTGTTTCTAGAGGTAACACCTGAAAATTGGTTCAATTTTATCGGTCGTGTGTCTGATATCTTGCAATTATCCCTACTTCCTAATAAACATCTGTTCGTATTGCTTATCCCGAAAATCCCGCCGTCTTCTCGGCAATTCTGGCTCTCTGTAATAGTTGATAACTTAGAATGGAAGGATATTATCAGCAAAATCTGGGATACCTATGTCTCGGGACGGGCATTTGAAGGTCTTGTTACTCAGACGGTAAAACGTTTCCAGCGTAGGGATGAGTCACCCAGGGGCTTCCTTATTTCCTTATTTCGGAATGCGGCAAAGCCCTCGGAATTCAACACTCCGACGATGAATTCGTTTCTCTTATTCTCGAGGGAGTAAACCCCATGACAAAATCAACTTTCGTTCATACTCTTAAACACGCTACTATTCCCCAACTTGAACAGCTGTTAAATACATCCACTAAGGATTTAATGAATCAGGCCGATTTCGCCTTAGCTAACCCAACTCAAACGAGGACGAGTCATCCTTCGAATTCCCCGGCCCTTCCTCGGACTAATATCTCTCTTAATTACTGCGGAAAAAGGGGTCATACGTTCAGCGAATGTCGCCGGCGAACGAACAAACCGAGGAAATTACCGGCTTTGACACTAACGAATGTCAGTAGCGACCAGGATCTGCCACTGGTTAGCGCTTCAATAAATTCTAATCAATATAAAACTCTGCTTGATACCGGCTCTTCTCTTTCCCTTCTCGATGAGATAACTTGCTCAAGACTTATCAAAAAGGCAAAATTTGTTCCGTGTAGAGTCGAGTGTCATTATGTCGGGGCTACACCATTCGTGTTAACGAAACGCATCCAATTGCGTATTCGACTTGGCAGCCTAGTCTGGTCCTATCACTTCTATATAGCTCCTCTACCTGTTCCAGTAATACATGGACGCGATTTCATTAAGAAGACTCGTATGATTATTTTCCATGATTCAATCTGCTTCGAAAGTTCTCCTCATCTCAAGTTGCCATTCATTTATTCAACATCAATTTCAACATCGGCTAAATCCTCGGAAAACGCCTTACGAGGATTGGGGATTTTCCATGAACCACCCAGCTGGTCAGCTGATCTTTCACGGTCGGCTTATACTATGATGACACGCTCAACCCCTTATAGTTATGCCGCCCCGCAGTACATGGAGCGTAGCCAACTTATAATTTCAAGGTTTTCGGACGTTATCACTCCCGATTTAGGAGTAACATCCCTAATTAAATATGAAATTGAATTAACTGACCCTACTCCCGTGAGAAGCCATGCATATAAATACTCCCTGCCGAAAATGGAAGCAATGAACGTCATGTCCAACGACTCTTAGACGATGATATTATGGAACCATCAAATTCAAATTGGTGTTCGCCAGCCTTCATGATTCCTAGGAGGGACGGATCTGAACGATTAGTCGTGGACTATCGTAAACTTAATGTCAAAGTGAAAGCTGACAATTTCCCTACCCCTTCCGTCGACCATTCCTTACTATATCTCGGTTCGGCGAAATATTTCACGATTCTTGACTTAAATTCGACTTTTCATCAAATACCCCTTACAGAATCCTCCAAGAAATATAAGGCGTTTATTACCCCCTTTGGTAGTTACCAATATAAACGTCTTCCTTTTGGTCTCACCACCTCCCCTCAAATATTCTGTCTGACTTCCCTTGTCCCACCTCTGTCATGGATGTTTCCAGATTTCTTGGTATGTGTAGATTCTATGCCAAATTTATCCCCAACTATGCCCAGATAGCCGAACCTCTGAATCGGTTAAGGCGAAACAATGTTAAATTCGAGTGGACTTCCTCTCAAGAGCAATCATTTGCTCAATTAAAGCAGTGTCTTGTTAATTCCCCTGTTCTTCTTCTCCCTAATTTTAATGAGGAATTCACTTGTTTGTGGATGCTAGCCAGGTAGCACTTGGTGCTGTTCTAAATCAAAAATGTGAAGGCAAATTTAAGCCAGTTGCTTATGCAAGTCGGACCTTCAATGATCATGAGAGAAAACTCCCTTCGTACGAATTGGAATGTCTAGTTTGTACATAGGCGATTGAGAAATTTAGAAGCTTCTTGCAAATTAGACCTTTTCATCTGTATACAGATAATGGAGCTATTACATGGCTATTCAGACATCCTAAACAGTTAGGGAAAATTGGAAGGATGGTTCTAAAGTTGTCTGGATTTCGCTTTGTAATTCATCATGTTCCTAGACCCCAAAATAAGGTGGCAGATTGTCTGTCAAGACCACCACTCTCTCTTCCCCCTCAGAATAATCATGCATCATTGTTACTCCATAAGGTCCCACTTTCTTTTATAGATATTCGTGAGCACCAGAAATCAGATCTGTGTCTCACTTCAATCTTTGCCCAAATTAAAAGCGGTCAGCTGGTCAAGAATTATTCCATTCATGATAATATCTTATATTACAAGCCCATTAAATGCCAGACACCAAAAATTGTGGTTCCCGACTTGATCAAATCCATGCTGTTTGAATATTTCCATTCCCTTCCCTCTGCTGGACATATGGGAATAGCAAAGACGGTTGAGAGGATCTCTAGAGAATACTGGTGGAAAACCCTGAGAGCAGACGTTACCAAGATGACCGAAAATTGTCTTTTGTGTCAAACCTGCAAACCAAGGAACACTCTCCCACCAGGCATGATGTCTTCCACCGTTAATAATTATCCTTGGGAGCGGATATACATAGATTTTGTTGGTCCTTTACCCCGTAGTTGCTCTGGAAATTCATACGCTCTGACTATTGTGGATGGTTTCAGTAAATTCACACTGATTGAACCAATCAGATCACCTACAGCTGCCCAGGTGATTTCAATATTAACTAACAAGGTCTTCTCAAAATTCGGTTATCCGAAATTTCTGGTCTCTGACAATGCCGCTCAATTTAAATCCAATATGTTCCACGAAATGTGTATCAAATCTGGGTTTAAACATATATTTACTGCTCCTTACCATCCCCAACTAAATCATGCTGAGAGAGTAAATGGAAATTTAAAATATTCCCTCACTATCCTGGCAAAGCATAATAATAATAATAATCTATTATTTAACACAAACAGGTTACCCCAATTACATGTGTTGTAATACATTTCTATGACAAGCACAAACGACCATACCCTCGGCAGGATTCGAACCCGCGACCCTTGCAGTGGGAGTTAGACACGCTAACCACCCCTCTACGAAGGCCGGCACCACACCCGCAATGGGATAAATACATTCCTAATTTGATTTTTGCTTTCAATTCTACCAACATGGTAGTACTGGTTATACTCCAGCCAAAATATTTCTTGGTCGAGAGTTACCACATCCTCTCTCAATTGTTTGGTCAATTCCCCAAACATGGTTCGATCGAGAAGCCACCCGCCCTATATGAATGTAATTTGGAAGGTTGTGTTTGCAAACTTGAAAAGAGCTCAGACAAGACAAGCACAGGCCTATAATAGACACCATTCAGGAAACCCCTTTAGAATTGGTGACCATGTCATGTGTCAGAGATTAACCCAGACTTCCAAGGCAAAGAAATTAACTGCCAAATTAAATCCAAAATAGGAAGGACCTTACCCTATTTTAAGATTTCTAACTCCTGTCACGGCTGTAGGAAGAGTAATAGGAGGGAAGGAATTATTAATTTATGTAATGTTAAGCCATTCTATGGCTCTGTGTAAAATATTTGTCTGACGTAAGGGTTGGTAATCTCATCGCCCGTTAATTAGGCCTAGTGCCTAATTAACACAATCACCCATGGACTTCAAAAAGTCTACAACTTAATACCACTTACTGTGATGTGTGAATCACCATTTATCGAGATGTAGCATAGTAGGGGAAAATTCTATGGAGTAATCTACTGATGCTCCGTGGCCTTAAATTAATCTCTAACCTGGTCACGGCTCCCTTCTATTTATTTTTGTTAATCCCTATCTCAGGCTTAAAGGGCCATTACTCCCATCCTAGGATTAATTATTGAGTGTTTAATATAAGACTTGTATGGTTCTTAGCATTCTTCATTAACCAAGTTGGTGGTTCATTTATATAAACTTGGTCATTGTCTATTAATATTACCTAATTTATGTTAATACCCAAGAAGGGTCCTGGCCATTTTCTATTCTGAATATGTAATTTATGTTAATACCCAAGAAGGGTATCCCCAAGTTTATTGTATATAAACTTGGCCATTGTCTACGACTATTATCTAATCCATGTTAATACCCAAGAAGGGTCTCCCCAAGCTTATTGTATGTGAGTTTGTTAAACTATTGATATTCTACTAGTATCAGCTGATGAAAATTGTATTATGCTATAATGACTAATTAAGTTGAAAACTCTGTTATTACCAGCTGATTATAAATTATATATATATATATATTATTGTGTCACTAAATAAGTTTCATTTCAAGAATAACTAATCTTGCTAATACTACCTAATTTAATGTAATCTCAATAATTTTTATCTCGGCTTTGTGAATATTTAGGGGAAGAGTTATCCAGGCAGAATGTCTAACATACAATTTTCATTTGTATTAACTGATTATATCAGATAATAATCTGTGCTGTGTTTGGTATTGTGCAAGAAATTCCACTTGCTACTTACTTATATTTTCATAATATTTGAGTTTTCTGTCGAGATAATTATTTATGTTCAGGTTATCCATTGTAGGATACCCTTCCCAGGTCAGGCTTTTTTGATGTTATCTGCTGATGATTTCAGCTAATTTCTATTAAATCTCTTATGTACAATATGTTGAACTTACTGTTGTCAATAACTTTGCTGGTGGCCAACCAAGTTGACAGAATCATCTATGGAGGGTAGAAAAACAGTGTAGAGGGCATTGTGTTCTCTTTTCATAATTTTTGAGGAGGTGGATGAGACATTTTTTCTGCCCTCGGGACTTTGTCCACAATCCTGAGGGACTTAGTCCACAATACCGAGGTATGTCGATCAACAAAGCACGCCGAGAGAAACCAAGCCCGAACTAGTCGCCCCTCCGCTGGACGCCGCTCTGCTGAGATGCCGCAGACTTTTCTGGGTGTCTAAATATATACCCTAAAAGGGGTGTCCTCCCTCCAGTCCCCTTCCAGCTCAACGAACTTTAAGACTGGAACCACAAATCCAAATACTCCCCTTCAAATGTTCGCCAATCATGACTCGGCACTTCAAAATTCCAGAGACACCTGTGAACCCCTCCCCTCTTCCCCTGGAACTCTGTTTGAGGCAGTGAGCGGGCTATAGCTTTCTCGAACTCTCTTCCTAACGGCAGCAGGAGAACAAACCCTAACTGCATGAGATAGGCTAACTTCGCTTGAACTTTCCAGTGAAGTCAATAGTGCCAAACCACACAGTGAATTAAATTGTGAGAATTGTTATTTTGTTAATTTTTTTGGTATGGTTAATAAATTGTTCTCTATTAACCAAGGTTATCTGTGTAAATTGTAATGTATGTCGCATACCCAATTGGTATTGCTTCACTAGGAAAATTTGTTTCAAATAAAACTTGGAAGGAATATTATTCTCTACAACTTTCGTCCTTAGGAAGATTACTAATAACGATGTTTTTAAGGAGATATTTGACGGAAACCGAAAAATCTGTTATTTATAAATAACCCCTAAACAATAACTCCCATAGAAAATTGTTTCAAACGAAAACTGTAGGAAATTACATTCCCTATAACCCTTGTATATAATTGTATATACAATAATGATGTTTATCGGAGAAATATCGCAAAAACCGAATCGGGTTTTGAATAAACCTCGACTTCCAATTAACCGTTATTGTCCAAAAACTAATCAGTTTTATATATGAAGTTTGGTAACGATATGACATGTAATTTTGAGTTAGAGCGCCCACAATCACATACACGCACACACAGACATCATACCGAAAATAGTCTAAACGTGTTCTAGGGACCTCAGAATGTATATTTCCATTGAAATCTCGAAGTCGATTTTTTTCATGATCACAATACTTTCCCATTACTTCGTATGGAGAAAGTAAAAATCTGATGTGGCCAACAGATGACATTCTCCATATTTGGGGTATAGATATTTAAATTATTATGAATAGCATTATGAGACAAAATTATCATTTCGTATCGTAAATGAATACAGTCGTCCATATTGCTGTAAATTAGGTATATTTTGAATATGTTTACAGAATTGACCGCTACATGGTTGTGACGCTGTATGCTGGAAATTAGGGAAAAGTTGAATATCTCCTAAGTGGTTGGTTCTACGAATATTGTTTCTCACAAAACTTGGAAGAAATATTATTCTATACAACTTTGGTCCTCATGAAGATTACCAATAACTACGTTTTTAAGGAGATATTGGATATTTGGTGTATAGATATTTAAATTATTATGAATAGCACTATGGAGCAAAATTATTTTTTCGTATCGTAAAATAATACAGTCGTCCTTATTCCCGTAAATTACGTATATTTTGAATGTGTTTACAGAATTCACCGCTACATGGTGCTGGCGCTATATACTGGTATTAAGAAAAATCGAAATATCTCCGAAATGGATGGTTCTACGAAAATTTGTCTCAAACAAAACTTGGATTAAATATTATTCTCTACAACTTTGGTCCTCACTAAGATTACCAATAACTATGTTTTTAAGGAGATATTTGGCGGAAACCGAAAAACCTGTTATTTATAAATAATTCCTAAACAATAACTCTTAGAGAAAATTGTTTCAAATGAAAGTTGTGGGAAATTACATTCTCTATAACTTTTGTTTAGAATTGTATATATAATAATGATGTTTTAACGGAGAAATATAGCAAAAACCGAATCGGGTTTCGAATAAACCTCGAATCCCGGTTAACCGTTATTGTCCAAAAACTAATCAGTTCTTTGTGCTCATGTTAAAGTTTTATATATGAAGTTTGGTAACGATATGGCAAGTACTTTTTGAGTTAGAGCGCCCACAATCACATACACGCACACACACAGACATTCCGGAAATAGTCTAAACGTGTTCTAGGGACCTCAGAACCTGTATTTCCGTTGAAATCTCGAAGTCGATTTTTTTCATGATCACAATACTTTCCCATTACTTCGTATGGAGAAAGTAAAAATCTGATGTGGCCAACAAATACTTTCTTCATATTTGGGGTATAGTTATTTAAATTATTACGAAAAGCATTGTGAGGCAAAATTATTATTTCGTATCGTAAAAGAATACAGTCCTCCATATTGCTGTAAATTAGGTATATTTTTAATATGTTTACAGAATTCACCGCTACATGGTGCTGGCGCTGTATACTGGTATTAAGAGAAAGCAAAATATCTCCGAAATGGATTGTTCTACGAAACTTTGTTAAAATAAAAGTTGGAAGAAATATTATTCTCTACAACTTTGGTTCTCACGAAGATTACCAGTAACCATGTTTTTAAGGATTTAATTAACACAGACATTCCGGAAATAGTCTAAACGTGTTTTAGGGACCTCAAAACGTGTATTTCCGTTGAAATCTCAAATTCGATTTTTTTCGTGAACACAATACTTTCCCATTACTACGTGTGGAGAAAGTAAAAAGGAAATCTACGACACAGAACACTATGAATACTTCGAACACGCTATCATAACAGAATGGTCATAGCCGAAAACTACGATAATATAGGGAATTACAATACTGACCGAAATATAAGGCGATGGTTTTTTGGTAATTATTCGGAACGTCGCGCCCAGCGATTTCCCTCTAAAATTTTAGCACTAAATAAGTTAGCGTCTTGCGCTTGTCGCTTCGAGTTTGTCAGCTGTTCCGTCTGTTCTGCGCCGTCGGTTGCCATTATGTGTTCATTGTAATGTTATTTCGTAGAAACAATGTTAGTTGGCAAGTTGTTCCATTCCAAAATGAATGAATGACTGGGATATTAGATTTATTTTTATAGAAAAGTTTTAAAAATATTTATAGTAAAATTACACTTGGACTAATATGGAAAATGCACACGCGAGTGTGCTCATCGCATTCATTTTTATGTAAGAAATGAAATATAAAACGGGTGCATTTCCATTTTTTAAGGTTCGTTATGACCATCTTAGGCGGGAGAGCATTTTACACGGAAACATATTAAACGGGAAAATATTACATTGTTCTTATGAGGAAATTTTCGGGACCGAAAGATTTGAACATCTTAGGCAGGAAAACATCTTAACGGGTTCCACTGTAATATTGAGCCTCCTAGCCACAATAGTAACTAGACAGTGAATGAGACTGTGTTTAAGATGGAAAAAGTTGTGTGAATTATGTAAAGAAATAATGTAATACATTTAAAATGCATCTTGAAAGAGGGTGAAAATTTACTCGCCACCGGTCTCCATTAACTCGCCTGGAGCCCTGGTTAACATTACTCAATAATTAAGGGAAGTTTATTCTACGCATTTTTAACATCAATTTGATTTTATGAGAAACGTCTCTTAACGATTTTGAACAAATTTCTTAGTTATTTGAGTTTATGGATTCAATAATACTACATAGTTCATATTTCTCAAAAAATTAATATAATGCTAGTTTATTCTAGGTATCTTTAACAATAATTTGATTTCCTCAAAAACGGCTCTAACGATTTTGATTAAATTTCGTACCGTTACTTGAGTATACGTCTGCTATAATACATTTCACTTTTATAAGGCCAGTTTATTCTTGGGCAACTTAAAAAAATTGGATTTTCTAAAAACCGACTGTTACGATTTTCATTTTCTAAAGATAACTAAACGACTCATTAGTATACGAGATAGTTTGTACAATATATGTTGTATCGATTTTTTATTCCAGCTTCCTAACGGTTACACTACAAACATCGTGAAACCGATTAAGGACCGAGGAGTCAAATCGATTGGTCATTCAGTAATAGATAATTTCGTTAAAATCACGGGATATTCACCCCAATGAAGTTCTGTATCTGCGTAGTTGTTAGCTGCCTGGCCGGTGTCAGCCAGCAGCCAGCTCGGGTGAACGGGTGAGAGAGAGTGGCGGGAGAGAGGTGGGATGAGAGAAGGGAGGGTCAGGAGGGGAGGGATGAAGGCTGTGCGGAAGGGCGAGAGGGGGTGGCTGTTGTGACGGTGAAAGCCATCGCCGCATTGGTGGCAGTACCGCTCAGGGTGTCGGAAGGATGTGAGGTGGAGTGGAGTGTGCTTTCATGGAGTCTGGGCGAAGTTGTGTTGTGTTGAATCAGGTGTGGTAATGCAGAACTTGAGAACCCTCGTGTGCCTCGATATATCTTCCCGATTCTTGGATTTACGAAACTTCTTTGAAATCTGATTATTTGATGCATCGAAGAGATATTAGATAACTGAAAGGTGACGAATGGTTCCATTCAGTGCAGAACGTTGAGTTGGTGTGTAACAGGTTGCAGCCGCGAGCTATTACAACTCCCCTGAAAAATGCCAGGTAAGAAAAGTGGTCGGTAATGTTGCTGGGTATTTTTTGCTTGTTTTACATCTCAGAGAAATAATTGATTGTTGATGTTAGTTTCGGGTGCTTCGCAACGCGTCTTTCGGAAAGCGAAGGTCTTTTTTAAACGTTGCTGAATTTTAAATGAACTAATATATTTTCCGCATATGTCAGCATAGCGCGATGCTGCTGGTGTAATCGCCTGTTTTATTTGTCTGTTCTCTCATTTACATGGTTTTATAATAGGTTAAAAAATTAATTTCATCATCCTTATCACATTATTTGTCGTTTTTAGTCTAAATCGTTAATCTAAATGGTTTAGTCTAAATGGTTAATATTAAAGTTTTAAATTGAGTTGGAGTGATTTTAATTTGATTTTGCGTTAAAAATGAAACTACGCATAAGTACCTCATGTAGTACAATTAATACTGTTAGGCAATTGCTATGGAAACTTAAGACGTTATATATTAGGGCACTTAATCTTGCTTAAATGCAGATCTTTGACGGTATTTGCATCGTAAGTTGTTGCATATTTTAATGGTGAAACAAAACCTTTTAAGTTTGCACTGGTAAGAAGTCGACCAGCTGTATCATTTTTGAGTTAATTTAAGATTATCTATAGAATATTATACAAGTTCGTTTTCGCACAACATAGTTGTTATATAGTCAAAGACGTTAATAAACGAACTTTCATTTTCGCTTTATTTAACAATTTCATATAAATGGCGTCGGGTGTAATTACATTATAATTAAAGTAAGAATTATTTCCATTAAATCCTTTGTAAACATGATTAATATATCGTCCGCATTATTTGTTTACATAACGACCTAGTTTAATTGTTACAATGTGCGGTTTACATTGACGTTTGATTTACATAAATATCAGTAAGTAGAATATTTTATTTTGATTTATTGATAATAAAAATAGTAATTCTTTATGATAAATCCTTTGCAATCATCACTTTCGTATATCGTCCGTATTATCTGATTACAAGGAAAATCAGTTACTTCTGGAATGACAATTGCAGATAACATTGTTTATAGGGAAATTATTGAAGAAAAATTTTCATGTTTCGATAATACGAATGCATGTGCTTTTTAGTTATAAATAACATACTGTCCCGCAAATTTTATTAGATTTTTAATAGAATTATGTAAATTCGAAATTTTCAAGTTAGAAACTTTAATTATAACCCTTTCGTGGTATGTTTTATTGAATCCATTTAAACTGGAGTCATTCATAATAACAAGGGCCTCTAGTTACATCACATAATCTCGTTATATGTAAACATACTTTGTAACTTGTAACGTTTCAATTAAAGCGTGTATAATTTGTATAAGGCTGAGATTAACATCTTAGACAACTTATTTTACGTTTTTCAGTGAATATGAAGCACCAATTCTACTCAATGTATCCATTCTGTGTAAATGTTTAAGGTTAAATCCACATATATTGTTCAGTTACTCTCGTTGAATCGAAACCTGTCACGGCAGTCAATAAAACTAATTCAGTTTCTCAAGTTGTTCCAGATGTTTGTTGTCCAATATATTTAAACATAATTATTTGATTATAGCGGTACAAACGAGTGAATAGCCTAAAAAGTGAAAATTATTTTAGTTACTGATGAAATTTTGTGATGTCCATTTTTGTGTTTTGCGTGTATGCACAGTCTTTTTATATATACGAAGTATATTGAGAAAGTATTGTTATCGCGAAAACATTCGACTTAGAGATTATTACGGAATATATACGTTTTAGGTGTCGCTGAATCCGAATAAGTGGTTTTCGCAATGCCATCAGTCTGTTACTGGCTCTGGAGCCTAAACGGTAAAGCGAAAATGTATGAAATCGCGTACTTAAGCATTTTATCATACTGAGCAGAGTCTATGACGAAATGGTTGACATTGCTCAATAATTAAGGGAAGTTTATTCCACGCATTTTTAACAACAATTTGATTTTCTCAAAAACGGCTCGAATGAGTTTGATAAAATTTCGTACCGTTACTCGAGTATACGTTTGCAATAATGCTACGTATTTAATTTTTCTCAGTGAATGAATATAAGGCTAGTTTATTCTTGGGCAGCTTTAGCAAAAATTGGATTTTCTAAAAAGCGGCTCATACGATTTTCATTTTCTAAAGATAACTAAACGACGCATTATTATATGAGGAAGTTTGTACAACGTATGTTGTACCGATTTTTTACTTTCTCATATATAAAGTACGAGTATATTGAGAAAGTATTGTTATCCCAAAAATATTCGACCTCGAGATTTTGATGGAAATATACGTTTTAGGTGTACCCAAGTCCGAAAAAATGGTTTTCACACTGCCGTCTATCTGTATGTCTGTCTGTGTCTGTCTGTTATTGGCTCTAGAGCCTAAACGGTAGAGCGAAAATGAATGAAATCTCGTAATTAGGCATTTTATCATACAAAGTAGAAGCTATGAAGAAATGGTTGACATTGCTCAATAATTAAGGGACGTTTATTCTACGCATTTTTAACAACAATTTGATTTTCTCGAAAACGGCTCTAACGATTTTGATCAAATTTCGTACAGTTACTTGAGTATACGGCTACATTAACACTACATATTTCATTTATCTGAATGAATGAATATAAGGCTAGTTTATTCTTGGGCAGCCTTAACGAAAATTGGATTTTCTAAAAACTGGCTCATACGATTTTTATTTTATAAAGATAACTAAACGACGCATTGGTATATGAGAAAGTTTGTGCAATGTATGTTGTACCGATTTTTTCATTATCATTTTACTGTCCATTATCTATAGTTGTGGCGCTAAACATGATATTGTGTATTGCACTATTAGATTTATTTTATCTCTGCAAGGCCGGTGAATTATGGGATTTATTTATTTTTCTGGAATATCTCAGGTTGAGGTTGTTTTAGTGAGAAATTACTTGCAGTTTCGGTTTTCAGAAATGTACGTACAATCTGAAAAGTTAAGTGTAATTAAAATTATTCTCATGTTCTGCAAAAAGACGAAATTGGTTATTTTTAATTTATTACGTCTTTCCATGCCGACGTTAACAGAGTAACTGACCTCCGATGTCATATCAAACATCAATCACCTTAAAACGAGACCTTTGTATGTATGAGTTAACGATAAAATACCGAAATATCAACAGTCATCTTAAGAAACATATAGCTTGGATAACAAGTTCATTTGAGATTACTACAAAACAAAAATGGCCTACTTCCAAATATCGATTCATTTTTGGATGCTACAATGGAAAGTGGCTGGACTCGCATCCTTTTGAGGAGAATAAAAAACAGTGGTGCAATCAGTTCCATGTTATATAATGATCGATTTCAGGTTTTGTCCGGGTACAAAGATCGAAATATTTATTATGCCAATATGCATTTTGTCTTGTTGCAAAAGCATAGGGCATTTCAAATTTTATTTTATATTTTCATAATTTAGAATCATGATAATCATCATTTTGACAAAGGCTATATGTTACACAAAAATTAATTGGAATAAATAGAATATTTCTTGTCATCATGTTTACGTCGTTGGTAGAAGGGAATGCCATTATAATTTGAACAATACATTTCCATTAAAAGCACCAACTTAATGTTATTATAATAGAGACTATTAAGTACTTTATAAAGCTTTCGCCTAATTTCCATGGTGGTTTAGCTTTTCATTGTTGAAAGTCAGAAAATTTTCCTTGTTTATACCATTAAAATTTGAATAATGTCTTCAGCAAAAATAAACCCATTCGTTCAGCTATAGAACAGTTTAAGTCTTGAGCACATTTATCAATTTTATGATTCCCTGAACTCATTCCCATACTTTTCTTATGGAGTGAAAACGAAATGAACGAAAAAATCCTCAAAAACGAAAAAGTTTGGACTTTTCCCGTCAGTTGTACTTAATGACTTATAATTGAGCCAAGTTATGCAGAAAGCAACCAACCCTCAAATTGAAAATTTTCAAGTAACCTGTGCACTGTATAGGGAAAACCCTATTCTGCCTCCTGCAAAAAATATCTAACCCAAACTAGTACCATGTTGTGCTACAGCTGCCTTCATACTAACCCACAATCTGATTTTTAAATTTAACAGTCAGTAAAAGTCTTAATATCTCAGCTTCTTGTCCATGTGGGTTGGTAGATTTCTGCATAACTTGGTCTAATTATGCCACATTCAAGTCAGTAGCTTTTTTAGACATACCTTGGGTTATATACATTATAATATATTATCATATATTATTATATATTGGGTTGTATATCATCTTATCTTATGGAAGAATTTTTGAAGTGCTACAGCAAAACTTCTATGCGTGCATGCCTGTGTGGGCTCTGCAGTGTTGCCTAACAGCTCTGTAAATGTAAAGTGCGTACTTCGTACCGGTATGCCTACCGAGTAACAACCCTTGTAACCTTACTTTCTGATGGACCCACTAACACACGCATGCCCTCACACACATGGGCACATGCATGCACACACAACGATATGGAAATAAGAAGAGATCTATGAGTAAGCAACTAATGGTTGAGAGTGATAGGAAGGAGCTAGTGGACATCTACTGGGTGTTGTGGTGGACGTCCATGGCGACAGAGGAAGGCTATGACTTGGAGCTTTCGGTCATCCAACCCTCTTTGGCAACAGAGGAAGTATATCTAAAACTAACCCTCCTATCCCTCTCAACCACTAGTTGCTTACTGATATACAGGGTATCTCTCCTTAACATCGCCCCACTTAACAGCTTTTCACTTGAACGTCCAAAAGTTATTGAGGAACATTTTTGCTTAACGTCTGTCCTTTTGTGTCTTCGCAACACTTTTCTTGTGTTTATAAAGTGTTTCTTTTACAATATGTATGTGTGGAAATGTTTCAAATATGTTATGCTTCATATGAGAAGGACGTAAAACCTAACCCTCCCTTATCCCATTGATCCTTATGGGAAAGAATTCCTCACTTAACGTATTTTTGCTTAATGTCTAACTTTTTTGGAATGTAACTAGGACGTTAAGCGGAGACCCCCTGTACTATATACAGGTGATCCTCACTTAATGCTTAATCAAAAAATCTTTCCTGCGGCACTTATAGGTATCTATGGGCCTCTGTATTAAAATAAGAGGCTAGGGTCGACTGCTTGGCTTTTTTTCACTTATTACGCAAAATTTATTGGTAACATTAAAGTATTGTGTCGCAACCCCTCTTCATGGTGCTCACTCCTGTGAAGTTATCCTGCTCTTCCAACAAACCCATGCACTGATTGTATAGTGAAAGTGCCTCTTCAATGACTTTGCTGTTCACGGGGGTAGACTCAGACTTGCATTTCCACAGAAGCCACTTGGCGATCCAGCTTCTGCAGCTCATCGTTGCTAAGGGACTCGCCATGGGAGGTTAGCAACTCATGGATGTCATCCTCGCCGTCTCCCTAGATCCCTGCTACAGTGGCGACGTGGCTGATGTCTTGTATGGCATTTGGTAGCTCCTCTTCAAAGTCAGGGGAGTCTTGTACAATTACTAGATACAGTTGCCACCAAACACTCTTCCTACAAGACTGGGAAACTTCATCCCAGGACTCATCGATGTTACGGATGACCTTCATTATGTGAAAAAATTTCAACCAGTTCCGCATGTTTGTCTGTCCTGTCCATCGGTTTCTTCAGTGAGTTGCTTAAAGGTTTCCCTAGGTAATAGGCCTTGAATGTCGCTATTACACCATGATCTATGGACTGCAGGGCAGATGTGATGTTTGGTGGAAGAAACACCACTTCAGTGGGGAAGTCTGGGCACAGAGGGTGGTCTGACGTGTTGTCCAACACCAGTAGAGGTTGAGGTTCAACACCAGTGTCCTCAAAATATTTTTTTACTTCTGAGCAAAAATAAGATCAGAACCACTCTTTGAATAAGTCTTGAGGCAGCCAGGCCTTGCAGTTGCTAAACCACACAATAGGTAGATCAGCCTTACTGTACTCGCGCATAGCACAAGTCCCCAGATGCGTTGGCCCCAAGGAGGAGAGTTAACCTGTCTTTAACGGCTTTGAATCCAAAGGCATTTTTATCTTCCAGAGAGATAAACATATGGGATGGGATTCGCCTCCAGAAAAACCCCATTTCATCCACATTAAAAATTAAATTTGCTGGAAAATACCCCCTTTCCACAATTTCATGGAACTTTTTGGGATAATTTTCCCCTCTACCTCCAGTGAGACACTTAATTTTAGTTTTAATTATACTCTTGTGCCGAAGAAGGGCAAATGCTAGAAAGCTCCAAGCAAAAGACTTCCTGCATCCCCATGGACGTCCACAACACCACTGGTTCCCTCCTATCCCTCTCAACTACTAGTTGCATACTTATATGTGTGTGTGTGTGCATGCATGCTTGTGTTTCTATATATATATACAGCCATCCCTCGCTTAAGGGGGCACACCAGGGTGACGGCCTGAAACGTAGGGCTATTTTTGGGAATTTTTTATAAAAAAAGTATGCATTTAAATGAATTTATGTTTAAAAAAACTAAATGTACATCATTTTGAAAACATTTTCAAATAACAAAAGTTTGATAATAATAATAATTTTAATATATATAGCCGCTGCAACTATTGCGTGTTTCAAAAAAGTTTTCCTTCGGTTGACAGAATTCCAAGGAAACCGCCGATCTGAAACCAAAACATCAGGCATATTCTTAGAATAGAATGTTAAAACTTCGACATGACGATCTCAAAAGTCAAAGTTTACTCGAAAAAAAAAAATGGCCCGCGTTTGAAAAAAATACTTTCAAAATTTCAGAATAAAACTCGCTTGTTTTTTATAATTAAAACAAAGATAAACATAACTTTAAAAAACCGAGATCATCATGTCGAAAAGAATCATATTAGTTATATTTTTTCCAAATTTGAAGGCAATCGGTCAAATGGTTACTGTCAACCAGGTTAAAAAAAGTGGTTTTCAGAAAAACGCGATTAAAGTTTTACTTTCAATTCTTTAGTATATAATTCGGAATTTCTTTAATTTACCCCTACTCGGCGATTCCTGGGCCATACAGCAAATCTTCTGCAGAAAGAACAGCCTCCTCCCTTGCAATTTTTTCTGTCTACGAAGCAATCTTGCCTCGCGCTTCTCCTCCTGCGCTCGGTGCTCAGCTTGGTCGATACGGCGCGCGTCCATGGTTTGGCAATATTCATACAAATGCTCACCGATGTTGACTTGCATTGCACTTAAAACTTGTAATAAACCCATATGGCCATCATTAAACAAGATTGTTGCTAAATTGGCAGCGGTTTCCACGACTGAAACTCCAGTGAACATAGTTTTCGGTGCTATTTTCCATATGAGTGCGTTAAAACTTTCGTTGCTGTTTTGGTTGAATGCCCATAAGCACCGTTCAAAGAGATATTTGTTGGTAAGCTCTTTATAAATTAGCTTAATAGCATCTGCAACATCTTTATGCAGTGGAGGTTTGTGCACGTATTCATGTGATTTTCCTGTCGCATTTGCCCGCTGCCATGAGCACCAGGAGTTTTCTCCTTGCGGACAAAAGTGATGCTGCGCTTGTTCATCGGTGGAGGTTGTGTGATAGTAAGCGGCCCAAATGCCGTTAGTCATTTTTTGCACAGAATCCGGATTTGCACGAATGGCCTTGCCATAATAACTAGTTAATTCGTCAATTAATTTTCTGGTAAGTTTGCCCCTACCACTGATTGTGAGACCTTTTTTCCCTTTCTTGACATTGCGGAGTCTTGAGCCCATTCGCTGTTCAACATGATTAACGCATTCCTTTTTTTTTATTGTTACTGAATCCCCATACGGCTTAGAATCAACAACTCCCTTGTAAGTTTTGGTGGCGCTGTCTCCTATGTAGTTTACGTATTTTGCGTCGTGTATTTCTTCGGATCTGCGGAACCTAGCGCGAATGCCGTCAACTTCATTTTTCCCGCCGAACCCTCGTGATTAGCATTACATTCGTTGACATGGTTTTCTTCCCATTCTTTCAATTCTTCTGTATCCTTTTTTTCTCCCAGTATTCGCAAGCCTTGCAATACGCTGATGTAACAAAAATATCAAGAATTTTCCTCGTATAATAACCAATAAGTGATTGAACACCGTATAAGGAATTAAATCCTCGTTTTTGCCATGTCCCGTCTCCTGACACGGTAAGTTCCACAGATTCTTCACGTCCTGTAGCTTGCATCATCAATGTTTTTTCTTCTTCACCAGTTTTTTTCGTCGAACATTGTTGGACAGCATCCGAGGTAGTTTTCATACTTTGTACGATAATTTGATATAAAGATTGAAAAATAAGGCGCGGCATTTAATTTAATGATACCCCCAATAATCGCATAGCAAAAACAAATCGTCGGTTTATTTCGTATGCATTATTGATAAGCGGGCACGAGTCCATTATTTTTGATTCGCATGTTGCACAATTCACCACAACTTTGAACCCTAGTCCCCGTATACTTCTTTCTGTAAAATTTATGTCACTTCCACAAACCTAGCACTTCACATACTGGCTGATCGCATCAAAAACAGTAACGAAATTGAAAATTCCATACCCGATATTTTGTTTAATATCGACGTTAATCTCTGCGCCACAAGGACACAACGCCGATGGGCTCCGGAGGGCGTAAACACTTGAGGAAACCCTACGCACCGGCTGAACTGCGAGCGACGCGCTCAACGCCCCGTGCACGTCTCTCGAAAAAATTCCATAACTTCGTCAATTTCAGGAATTTTGGCATATAACAGGTCGGAAAATATTCGTGAAAGTCTATAGTTTAAAAATAAAAAAAATCGATTTTTCCGAAGGTTCGCCCTGGTGTGCCCCCTTAATGAAGGGGTTACGTTCCTAAAAAAAACCTTCGTTATGTGAAAATTCGTTAAGCGAGAGCTAATTTTCTATTGTTTTATATAGAAAGTATGCCATTCGGTTCCTAGCACACTTAACTTTATAACTTAATAATAATGTAGTAACTATAATTCGCCGATATATTTCAGTAAATATAGATAGCACAATAATGTAGGATGCATAAAATAAAAGTTATTTAATTTTTACGAGTCTTAAATACATTAAAATTAAACCTTCAGTTACATTAAGGCTAAAGATTCTAATTCAATGCTTCGAACATCAGCAATACGATGAATACTTTGTCTGCCCCTCCACCTATAAAATTAGGTACATTATAAAAAGCGTTTTTCCTTATATCTTGCATAATATGAATGTTTAATTGGGAATTTGTAACACTCACCATTTTAAGGCCAACAGTTCCGTGCAAGAAAAGCGACGTCAGTGACTTTGCTGTCTTTTGTTTCTTACGTCAAAGTGTGGGGGGAGGTGGAGCGTGTCGAGGAGTGGGAGTCCATGCCAGACGAATCAGCTGACTTGTGAGGTTTTCCCGGTAGCCGTGGGTTTCTCGGATGACGTTGTGGTGGTAGGCAAATTGGAGGAAGATTGTTTAAAGAAACAATCAAGAGAGGATTGCTTTAAATTTCGCCATTTCTCATCATATATCTCCCTGTAACAAAGAATGTTTTGTTCAATACCACGAATAACTTTGATGCTACGGTCCATTTCGGGATCATTTTCTCTGAGAATTTCAAAAGCTTCCTCCATCTTCACGAATAAATCCTTTAAAACTTTCACACTAAGATTTCTAGTATCCTCTTTGCATTCATCATCAGACTCTGCTGTTGCCAACTCTTTTGTCAATTCTTGAACATCTTCGGTTGTAAGTTCTTCAGGAACTGCATTAAGAACTTCCTCAACTCCCTCTTCATCAATTCCATCTATCCCAGCCTCAGTTGCGATTGCTACAATGTCTTTCTTAATGATCGCAATATCTTCGAAACCTCGAAAGTCATTAACTGCTTCTGGCCATAACTTTCGCCAAACAGCATTCATCGTACTTTCCTTAATTTCGTTCCAGGCTGCTGCAATATTATAAATCGCATTTTTTAAATCATATTTCTTCCAAACTTCAATAAGTGACTTGCTCTTATCTTTCTCACTTTCAACAAGAACAAAACGCACTACACGACGTAAATATTTAGCCTTAAAAGTAGCTATTATGCCTTGATCCATAGGCTGTTTTAACCTCGTTGTGTTTGGGGGCAAAAGAATCACTTTCACATTGCTACACACATCAGCGATTGATGCTGGATGGCCAGGGGCATTATCCAATATAAGCAAAACCTTATTATCATAGTTTCTTTTTTTATTGTAATCCTCAATCGCACTTCCGATGTAACCTTTCATGTAATTATAGCATATGCTACCTGTCATCCACATTTTTTTGTTAGACTTATAATACACTGGAAGAGATGCCTTTGGGATCCCTTTCAACACACTAGGATTTTTGGAACGTCCAATGAGACAGGGTTTAAGCCTGAAGTCACCAGTTCCATTTCCCCCAAACAGGAGTGTTAATCTCTCCTTTGAGATTTTGAATCCTGGCGACTGTTTTTCATTATGGGATATGTACGTGCGGTCGGGTAGTTTTTTCCAGTTGAGACCTGTCTTGTCAAAATTATAAACTTGTTGAGGCCGATACCCTCCTCCCTCTGTAATTTTCTTTAGTTCCACCACAAATCGTTCAGCCCCTTCCTTATCAGCACTTGCAGCTTCTCCAGTTTTCTTGATGGAATGCAAATTATAGCGGTTTCGAAATTTATCAAGCCACCCACTGCTTGCAACAAACGTTTCTTCTGGCTGCTCCTCTTGAACCGATGTCGAAGGCTCATCCTCTAGCTGCTTTTTAAGATCACTCCAAATTTGTCTTGCCTGATCTTGAATAACAGAACCAGAGAGAGGGCAATTATGGGAATTTTGATCTTCAATCCAAATGTTTAAAACTTTCTCCATCTCTTCCATCATGGGATTTCATTTTCTTGTAATAAAGCGACAAGCGCCGACACTCACTGACCTTTGAGCACTCTTTTTGATAGACTCCTTATTCTTTAAAATGGTAGAAATCGTTGATTCTGCCATTCCATATGCGTGGGCAATAACAGATGTCTTCTCTCCTCTTTCCCTTCTCGTGACAATTTCTAGATTCATTTCCATTGTTATTGCCTTCCTCTTCTTTGCAGGATTGAGTAATGATGTTGAGCCTTGCCGTTTTGAAGCCAAGATATCAGTAATGGTTATGAAAATAGTAATACGTAATGGTAATGGAACTTTATTTATGCGCTACATGAAAACAACACGAGATCAAACAAACACTGCGAAAGTTGCAGGGATCGTCGGAATTGGAAAGGGAGAAGTCCGCTAGTAATGGAGATTGAGAAAAGAAAAAAGTTACAGAAAACACGATATAGCACTACATAATACATATTCAAGTTAGAG
Organism: Uropetala carovei; assembly: GCA_036926305.1. NCBI lineage: Eukaryota > Metazoa > Arthropoda > Insecta > Odonata > Petaluridae > Uropetala > Uropetala carovei. The sequence goes on along the minus strand of JAXCHB010000037.1, from coordinate 5,513,678 downwards.
CAAAAGCAACATTGTTGTGACTTAAATTGCGACCTATACGAGGCGTCTGCTGTCGTGAGTGCAGGCAGACCTCGTGCCGCGTGCAAAATTCAAACATCTTCGCCTTCGTTATAGCGAGATGGTCTTCCTTATATTCTAAAGTAGTATCAAATAAAAACCTTCGTTATAGGGAAACTTCGTTAAGCAAATGTTTGTTAAGTGAGGGATGGCTGTATGTGTATATATATATATATATATATATATATATATATATATATAAATCCCCCTCCCGATATATCCCACCCTCTCTCCCTCTCCACCACCCCATAAAGCAATATTCCAATTATCTAACACAGAGTTGCCCAGCCCGACTTTCCTGACCTCCTCGACCACCATGACAATTTGACGAAAGCAGAAAGACACGCCATCTCGATTCTTAAACGGAACCACGACATTGTAATTCTCCCCGCAGACAAAGGGACGACCATGGTAGTAATAGACTGCTCCCATTACAACGACGAAGCCCTCCACCAACTATCTGACCAAACCTTCTACCTCCAACCCCACCGACCACCATTCCTCTGAAATAGCCACATATCTGTGATCCATGGGAAAACAAGAAGGCTTTCCCGATTCCACAATCTCTCTTATGATTCCCAACAAACCCCTCACCCCAACCTTCTACCTTCTTCCAAAAATCCATAAACTGAATATCCCAGGCCGTCCCATAGTTGCCAGCTACAACTCTCTTATGGAAAGCATCTCTGCCTTTGTGGACTCCCACCTACAACCCCTAGTTCATCAAATCCCATCTTTTGTCCAAGATACTAACCACTTTCTTCAATGCCTAAAATCTCTCTCCTCCCACCTAACACAATCATGACAACAATAGATGTCTGCTCCCTTTATACAAACATCCCCCACCACGATGGACTGTCCGGCCTGAAAAAATCCCTTGACTCCAGACCACATTATGCAAGACCCTCCTCCCATTTCCTAACAAAGCTGGCGGAAATAGTGCTCCACAAGAACAACTTTACCTTCGGAGGGCGCCACTACCTATGAATAAAAGGTACTGTGATGGGCACTTGCATGGCGCCCTCATACGCCAATGTCTTCTTAGGTGAATGGGAGGAATGTTTCCTCGACATACACCCCAGACCACTCCTGTGGCTTAGGTATATCGATGACATTTTTCTTCTTTGGACACATGGACCTGACTCACTCCAGTCCTTTTTATGGCACCTCTCTTTCCACCACACGCTCTCCTTCACCCACCACTCCTCCCCCTCCAGCATCACCTTCTTGGATGTCGACCTCTCCATCCGAGAAAACCAAATCCACACCAAAGTTCACTTAAAACCCTCCAACCGCCTTCAATATCTGCACTTCCACAGCTGCCACCCCTACACACTAAAACCCACCCCACACACTAAAACCCACCCCACACACTAAAACCTCATGTGTGATTAGGGTGAGTTGGGGAGTAGAGTCGGGGGTTGCGGGAATTGGCCCACATCTGAATCTTAAACACTTTCTCACGTCTCTGCCTCAATCTCCGTTTCCTTTTTTCCACTTTCTATCCCCCCTCCTCTCCCCTCTGCATCGTCCAATCCCCGACCTTTCCACACTCCCTTCCCTTCCACCCCACACTTTCACCCCAGTGTCACTGCCAAGTCAGTTGTGTCTCTCTCGTGCTGACGAAGGGATCATCCTGAAAGCTCCAATAACTTCTACAAATGTGTCTCTCCAACACCCCAGCGGCTCTCCTTCTTCTAAGTGCTCACTGGGTTTCTTTCAACACCTAGTTGCCGTAAATATATATATATATATATATATACACACACATATATATATTTGTGTTTGTAGGTGGTGCCACTGATGTGTTTTATAACCAGTTGATGGTGAAGGCTTGTATTCTTGTGATTTTTGCTCATTTTTATTGCAGAGCAGGAGTATAATGCTGATGAGACTTCTTTATATTGGAGGTATATCAGCACCCAGTGGGTTCAAAGACTCAAAAGAGATGATAACAGTGCTAGGTTGTGCATTTGTTTGTACATTTTATGCCTGGCTACCCAAATTCTGGAAAAACCTCTTATCCGGCAACCCTCAGGTCCCAAGCATGCCAGATACATGGTCCCACACTGTATATACATAAAGTCCCAATAGTCGCGAGTTTCTACTCACCAACTGAGCTAATCTCCACCTTCGTTGACCTTCACCTCAAGCACCATGTCCAACAGCTACCTTCCTTTGTCAAGGATACGAACCACTTCCTCCATCGCCTAAAATCACTTCCTTCCCCCTTCCCATCAAACACCATCATGGTCACCATAGATGTGTGCTCCCTCTATACGTACATTCCCCACCCAGAAGGACTTGGCACTCTTCAAACCTCTCTTGACAAGAAGTCAGAGTAGAAGAAACCATCTACTGCTTTCCTCACTATGCTGGCAGAGATGGTTCTCACCAAAAATTATTTTGCGTTTGGAGGGGGCCATTACCTACAAACCAAAGGAACTGCAATGGACACACGGATGGCGCCCTCTTACGCTAACTGCTACTTGGGAGAATGAGAGTCCCAGCTCCTCCAATCTTCCCCCCAAAAGCCTCTCATCTGGCTCCGATTCATCTATGACATCTTCTTACTGTGGACCGATGGGGTGGAATCTCTTTATTGCTTCTTTCATACAATCTCCACCCACCCCATCCTCTCCTTCACCCACCACTCCTCCATGACAGAATCTACATTCCTCGACGTAAAACTATGTTTCAGAAATGGACGCATCAGCACCTCGGTGCTTTGTCATCCATGCATGCTTGTTTTCCTTATAAATAGCTGAAAATACCCTGATCACCTTGAAAGGCCTAAGATTTTGTTTCTTGCCAATAATGATCAATTTACACTTATGAGTTCCTGCTGCATTTGAACACCCCAATATCATAAGCCGTTCCTTGGAGTCTTTGAATCCTGTTGGTGCTGACTCACCCGCCGTTACATATGTTTTTACTTTCTCATACACAAAGTAGATTGAGAAAGTATTGTTATCGCAAAACTAGACTACAAAATCTGATGTAGCCAACACATGACTCTCCATATTTGGGGTATAGATAATTATTATGGATAGCATTATAAGGCAAAATTATTATTTTCTATCGTAGAAGAATACAGTCGTCCTCATTGCCATAAATTACGTATATTTAGAATATGTTTACAGAATTCACCGCTACATGGTGGTGGCGCTGTATACTGGAAATTAAGAAAAAGCAAAATATCCCCAAAATGGATGGTTTTACAAAAATTTGTTTCAAACAAAACTTGGAAGAAATATTATTCTATACAACTTTGGTCCTCACAAAGATAACCAGTAACGACGTTTTTAAGGAGATATTTGACAGAAACCGAAAAAACCGATTATTTATCAATAATTCCTAAAAAATAACTGCTATGGAAAATTGTTTCAAATGAAAGTTGTAGGCAATTACATTCTCTGTAACCTTTGTATAGAATTGTATATACAATATTGATGTTTTAATGGAGAAATATTGCGAAACCAAATCGGGTTTTGAATCAACCTTGACTTCCGGTTAACCGGTATTTTCAAAAACTAATCAGTTCTTTGTGCTCATGCTAAAGTGTTATATATGAAATTAGAGCACCCACAATAACATACACACACACAGACATCATTCCGAAAATAGTCTAAACGTGTTCTAGGGACCTCAAAACATGTATTTCCGTTGAAATCTCGAAGTCGATTTTTTCATGAATACAATACTTTCCCATTACTACGTATGAGAAAGTTAAAAGTCTAAACGTGTTCTTGGGACCTCAAAATGTGTATTTCCATTGAAATCTCGAAGTCGATTTTTTTCATTATCACAATACTTTCCCTATACTACATATGGAGAAAGTAAAAATTTGACCTCGAGATTTTGATGGAAATATACGTTTTAGGTGTCTCTGAATCCGAAAAAGTGGTTTTCGCAATGCCCTCTGTCTGTCTGTTACTGGCTCTAGATCCTAAACAGTTCAGCAAAAATGAGTGATAACTTGTATTTAGGCATTCTATCATACTGAGCAGAGTCCATGACAAAATGGTTGGCATTGCTCAATAATTAAGGGAAGTTTATTCTATACATTTTTAACAACAATTTCATTTTCTCAAAAACATCTATAACGATTTTGATCAAACTTCGTACAGTTACTTGAGTTTACATCTTGAATTACACTACATAGTTCATATTTTCAAAAAATTAATATAAGGATACTTTGTTCTAGGCAACGTTAACAATAATTTGATTTTCTAAAAATGGCTTGAATGATTTTGATCAAATTTCGTACCGTTACTTGAGTATATGTCTGCAATAATACTACATACTTTATATTTCTCAAAAAATGAATATAAGGCTGGTTTATTCTTGAGCAACTATGTTTCAGAAATGGACGCATCAGCACCTCGATGCACATCAAGGACACCAACCACCAACAATACCTCCATTACACCAGCTGCCACCCACACCACACTAAAACATCCCTCCCTTAATGTCCTCGCCCGCCGAGGTTTTAGGATATGTTCGGATAGCACTTCGCTATCCAAATATTGCACAAAAATTCAGGAGGCATTCCTCAAGCGAGGCTATCCTCCAGAATTAACTCACCACCAAATAAACCGTGCCATTTCTCCTTCCCCCCCTCCGGAAAAACACCGAACCCAAACCCACATACTCAAAGCGACACCCCCCTGACTCTCACAACAACCTTCCACCCAGGGCTACACGAAGCCCTGAAAAACATCCTTGCCGCCGCCCACCCCATTCTTACATCCTCATTACACTCTTCCCCAAGCCACCCATCATAGCATTCCATCGACCTAGGAATTGAAGCGACTTGTTGTGGCACAAAGAACTCCCTACAGGTCCAACACCACCCCCCGTAGGGTCTTTCCCATGTGAAAGACCACGGTGCCTCACTTGCCCCATCATAGAGACTTCCTCCACGTTCACCAGCCCAATAACAGATATCACCTACCCAATTACGTCCCATGGAACCTGCACCTCCAGAAACATAATATACCTATTAAACTGCACAAAATGTCCGGCGTTTTACGTGGGTCTTACCACCATATCCCTCAACATCTACATGAGCGGTCATCGGGACAGTGTCGCTGATAAGCACCCCCTTCCAGTGGCCAATCATGCGGTAAGCCACTCCCTACCCTTTAATAGATGCTTTACTGTAAAAACAATCCGGACTCTCCCAAAAGACTCTCCCGCACCACAACTCCACCAATAGGAGCTGGCCATATAGAAATCCTCCGCTCTCTTTCGTTTCCCGGTCTAAACCTCTGCTGACACCCCCACCTCAAATACCCTAGCCTCCTTTCCAGGAACCCCATCCTCTTCCCATCTCGTCTACCCCCAGTGAGACAGTTTTAGTTTTAGTCATACTCTTGTGCCGAAGAAAGGCGTATGCCCGAAAGCTCCAAGAAAAAGGCTTCCTCTGTCATCCATGCACGGTTGTTAGCCTTATAAACAACTGAAAATACCCTGATCCCTTTGAAAGGTCTGGGATTCTGTCTCTTGCCAATAATGAGCAATTTATACTTATGAGTTCCTGCTGTATTTGAACACCCCAATATCATAAGCCGTTCCTTGGAGTCATTGAATCCCGTTGGTGCGACTCACCTGCCATTACAAGATTTTTACTTTCTCATATACGAAGTATATTGAGAAAGTGTTGTTATCGCGAAAAAATTCGGCTTCGAGATTTTGATGGAAATATACGTTTTAGCTGTACCTGAGACAGAAATAGTGGTTTTTGCAATGCCGTCTTTCTGTCTGTTATTGGCTCAAGAGCCTAAACGGTAGAGCAAAAATGAATGAAATCTCGTACTTAGGCATTTTATCATACAGAGTAGAAGCTATGAAGAAATGGTTGGCATTACTCGATAATTAAGGAAAGTTTATTCTACCCATTTTTAGCAACAATTTCATTTTCTCAAAGAGGGCTCGAACGATTTTCATCAAATATCATACAGTTACTTGAGATTATGTCTTCAATAATACTGTATAGTTCATATTTCTCAAAAAATAAATATAATGCTAGTTTATTCTAGGCAACTCGAACAATAATGTGATTTTCTCAAAAACGGCTGTAACGATTTTGATAAAATTTCGTACCGCTACTTGAGTTTACCTCTGCAATAATACTACGTACTTCATATTTCTCAAATTTGAGTATAAGGCTTTATTCTTGGGCAACTTAACGATTGGATTTACTAAAAACTGGTTCATACGATTTTCAACAAATTTCGTATAGTTATTTAAGTTGATGTTTATAATAATTCTACATAGTTCATATTTTTCTAACGATAACTAAACGACGCATTCGTATATGAGAAAATTTGTACAATGTTTGTTGTACTGATTTTTCTGGGAATATATCGCAAAAACAATGCCGACTCGTCTGCATTGTACACCTGTTCTGTTGTTAAACCCTCTTTCGATATCATTGAAGAAAATTCTTTCAAGTTTTACTCTGCAGCTTCATGATCAGCTGCCGCTTTTTCTTTAGTAACACTTTATCCATGTCGATTGTCTTTGACTGATGGAGTGTTTATCTGTTCGTTAATTTTTGGAACATCACATTCTGTATAAAATTTCATTAATTGACTCTTTTGCTTCTTCAAGTCATAAACAGTCTATGAATTACACCAAACTCATTGCGCAATGTTTTCACCGAAGCACCTTTCTCTAAACATGTAGCAATTTCATGTTCTTCTTAATGCTAAGTGTTAAGTGCTTCCACTTTGCATTTACTATAACCACGGGTTTTTCCACTTATCTTTTCGACATTTTTATAGAAAGAGTACAACAAAGATTTCAAATTCGTGAAACACAGTATACTCTAACAGAAAAACAACGATAAAACAGCAGAGCAATTATCATCGCATTTTCGAGATTGTGAAAATTTCCGGTATCTACGAATTTAAAATTGATAACCACAAGTGTTTGCCGAATTTCAGGTCTTGCTGGATTTTGGGATGCCGAATAAGGGATCCGATACGGTTATAGTAAATAAAAACATCTTTCCATCATAGATAATATGATTAACAATTGAATGAAGCACTGCAGTCAACCCACAGATGGTATGTCTACACTATATGTCCACTGCTTTTATGTCCACCGCCATTATGTCCACAGTCTTTACATCCACCTTAATATATGTTCACAGTCTTTAAGTCCACTGTCGTTATGTCCACTTATATGTCCACTGCCGTTATGCCCACCATTATATATGTCCACAGCTTTGCTGTCCACTTATACATATGTACACAGACATTATTTCTAAATATGAAGCGAAAAAATGAAGATGGAGGGGTGGGTAGAAGGGGGGAGGGAGAGAAAAGGGGGGGAAGAAATCCGAAGGAAACAGTGGTCATTGGTATCGATTGATTAGGAATTTTATAACAATTAAGAAGATGAAGCGAAAAAAATGAAAATGGAGGAGGGGGATGAAATCCTACGGAAACAAAGTGGACATTGGTATCGATCAACTAGGAATTTTATAGCAATTATGAATATGAAGCGAAAAAATGGAAATGGAGGGAGGGTAGGTGGAGGGGAAGGGAAAAGGGGAGGGGGAAGAAATCCGAAGGCAACACAGTGAACATTGGTATCTATCAACTAGGAATTTTATAACAATTACGAATATGAAGCAAAAAAAATGAAAATAGAGGGGGGGGGTAGAAGGAAGGGAGAGGGAAAAGGGGGCAGGAGGAAATCCGAAGGAAACAGTGGTGATTGGTATCAATCGAATAAGAATTTTTTAACAGTTAAGAATATGAGGCGAAAAAATGAAAATGGAGGGCGGAGAGGCAGAAGAAATCTGACGGAAACAAAGTGGACATTGGTATCGATTGACTAGGAAATTTATAACATTTATGAATATGAAGCAAAAAATGGAAGTTGAGGGATGGTAGAAGGAGGGGGAGGGAAAAAAAGGGGTGAAGAAATCCGAAGGCAACACAGTGGACATTGGTATATTGGTAACAATTACGAATATGAAGTAAAAATGAGAATGGAGGGGGATATAGAAATTAAAATAGTCACTATAGAAATTTAATAAATGATGACCACACAAAAATTTATTGCATTCGTATTTACAAATTAATATTATTGGCAGGTGCTCTTAAGTGTCCCAAACGTTCATACACCAAACTCTGGGACTAAGGCAAAATGTCCCCAGACAAAACGTACCCAGACATAATGCCTTCGGACCAGGGGCGGATTGGGAGCAAAAATCGGCCCAGGCAAATACTCTGATATCGGCCCACCTAACAACTAAAATAATGTTGCGGCCCCCTAGGAGGCCGCAACCCATAGCTTGTGAAACACTTTAGAATAGGGAAAAGCAACAGCCCCTGGCCGAGGCAGCAACCACTCAGGCAGGCCTGGCCTAGGAGCAGCTTCGGCCCACCAGGACTTTGTCCGGTGTCCTGGCGGCCCAATCCGCCCCTGCTTCGGACTAAATGTTTCAAAACACAAAATAGGACTAAATGTCCCTGCGAATCAGTTCATTTCCTCTGAGTGTGCCTCAGTTTTTCAACATGATCGAAAGAAAAGTGAAACAAGAAACTGCAATATACTTTTGATTAGGAACAACACACAGTATCGAGAGTAAATAAGAAAACAATTAAATTTGTTTCACCATGTTACGACTTCCCTAATTCAAAAATAATACATTTTAAGAGGGTAAATGTATTCAAATACGTGTTATATTTATTTTGAAGTGGATCCATGATTACATTTTAGAGTAATATTGCACGAGAGCTTACAAAGTAAATGTAATGGACTCGTATTTTCATAGCTGTTGAAGGTATAAGGAGCTGTTATTAAATTGTTTTTAAATTTTAAGTTCCTATTTTTACTTTCTCATACGAAGTATCGAGAAAGCATTGTTTTCGCCAAAAAATTCGACCTCGAGATTTTTACGGAAATACACGTTTTAGGTGTCGCTGAATCCGAAAAACTGGTTATCTCAATGCCGTCTGTCCGTTACTGGCTCTGGAGCCTAGACAGAAGAACGAAAATTAATGAAATCTCGTACTTAGGCATTTTATCATACTGAGCAGAGTATACATAGAAATAATTGACATTGCTCAATAATTAAGGGTAGTTTATTCAACGCATTTTTAACAACAATCTGATTTTCTCGAAAACGGCTCTAACGATTTTGATCAAATTTCGTACAGTTACTTGAGTTTACGTCTTCAATATTACTACCTATTTCATTTTTCTCAATGAATGAATATAAGGCTAGTTTATTCTTGGGCAACTTTAACAAAAATTGGATTTTCTAAAAGCAGGATCATAAGATTTTCATTTTCTAAAGATAACTAAATGATGCATTAGTACCCATATAAGAGAAAGTTTGTACAATGTATGTTGTACCGATTTTTTATTGTTTATTTGGTAAGTAGAATGTCGAAATTATTAGGATCTATGTAAAATATCGAGCAAAATCGTAAAAAAGTATTTGCTAGGTATCAACTTCTAAAATGTTGAGCAATTATATTAGTTTTCATTGTTAAATTATTCCACTATATTGGGAATTAATTGATTGGTGTTAAAAACTACATGTAAGTAAATATGTTAAAAAATCATCTAGAATATCGTATTCACTTGCAAAATGATGTACCTAATTGAAATTGTGAATTTGTGTCTTATGCTTTAACTTCAGTCCTGACATTAATAATGAATGAAATCTTAAGATAAGTTACTGAAGTTGTGACTGGTATTTAAAGTTAAGGTTTATTGGTGGTATTTACATAATGTTCATCGTACTGGAATGCTTTTATACAAGAATGTCTGCACCTTGATTTACTGAAGAAGATTTGCTTAAGAGATATTAGTGAAATATATTGTACTTTATATAATGCAGTTGGAAAGGAAGCTCTTTTGAAAATATGGAGATAGGGTATTGAACATAAATGTTGAGTTGTATTCTTTTGGATTATGACTGTTGTTTTACATCTTTTTTATTTGTATAATAGGATTACAATAATACATGTCCAAAAGCACACACTTATTTTAGGTAATTACTTAAACTTTTTCACTTGTAATGTAAAATAACTACATTAATTTTACCGATCAATCATTGCAAAATTACAATACTTTTTGCATATAACACAATTGAAAGTTACATCATTACATTATGGTGAAATTCTGATTATTGGCATATTTTAAACGAAATTCTACGATACATATCAATGGAGTTAGGAAACGAGCGATGTAGAGGGTGGGGGAGGAAGGAAACTGAAGGGGGAGTGAGAGGTACCAACATAAGCGCTTCGACTTACCTTAAGCTTTTTAGGAGAGAAATTTGAAAATGACATTACCTTTCCGAATTACAACATGTACAGCGCCTCTGTCCTTTCAGCTATCCCTTTCAAATAGTCTACAGGGCCCAGAAAATATTAAATATAAAGCAACGACGATGAAAATATGATTGTTTTCATTGTAATTGGTTTATATTTCATGATTATCACGGGATTTCAAATTTTCTTCTTTGGAAGAAATAGGAGCAGGGTCTGCTAAACGTTGTTGTTGTGCTTTTATAAGATGATAAAGTAGACCTTCAGGAGATGTGCAATGGAAAAAGTCACATATGCGCAAAATATGAGAGTTTTGCAAGACATAATTCAAGTGATTCAATAAAGGCACAGATATACGCTGAATATATTAAGGCAGTTTTCTGTGGATCACCATATCGCTTTGAAATGAAGAAATTCTTCTTAAATTTATGTAGTGATTATTTTAATTTCTGTATCCCCCTCCATTTTCATTTTTACTTCATATTCGTAATTTTTATAAAATTCCTAGACGATTGATACCAATGTCCCCAGTGTTTCCTTCGGATTTCTTCCGTCCCTCCTCCTTACCCCTCCCACCATTCGATTTTCATTTTTTGCTTCATATTCGTAATCGTTATCAAATTCCTAGTCGATTGATACCAAAGTTCGCTGTTTTTCCTTCGGATTTCTTTCCCCTCCCCCTTTTCTCTCCTCCCTTCTTCTACCAGATTTCTTTCCCCTCCCCCTTTTCTCTTCCCCCTTCTTCTACCGGATTTCTTTCTCCTCCCCGTTCTCTCTCCCCCCTTCTTCTACCAGTTTTCTTTCCCCTCCCCCTTTTCTCTCTCCCCTTCTTCTACCGGATTTCTTTCTCCTCCCCCTTTTCTCTCCCCCCTCCTTCTACCCCATCCGTTTTCATTTTTTTGCTTCATATTTAGAAATAATGTCTGTGGACATATTCACTGTGGACACATGTAACAGTGGACAAAGAAAACAGTGAAGAAAAAGGCTGTGGACATATATGATAGTTGACTTAAAGGCAGTGGACATAAGACTGTGGACATATATTATGGTGGACGTAAAGACTGTCAACATAAGGGCAGTGGACGTAAAGACTCTGGACATATCATTTGGGAAGCACTGCGATCACATCAACCATGAACTTTAGTGAAAAAAATCGGTACACGTACATTGTACAAACTTTCTCTTATATTAATGCGTCGTTTACTTATCTTTAGAAAAGAAAATCGTATGAGCCGGTTTTTAGAATATCCAATTTTTGTTAAAGCTGCCCAAGAATAAACTAGCCTTATATTCATTCATTGAGAAAAATGAAATATGTAGTATTACTGCAGACGTATACTCAAGTAACTGTACGAAATATTATCGAAATTGTTCAAGCCACATTGCTAGAAGAAATGACCAGCGTTGGACGTCCAGTGTCATCGAATGGATCCCAAGAAACATCAAGAGACCAAAAAGAAGACCGAAAGACAGGTGGGACAGAGAGCTTGTTAAGTTCTTGAGGCAAACTTGGAGGAGGGAGGCAGTTGACAGGGAAAACTGGAAGAGTCTGGGGGAGGCCTTCGTCCGTCAGTGGACTGAAAAAGGCTGATGATGATGATGATATATATATATATATATATATAATGGTATATATACTACAGAAGAGGAAAGGTAAGTAAGGATATTTAGGGCAACTAGGTGTTGAAGGAAACCCAGTGAACACTTAGCGGAAGTAGAGCTGCTGGGGTGTTGGAGAGAGGTTAGAGCTTTTGGGATGATCCCTTCGTCAGCACAAGAAAGACAACTACTTTGGATATACTGGCCTTGGTTATAATGGATTTCTTTGGCATTCCCTAACAGTAAATTTTCCTTGGCTATAACGTTTTTTGACAAAATAATATACAATTCGAGGAAAAATGGCCCAATATGTGTCTATAACGCGTTAAACATTATTGTATCCGGTATAGTATACAATATTACTAAGTTAACAGAAATATTAAATATAAATGCCATTCTATATTATAACCACTTTATATATTAAATCTTACTTGAGAAGAAAGACCAAATGTTTTTCGATTTTAGAAATCGTTTGAGTCAGAGCACAAAAACAAAGCAGCGGATGAGGCATCTGGTGGGGTGTCAGGTAATGACTATTTGTTGACAACAAATAACTCATGCAGCTCTTCCCACCAAAACAAAACTAGAATAACAACCCTTCTGCATTTCAATCACAGAGTCAATCATGCGTAGAGGTCAAAAGCTCAAAGCATCATGATTGATGCTTTGAGTCCACGTGGATGAGACTTACGCAAAAAACCTTTCACTTCATCCCTCAATGGACCTTCTGGACTTTCTTCCATTCTTCACGCCCAATAAGGGATCTTCCCCTTCCCTTCTCCCCATATTGAGTACCAACAATCGAGTAATTAAAAATTTGAAACTTCATTATCGCAGCCAACCTGTGTGCCAGCTACTAGCTGCTTATGAAGAAGCAGTTCCATTTGAGTTTGATATTCTCAATTCAATGCATCTTTTGCATCGTGCTTGTTTCATGTAAAGGCAGAAACTATCGTTAATTGTTACAAAATAGTGAGATTTACTAATGATCTAACAGATGAAGTTGATTGCTTTGACTCTAGAGGAAACTGATTTGAATGCTATACGACACTGTATTTCTATTCCTGATGCAGTGAACTTTTTACTTCCTAATAATCGAAGTACATATATAGAGAAAGTATTGTAATCGCAAAAAAATTCGACTTCAAGATTTTTACGGAAATATACGTTTTAGGTGTTGCTGAATCCAAAAAAGTGATTTCTGCAATGCCATCTGGCTGTTTGTCTGTCTGTTACTGGCTCTAGAGCCTAAACGGTAGAGTGAAAATGAATAAAAACTCGTACTTAGGCATTTTATCATACTGATGTGAGCAGAAGCTATGAAGAAATGGTTGACATTGTTCAATAATTAAGGGAAGTTTATTCTACGCATTTTTAACAACAATTTGATTTTCTCAAAAACGGCTACAACGATTTTGTTGAAATTTCGTACAAATACTTGACTTTACCTCTTCCACAATTCCAAATAGCCCATATTTCTCAAAAAAATGAATAATAGGCTAGTTTATTCAAGGCAAATTTAACAATAATTGGATTTTCTCAAAAACGGCTGGAATGATTTTTATCAAATTTCGTACAGTTACTTAACACCTTCGTTGGGGCATAATTAATTTTCACACTCCCGCTAACGGGAGACATTTTTTTCGGAAAATTTCGCAATCACTTCGTACTTTAGCTTAAAATATGATGTTATATGAGAAACAAATGAAAATACCTTTAATTTGTATTTTTGGAACGAGAACATCATATGATGTTGCCCGTAAGCGGGAAATGCCAAAAAGTAGACTACCCTGCATCACATGGTTTGGAATAGAAGAATACGCCTTGTTAGATAACGGATATATTTTTTCCGTGTCGTATTTAAAGCAATTTAATAAATAGACTCTTTCCTAACTGTTATGTTGGAATAAAGGAGCGAGGATATCATATTTCGTCTTACACGCGGAAAATCCTTAGATACCCTATCCGTTTTATTACATCTAAAATACAGTACAGTTTGGGTATATACGAGTATGCTTCTATGTTTAGGTATAATACAATCAAAAATTTAGCACGCTGAGATAATCTTTATTGCCTGCTGGAGAATGCGGGATTATCTGTTTTAGGCGATGTTTGATGCGACTTCCTAATCCGTAGTATAATTCCCCGTAGAAAATTCGAAAGTTACAAGTTATGTATTTATTTATTTTCAGCTTAATCTTGTTTTCGATTGTGCGAGTTTCTTTCAGTCCAAATTATCTCTGATAATCATCAGGATTCTACTATATTACAAAAAAATTGTTCTGAAGGTTATTTCGAGTTATCAAGTTTTGTAAACTTGGAAGAAGGTTTGGCTTAAATTCAAAGGAATACTTATAAATACATGGGTGATTTTTCAAAAATAATGTAGAAATTCACTTTCAAAACAGTATATATTCGTAATAAAATATATCAATTGCTTTCACAATTATAAATATTATCATTATTTCCATAACTTTCACTGTTTACAAATTACATACAAATCACGCTGTTCCCTTACGGGGTAAGCAAGCTAAATGCCTCTACCATTCACAATATTTCTCCACACCTTCTATCCTTACATACTTGTTTCGCTTCAAGCACATCCATGCATTGTTTCATACATCGTCTTCCATTCCTTAAACTTTACAAATTAAAATAATTAATAATAAAAATTACGTTTCAAGTTAAATACAATTTTTAGTTTACAATAAAAATATCAATGTGCAATAGCAGCTATATATATATAATAAAACTATTATTTACAATAAAAGCTACTATTTACAATAACAATTACTATTTACAAAGGCAGAAGCAAAAAAATTAACAAAAACATGTATATACAATAATTTCACATTAATCTGCGATGCCACTCTTGAAAACAATTTGTTAAACAGAGTCCTGGCTCACCTTCACAATCTCCGCAGTAGGTCGAAACTACTTTTCTTACTTTATTGGCTGTGCACACCCTGCAAGCCTTTTGCTTCCTCCTTGTGCCAGATGTTGGTGGATATTCTTTTATAAAATGTGAATCTATGGTGATAATGGAGGAGGAGGACGGTTGAGTGATAGATTTCGAAAGCGAGGAGCGTGGAGAATTTCCGCAGAGATAATCAATTACGGATAAACGAAATGAATACAGATCCATCCGTTCTCCGCTATATCGCTGATACAAGAAATAGGAGTTCAACATCATCATTTCGATGATGTGAAGTCCTAATTTCTTGTACCACTTCAGGGATTTACGTTCCGAAATGTAATACGATAAATACTGGTCTACCCGATCAATACCCCCCATGTATTTATTATAATGAACAATACATTGAGGTTTTTTTATTGATCGGGCACGACGAGAGGTTGCTTCAATGATATCCCCTGAAAATTCAGAGGATATCATTAAAACATCTCTTTTATCCTTCCATTTCGAAACGTTAATCCCATCAGATGTCCATTGCTGCACCATTTCGTTTTTCCGTAATTTTTTCTGTACAACCTTTGGAGGGTTGCCTTTTCTGTTGGCTCTTAGAGTCCCAGTACAATAAGACTGCTCATTGTCTAGGAGCTCTCGAGTCAGGCCAACACTATTATAAAAGTTGTCCATATATAATGAGTGGCCAGTCCCCAGCCCTTCCATCAGTTTATGGACAACTTTATTAGCGTGGCCTTTCCCTGAAAGATTTTCATCCATTGCCCCCGCATAAATCAAAAACCTATGAATCAACCCGTCCGGTTCCGTCAACATATAAAGCTTCACGCCGTATTTGTGTTTTTTCAGCTTTATAAATTGACGGAACGACAATCGTCCCCTCCATGGCACCATAGATTCATCGATACATAAATGTTTGCATGGATAGTGGATCGTCTGCATTCTTTTATGGAAAAATTCCATAAAAGGCCTTATCTTGAACAGAGGGTCTGCTGAGATAGGGTCGTCCATTACTGGATTTTCGACGAAATGCAAGGTTTGGAGAATATTCAGAAATCTATCCCTAGACATCCGGGACGAAAAGTAATTTAGGTTAAATTTCTCGTTGGTGTTCCAGTAATCGACAATCCTATTCAGCTGAAGGATTCCCATATGGAACTTGAGTCCTAAAAATACTTTGAGTTCCTCAATTTCGAGATCTTTCCAATCAGTTATGAGGGATCTCGGAGCCACTCCTCGGAGGAAGAGCTCCTCGGCAAATTTATTTGTTTCCCGCAGAACCAATTGGAAGAAATCGTCATTGAATAGCAAATCAAAGTAATTTTTAGGATCATTTCCATCTGGGAGGACTTTCAAACCACTCTGCTCAAGAGAAGTTAAGCAACGCGGATCCTGTGGTGTATCTATCCATGCAAACCTAGGTAAAGGGGATGGAAGGTATTCTGGAGAAGAAATTGAAAGTGTAGGAGAAGGCGGAGGAGGAGGAATGGAAGGGGTAGGTGAAGGTGGTCTGGGGTCTAAAGATGGTTGGGTTGGGTAAAGTTGGGTGGCTGAAAGTGGCTGCAATTCATGAAGGACAGGGGGAGAGGAATCTGTTGCACCAACATCTGGCGGCAGTGCTTGGGGACATGCAACGGGTGTTTGGGCCTCTAAAGTAATAAAAGTAGAAACCTCTGCTTGGAGTTGCGAAGGGTCATCACCTTCTGTTTCGTCCTCGACGTCCGAAGAATCCCCATCGTACTCTTCAAGGAGCTCCTCAATTTCCGCAGGAGAAAGCTCAGAAATTATAAATTTCTCCTGCGTTAATTTAGGCCTCTTTGATGGTGGGGCATCTACAATAAAAATTTCATTTGAAAATAACAGATCAACAAAACTAAAACTTAACTTAAATTGTTTATGTAATATAATGAAACATACCAGGAGATTTCATTTGAAAATAACAGATCAACAAAACTAAAACTTAACTTAAATTGTTTATGTAATATAATGAAACATACCAGGAGATGGAACATCCTGCGCCTGAGACGTCGAGGGTTGGGGATCCATATATCAATTTACTAAAAGTTGAAATTACACAAATTATTTACCTTCTCAAACGTGAATATATTGGCATACTGAAATAACGAAGTAAATAAAAACCAAATTTCTATAAAAATAATAGGACTTACCTCGAATCTCTGTCAAAAACTCCTACTATGCTCCTTTACGTAGCAGTAGAAAAATACGCAGAATCTATTAAAAGAATGAATATCTTTTTATATTAAATATTTGTTACTAAATACTAGAAAATATACAATAAAAACAAAACATACTCGAACGGAGTACCACAATGAGGTTCAAAATATATTGACGATTCTTCAACTTCGCAAAATCTGAAATTACAAAAAGAATTTATTTAAGTTCTCAAACGTGAATGTTTTGATACACTAAAACAACGAAGTAAGTATAAAAACCTATTTCTATAAAAATAATAAGCCTTACCTTGAATACCTTGTGTAAGATGAAAAGTCTTCCTTTCTTCCGAATGACGCACTCGGCATGAAAACGATCCACACAGGAAGAAAGCTCAAAAGGGACTGAGACTAACCCCTCCTGCAGCCCTTCCCAAACAGTCCAATCCCTTCCACGGAAGAAAGAAAACGGATGCGCAGAAAAACTGAGGCGCAACATCATATGATGTCGCCCGTCCGCGGGCTTGGACGGGACGACATCATATGATGTCGTCCGCAACGAACGTGTTAACTATGCATCTACATTAATACTACATATTTCATTTTTCTCAGTGAATGAATATAAGGCTAGTTTATTCTTGGGCAGCTTTAACAGAAATTGGATTTTCTAAAAACCGGCTGATACGATATTCATTTTCTAAAGATAACTAAATGATAAATTAGTATATGAGAAAGTTTGTACAATGTATGTTGTGCAGATTTTTTGAGTATGCCTCTAGTGATGATAAAACAGCAGCTGCAGAGCTTCCTACCGATCGTGACATTATTTCTGATGTATTCTTTAAGTTACATTTTAAAACGTAATATTACCGCATCTCGGATATGATGGACTTCGGTTATAATGGATTTTTGCTGGTACCCCTTGCGATCCGTTATAACTGAGGTTCACTGTATATCGCTTGGCTGAACTTTCCACTCACACGATATTATTCTTCAATATTTTGTTGACGATGAATCCAACTCCTGTTCTTCCAGTGTCAGTTCCCCTGTAATAAAAAGATGTCAACTCTTCAACTCCAATAAACCTTCACCTTTTCTTCTCACCTCACTAAGCCCTAAAATGTCCAACTTGATCTCCTCCAGTTGTTCTTGGAGCTCTTGAAGTCTATCTTCGCTGGCCAAAGTCCGGCAGTTACAGGTAGTTAAGTTGAGGTTAAAGGAATTGGGTAAGGATGAGAGAGAGTGACAGTGCACTGGAAGACCAAGAAGTTGAATCCCAATTTATAGAGATACTCAAGGAAACTACTGAAGAAATAGGAGGAACAGTTAAAACAAAGCCAGAGAAAAAGTTGACTGAAAAAACAAGACCGCTGATGGAAAAAAGAAGGAAAATGTTAATTACTAATGATCCTAAAGAAATGATCCATTTTGCAGAACTAAACAAAACTATAAGGAAGTGCATCAAGGAAGATGGGAAAAAATATAATTATGAGCTAATTGGGAAAGCCATAGAAAACAATAGAAGTTACAAGAAAATGAAGCAACATCCCTCGATCGGAAAGAGACAGCTGATGGCCTTGATGCTAGAAGACGGCTCCATAACCCGCAGTAGGAAACTAATCCTGAAACGGGTACAAGAATTTTACACCAAGCTGTATGAGGATCCTCTAGGAAATGATGAAGTAAATGATGATGCAAACATGCCCACCGAAGAGGTCCCAGGTATCCTTCCGGAAGAGGTGGGACACGCAATCCGAAGTATGAAGAATGGAAAAGCATCTGGAATGGATGGTATCACAGCAGAAGTATTCAAAGCAATGGGTAATTATATGGAAACAATTCTCGCTAAGATTTTTAATTCCTGTCTGAGGAAGAAAAAGGTACCAGAAACATGGAACCACGCATGTATTATCCTTCTGCACAAGAAAGGTTCCAAAGAAGACTTGAATAACTACAGACCGATCAGCCTACTCCCAACAGTCTACAAAATATTCACCAAAATACTCACTATGCGCCTTCAAAACCATCTTGATGCTGCCCAACCCAGAGAGCAAGCTGGATTTCGCAGTGGGTATAGCACGATGGACCACATCCAAGTCGTGAGAGAGGTAATCAGTCGGACTAACAAGTATGAATTACCTCTATGTATATGCTTTATCGACTACGAGAAAGCATTCGACTCTGTCTGAACTTCGTCGGTGCTACGTGCACTAAAGAAACGAGGAGTAGAAGAAACGTACATAACCTTGATCAAGAATATCTACGAAAATGCGACAACATCTGTCCAGCTGCATGAAGAGACGAGTGCCTTTAAGGCCGAAAAGGGAGTGGGACAAGGAGATACTATGTCCCCTAAGTTATTTACAGCAGCTCTAGAGGAAGTATTCAAAACGCTAGACTGGGAGGAAAAAGGCATAAAGGTAAATGGAGAATATCTGAGTCACCTGCGCTTTGCAGATGATATCATACTGTTCGCAGGGAGCCCAGAAGAGGTCCGCAGAAGAACTGAAGAGCTTGAGCAAGCAAGCCGAGAAGCTGGACTTAAGATGAATCTTAATAAAACAAAGGTTATGTACAACTCCTTCACAAATTCTAATAAGATACATATCAACGGAGCAGATCTCGGAGAAGTAACCAGCTATGTTTACTTAGGTCAACTCATCACTACTGATGGTTCGCTTCTTGGAGAAATCAACCGGAGAGTGAAGATGGCATGGAGTGCTTTTGACAAGAATGCGAACATCTTTAAATCAAATATTCCAGGCTTCCTAAAAATGAGACTGTATGACCAATGTGTTCTGCCTGTTCTGACATATGGTTGTGAAACATGGACCATGAATGCCAGAATGATACAGCGCCTGCAAACAACACAGAGGGGCATGGAGAGATGCATGTTAGGGATCACCCGAAGAGACCGCAAGAGGAACGACTGGGTAAGAAAGAAGACGGGAGTCTGTGACGTGATTAGAAGAGTGAAGGTGTTAAAATGGCAGTGGGCGGGCCACATTGCTAGAAGAAATGACCAGCGTTGGACGTCCAGTGTCATCGAATGGATCCCAAGAAACATCAAGAGACCAAAAAGAAGACCGAAAGACAGGTAGGACAGAGAGCTTGTTAAGTTCTTGGGGCAAACTTGGAGGAGGGAGGCAGTTGACAGGGAAAACTGGAAGAGTCTGGGGGAGACCTTCGTCTGTCAGTGGACTGAAAAAAGTTGATGATGATGATGATATATATATATATATCTATGTATATATATATATGTGTGTGTGTATATATATATGTGTATATATATATATATACACATACAGCCATCCCTCACTTAACGAACATTTGGTTGACGAAGTTTACCTATAACGAAGGTTTTTATTTGAAACTACTTTAGAATATAACGAAGACCATCTCGCTATAACGAAGGTGAAGATGTTTGAATTTTGCGCGCGGCACGAGGTCTGCCTGCACTCACGACAGCAGACGCCTCGTATAGGTCGCAATTTAAGTCGCAACAATGTTGCTTTTGCTCTAACTTGAATATGTATTATGTAGTGCTAGGTCGTGTTTTCTGTAACTTTTTTCTTTTCTCAATCTCCATTACTAGCGGACTTCTCCCTTTCCAATTCCGACGATCCCTGCAACTTTCGCAGTGTTTGTTTGATCTCGTGTTGTGTTCATGTAGCGCGTAAATATATGTATAATTTATAATCCGCTGGTAATAACAGAATTTTCAACTTATTTAGTCATAGCATAATACAATTTTCATCAGCTGATACTAGTAGAATATCAATAGTTTAACAAACTCACATACAATAAGCTTGGGGAGACCCTTCTTGGGTATTAACATGGATTAGATAATAGTCATAGGCAATGGCCAAGTTTATATAAATGAACCACCAACTTGGTAAATGAAGAACGCTAAGAACCATACAAGTCTTATATTAAACACTCAATAATTAATGGTAGGATGGGGGTAATGGCCCTTTAAGCCTGAAATTGGGATTAACAAAATAAATAGAAGGGAGCCGTGACCAGGTTAGAGATTAATTTAAGGCCACGGAGCATCAGTAGATTACTCCATAGAATTTTCCTCTACTATGCTACATCTCGATAAATGGTGATTCACACATCACAGTAAGTGGTATTAAGTTGTAGACTTTTTAAAGTCCATCCGTGATTGCGTTAATTAGGCACTAGGCCTAATTAATGGGCGATGAGATTCCCAACCCCTATGCCAGTGGAAAGCTTTACACAGAACCATAGAATGGCTTAACATTACCTAAATTGATAATTCTTTCCCGTCTATTATTAATTGCCACAACTGCTGTGACAGGAGTTAGAAATTTTAAAATAGGGTAAGGTCCTTCCCATTTTGGAATTAATTTGGCAGTTAACTTCTTTGCCTTGGAACTCTGGGTAAATCTCTGACACATGACATGGTCACCAATTCTAAAGGGATTCTGTAAGGGGTATTTGATGAAAAGTCGAATTTAAGTCAAGAATCGTGAAATATTTCGCCGAACCGAGATATAGTAAGGAATGGTCGACGGAAGGGGTAGGGAAATTGTCAGCTTTCACTTTGACATTAAGTTTACGATAGTCCATGACTAATCGTTCAGATCCGTCCCTCCTAGGAATCATGAAGGCTGGCGAACACCAATTTGAATTTGATGGTTCCATAATATCATCGTCTAAGAGTCGTTGGACATGACGTTCATTGCTTCCATTTTCGGCAGGGAGTATTTATATGCATGGCTTCTCACGGGAGTAGGGTCAGTTAATTCAATTTCATATTTAATTAGGGATGTTACTCCTAAATCGGGAGTGATAACGTCCGAAAACCTTGAAATTATAAGTTGGCTACGCTCCATGTACTGCACCACATGTACTGAACCACATAGTGAATTAAATTGTGAGAATTGTTATTTTGTTATTTTATTTTGGTATGGTTAATAAATTGTTCTCTATTAATCAAGGTTATTTGTGTAAATTGTAATCTATGTCGCATAACCAATTGTTATTGCATCAGTTTCATTGAGAACAGCTTATCCTGCAGGAATACACACAAAAAGAAATCACAGGGATTCATGTTTGGGCTAAGCGTTGGCCAAAAATGTCCGCAATCATGATGCTCTGGGTAACAATGCGACATGACGCTTGTGGCGACCAAAATACATAGCCACATACTCCTCTAACTAAATGCTATATTGTACAAGAAATAAAGTATTAACAAAACAAATGCTCTTGAGACGTAACAACAGTCTCGCAGCTTAAACACTTCAGAAAATGTCAACTTATAGTTACAGTCTGTCCTCCGGAAACTTTAGAACACGGCCCTTGCGAGGAAGCTCTTCTCACTTTTCACTCCGTCACTCGCAATCTCTAACTCTCTCTCTCTGGCGGCGACCCTCGGCTGCCGGTGTCTCAGGATGCCTCTGCCCTCGTTCTCTCGACGGCCACGGTCGTGTGATGTCGCCGTTCAGGGGAGGTTCAGCAGGTAGCTTAAATGGGCGACTCCTCGACTTCGTATTGGTTAATTTCCTGATTACGTTATATAAGCAGGAGAAAAGGAGGAAATTGGAAATAGGGGTAATATTCGCCCTATATAAAGCGCGTTGGTGTGGGAACCGCCATTCGGCGGGGCCATTCGGAGGGGACCTTTGGCGTTCTGTTCGCCGATTACGAAAAGACGCCGACAACGAAATGCGGCGATATTCGGCGATTTTCTGCATTTTTCGTCGCGTTTATTCAACAAGTGCTTCGTTAAGTGCGGAGGTGCGGGGAAAATCGCTGCACGCTACAGGCAAAAGTTTTGTGCAGGAAATCCAACACGACGGTAGCTGTGTGTGGGATGCCGCCGTCTTGCATAAACCACTGAGTCTCCATAGGCAGTTGAGTTGCCATAAGCTGTGGTACAAAGTCATTTGGAGCATATGCAGATATCGCTGAGAATTCACTGTCTCACTGAAGAAAATTGGTCCGATTAATGCGCGACTGGAAATGGCTACCCAAACTGTCACTTTTGCTCCATAGCTTCTTCTTTCGTGAAAGATGCGTGGATGTTCTCTTGCCCAAAAGCGCACATTCTGTTTATTGACAGTCCCGCCCAAGTGAAAATACGCCTCAACAGAAAACCACGTATTGTGCAGTGTTGCATTTTCTCCATCCGCCCATGTTGCAAATTGAAGCCTCCTTTCCTTGTCATGTTGGGAAAGTTTACGCAGCTATACGGTGACCTCTAACGATTTTTGCAGGAACTATTCAAGTATAGCGTGAAACTTAAATGACATGCAAAGAACGAATTTTTTTTAATTGAATGAAAAAATGTGTCAACTATTCATTTTCCACCCTGTATATATATACATGTTGAAGGAAACACAACTGATTTGGCTGTGACACTGTGGTGAAGGTGTGGGGGTGGAAGGGAAGGGAGTGTGGAAAGGTCGGGGATTGGAGGATGCAGGGGGGGAATGGGAAAGAGAGGGTGGAAAGAAGGAAATATTAACGGATATTAAGGCTGGGAGTTTAATAGTCGCCCAGCCCGATTTTCCAGACCTCTTCGACCACCATGACTATTTGACGAAACCAGAAAGACACACCATCTCGACGCTTAAACGGAACCACGACATTGTAATTCTCTCCGCGGACAAAGGGATGACCACGGTAGTAATGGACCGCTCCCATTACAATGACAAAGCCCTCCACCAACTATCCAACCAAACCTTCTACCTCCCCCTCCCCTCCATCTCCACAGACCGCCACTCCTCCGAAATAGCCACATATCTGCGATCCGTGGGAAAACAAGAAGACCTTCCCGATCCCGCCATCTCCCTTATGATTCCCAACAAACCCCAACCTTCTACCTTCTCCCAAAAATCCACAAACCGAATATCCCCGGCCGTCCAATAGTTGCCAGCTATAACTCTCCCATGGAACGCATCTCTACCTTTGTGGACTCCCACCTTCAACCCCTTGTTTGTCAAATCCCATCTTTTGTCCAAGATACTAACCACTTTCTTCAATGCCTAAAATCTCTCTCCTCCCACCTAACACAATCATGACAACAATAGATGTCTGCTCCCTTTATACAAACATCCCCCACCACGATGGACTGTCCGGCCTGAAAAAATCCCTTGACTCCAGACCACATTATGCAAGACCCTCCTCCCATTTCCTAACAAAGCTGGCAGAAATAGTGCTCCACAAGAACAACTTTACCTTCGGAGGGCGCCACTACCTATGAATAAAAGGTACTGTGATGGGCACTTGCATGGCGCCCTCATACGCCAATGTCTTCTTAGGTGAATGGGAGGAATGTTTCCTCGACATACACCCCAGACCACTCCTGTGGCTTAGGTATATCGATGACATTTTTCTTCTTTGGACACATGGACCTGACTCACTCCAGTCCTTTTTATGGCACCTCTCTTTCCACCACACGCTCTCCTTCACCCACCACTCCTCCCCCTCCAGCATCACCTTCTTGGATGTCGACCTCTCCATCCGAGAAAACCAAATCCACACCAAAGTTCACTTAAAACTCTCCAACTGCCTTCAATATCTGCACTGCCACCCCTACACACCAAAGCCTCAATCCCCTATGCCCTAGCTCACCAAGGGCGGAGAATCTGCTTGGACAGACTCACTCTCCGAGCACTACTCTGTCCTCGAAAATGCTTTCCTCCAACGCAGATACCCGCCGGACCTGATCCGGGACGAAATTCGACGGGCAGCTGCACCCAGCAGCCGTAACCTACACTCCAACCGCCCTGCAACCCCGACTCTACCCCCCAACTCACCCTAATCACCACATTTTATCCCGGCATCCACGATACCCTAAGGAGCATCTTAAAGGCAGCCCACCCAATCCTCACTTCCTCTCCCAACCAGATCTCCTTCCCCACACCCCCAATCCTCTCCTTCTGCAGATCTCCCAACCTTGCCAACATCTTGTGGAGAAAAGAACCCCCATCACCCACTCCTCTGCACCCTGCAGGGTCCCACCCCTGCCGCAGACCCCGATGCCTAACATGCTCTAAAAACCCACTCTCCAACTCATTCTCAAGCCCCACCACTAGCATCACCTACCACATAACTTCCCCTACCAACTGTACCACCCGCAACGTCATCTACCTACTAACCTGCACCCAATGTCCTGCCTTTTATTTCGGCCTCACGAGGAATTTCCTCAGCATTCACATCAGCGACCATCGCAACAGCATTAGTCTTAAACGACAACTACCCGTGGCCATTCATGCAAATAGTCATAATCTGAATTTCAATGTTTGTTTCATATTGAGGGCCATTCGCGCCCTTCCAGATGACGCTTCCACTCCCTAACTCCGTGAATGGAACTGGCCCATATCCAAATCTTAAACTCTTTCCCTCCTCCCGGCCTCAATATCTGTTAATATTTCCTTGTTTCCACCATGTCTTTCCCCTTCCCCCCCCTGCATCCTCCAATCCCTGACCTTTCCATGCTCCCTTCCACCTCCACACCTTCACCCCAGTGTCACTGCCAAATCAGTTGTGTCTCTCTTGTGCTAACGAAGGGATCATTGAGAAAGCTCCAATAACTTCTACAAATGTGTCTCTCCAACACCCCAGCGGCTCTCCTTCCGGTAAGTGCTCACTGGGTTTCCTTCAACACCAAGTTGCCCTAAATATCCTCATTTACCTTTCGTCTTCCATAAGTTTATACACACACACGCACACAACCTCGGTCATTGGCGGTTATTATGAAGGTTGCAAGACAGATAGATGGGAAAATCACAGTAATAAAGGAAAGTGTTGCATCAATTATTAGAGATCTACGTGTCGCTACAAATCACAAAGGTGAGGAAAAACTTAAAATTTCGGGGAACTATGGAAACATTCCGATAACACTTGTTAAAGCATATATTAATCAATGTGAACGCTGTGCTGAAACAATGAAGAGGGATGAGACAGGGTCTGGTAGATCTTGTTGACTTTCAGAGTTGACCCGATGGCAACTAGGAATATATTCTTAATTATCAGGAACATCTCACAAAATTCCATTTGATGAAGCCCATGGTGTCAAAGAGAGCAGTTGAATTTGCCAAGGTGTTACTGAAGATATTTTTTTAGATTTTGATGCTCCTCATGTTCTACAGTCTGATAATGGTAGGGAATTTACCGCTGAAGTTATAAAAGTGCTAAGTAAATTGTGGCTCAACTTGGTTCTGGTTAATGGTCAACCTATATATCCTCAAAGTGAAGAGAAGCAATGCTACTGTAAAAAATTATTTAATTGCTTGGATGCGTGACAACAACACTTCAAACTGGAGTGTAGGCTTAGGATTTGTTCAGTGGGGAGTCAACAAACACTACCTATCACGAAGCAACAAAGACTTAACCTTACAAAGCAAATTTTGGTTGTAAACTGGAATTATAAACAAGTGGTTAGAAAGAAATTCTATTGAATTCATAAAATATAAAGGGTTAAAGAAAGAATCTGTGCCCAATATTGAATTGAGTATTAGACATGTACTTGAGCTGTCTGTAGGTACTGGTCAGGATTACAGACTTGTGTCAACTAAAAATACCAAAGTTTGAAAAATAGTTTGGTGTTATTCTGCTTCTCAATCAGGTGTAACTTGCTGCAGTAACGATTAGTGATGCAATTAAATTTTTCTTTTGCTTTGTCACAATGTATAAGTGTAACTTGCTTCAATAATGATTAGTTCCCTTAGTAAAATTTTCTTTTTTTGTCCGAAATATTTATTTGAAATTCTGAATTATCACGACCAGTCATTGCCAACCATATTTTAGAAATATCATTCACCGCTACATGGTGGTGGCGCTATATACTGGAAATTACGAAATTTTTCAAATCACCGAAATGGATGGTTCTACGAAAGTTTGTTTCAAACAAAACCTGGAGGAAATGTTATTCTGTACAACTTTGGTCCTCACGGAGATTACAAATGACGTTTTTAAGGAGATATTTGACGGAAACCGACAAAACCGATTATTTATAAATAATTCCTAAACAATAACTGCTATGGAAAATTGTTTGAAATGAAAGTTGTAGGAAATTACATTCTCTATAACCTTCGTATAAAATTGCATATACAGTAATGATGTTTTAACGGAGAAATATCGCAAAAACCGAATCGGGTTTCGATTAAACCTCGACTTCCGGTTAACCGTCGTTGTCCAAAAACTAATCAGTTCTTCATGCCCCTGCCAAAGGGTTACATATGAAATTTGGTAACGCTATGGCACGTACTTTTTGAGTTAGAGCGCCCACAATTACAGACACACGCACAGTCATCATTCCGAAAATAGTCTAAACGTGCTCTAGGGACATCAAAACGTGTATTTCCGTTGAAATCTCGAAGTCGATTTTTTTCATCATCACAATACTTTCCTATTACTACGTATGAAGAAAGTAATAACATCTAAAATTATGTCTGTCTTTGGTGTTCTTTATCGATTTAAGGAGATAAATGACTCTTTAGCTCTAAAATCCTTCTTCTTAAGCTTCGTTCTGTCTATCCTGGACTACTGTTGTTCCGAGCTATCTTAAGTGTGTTGAGCGTTCTTTGAATTTTTTTATTGCCATTGCGAAAAATCGTGTTCCTGTCTTTCGTTCTCTGAGCGAAGAAGGCGTTCTCGCTGCTCTCAAACTGTCCTTCACACCTCAGGCGGCAATATTTGGACCGTAATTTCCTTCACTCTTTTCTGTACCATTTCCTTCACGCTCCACACGTTTCATTTCTCTATTTCATCTTCCGTCTTATCGTCTGTCTATATCTCCAAGGCCTCTTTTCTATCGCATTCCTTCCTCTTTTAACTCCCTATTAAATGTAGGACCCTCGAAGGATATTTCATACAAGTCCTCCCTACTCCATGCCTCCATAGGTGGTGATTATCCCTGACAGTGCCTTGTATTGTTTTCTTTTTACTTTATCCATACGTAGAATGGGGAAAGTATTATGATCACGAAAAAAATCGACTTCGAGATTTCAACGTAAATACACGTTCTGAGGTCCCTAGAACCCGTTTAGACTATTTTCGGAATGATGTCTGTGTGTGTGGATGTGTGTATGTGATTGTGGGCGCTCTAACTCAAAACGTTTTTGCCATATCGTTACCAAATTTCGTATATAACACATTAGCATGAGCACAAAGAACTGACTAGTTCCTGGACAATACCGGTAAACCGGAAGTCGGGGTTCATTCGAAATCCAATTCCGTTTTTGCTATATTTCTCCGATAATACGTCATTATTGTATAGTCGTACATTCACCATCACAAAAAATCAGTACAACATACATTGTACAAACTTTCTCATATATAGGTACTAATGCGTCGTTTAGTTATCTTTAGAAATTGAAAATCGTATTAGCCTGTTTTTAGAAAATCAATTTTTGTTAAAGCTGCCCAAGAATAAACTTGCCTTATATTCATTCATTGAGAAAAATGAAATACGTAGTATTATTGAAGACGTAAACTCAAGTAACTGTACGAAATTTGATCGAAATCGTTAGAGCCGTTATTGAGAAAATCGAATAGTTGTTAAAGTTGCCCAGAATAAACTAGCCTTATATTCATTTTTTGAGAAATATGAACTACACAGTATTATTGAAGACGTAAACTCAAGTAACTGTAGGAAATTTGATCAAAATCGTAAGAGCCGTTTTCGAGAAAATCGGATTGTTGTTAAAAATGCGTAGAATAAACTACTCTCAATTATTGATCAATGTCAACCATTTCTATGTATACTCTGCTCAGTATGATAAAATGCCGAAATACGAGATTTCATTTATTTTCGTTCTTCCGTCTAGACTCCAGAGCCATTAACAGACAGACAGACGGACGGCATTGAGAAAACCACTTTTTCGGATTCATGCGACACCTAAAACGTGTTCCGTAAAAATCTCGAGGTCGAATTTTTTCGCGAAAAGTTCTTTCTCGATAATTCGTATGAGCAAGTAAAAATCGGTACAACATACATTGTACAAACTCTCTCATATAATAATGCGTCGTTTCGTTATCCTTAGAAAATGAAAATCCTATCAGCCGGTGTTTAGAAAACTCAAGTTTTGTTCTAGTTGCCCAAGAATAAACTAGCCTTATACTCATTCATTGAGAAAAATGAATTAATATTGCAGACGTGTACTCAAGTAACTGTACGAAATTTGATCAAAATCGTTCCAGCCGTTTTTGAGAAAATCAAATTATTGCTAAAGTTGCCTAGAATAAACTTGCTTTATATTCATTTTTTGAGAAATATGTACTACACAGCATTATTAAAGACGTAAACTCAAGTAACTACGAAATTTGATCAAAATCGTTATAGTCGTTTTTTGAGAAAATCGAATTTTTGTTAAATTTGCCCAGAATAAACTAGCCTTATATTCATTTTTTGAGAAATATGAACTATAAAGTATTATTGAAGACGTAAAGTCAAGTAACTGTACTAAATTTGATCAAAATCGTTGGAGCCGTGTTTGAGAAAATCGGATTGTTGTTAAAAATGCGTAGAATAAACAACCCTTAATTACTGAGCAATGACAACCATTTCTACATATACTCTGTTCAGTATGATAAAATACCAAAGTACGCGATTTCATTCATTTTCGCTTTACTGTTTAGGCTCCAGAGCAAGTAAGTCTTCGTTTACACGTTCCCTTTTTCGTGCCTGAAAACAGGCGCCCGGATGGCTAGCTGCCTGCGGTAGCGTCCATAGTTAGATGTTTTCAGAAGGAAATGCTGTCCTCTAGACTGGTTCTGCACGTCTCCGGTGTCACCTTCCAGTCTTCAGCCAATCGACGTGTTTTGGGCAGGCCTTGGGGCCGATTTTGTAACTTTTCAATTTTCGATCTCGATCGAAATGTCAGCCATCTTTGGATAGTTTTCGATCGAAATGAAGTTTGCGATTTTGTAACTCAGGATTTCACTTTCGATCGAAATCTCTCTCGATTCCCGTCGAAATCCATTTCGATTTCCTTTTGCTTGGTGAAATCCGTGAAATCTGCTCGAAGTTCATACTATAAACCTATTATTCAAAGAATAATTGAAGATTTAAGTGGCAATACCCATACTAACTGAAAATTAGCAATTCGTTTTGTATATTTTATATTTAATACTGTTAATCATAAAACCTCTTCAGTTTCATTATATGTTTAAAGAGCATATTTAATATTCTCTTATATTATTTCATATACCAATGTTATACAATCTTCTCCTTTGGCTATTTGTGACTTATTGTATCCTTTACCTATTTCAACTCCTTTCATTTTAATGACAGGAATATGATTTTTCCTTTTTTGGACAACTATATTTCTTAATTGACTGTGCTGAATCAAAAAACAATTTACTTCAATACCTATTTTCATATTTCATATACTTTTGTTGAATTATTATAAATATTAACTGTACATGTTATCATTTAATATATTTTCTTGTACGCCTAATGTTTCTCATTTTCTGTTGAGATCCTCACTATTTACTTACTTAATGTGTGTATCATCATTTTGCATATGATATCTCCATACCTAAATGTGGATTGTGTCTTATCGATTTTGACCATGTATTTGTAATACATATTAATGGGCATCGCCCATGAACTAATGAATAGATAAGTTAAATATCAATGATCATTAATTATACATGTAACTGTTCGGTAAAAACCTAAACTGCGTAGGTATCAAATAGAAATTATAGAATAGAGTCCACTGTATTATTTAACGTAATATAGAAAATCACAATAATGAAGACTACATTACCTTCAGTATAAAGAAAGATTTTTATGTGTACCTCCTGTAGTACCAGTACTTGAAACATATGTCAAAAGGAACTAACATCACTACGGTCCAAGAAATGCAGGTTTTTGGAAACTTGTAACTATTTAACAGTACTCTCAAAATATTTAATAACATTCATTAACGTTGTATTCCAATATCAATAAATGATACAAACCAAATTAAATGCTTTCTTAAAGACATTTCTTACGAATTATAGAACTTGCAAAACTATGCTGACAAGTGTTATCAAAATCTTAAACAGTCTAGTAATCATAACAAAACAAACAATGTTAACCTCAAATAAATTCATTTACGAAAAACGAATTAATATCCCTCGTCTTGCGTTCCACATTATACATTATATATATCCTATATATATATATATATATACCAGCCAATATTCAGCTATATCCTTCCAATTTTTACGTTATAACTTAATGTTTCTGCCGTAGTCAATGATACTAATGACAAATTATTCCTCCAATGCCATAAACTAATATCCATTCGTCGAAATAATAATAAATAAAAACTTCAACATTTGAAGTAGCAATGCATAGATTCCATGAACACAATACGTACAAAAATCATCTAATATTTGCGTAACGTATGCTGTATTCGTTTTATTTGAGATATTATAAGGATACTGTATTAGGACTTACGTTGACTTACTCATTTTAATTAGGTTTTTATGTAACTGAAATACGTAAACAAACTGACTCTCAGAGTCAACTGCGCATGCGCCAACCCGGCCGACGCATAAATTTTGCAACACTGTTTTCGACCGAGCTCACTTCCTTCGATCGAAATCGAAATTAGTTACAAAATCGCATATTCCCTCGTAATTTCATTTCGATCGCTTACCAGCTGTCACGTCGAAATGGGGAGTTTTTGATTTCGATCGAATCGAAGGAGTTACAAAAATCGGCCCCCTGGATCGGGAGTCGCGGCCGTTTCGTACCCGACGCCTTTCTTCGGGGTAATTTGCTTGTGCGCATGCGCAGAAGGACAGGCGCCTGTTTTCAGGCACGAAAACGGGAACGTGTAAACGGGGACTATAGTCGCTTCACCATCGGAAGGCTCTTGGCCTACTTACAGCAAGTAGCCAATCACGAACGTTTCCCCTTCCATCGCCCCTCTCAACTTTCGTGCGGGAGAGCAGATATCGGTGCGCGTTGCCAGCTCTTGCGGATTTTCGCCTTCAGCTGATATACTACGCAATTTCTAATGGCAACGCATCCGGATGTGATCTCTTCGAGAGCAGGAGTGAGACTGGTTCCTCCCCACTACCTTCCCAAACAAACAGTCTCCTATTGGCTGCTGCTAACTGGTGTACGCCAGGAGTCTTTAGATGTTGGAGCGACTATAACAGAGAGACAGACAGACGGCATTCCAAAAACCACTTTTTCGGATTCAGCGAAACCTAAAACATATTACCATTTCCGTAAAAATCTCGAGGTCGAATTTTTTCGCGATAACAATACTTCGTATGAGAAAGTAAAAATCATATCCCTCGCTTACAGCATCGTTTGTCTAAAGAACTCGTTGTTACTAATCTAACTATATATTAATTTTACGTTGACCTCTGTAGACATTTGTGTACAATTTATATTGGGTAATTCTCGAGAACCATTCGTCGTAAAGGTATGTGGTAAACGGTGTTTTGTTTCTACTGGCTATGAGGTCCCTGGAAAATATTCTCATTTTCATAATTTTACACGGGATTTTCGATTTTTTGTCCTTCATTCTCCAAAATTGGTAATTTTCGACCGATTTTCTTTTTACTTTCTCATACGAAGTATCGAGAAAGTATTGTTTTCGCGAAAAAATTCGACCTCGAGATTTTTACGGAAATACACGTTTTAGGTGTCGCTGTATCCGAAAAAGTGGTTTTTTCAATGCAGTCCGTCTGTCTGTCTGTTACTGGCTCTGCAGCCTAGACGGTAGAACGAAAATGAATGAAATCTCGTAGTTAGGTATTTTATCATACTGAGCAGAGTATACATAGAAATGGTTGACATTGATCAATAATTAAGAGTAGTTTATTCTACGCATTTTTAACAACAATCCGATTTTCTCGAAAACGGCTCTTACGATTTTGATCAAATTTCCTACAGTTACTTGAGTTTACGTCTTCAATAATACTGTGTAGTTCATATTTCTCAAAAAATGAATATAAGGCTAGTTTATTCTGGGCAACTTAAACAATAATTCGATTATCTCAGAAACGGCTCTAACGATTTTGATCAAATTTCGTACAGTTACTTGAGTTTACGTCTTCAATATTACTACGTATTTTATTTTTCTCGATGAATGAATATAAGGCTAGTTTATTCTTGGGCGACTTGAACAAAAATTGGGAGTTTCTAAAAACAGGCTTATACGATTTTCATTTTCTAATGATAACTAAACGACGCATTAGTATCTATATATGAGAAAGTTTGTACAATGTATGTTGTACCGATTTTTGTAAGTAGAACCATCATATTACACATCTGTAATCCTTATTAACGCAAATAGGCTCACGCAT
Source organism: Uropetala carovei (assembly GCA_036926305.1). Classification (NCBI taxonomy): domain Eukaryota; kingdom Metazoa; phylum Arthropoda; class Insecta; order Odonata; family Petaluridae; genus Uropetala; species Uropetala carovei. The sequence continues at coordinate 5,480,331 of JAXCHB010000037.1, read as the reverse complement.
CAATTAAGAATTAGATGAGAATGGGGACGCACGTTACTTTGTGATCACATTATATGGTTATCTTCTCTTCATTGATAATCTAAATAAACAGTTGCATTGACGTCGCCTGTATAGTAGGTCCTGTAAGAAGTTAAAAGCAGTTGTTGATGGACACTTGAAGTAAAAGCAATTGTATGTGAGTTCGTCTATAAGGGTGTAACGATAATCATTTGGAGTTAGGGAAATTAGAGCTATTATCCCAGTTACAGCTGCCAGAGAAAGGAAGAGGAGCCAGAGATCAAAGGAAGAGTATTGTAAGATAGAGAGAGAAAGAGATACGGAAGCTCATAGGATTTCCCGTGTAGGTGAGGAGCGGGGAGTACAAGAAAGAAAGAGATAGGGAAACACGTCAAATGAATAGGGAACAATGAAGATCTAACCTAGGGCCGAACTATTTAGATTATTTGCATTTCATTAATTATTCAATCACAATTATTTCACTAAACCTTCAGTTTACAGTAAGTCCCCATCTTACACTGTTAATTCGTTCCGAAGGTCGCCGTGTAAGTCCAACAATTCTTAAATATGATATATTTTTTGACATATAAGTTCGTTTCAGTGGATAGTTAAAGCTAAAAAAGTAGTGCTTATAAAAACAAAATGTTAAGAAAATGAAAATATATTTAGTACAGTACTACATATCTAAAAACGTAATTGTAAGAAAACTAATACATACATATTTACTATTCAATAATTTTAGGCTCCAAACTGCTCATAAGGCGAAAACTTGTAAAACGAAAATTAATTTCCCAATACATCCCATGTTATAAATTTTATAAACGATAGTTACATCATTAAAGTTGGGATGCCGTGACGTTCTGCGCATTCGAGAAGATTCGGGAATTCGGGAAAAACGATCGGTTTGCGAGAGGAAGGAAATCGTATTATAAGCGAAAATTGGCTCGTTAATTGAAAATCATGTATTAATTTGTGCATCTCGTATTAGAGAAAACACATAAACCGATTGCTCGTATACCGAGGGATTACTGTACTGGTAACACCATCTATTGAGCGGCAGTTGAACTAACGAGCGCCCTGGTACGTTACTTCACGTATCCGTGTATCTACGGATCCGTGTAACTCAGACCCGTGTAAGTCGGGGACTTACTGTATTTAAATCGCGTTGAGGATCGGAGATCCGGCGCTGCCCTACTAGTTTTAATAAAGAATCTATTTTCAGTGACGAATCAGCTAAGCTATTTGGCATACTTTTTATTTTGCTAGGAGATTCCTTCCATGGTATGACGTGTGCACGTGTTATTATATTTTCCGGATTGAATGTCATAAAAGCGCGTTTCTGCGTTTCCATAAATTAGACACGCTTTGGGTGATTAACCATACCCGTTTTAGTGTTAACGATTTGTTACAAGTTAATCCATGCTAGCAATGCAAGAAATTCAAATGTAAGAACTACGATGTGTGGAATTTAACTCTCCTTTGCGTTATCACTCATATACTTCGTTAATATTCTTCTCAGCGCCGAAGAAGGGTTAATTTTTGGAGATAATCGTATTCTAGTAAATCATTTTGGCCTTTATCAATCCGTTCTTCGAGACAAACTTTATTTTCCTAGTAATATGTTATCAAACGCAATATGAAAATTTTATAGGACGGCGCAGCATAAAAATGGCATGTGGGACCTTTAAATGACATGAGGGAAATTTGGAATGAAATATGTATAGCCGTCTGGTTAATAAATGCCGCTTTTCACTCCTTTTATGTCTGCAAAATTTATATTTTAGTTTTAGATTGGAGATCAGAGTTAGTCTCTCGCTTACTGCGCGAGATCCTTTCGTGACTTATCCCGCGTTTGGTGGTTATGGCTAGATTTGAAGAGAAATTCAGTGTTAGGTTTAGTGATCCCTGAGAGGCATACTTAAATTACTGTAATGCACACTTTAAAATTAAAAATAAGTATGCTGTACTAAAAAGGAAATGTTTTTATACAAAAAAGCAGAAGAAAATATGCAAATAGTACAAAGAAGTACTGCACATAATACATACTTGAAAGAACGCTGATGAAGCCGACGGTTCCATAAAATTCCTCGAACCTCCACCTTCAGACTAACTCGTGGTCTTATCAGGAGCTGAAAATTCTCCTTCCTATGTATCTCCTTCTTGCAAAGACTAGGCGGTACTTAATATATAGTGCGACATCATTTGTGTTGGCAATTCAGTTTTAATGCAAGGCAGCGCTCCGTCCTTCGGAAGGGATGCTAAGCAGTTGTCCTCCTTGGTGCTCTTCGTAAAGAGTAGGTCAATTCCGGCACCAGGTTTTCCCTCCTCCCGTCGGTGCTTTCCGTTGTGGAACTAGTTATGGCTGTAATAATCCAAGAGGTTGATTAGCCAAAAAGACGAACACTTTAAACGTAGAGAACGGGAGTTGCTGAAACATTCCAGCGATACGAGATGAGTTGCAGTTTTTGTTCTCTTGTTTGGGACATTTAGCATAATATAGTTTCGGGAGATTTTTCATGAAAAAAAATAATGGAATTGTTTGACGAAAGATAAGAGGGAAAGCGTTTCTTGCGGGAGTCGAGATGAAGCCATGACTTTTTCTTTTAATATTCCGAATCCTGAGTAGATTTTTTAAGATTATAAATAAATGTAGTACAGGAATTGCCAGTTTTCTTAAGTTTAAGGAGTGCTGTACATATAAGAAAATAAATCTTTTTTGTATTGTTCTAAATGCTGTATAAATGCAAATGCCACAGCAAGAGCAAGTCGGTGCAGTAGATTATGTAATAATGGCACTGCGTCGGAATTGCTTGTAGTAAGTTGTTGTTAAGTTACTGCCAAAGCAACAGTTAGCTCCTGAGAGGTATTCTCCTTCAGGAATATCAAATTAACCCAAATTTATTGAATGAGGAGTGTAAAACCAGTAAGTTATTATATACGCAAACTTATGTGGCTCTTCTACGAACGATAATTTATCATAATTTTAGAAAAAGGAGTACAATTCCACGTATGTGCGATGTGCGTAGAGCTGTATTATTAAATACTATAGGCTTCGGCCGTAGGCACGTTAACTCCGGCCTCCATTCACTTCGCAATAAGGCGGCGCCTTGTCGTTAGCTCGGCATCATTGCGTGTTGATCTGGGCAACGAAATATTTTCCCCAAATACAATTTATTTTTCTTTTAAAAACAGATTTGTGGACCGATTCAAATCATATTTGAAAATCAGCGTCATTAAAGAGAATGCTCAGTAATTTATGTAATGTCTTCAGTTTGTATGGAAATAATAAATAATCGCGGGTTCGAATCCCGATTCGGGCATGGATGTTGTGATGTATGTTGATTTTATCTAACAGAATTTGAAAATGCAAAATGACCTTAGCTGTCGACGCACCTAAAAACTAATTACTACTACAATAATAAATAACTTTAAAACTCAAACGAAGAATGCTTGCATTCATTTCAGGGCATCTAACCGTAATTTTTTTCGCTCCGGTTTTCTTTCCGGTTCACTCAAAACAAAATTTCGGTTCGGTTCCGGTTTCGCTCCGGCAATCATCAGTGAACCGGTTCGAACCGGTTTTTTTCGCTGCGACCTTAAAATATTTTTAGGAAACTTTCAATAACATTTTTTAATTTACGTAATTTTCTAATTAAATCAAATACATCTTCGCTATAACAATAGTGATATTAAAAAACTGATAATAAAACACGAAAATAAATTATTCAAATGTAAATATTTAGTATGTATTTTATTTATTTAAGATTTATTTAGAATTGAATAACTACAAACCATACATGCGTCGCAAATGATTTCAACAGGTTAGGAAAGTGTAAGGTGAATTACAAATAAGCACGTTTCCTGCGATAGAGTATTCTAAGCTTATTATGTTATGCAAACCATTCATCTCATTTTCTAATTTACTGTGCTTAGTCTTTAGTACTTAATTTCATTAAAAACCACTGAGTAGCTACGGAGAAAGGAATTGCAATCGGAGAGAAGAATGGACAGTCCGAAGCTATAATATGCTCTAAAGCTGGAATGTCTAATAATGAATTATTAATATTTTTAATCGCAAATCGTGCCGAGAAATAAAAGGCCGCGTTGTCTCAATAATGTCAATAAGTTGAATAAGACATTAAATTATTTTCATTAACAATTTGTCGATCACGTGCACTGCTCATATAATAAAAACTAGGTCACGGCTTTCTTTTTACTTTCTCATACGAAGTATCGAGAAAGTATTGTTTTCGCGAAAAAATTCGACCTCGAGATTTTTACGGAAATACACGTTTTAGGTGTCGCTGAATCCGAAAAAGTGGTTTTCGCAATGCCGTCTGTCTGTCTGTCTGTTACTGGCTCTGGAGCCTAGACGGAAGAACGAAAATGAATGAAATCTCGTAGTTAGGCATTTTATCATACTGAGCAGAGTATACATAGAAATGGTTGACATTGATCAATAATTAAGAGTAGTTTATTCTACGCATTTTTAACAACAATCCGATTTTCTCGAAAACGGCTCTAACGATTTTGATCAAATTTCCTACAGTTACTTGAGTTTACGTCTTCAATAATACTGTGTAGTTCATATTTCTCAAAAAATGAATATAAGGCTAGTTTATTCTGGGCAACTTAAACAATAATTCGATTATCTCAGAAACGGCTCTAACGATTTTGATCAAATTTCGTACAGTTCCTTGAGTTTACGTCTTCAATATTACTACGTATTTTATTTTTCTCGATGAATGAATATAAGGCTAGTTTATTCTTGGGCGACTTGAACAAAAATTGGGAATTTCTAAAAACAGGCTCATACGATTTTCATTTTCTAATGATAACTAAACGACGCATTAGTATCTATGTATGAGAAAGTTTGTACAATGTATGTTGTACCGATTTTTACATTCTCATACGAAGTATCGAGAAAGTATTGTTTTCGCGAAAAAATTCGACCTCGAGATTTTTACAGAAATACACGTTTTAGGTGTCACTGAATCAAAAAAAGTGGTTTTCGCAATGCCGTCTGTCTGTCTGTCTGTCTGTCTGTTACTCGCTCTGGAGCGTAGACGGTAGATCGAAAATGAATGAAAAGTCGTACTTAGGCATTGTATCATACTGAGCAGAGTATCATAGAAATGGTTGACATTGATCTATAATTAAGAGTAGTTTATTCTACGCATTTTTAACAATAATTCCATTTTCTCGAAAACGGCTATAACGATTTTGATCAAATTCCGTACAGTTACTTGAGTATACGTCTACAATAATACTACCTACAGTAAAACTCGTTTATAACGATCACGCCTAAAACGAAATCTCGGCTATAACGAGGAAATGTCTCGGTTCCTTGAACTTCTCAATAAGGGCATTGGTTAAATTTCGCGGATGTAACGAACACGCATTTTACGAATTCTCGCTGTAACGAACAAATGTTTGGTCCCGTGGCAAAAAATTCCGCATATATAACGATTTTTGGCGAGCAGAGCGATAAGTAATGAATAGTTTCCGCCCCTTTACCGCGTACTTGTTCGTAGAGGTCCCCTTCCTCCCTCTACCCCTTCCATACGAATTTGAAATTGATATTAAAAACGTGAAATGTTTATGTAAATTAATGACCATAATAATAATATTAATTAACCATTTAAAAAATCGTATGTAATAGCAGTCGAACATTTTACATGCCGCGAAGTTGATAAGCATCTATTTGCACATGTAAGTACGGCATTGAAGTCGACTCACTGCAAATACAGTAAAAGCTGTGTTATCCGGCTACCTTGGGGATTGTGGAAAGCCGATTAGGAGAAATATCCGGCTAGGGGAGCGATTTTCGATTTTGACATCGCAAATTTAGCAATAACCAAACAAAATTGGGTTTAGGTTCTGTAACGTACTCCCCAAACATAACTATGCATGGGGTTTGCATTTTCCATTTTAATTCTTCCACACGTAGTTAGATACAGACACTATTTGCCCATTCTTATTTAATACGTTGCTACGCTTACATGCAAAACAGAAAGACTATTGAAAAGTTTAGGGCGTCCGGGAAGTTTGGGAATTACGGCAGTGAACCTGTTCCCAAAATTGAATTTATTGGATTATATCTTTCTTATTTATCTTTATTATTTATCTTTATTTACTCTATTAGAAAAGGATGAAATTATTTAATTCTTCTGAACATTTCTGTGAAAACCAGTCATATAATATTTTATCCAGTTCCTCAATTTTTGGCTTATGAAACGTATGATGTTAATTAATTGATTTACTCGTCTCAGAAGATGTCACAAATTTCATTAATTTAGCCTTATGAGTCTTGATATCGTAGAGCGTGGAAGATCCGATGTTGAATTCTTTTGCTATGACTGCTCTATGTTTTCCTTTTTCAATTCGTTTGATCAGCTCCAGATTTTGTGTTAGCGTTAAACCATCCTTTTCTCTCCTGTTCCTTGCTTTTAGGTATTTATGTTGATGCCATATTCAATGGATGGGTAATTTTTTAAATAATAAAAAGCGATAAAACTGGAAATTGTAGAAGTACACCAAAACATCTAGGCAATGCAAATTGCTTACGTAACCTAAAACGCCATGCTTACTCGGTAGCCACAGAAGTATAGGGAGTAAATACGTAATATATACATCTTATATTTTAAGAAATTTTAAAGTGGAAGTTGTGGTAATACACGCATACAATTCACACAAATATTCATAAAAAAAGAAATTCATAATGAATTTTATTTGTGTAATTGCCGGTCTCTAAGGGTGGCCGGTTCTAAATTGCCGGATAGCACAGCTTTTACTGTGTGTATACGTGTTATATGGGATGTATAGGCCAAAAACCATGTTTCTCGTATATAACGTAGTCACGCTTATAACGAAGCACTGAGTCGGTCCCCTCAAATACGTATTAAACGAGTTTTACTGTATTTTATTTTTCCAAATGAATGAATATAAGGCTAGTTTATTCTTGAGCAACTTGAACAAAAATTGGATTTTCTAAAAACAGGCTCATACGTTTTTCATTTTCTAAAGATAACTAAACGACCCATTAGTGCCCAGATATGAGAAAGTTTGTACAATGTATGTTGTACCGATTTTTACTTTCTCATACGAAGTATCGAGAAAGTATTGTTTTCGCGAAAAAATTCGACCTCGAGATTTTTACGGAAATACACGTTTTAGGTGTCGCTGAATCCAAAAAAGTGGTTTTCGCAATGCCATCTGTCTGTCTGTCTGTTACTGGCTCTGGAGCGTAGACGGTAGATCGAAAATGAATGAAAAGTCGTATTTAGGCATTGTATCATACTGAGCAGAGTATCATAGAAATGGTTGACATTGATCAATAATTAAGAGTAGTTTATTCTACGCATTTTTAAGAATAATTCGATTTTCTCGAAAACGGCTGTAACGATTTTGATCCATCAACTTGAGTATGCGTCTACAATAATACTACCATTTTATTTTTCTCAATGAATGAATATAAAGCTAGTTTATTCTTGGGCAACTTGAACAAAAATTGGGAGTTTCTAAAAACAGACGCATACGATTTTCATTTTCTAAAGATAACTAAACGACGCATTAGTGCCTATATATGAGAAGGTTTGTACAGTGTATGTTGTACCGATTTTTTCGGTTCGTTTCCACTCAGGGCAAAAATATCGGTATTTTCGGTTAGTGTTTTCGGTTCGGTTCCGGTTTATTTACGTATCAATCAAGCCGAAAATGTAAACGAACCCGGCTTCGAACTCATGCTTTTCTGCTGACGACTACCCACCTAAAACGTTCTAGAAATCATGCCGAGTATTCAAAGGTTCGTCGACATCGAGAATCTGCTGGAAAACTTCCTTTAAAAGATAGAGCTGCTTATTACTTATTATTGATAAATTACTTTTTATAACTGTTATTTTCATAACCTCATTATTCTCCACTCTTTTTAATGGGTCTAGACTTATTCCTTAGGTGATATCGTACAGTAATTCCTTCCTTATCATGTTTGGTTCATAAATAGCCATTTCTGCTGCATAATTTCATCATTTTTGATTTCCTCTCCTCTGGTATTGTGACCAATACTTATGAAACAATATTTCTAATTTGCTTTCTTCTATGTCTAATTTCAAATTTTCATATGTTCTCGCCGCATATCCTTAACTAGTTGAATTTTTTGCGATCACCATCTCCATCAGTCGAGGCCTTCAAATTCCGCCCTTCAAATTTTATGTTTCCCATAGTCAGCAGCCAGTCGATTCCGTATTGTATCTATCGTCCCTTTCAAGGACCCCTATATTTTTGTCTCATTCTCCGTTTTGCCAATTTCATGGTCTGTACACGGCAGTTTAAAAGTTGTCCCAATAAACAGATCTGATTTAAAAATGGAATTTCATGTCTCCGTTAAGCCGAAGTAGATATGATATGACGTACATTTTTATAAGTGTATTTCCATGGTATAGTCGTTCCACCAGCTAAAGTCTCTTGGCCTTGGCCAGTTAGCAGCAGCCAATAGGAGACGGTTTGTTTGGGAAGGTAGTGGGGAGGAAACCAGTCTCACTCCTGCTCTCGAAGAGATCACATCGGGATGCGTTGCCATTAGAAATTGCGTAGTATATCAGCTGAAGGCGAAAATCCGCAAGAACTGGCAACGGGCACCGATATCTGCTGTCCCGCACGACAGTTGAGGGGGGCGATGGAAGGGGAAACGTTCGTGATTGGCTACTTGCTGTAAGTAGGCCAAGAGCCTTCAGCTGGTGAACCGACTATAACCTGTCGACGGTTACGATCATACCTGCACGCTTTCAGCTTTAGCGCCCCACTGAGGAAAGCTGAACCACTTTTAAGTTAAGGAATCTATCATGTATTGTGCTACCATCTTCTTCGATCTGTTCTGTATTATTTCTATCAAAGAAAACTCGAAGAAAGATATATTAATGGCTTTTCCCCAGCCGAGTGCATAGCTTTTGGCTTTCAGTGTAAACGCATGATGGATGCTTACGGTGTTAGAAAGATGCGTGTTGTGCAGATCAGTGAAATGTGTAGGGTAGGAGGACGAAAGTGATGAAGTTGATCTTGAGTATGATGATAATATTTTTTGTAATAATAGTGTAAGAAGCAGATAGAGGAAGATGACGCGGTTTTTTTGTCGAATGCGACACTCCTCGGTGTGTATACCCCGTCTTTCTTGAATGCCACAGCCTGAAGAAGGGCCGGGACGAGGGTGGAGCGAGCAGGGCCCTTGCCCCGGGTGCATCATTCTAGAGGGCGCCAAAATTGTGATTTTATGTATCTCTCTATATTATAAAATTGTAGTGTATCATATGTAACTTGACCTTGACGCTGCGACAGTGGCGTTAGCGGAGAGGGTCCATAACCGAAATCGGAACTAACCTAATGACGTTGCATATATAGGAAACATCACGTATAAGACCTCGCTCGATTCACCGAAACAATACGTACATTGTTAATGCGTTGCGTAGTATTCCCGCATTCTTCGTGACGTGTATATTTCTGTCGCTAACCGTGGAAATAATACGTAGTAATGATAGAGTCTTTAGGAGCAAAACGCGAACGAAGACAGGAATATACGCGTCAGTGGCGTCAAAGAAATCGAGAAATGCTTCTAAATGAACGGCGCGTTGAAAATATGACGCTGGTTCAATTATAAATGGTTCGTGAATCGCAACGTGTAGAAAATCTCACGACAGAACAAGGTAAACGTCGTAGAGAGAATGTACGTAATATTTGACGACGTGGGCGCGATGAAATGTTACGTAAATACGCCGAAGAGCTCAGAACCGATGATGTACAGCCTCTTCTCATTGGAAATCCATCTGTAATCAGGGCCGGCTCAACTATACAAGCAGACCAAGCGTCCGCTTGGGGCGCCGAATTTTCAGGGTCGCCAAATTTTCCTGACATAAATTTTTGTAAAATACCTTAATTTAGATTTTCCATTTGGTTTTCCATAGGTATGTTTAGTGTTTTCAGCTGGCAAATATATGTGAAAATGTTACTTCAAAGTAATGTTCAGGGTCAATAACCGCGCTCTACTCCGAATGGTAAAATGTTATTTGGTGTCGTCTTGGAGACGAACACCAAGAAGTCCGCTGAGCATTTCCTCTCCAACGGGGCCCTAAAAGGGATGGGATTCTCTGTCTCGCACGAGGGAAAGCGGCACCCCCGCGTCGTCCTGTACGGCGTGCCTGCAAAGATGACAAACGAGGAGGTCCTGCAGGCGATCCTCATTCAGAATGAGGAGTCATTGGGTGCCGTAACCATCGACGAGCTCAAGAGATTAATGCGACCGAGATTCCTGCTTGGGAAGCCTAAGTCCGAGAAACACATGATGTTTGAGGTGGCACCTACCTTCTGGGCAGTGCTCAAGAAGTTAGACCGCCTCTACATTGGGTGGAACGGCTGCAGGCTTGTTGAATATGTTGCGGCGCGACGATGCTATAGGTGCCAGGCTTTTGGGCACGTCGCAGTCCATTGTCGCCACAAAGAGACCTGTGCCCACTGTGGCGTGGAAGGGCATAAGGTCACTGCCTGTGTCGAACGCAAGTCACCCCCCAGGTGCGGGGTATGTTTGCGGCTGAAAAAACCGGCCGACCACACCTTGACCGATCGCAAGTGCCCGACTCGTGTCGGAGCTTGCGAAGCTCCAAAAGAACACCGATTATGGGTCATAGGCAGCTCGGCCACGTCTCGTTAGCCCAGCTAAACATGAGAAGATCTCGTACGGTCACGGACGAAGTAAGAGTCATAATGGATAAGCACGGAATCGATCTGCTCCTGGCACAGGAGCCATACTGCAGGTTGGGTGCAGTCCCTGGCTTCAATATAACATCGAAAACGCTCACGGGCGGTACCCACGAAGCGTGGACCGCCATAGTCGTGCGGAATCGAGAGATGACTGTCCTCGCTCTAGACCATCTGAGCACCGCACATTGCATGTGCGCGGAAATTACCTACTCGATAGGGAGTTTTTACGCAGTCAGCGCTTACTTTCAGCATTCGCAGCCTATCGACGACCACATCGAGCACCTGAGCAAAGTGTTGAAGGCCCTCGAAGGCAAACGCGTCCTGATCAGCTTGGACGCCAACGCGCGATCCCCCCTTTGGAACAGCAACTCCACAGACGGGAGGGGGAGGGCGTTGTAGGCACTCATACTGAGACACGGGCTCATAGTGCTTAACATCGGGGACCAGCCCAGCACTTATTCCTCAGAGGCAGGCAAGTCGAATATTGATGTGACGCTGGCGACAGGAAACATCGCCCACTGGGTTCGCGAGTGGGAGGTATCTAAGGACGTCATCTTGAGTGACCACAGGCTAATAACCTTTAAGTTGAGTGCAAAAGTAACCGGCCAGAGAGTTCAAAGAGACGGCCGTTTTGCTATCCAGAAGGCAAACTGGGACACATACGTTCGGGAACTGCAGATTTGTTTTGGCAGTCCGTCCCAGGTGCCCCGGATCGAAACGAAGAGTGATGTGGTTAAATTAGCAGCTATAAAAGCTGGGAGAGCTGCTATGCCTCGTAGAAGGGTTCTCGTTAGTAGGATGCCGTGGTGGACCAAGGAGCTCACAGAGGAAAAGAAACGGGTTCACCATCTCAGGAAACGGTGCCAAAAGGAAAGAGATGCGGACAGAAAACCGCTGCTCCTCTCTGAATACCGGAGGGCGAGGCGGCACTACTCCTGCTCCGTAGCACAACAACGGCGAATGAGCTGGAGAGAGTACGTGACGAGGGTAGGCAACGAAAACCACTGGGTGCTCCCGTACAAGTTGCAAGCTGACAAAGTGCAAGCAGACCATGCACTGCATGCCCTTAGGCGCGATGAGGGATACACGGTGGATTGGAGGGGAACCTCCAAAACCCTGCTGGATGCTCTCATCACGGACGATGACATGTCGTCAGAGACCGTACACCACAGATTGGCGAGAGAGACTATCCTGACCCCCCCAGAGGGTACCGAGGGGGAGGGGGAGTTTCTCAAATCCGAGGTCGAAGCGGCGGTCGTGGGGCTGAAAAACCGCAAAGCTCAGGGGCATGACAAAATAGAGGCCGAAATGGTTAAGGCCGCGTGGCCGATACTCCGAGGTCCTCTAACTGCGCTGTACGGGGGATGTCTTCGTCACGGATGCTTTCCTGCCTCGTGGAAGCACGGACTGGTGCGGGCGTTGCCCAAAGGTGGTGGAAAGGATGCAGCGGAAGTGAGGTCATACAGACCGATCTGCCTCCTGCCGGTCCTTGGTAAGGTCTTGGAGAAGCTTATCGCCCGCCGGCTACAGCCCATCCTTGATGGCCTGGGATCGGATAGGCAGTACGGCTTCAAGCCGGGCCACTCCACGGAGGACGCCATCCTGGCGATGCGAAAGGTTGTGAAAGAAAGCCCCAAGAAATACGTGTTGGCCATCTTCCTGGACGTTGCAGGTGCGTTTGATAACGTCTGGTGGCCGTCCGTGCTCTGGGGATTGAAGGAACGGAATTGTTCTCCAGACCTGTTCTCCCTCGTTAAAGATTATTTCACTGGGAGAAGGGCCTCCGTGATCACCAAGCACGGGTCGGTGTCGAAGAGGGTTACCCGGGGTTGTCCACAGGGCTCTGTCCTTGGTCCAAAACTGTGGAACCTCATCTTCGACAAGAACATAACATCTGTTCAGACGATATGCGACGCCGTAGCGGCCAATTCGAGGAGACAACTTGAGACGAAAGGTCAACAGGCCATCACAAGAACGATGACCTTGTGTTCGGATTACAAGATGGAGCTGACCGGGAGGAAGACGGTGATGATGCTCGCTAAGGAGCGGCTAAGTGAGAACCGGAACCCGAGAATACTGATTCGGGGGAAGCAAGTCAGGATGGAGAAATCCGTGAAGTATCTCGGAGTGGACTTTGACGAAAGCCTCCATTTAAGCGCCCATGTTCGTAACGTCACTTTTCGGCAAGATGGCCAGAATAGCCAAGAGGCCTTACATACGGAGCCCTGACCACGCTTTACAAGGGTCTGTACGAGCCCATGGTAACGTACGCCGCGGTCGGTTGGTACGACAGGCTGAACGCTTGGCACACTCGTGCATTGCTAAGCTCACAGCGAAGGGCACTCCTAACAACTACACGTGCCTACAGAACCGTATCTGCGGATGCCGTTCTGACACTAGCCGGGATCAAACCGATCGACCTGACCATAAAAGAGCGAGCGTACCGGTTCCTTCTTCGGAAAGAACATCCGTTCGAAGTGGGGAACCTCGTGGTTGATGATGCGTTCTACGAGCGTATCCCCACTCTGAGGGCAAGAGCCAAGGCGGTCGAGGGAGTCCTGCTGACGCAGTGGCAACGGCGATGGGATGCTTCACCGAAGGGAAGGATCACATGGAGGTACTTCCCCGAGGTAACGAAGAGATTACGCATGAATTGGATTAAGTGTAACTCTTGGAACGCACAGTTCCTAACTGGGCATGGCAACTTCCGTTCCAGGCTGGCGGAATTTGCCCTAAGTGATACGACGAGATGTGTGTGTGGGAAGGTAGAGACCCCAGCGCATATCATCTATGTGTGCGAGCGTTATAACGCGGAGAGAGAGGATTTAAAAATAGTTTTAGCGTCAAAAGGGATAACAGCTTGGCCACAGGAATATTCAAACCTTATGGGAAAGAGCGCGTTCCACGCATTTACTTGCTTCTGTGAAGCAGTCCTGAAAATAAAGGAATTAGACATTCAGGCTTGAAAAGTCGCTGGGAATATGGTTACTGTGTAACCGATCACTACTGCCAATTGAGCGCGACGAACGCTGCATAGCGGCAAAGTGATACTTGATGGCATTACCTCTAGTCAGACCTGGTCCGGGTTACTTGAACCCCTGGTCGCCGGTGCCAGAGAGAAAGTAGCTGACCCTAAAGGGTCAGCGGCCGACTCACCAGTGTCGGTGTTCTACGGTAACGCAGAGCGAACACTGGGACTATGGGTGCCGAGTTTCAGCCGCTCGGCTGATGGGTAGGCTTCGTAGTGGTTGTGGTAAGAGCCTACGGGCTACGGCGGACGCTAGACCGCAACCCCCACCAGAAGGGGAACGAAAACCGGACGGTTCGTTCGTTCTGGTAGAAGTGCACGGCCAGTCGGTGTGCAATTCGCGTTGGGCCGTCGAACGGTCCTGCCTTAAATGGCCCTCGGAAGCGAGGTTAAAATCTCCGTGTTCTGCTTGCAGACGCGGCGGAAATGTGACCGAAAAGGCCGAGGAGTTCCGATAAAACCCATGGATCGATCCCGCAGCGGGTCGATCGTGTGAGAGATCATAATGCCTCTTCCGACAATAGTATCGAATACAGATGTCTGGATGTGGTTTTTGCAACATTTTATTGCTGTGTTATATGCCGGGCGTCTTTGCCCACCGGATGAAAGCAGTTCTCACCGCCCCTAATAGTTCTAGCTGATTCCCTCTGTTATTTGCCGCACCCCGGGGGTTTCTGTTCGGATGCAATGCACCTCTTGCACCAAATGTAGTCGCGGGCCTGAGGAAGAAGAGAGAATCATTCTCTTAGGTTGGAGGGGGGGGGGGGGTGAAGGATGATTAACCCTTTATAGGGCAACATTTTGGGAAGATAAAAAGGTTTTTTGTCAAAAATGGCAATAATGCATATTAATAAGCTATGAATAGTCAATTTTGAATCTCAAAAAAATTTTGTTCGCTTGGAATCCTGGTGGTCCCTAAGTATTATTGGGCAATTTTATTTCCTTTTAAGAAATAATAAAAGTTCACGGGAGCCTAGGCCAGGGGTCAGTGCGGGCTCCAGTGCACCAAAAATTTGGGGGGAGGGATGAATTGGGTACTTTCTTATTTATGTAATACTAAAACGATTTTGTATAACACATTTATTTTTATTATTATAAAAAATAGATACAGACTTAAAATATACAACTAAATAATTATTAAACAAAAAATTACACAGTTTATGTTTTACATTGCCTTTTTCCGTGCTTTGCTTCCACCGAAACTTTCGATTATTTGACCAAAATTTAAATTTCGAGAAATAGAAGATTCTATCAGTTCTATGATGGTTTGCACTTAATCTTGACCTAGGTTGGAACGTAACCTATTTTTTAAGCGCCTGAGAACAGAAAAGGAGCGTTCTCCTTTTTGTGTTTGCTACCGGCAGTGTCAGATAGATTCCTAGAGCTATTTCCACGCCAATATCGGATTCCCGGATGTGCTTTAACGTTTTGAGAGGCGATGACAAATCTTTGTTTATTTTAGAAATATAAACTACGAAATTTATCAATTCGGTCAGGACCGAATTAAGAGTTCGCGGGGCCCCTTAAGCGCAGGGCCCTAGGCCATGGCCTACTTTGCCTATGCCTTCATTCGGATCTGTTCGTCTTGCTCTTGAAGTTCGTAATCAATCATAAAGTTGGAATCTCATTTATTCTCGATAAAGCCCACTTTTCATTCCAACCCATATTTTTTAACGATTTTTTTCGGAACGTCTTTCCAAGATAACTTCCAAGATAAGGTTTGATTCTATTCGTTTCGTCGCTTCTTTTTCCCCTGCATCCTTCCTTTGCAGTATTCACAGACTCCCAAGTGCATTTTGCAATCAAAAATGAGTTTCATCCTTCCTATTTCATTCCAAGAACACTTTGTACCATTAGCTTTAGATAATTGCGTCACTACCTTTATCCATACGTGTGACAACACGTGTTTGTCTATGAATATGACAATGTACCGATGTTGCCTTCTTTATGAAACTTACTGCACCAGCAAGTTTGTCAACCATTTATTGAGCCCCATCTGTGCATACATCGATGCAATAGTTCCATTGATCTCCTTTTCATTGATATAAGTATCGCACAATTTATAATTAATTGTGACATTTCAAATTTATTTTTCTGTGAATAAAACCTTGTTTTTTATTAAACCGTTTAATAATAAAAATACACAAAACATCAAAATAATTATATCCTATTAAACTACCGAATTTAAATGTAAAATTTATGTATCGATGGGGCACCATAATTGAAATCTGCTTGGGGCGCCAAAATGTCGTGAGCCGGCCCTGTCTGTAAAATGTGAACACGGGCGCGGTTACCTTTGAGATAGAACATGGTCGCTCCGTTCATAACTGCCGCCATCAAGGTAAGGTTAAGCTGCCACCGCTTCAACCTTATCCGGAATCGTTGAAAAATGTACTACTAGGAACTGACGACGATGCTCGTCATTTTCGTCAGAACATACGATATTATAACATGCTCGTGAAACAGCATTCGGTCAAGGCATCGGCTGTATTCGGATCCGCGGTTAACAGAGCAACTACCAGTATCGTTCCGAATGAAGAGACTAGACCGCATTTCGCCCAAATATACATTTAGTTTCGAACGTCCGATAAATATAGACCATCTGTCGTGACTATATTGCAAGAGATAACGAATGAGAACCCATACGCGCAGAAATACAAAACTCTAGATCAGTTATATCCTGAGGTACGACTGGAGTTCTTTCGAGTTCGATCGGATGATAGCCGCAGGTATAACGCGCCCACTGTTGCTGATGTGGCGGCGTTAATCGTTACGGGAAAAGAAGGCAATGCCCCCGATACCATCGATTTCACTATGTACCCCAAACATAAATATGAATCAACTATGATGTACAAATGTTCTCCCCACGTGGAACCTATGACCTTTCTTATTCTCCCTCCCCGTTGTGAGCGAGGCTATTCGTTTGACTTCAAGTCAGACGTAACGAACCGGCGAATCACAGCCGTTCAGTATTTTGCCTATTCGCTCAAACGTATTCAACCAGCTGCTGCTATGCGGTCCACTTACGCAGCAATACGTCATCAATAGCTACATCGTAGTAGAATGGAATAGACTCAAGTACTTTCGTACACATCAAGGGCTGGAAACGTTCCAAGGACTCACCTACCACACTCAAAGGCAATCCTCAACATTGTACGCAAGGAAGTGGTACGGTAAACGGTATTTTTTGCACGTTTATTCCGTCCCAATTCAATCAAAATGTAACAGACATATCATCGAACGGCGGAGCGAGCGTAGCCGGGGGTTGGCGAGCGGCTGCGAGCAGGAGGCGGAATCCCCTTGTTTTATATAAGCATTTTATATTTTACAATCATAAAATTTATTGAAATGACGTGATAGAAAGAGAGTTGCGGCGAGGGGAAAACGGTAATTATAATTATTATTTTATACATGTCATGGCTAGGGGAGCGATTGACGATAGTTTCCCCAAGCGCCAAAATACCTAATGCTGGCTCTGGCCTCAAGGTGTACTGACTGATATAAGTACCAACAACTTTGCATTTACACCTTAACATTTTATTTATACCATTGTTTATGCGTATAAGGAAAAAACTCACCAGTCAACAGGTTAACTCCATGTTTTATTTATACCATTGTTTATGCGTATAAGGAAGAAAAACACCCGTCAACAGGTTATCTCCATAAACTGAAAATGGTGGGAAATGAGGTCGGTATGTCAACAGATGCGGTGCCATCGACTTTTCATTCTTACACCTATTAACTGATATCAACTTAATATTTCTTCTTCGAGCTCTTCCTTATCGTTTCAGCGAGTCTTACCTTATAAACGCCCTTATGTTTCACCGTGTCCGTCTGTGCACTAAATTAAATAAAAATAGCAAGTAAACCGTAAGAGATATCACTCAAATTTGAAGTGTAATATATGGTCTATGATGCTATTTATGACGCTGCCAAAATAATTTTAGGAGAAATCGGTGAGTGGCAGAGGGTGAGATTAATATATACGTATATAGAAAGTTAAATTTTTGACTGTTTCTGTAACCATTAATTCCACCGAAAACACTGCAGAAGAAATATTTCTAAAAATTGGTGGATGGCAGGGGGTTCCTTCAAAATTATCTAATTAATTTTCTGAGCCATGGTAACATTTTTAATTTTCCGTGTTATCTAGTTATAAAGTCGGACCCCGAGTTACCTTGCTAATACGCGTTTCATAAAATGTTGCCAGTGCTTCAATTTACGTGGTACTCTGCTTCACGTTTACTCGATTGGCGCTTTTCATTTTTCGCGCAGATGGATTCTGCCGCGTATACACCCAAAATTCTAGAGATTTATTTTTTAGCTTCAATAGCGTTAGCATCTCCTTTCGTCGCCTTATACATTTTCCATCGTTTTTATTTAATTTTACCCCTCAAATGTTTAATAATGGCATCGAAGAAAGCTTCTGATGTTGTTTCTAAAAGAGTACCCAAGTCCGTTACATGGAAAGTTAAAATAGAAATCCGAGATAAGCTAAGAGCATTGGAATAATTTGAAATCAGGAAAAAATCTGCTATGAGAGGGAATCAAGCCCTGTTATTTTTAAATGTTAACGAAATAATGTCTGCACGTCAAAAAGTCGATTTGTACGTATTATCTTATGGTTAAAAGAAACTATCCCTTAGAGTCGAATACCTATAGAAACTAACAGTTTCTCGAGAAACCTACAATGCAATACAAAGTATACTTCCATAAGTGCTGCCAATATATGGGCATAATAATTTTAAACGTTAAGCATAATTAATCACATATTCTGTTATATAAAACCAATTCTGAACAACAATAGCCATAAATAACGTATTATTTACCGTTATCCTTACGTTTCATCATAATAATGGAAAGTAATGAAACTCAAGATTAAAGGAAAAGATAACTTAACAGAGGAGCACAAATTCGCTGGAATTTTCGCCAAAAGTGAATATTGGTGAAGCTAGGAGAAGAGAAATGGAACAGGATAGACGGAAAAGTTTGAACGATTAGAAAAAATCGGAACAATGTACATTGTACAAACTTTCCCACATATTAAAGCGTCGTTTAGTTATCTTTAGAAAGTGAAAATCGTATCAGCCGGTTTTTAGAAAATCCAATTTTTGTTAAAGTTGCCCAAGAATAAACTTCCCTTATATTCGTTCGTTGAGAAAAATGAAATGCGTAGTAATATTGCAGACGTATACTCAAGTAACTGTACAAAATTTGACCAAAAACGTTATAACCGTTTTTGAGAAAATCGAATTGTTGTTAAAGTTGCCTAGAATAAACTAGCTTTATATTCATTTTTTGAGAAATATGAACTACACAGTATTATTAAAGACGTAGACTCTAGTAACTGTACGAAATGTGAACGAAACCGTTAGAGCCCGTTTTGAGAAAATCGAATTGTTGTTAAAAATGCGTAAACTTTCCGTAATTGTTGAGCAATGTCAACCATTTCTTCATATACTCTGATCAGTATGATAAAATGCCTAACTACGAGATTCCATTCATTTTTGCTCTACCGTTTAGGCTTTAGAGCCATTAACAGACAGACCGACAGACATAGCGAAAACCACCTTTTCGAATTCAGCGACACCTAAACGTATATTTCCGTAAAAATCTCGAAGTCGAATTTTTTAGCTATAGCAATACTTTCTCAATATACTTCGTAAATGAGAAGGTGAAATGAAGTGTTTTCAGATTCAGGAACTTACATTATGAAGGAGGAAAATATGAAGATTGGATATAAGTAGACCCAAAAAAAATGATTAACATTCTCGAAGTGATGATATAGACCAAGGTATGATCGGTGAGAATTTTCTCCGGAGACATTTTCAGTCACGGGGCACTGCGATGTCCCCCGTACACGGACGTATTTGTCCCAAATCACTAGAATAAGATTGTCTAAATATTTTGGAATTATGCATTCAATGTTTTTAGAGATATAATATACTGTATTGTTTATCTGCACACATATTGAAGACGTATTGAAAAACATATTCTATAACAGAGGTTATAGAATATATATATATATATATATATATATATATATATATATATATATATATATATATATCATCGTCGTCATCATCATCAGCCTTTTTCAGTCCACTGACGGATGAAGGCCTCCCCCAGACTCTTCCAGTTTTCCCTGTCAACTGCCTCCCTCCTCCAAGTTTGCCCCAAGAACTTAACAATCTCTCTGTCCCACTTGTCTTTCGGTCTTCTTTTTGGTCTCTTGATGTTTCTTGGGATCCATTCGATGGCACTGGACCTCCAACGCTGGTCGTTTCTTCTAGCTATGTGGCCCGCCCACTGCCATTTTAACACCTTCACTCTTCTAATCACGTCACAGACTCCAGTCTTGTTTCTTACCCAGTCGTTCCTCTTGCGGTCTCTTCGGGTGATCCCTAACATGCATCTCTGCATGCTCCTCTGTGTTGTTTGCAGGCACTGTATCATTCTGGCATTCATGGTCCATGTTTCACAACCATATGTCAGAACAGGCAGAACACATTGGTCATACAGTCTCCTTTTTTAGGAAGACTGGAATATTTGATTTAAAGATGTTCGCATTCTTGCCAAAAGCACTCCATGCCATCTTCACTCTCCGGTTGATTTCTCCAAGAAGCGAACCATCAGTAGTGATGAGCTGACCTAAGTAAACATAGCTGGTTACTTCACCAAGTTCTGCTCCGTTGATATGTATCTTCTCAGAATTTGTGAAGGAGTTGTACATAACCTTTGTTTTATTAAGATTCATCTTAAGTCCAGCTTCTCGGCTTTCTTGCTCAAGCTCTTCAGTTCTTCTAAGGAGCTCTTCTGGGCTTCCTGCGAACAGTATGATATCATCTGCAAAGCGCAGGTGACTCAGATATTCTCCATTTACCTTTATGCCTTTTTCCTCCCAGTCTAGCCTTTTGAATACTTCCTCTAGAGCTGCTGTAAATAACTTAGGGGACATAGTATCTCCTTGTCTCACTCCCTTTTCGGCCTTAAAGGCACTCGTCTCTTCATGCAGCTGGACAGATGTTGTCGCATTTTCGTAGATATTCTTGATCAAGGTTATGTACGTTTCTTTAGTGCACGTAACACCGACGAAGTTCGGACAGAGTCGAATGCTTTCTCGTAGTCGATAAAGCACATACATAGAGGTAATTCATACTCGTTGGTCCGACTGATTACCTCTCTCACGACTTGGATGTGGTCCATCGTGCTATACCCACTGCGAAATCCAGCTTGCTCTCTGGGTTGGGCAGCATCAAGATGGTTTTGAAGGCGCATAGTGAGTATTTTGGTGAATATTTTGTAGACTGTTGGGAGTAGGCTGATCGGTCTGTAGTTATTCAAGTCTTCTTTGGAACCTTTCTTGTGCAGAAGGATAATACATGCGTGGTTCCATGTTTCTGGTATCTTTTTCTTCCTCAGACAGGAATTAAAAATCTTAGCGAGAATTGTTTCCGTATGATTACCCAATGCTTTGAATACTTCCGCTGTGATACCATCCATTCCAGATGCTTTTCCATTCTTCGTACTTCTGATTGCCTGTCTCACCTCTTCCGGAAGGATATCTGGGACCTCTTCGGTGGGCATGTCATTTACTTCGTCATTTCCTAGATGATCCTCATACAGCTTGGTGTAAAATTCTTGTACCCATTTCAGGATTAGTTTCCTACTATGTGTTATGGAGCCGTCTTCTAGCATTAGGACCACCAGCTGTCTCTCTCCGATCGAGAGATGTTGCTTCATTTTCTTGTAACTTCTACTGTTTTCTATGGCTTTCTCGATTAACTCATAATTATATTTTTTCATATCTTCCTTGATGCATTTCCTTATAGTTTTGTTTAGTTCTGCAAAATGGATCATTTCTTTAGGATCTTTAGTAATTATCATTTTCCTTCTTTTTTCCATCAGCAGTCTTGTTTTTTCGGTCAACTTTTTCGCTGGCTTTGTTTTAACTGTTCCGCCTATTTCTTCAGCAGTTTCCTTGAGTTTCTCTATAAATTGGGATTCAACTTCTTGGTCTTCCAGTGCACTGAATCGATTTTTCAGTTGCAGCTGAAATTCGTCTTTTCGTTCTTTTAGCACCTGCGTGTTGATAATAGACTTAGGCTTCTTTATAAGCTTCTGTCTTTCTAACTTTGAGTTGAAATTTATTCTGCATCTTACCAAGCGATGGTCGCTTCCAGTTTTAAACTGGTTGAGGACGGAACTGTCTTCAGCCAATTGCTTCTTATTGACTAGTATGTAGTCAATTTCGTTGTTGGTACCATTGGGTCCTTTCCAGGTCCATTTTCTATTGGGATTCTTTTTGAAGAAAGTGTTCATTATATATAGACTAGTACATTCAGCAAAGTCTACAAGTCGGTCCCCTCGTTCATTTCTGTCTACATAGCCCCATTTTCCAACTGCGCTGTCGTCTTCCTTTTGTTCTCCTACCTTGGCATTGAACTCACCCATGACCACTTTTAGATGGCAGCTTCCTTTGTCGTGCAGTTCTCCAACTTCTGGTAGAAATCTTCCACTTCCTCTTCCGAGTATGATGACGTTGGCGTATAAACTTGGACTATTTGAAATTGATATCTTTTATTTATTTGAAGCACTAGTCTGGCTGCCCGCTCGGATGAACTTTCCATTTCCACGATATTATTCTTCAATGTTTTGTGGATGATGAATCCAACTCCTCCTGTTCTTCCTGTGTCAGTTCCCCTGTAATAAAAAATATGTCCACTCTTCAACTCCAATAGGCCTTCACCTTTTCTTCTCACCTCACTAAGCCCTAAAATGCCCCACTTGATCTTCTCCAGTTGTTCTTGGAGCTCTTGAAGTTTATCTTCACTGGACAAAGTCCGGCAGTTAAAGGTAGTTAGGTTGAGGTTAAAGGAATTGGGTAAGGATGAGAAAGAGTGGCAGTGGGCGTTTAATCTCCGGGAATTCTTAGCACCCTCTGCCTTCATGCCTTGTTCCTGACCACTGCCACGGTCAGAGGAAATCCAGCCTCCGGAAATGAGGTCCGTTTTTTATGGATGTACATGTCATGGGGGATTGTGGGCCTTAAAACACCACGCTGGCCCAGAGCGGGTTGGTGAGTACCCCTTTCACTTTGGCCGGAGATACTGCAGAAAGACTTCACAGCATGGTTGAACCTACCAGTGTCCGTGGACACCACTGTTCTACGCCCTTTAGCCTCCATTTACACCCTTCCGCCGATTTTGAGGCAGTTGGAAGGGATATATATATATATATATATATATATATATATATATATATATATATATGTGTGTGTGTGTGTGTGTGTGTGTGTGTGTGTGTGTGTATATATATAAATATATATATAAATACTAGGGAAGAGGAAAGGTAAGTAAGGATATTTAGGGCAACTAGGTGTTGAAGGAAACCCAGTGAACACTTACCGGAAGTTGAGCCGCTGGGGTGTTGGAGAGACACATTTGTGGAGGTTAGAGCTTTCGGGATGATCCTTTCGTCAGCACAAGTTGTCTCTCTTATGCTGACGAAGGGATCATCCCGAAAGCTCTAACCTCTACAAATGTGTCTCTCCAACACCCCAGCGGCTCTACTTCCGGTAAGTGTCCACTGGGTTTCCTTCAACACCTAGTTGCCCTAAATATCCTTACTTACCTTTCCTCTTCCGTAGTATTTATATATATACAGGGTGTCCGTAAATGATTTTTCCGATTTTGATATTTTATTATTCAGCGCTACTTTCAAGTTACACTTATGAAACACATACCAACTGAAAGAACAATTCAACAAGTTTTATGGACGTACCAAAAGTCATTAATATAGTTTAATGTGAGCGCCACGAGTAATGTTGATAATATGATCAATTTGTTGTAGTATTGGAGTTCCACTTTCAATTTTTTTTGTAAATCAATAATAGGCATCAATCGTTCTTCTAAATATAAGAGTAAGGCTATTTGCACACGTGACGATATTATCGCTGTCGTCGACGACAGCGATATCGCTTGACTTGTGAATACGTGTGTTTAAACGAGTGACTTGCACACGTAAGGCGACACGACAAAAGTATCGCGGCGACACGCGTCAAGATAAAAGTGTCGTCTTGTCTGTCGCCCGGTTCTAACAATCGGCGCGACAGGCGATATCGCGTTCTCAGTAAAACAGTGTAACCAAATGGCGCATTTGCACACGCACTGACATGTCGCTTCCCTCTAGCACAGACGTGCCACATTTCAGTCTGACAATGAGTTTGGAACTCGTGAACTTTACAACGTTTTAAACAGCGCGTGTTTATTGTGTTAAAAATGAGTGCCGAAAAATTTAAGTATGATATAATAACACTTATTGAACTAGTGGAGAGCAGGCCCACCTTGTGGGACAAGGCGGCGGTTGACTACAAAGATAAAATAAAAAAGCAAACGGCGTGGAAATAAGTGTTCGTGTTTTTCGAGGAGGAGTTTGAAAGTTTCAACTCGAAGGAACAAAATAAGATAGGTAAATTGAATGGAAATACATTTTTTTTAATTTTAAATTGAAATCTGAATCACAACTGGCAGTATCGCCGGGTTTACGGAAATATCGCCAGTTATCCCGCGACAGCGATAATGTCGTTGCGTGTGCAAACCAAATGCGATAGCGACATTTGTCGCTGTCGCGGGCGGCAGCGATAATATCGTCAAGTGTGCAAATAGCCTAAAGCGTATAATTCATTTTTTCCAAAATATTCAATTATTTTCCTGATTTCTAATATTTTGTTACTGTTTTCCTTTTCTGAATTCTTCAAAAAATGTTGTATACCAGACCACATTGCTATAGTTATTTTTAAACTTTCATAAAAACTAGTCCATCGAACCGGTACTACAGCGGGAGGTTTTACTCCAACAGTACCTGCACTTTCGCATGCCTCTTAAGTATTGACCAAATCGTTTCGTCGAATGTTTAAAAATAGCTCCTAACTTAAGAATTACTTTTCTTGCCGGAGTCATTCCCAGGCAATTGATTGCTTTGTCCACAGCAACATGAATTGAATGAGAAATATCCGTAATATGTAATAGACGAGGTATATTTTCTCCAAATTTAAGATTTGTAACCATTAATTTCATGTATTCGGCACTGTCAGTTGCTATACAAAGAACATCTACCCACTTTTTAGCAATTTTTTCCGATGTTTTTCCTAAAACTGTGGCAATAGTAACACTATTTGTCTTGGTCACAAAAGAAACGTCAGTCAATAACAATGATTTTCTTTGTTGACTTTCATCGTAATATGTATTCACAGTCGGTCGTCCTAAAACATCGTGGCCTTCATCAATAATAAAGCTTATTTTTGAGTACTTTATCAATTCCTTTATTTTGGAAAATTCTTGGTTGTATACTTCAGGCAAATACTTTTTGTGTAACATTTCATATTTTGGCATAGTTTTCGTAGCAGGACAATATTCTTTTAAAAAATTACCTGTTGGACCATCACAAGTTTTAAGACTCAATCCAGCTTGACAAACGGCACGAACAAAATCATGAATTGCACCTTCTTGCCTTTTTTCCTTCTCTCTTTGTCTTACAAGTATATCATTAAGTGTAACTTGTTGCTATGATGTCGAGGGAAGAGGATTTAAAAATTCAGAACGTAATTTTTTGTGTCTTAAACTAGCAATATGTTCGTTCACTCTATCAAAGGGCTTTTTACTAGGATCAACCACAATTTTTAGGCAACAGTATTTGCATACTATGGCATTTTCTCCATTACTATTGTCTGTAGTTTGGAAAACCTTAAAGTCGGGGTATTCTAAAATCCAATCTGATGGTGTTTTTCTTTTTTTCTACCCATAGTGAAGGAATCAATTATGTTTTTGATATTTTTCACTAAAATCACAAAAGCAATTAAAAACTAAATAAAAACAGTCACTAGAGCATTTAGCAAAAATATCACAAATTCATCCGCATCAGATGATCACGATGTCTCGTAATTAAATCAGACGAATGGAAGACGTAAACATCTGCAATGTTGACTTGATTTCCTTTTTAATGAATCAATTGGCAGATGTTTTATTTCAAAGCTGCAATGTACACAGAATATTCATCTTAAAAGAGATACTTAACAATTCTACTGGACTGTTCAGAGGGTAACAATTTTATACTTAGATTTTTTAAATTTTCGCGGATTTTCTTATTCATGTATAAAACAATCAGCAACACCGTTGAAATGAATAATCAAACCCTTTTACTAACCTTAGGTATTGCTGAAAGTATCGTATCTTTTGTTTGACACCTCCAAGGGGAGAGGAACGCTCTTTGCCTCCTATTCAACTTCTTCTGAAAACAATATATTTGTAAAATAATTTTTCTTCGTGGCATTACCAATTAATAGTCACTCAGGTCGTTTCTCAGTATCTCATTCTCTCCTATCAAAGATCTAACTGCGACCAGCTAATTGTAAGACTCGTCCTGTTCAAGGTGCTACCAAACCAAGGAGATTCAGTTTATGTTAGAAAGTAAGTTTACGAATGTACTAGTAATGGACTAATAAATATTTCTCATACTCACCTGAACATCTACTAATATCCTCATCAAAATAAGACTTTAAATCTCTTAACTATTTGTCCGCAAAAGTATTTTTTCCAATAGCGCTCTCACCGTGTCGATGTATGATAATAAACTTAGTGTAGATTCGAGTGATATCGAGCGTATTGGTATCTTCGGTCGTGTGTGCATTTTCTTTAATTTGATACTTTATGCTACTCTGACAGATACACAAAGCGCCACTTGTTATTTTCTGACATTTGTTACACTGTATAGCTATGTTACAAGCCTAAGGTCCCCAAATGCGCAAGCGGGGAGGTAGCTGCAAGAAGGGGTAGTCTTTACCGCAGGAGAGTTAACCTCCGATGAAGGGATATGGCTCGACACGAGTACAGAATGGGTGGACAAATGTTGAAATTAATTCTACAATGTAGTAAAATGGATATTCGATTTGCTAATGAATAATTATTAGTATATGTAATATATAATACTATATACATATTTCAGTTCAACGAACATCACAGAGCTCATCCAAGTTCTAAGATGCATAAAAGCATTAAAATAAAATTTTTAATCTAAAACGTTTTGTGTGATAAAATTAATGATTTGGGGGTTTTCCGTGTTTTACCCGAATTTCAAA
Organism: Uropetala carovei; assembly: GCA_036926305.1. Lineage (NCBI taxonomy): Eukaryota > Metazoa > Arthropoda > Insecta > Odonata > Petaluridae > Uropetala > Uropetala carovei. The sequence goes on along the minus strand of JAXCHB010000037.1, from coordinate 5,453,425 downwards.
AAAGCCGTTCGGAGGGTAAAACCCGAAAAATCCATACCCTACTTATGTGTTTTCTTTTTTGCAGCAATATTCCTCCAGTGCTTAAGCAGTTATAAATCTGCCGGCGTCGCTTCCTCTTGTTCGATGTAGGAAATTGCAGCCTCTATTGCCTTTAGTCCATCAGAATGAGATATTTTGGCTTCTTCCTTCGGTTCTTCTTCATCACTCTCCTCCTCATGGGCCATCGTCTTTACTATCATTTCATCTGAAAGTTCGTGTCCGTCGTCTGCGCACATCCATTCAGCTATGTCATGTGCTTCAACGGTCCCAGGGGCTGGAAGTTTTTTAGCAAGTTCAAAAAGAGTCATATTGTCTTCATCATCATCTTCTCCTTTATCATCATCATCAGCGTTTTATTCATTCTGTCTAGGCCTGTGAATTCCAAGCAAATTCATCCATGATTTTTCTATGGTCGAAGATTTTACATTTTCCGACGCCTTAGCAACCCAATAAACGACATCCTTCAGCGTTATCTTTTTCAGGCAGTCTTCACCTGTAAAATCTTCTTCCACACCTTCAACGAGTGCTTTCAGGAGGGACCTTCTGTAATTTCTTTTGAGGTTCTCGAGTACACCCTGATCTAACGGGTAAACAAGTGAGGTGACGTTTGGGGGCAAAACATTGCTTTAATATTGCCACTGACCAAAGATTCAGCATCTGGGTGGGATGGAGCATTATCAAGCAGTAATAAAGCTTTTCTTGGAAGTTTTTGTTTCTTTAAAAACTTATCAACAGTAGGGACAAATTCATTATCAAACCAGTCTTTAAACAGAATAGCGTCCTTCCAGGAACTTTTTTGGTGTTTATAGTAAACAGGCAAGTTTAGGAGATGAAGATTTTTAAAGGCATGGGGATTTTTGAACTTGCCTATGATCATGGGTTTCAGTTTTAGGTTGCCTGGTGCGTTTCAGCAGGCTAGCACAGTTACCCTCTCCTTCTTTACTTTCTCATACGAAGTATCGAGAAAGTATTGTTTTCGCGAAAAAATTCGACCTCGAGATTTTTACGGAAATACACGTTTTAGGTGTCGCTGAATCCGAAAAAGTGGTTTTCTCAATGCCATCTGTCTGTTACTGGCTCTGGAGCCTAGACGGAAGAACAGAAATGAATGAAATCTCGTAGTTAGGCATTTTATCATACTGAGCAGAGTATACATAGAAATGGTTTACGTTGATCAATAATTAATAGTTTATTCTACGCATTTTAACAACAATCCGATTTTCTCGAAAACGGCTCTTAACGATTTTGATCAAATTTCGTACAGTTACTTGAGTTTACGTCTTCAATAATACTGTATAGTTCATATTTCTCAAAAAATGAATATAAGGCTAGTTTATTCTAGGCAACTTTAACAACAATACGATTTTCTTAAAAACGGCTTGAATGATTTTGATAAAATTTTGTACCGTTACTTGAGAATATGTCTGCAATAATACTACATACTTAATATTTCTCAATGAATGAATGTAAGGCTAGTTTATTCTTGGGCAACTTTAACAAAAATTGGATTTTCTAAAAACAGGCTCATACGATTTTCATTTTCTAACGATAACTAAACGACGCATTAGTATATGAGAAAGTTTGTACAATGTATGTTGTACCGATTTTTTTGTAACCAGGCGCAGCCTGCTAGAATTTTTGATGGGAGCATCCGATAATTCAAACCAGTTTCATCACAGTTAAACAGTTGGTCTAAAGTCAACTCTTCTTTTTCGATCACTTTTTAAAAATTTTCTTTGAATCTTCTCACTTCTTCACAATCCCCAGATAATTTTTCCCCACTTATGCATAGCTGCCTCACCCCATACCGTCGCTTCCAACGGTCCAGCCATCCAGAGCTAGCAGTGAATTCTTCTTCACCATCCTTGAAACGGTTACGAAATTCAAGAGCTTTGGCTTGCAACATAGGACCACTTACTGGAGTCCCTTTAGCTCTCATTTGAGTAAACCATAAAGAAATGGCCTCTGACGTTTTTTTCAAAATCAAATTTTTTCATTGTTTTTCGCGGGTTTTCAACACTTCCACTCACCTTCTGAGAGCACCATTCTTCGCCAGTCACTTCCCCTACGCCTAAATCAGCAGCAACTTTCCTGATTGATTCACCATTATCAACTCGCCCGATTGCCTCTAGTTTAGTTTCTAAAGAGAGCATAACTTTTTTTCTTTTAGCACTCATAGCTAAAAATAACTTAAACAGGAACACGTAAGAAAACACAATAAAAACAACGAAGCACGCTTACACGGTCTTGACAGGCCAGCATACGGTCGAACACTGCTTGCGACATTTTGAGACAGGGACAGGAAACTACCTGGAGACAATGCATACAAACCAGCGAAATGAGAGGAGTGAGACAATTTGAAACGGTAAAAAAACTAACTGGAGACAGTGTAATCAAACGAGCGAAATGATAGGGAATGACCTTGGCGAAGACCCACCTCGGTTAACACGGAGGCTCGATCGACCGGGGCTCGGTTAACCGGGGTTCTACTGTGTGTGTGTGTGTGTATACGTGGTGTGATTGAAAAGTTCGTACAGTAGCGCAATAATTAGGAAGGGGGGGTACTTAGGCGCTATTCGAATTTGTCCCCTTCAAAGTAGTCCCCCTGAGACTGCACACACCGACTCCAGCTATTTTTCCACCTTTGGAAACAGTCTTGGAATTTTTCTTTCTTCAGTGTTTATAGGACGATTTCCTAATTTTCCTGAATGACTTCGTTAGTATCAGATCGTTTTCCTTTTAGATGCAATTTTAGTTTTGGGATAAGGTAGAAGTCGCAGGGAGCTAAATCCGGCGAATAGGGGGGTTGCGAGAGTACAGGAATTTGAAATTTCGCCAGAAACTCGGTTACAGAGAGCGCGCAGTGGGCCGGCGCGGCGTATCGCACGCGTCGAATTTCCAATTCTTCGGTTAAAATCGTTTGAACCGTGTAAAAGGTCAAATTTAGTTCACTAGTCATCTCCCTGATTGTCAGTCGACGATCGCTGCACACGCGATTTCGAACCCGGACGACGTTGTCATCGATTATGGAGGTCGATGGACGACCAGAACAAGGATCGTCTTCAATCTATTCTCGGCCATTTATAAATTTGACATACCTCTTAAAAATCGCTCTCTCGCCTAGAGAATTGTCCCCGAAAGCCAATTTCAGCAGTTCAACGGTCTCCGTAGCCGATTTGCCCGTTTTGAGGCAAAATTTGATGCAAACTCTTTGTTCCAATTTTTAAAATCCGGTGTAGCGACCGAACACATGCTCACTCAATCGGTTACTGAAACGACCGAGGGAGAAGTGACGAACAGCGTTGTGTTCAGGATAAAACAAGCATTCCGTTCCCCCCCACCAACACCAATCTACCTTCACACTGTAACCAGTGGCGGCGCTACTGTACGAACTTTTCAGTCACCCCTCGTTTATATATACATGTGTATACACACATACGCACGCACTCACACACATGCACGCATACACACACACAGTGGTGGGCTGCAGCCGGTTCGCACCGGTTCGCGCGATCCGGTTGTTAAATTTTGAAGCAATTTTAGAACCGGTTTTTAAAAATTTCCACATAAAGCAGAGTCCGCTCGATCCATTGTTCGAACCCGATGGATGTTTAGTTTCATAAGAATTATTTCCCAGTGTTGAATTTCGTTATAGTAATATAATATTATAATTGAATAAAATATAATCCAGAACGTTAAAATATCACATAAATTAATCGCGTATAGCAAAAAGAGTTAATTTTGAAAATGATTCACAAATTTAGTATATGAATTTATCTTGATCCTTTTTATATGCGTCTTAATACTGTCGGCTTCCTTTGACACGCATAGATGACACCTGCAAAGATGTCGGTTTTCCTCTGTAATCTTCAGGTATGCCGATAATTTCAAGATATAATAAAAATACGCAATTTAAATTATCGAGAAAAATTTCGGCATTGTATTAATAATTTAGAGCCTTTTGTTCTGTGGCATTTAATTGCACAATAATTAGCTAAATGGATTTTTTCTAGTGACAAATTAAATGTGGTGTACATTAATCGTGTTGAATTCATTTTAACCCCTAATATCGAGTTGGATTCTTGGTGTAGAAAAGGTAATTTATTGAAAAAAGATAAAAAGCGTATATTTTTACTTTATTTGTTTTATTAGCTCAGTTCATAGATTTTTTCTTATTTAAAGCTTCTTTTTTGTTAGCTCCTTGCCTCTCGCGGTAGTTTTACTGACTATTATTCCCTCCCTAATGAACGTTTCCGTACGAAACGAAAGAACAGCTTCAAAACTTGTAACTACAGCGCCACCGTCGTGTTGCGACATTTTATTGAATGAAATTAGGAACAGTTCCATAAAGGACGGCAACTGGAGCGGTTGCGTCTTGAAATCTGTCACTGCGTTGCGGTGTTACTCTCTCGCAGCTGTAACAAAATAATCGTTACACGTTATTGGACTCTTCTGTACATTGTATAATATTTTCGTCAGTTCAGTCACCTACGCGCTGTGCAATGTGTTGGTTGGGTTGGTGAATAGGGAACCGGTTGTTATAATACACACGCACACACAGAATAGAAGCTATGCAGAAATGCTTGACTTTTCTCTATAATTAAGGGAAGTTTATTCTACGCATTTTTAACAACAATTTGATTTTCTCGGACACGGCTGCAACGATTTTGTTCAAATTTCATACAGTTACTTGAGTTTACGTCTGCAATAATACTACATAGTTCATATTTATCAAAAACTTAATATAAGGCCATGCCTGAAGTTCTATTTCACTCATGGTATCAGTAAATTCGGTGTCCTTCATGAGTTGTCGAATTTGTGGTTCATCAAATATGCCCTCTTTCACTTTAGCTTCAAATACAGATGGAAACTTACGGTAGAGATATCGGAAGGACGAGCCACTCTTCTCCAGCGCTTTTACGAATTGTTTCATGATACCAAGTTTTATATGCAAAGTCAATTTTTTTCATGAATACAATACTTTCCCATTACTACGTATGGAGAAAGTAAAAATCGGTACAACATACATTGTACAAACTTTCTAATATACGTACTAATCCGTCGTTTAGTTATCTTTAGTAAATGAAAATCGTATAAGCCTGTTTTTAGAAAATCCAATTTTGTTAAAGTTGCCCAAGAATAAACTAGCCTTATGTTCATCCATTAAGAAAAATGAAATACGTAGTATTAATGTAGATGTATACTCAAGTAACTGTACGAAGTTTGATCAAAATCGTTAGAGCCGTTTTTGAGAAAATCGAATTATTGTTAAAGTTGCCTAGAATAAACTAGCCTTATAATCATTTTTTGAGAAATATGAACTATACAGTATTATTGAAGACCTAAACTCTAGTAACTGCAGGGCCGGCCCAACCATACAAGCAGACCAAGCGATTGCTTGGGGCGGCAAACTTTTGGGGGCGCCGATTTTGACTCACAGAAATTTGGAAAATATCTTAATTCGTTAGCGTTTGCAGCTGATGGAAATAAGCAAAGATATTCAGCTGGTAACGGGGCGAAGACATCCGAAGATACCGTTTTGAAACCTCGGCTTACACACGCGAAGAAGGAATTGTAAAATCCAACCATAAAACCAAGTCCCTAAGATTCCCTGATCTTGAAGACCTTTGCAAATATTTCCCACTTGGCAATTTTTGACAGCACAGCTGCATAAAAGGGCGGGGAGGCGGGAGCGATGCCCCCTTTCGTTTAATGGCATTTCTTAATAGCCCTTCTCCAACCCTCCAAAGAATTCATGGACTTCTGCCTCGAGGGCGGCTAGAGGAGATTTCTTATAATCCTAGGGGTCATAAAATCGGAAGGGTGGGAGCCGAGCTTCGGCCTTAACTATGGTCAAAGAATGCATTTCTCCCGGGGAAATCCCTGGAGCGCAAAACAAAGAGCATCGGAAAGAAACGTGGAGGGCGGCACACTTTCATTTAGCCGGCCAAGACCAATGACATTGCCCCATGTCGCTTCGTGCCCTATTATTGTATTTCATTCTTTTTTTCTTGGAATATTCAAAATACTCGGAAATACCAATCTACTATAAAGCGCACACTCTGCTGCATTCTCACCATTCTCACTTAGTGACGAGAAAAGCTTGGTGAATGCTCTCTGTTGGCCTCTGTCTCACTCAGTTGACTTGTGTTTAAGTTCAAGGAGGAAGGGAAGTGATACATTGTGCGTTTCATACTAGCAGATCAACGAAACACCTTCGACTGAAAGGAATATAATTTATAGAGGTAAGTCCGTGTTTTATGCAATTTTTAACATTTATTGAGAGACGTAGGAAAAACATTTTCATTTACATTGAAGAAAAATCATTGAATACTTTCAATACATATTAATTATATGGGCAAGTCCCCTGCTCGCGCGGGGGCCGGCCGGGTTAGACTGGTAGGCAGTGCGCCTGCCTTCTAACCCAAAGGTCGCGGGTTCGAATCCCGCTTGGGGCATGGATGTTGTGATGTATGTTGATTTTCTCTAACAGAATTTGACGGTGCAAAATGACCTTAGCTGTTGACGCACCTAAAAACCTAATTACTACTACTCCCCTTCTCGCTAACGCTCGCCACCCACCTCCCTTTGCTCGCTCTTTATTGATTCCTACCATGTACCTATTGTATTTATATTGGTGTAACGGGAATGTTTAGAATATGATTTTATCGAATGTATATTTTGCTTTTAATAAAAATGAAAAAATATGAAAAATTTAATTTAGCTTTTCGTTATAAAGAACATTTTTAATTATTTGATTTTCTGCTCCACGACCATCACGACTTTATAATATTATAATTTGTTTGATGAACATAATTTATAAGGGATTTGTTTGGTTTTTAATAATAAATTAAGAAAATTAACTGAATAAGTCGATAAAAAATAAACTTAGAGAGATGAAATTACCGGAAATTAAGATGTCTGAGATAGATCGTTGACAAGAGAGGCAGAGAGACAATCACAAATAGGATTTTAGTCATATAGATTTTTTTTAAAAACATAAACATCATCCGATTTATTTGCATTTAATTCATATCTTCGCTCATTTCCGAGGAAGTTTTAATCTTATTTTCCTTGCTTAACCCTTTATTTAAGTGCCTACGCACTGAAATTATCAAGGACAACAATACCCGTAACCATGGAAATGTTGTGAAAGTTACGAAAACTCGAATATTCAATAATCAATAAATTCAGTACAAGCGAATTCGACTGAGATTGTAAAATCGACGGCAGGAATAAGAATCCATTAGTTTCGGCGTGTTTCAGCGCAATTTTCGCGACGATATCTTGATTTTAAAATATTTTAAAGGATAAAAGAATGAAACAAAAAATGTGATTTTTACGTTATATCTTATCCTTATCCTCTGGAGTAGAACCCATGACCGTACCCGAAATTATTTTTAGCTATAACTTACAATTAGATATTCATTAACACTGGTATCCTGATAAATTTCAGACTTCTAAGTTTATTCTAATCGAGTTATTCACAAAATTAGAGCGTTACGATCACAATGATGGACATTACGATTTTATGTTAGAAAGACATTTTTGGTAAAATCCAAACAGAAACCGTGCAAAATAAAATAATTTTGCTTGATAGGATGAGACGTGGTGCAAAGATTAATTTTGAATGCGCGATTGACTAACATGTTTTTTATGATGAGGTCTCGCAATTGTCCGTTCTGTCAACTTACGTTACTTTGTGAGATAATTTGCATTTCATTTAAATATATCTATTCTTTTAGAATCTCGGGTTTGATGATTATGAGGTTCTTGGAAAACTTTATAATGCAGCGAGTAAATATTTTGTTGTTTTGACATTGAGATTAGTAGGTTGCAAGATTTCTTAGGTGTAGATATTCTAACTTCAGCGTTTCCCAAACGTTTTTGACCACGGAACACTTTTTAAATTATAATGTATTGACGGAACACATTAGATAGAAATGAATAAGAAATAAACTAATAAATAAATTTATCATGTGATTTCCTGGCGTTCTCGGGTATGGCACACGATTTCTTAAAGGAGGATTATCGTGTAATAATAAGAACAACTATATAAATTTAGAATTTAGTAATACTGCTAGCATCGATTTTTTCGCGGAACAGCTATTAGCATCTCGCGGAATACAGTTTAGGAAATGCTGTTCTAACTTACAACTTTAAATTTATCGCTTCTATGTTAATTAAGACAGTTCAGAAAAACATATAGTGTATATATTTCTGTAAAAATATCAATTAATACTATGAATACTTGTTAGCTTTTATTATATTTTAATATCATTATTATAAAAAATTAAGACACCGTACCTTATTCTTTTGCAGTAAAAACGGACGATGCTTAGTCGTAAAAAATTATCTGGTGCCGAATATCGCAAGAGAAAGGCTAAGACTCAATTAGAAATTAAAAATCAATCGGGGTCTTTACATAAATTCTTAAAAGAAGATCTAGCTTTGACATAATCAGTAACAAGTAAAAATGTGGTTCATTTCGAAGAAAAGAAAAATGAGCTTGATTCATCTAAGTCTGCGGAAGAGGCAGATACTGTGATAAATTATCTTGGAGATGAATGTGGAGATGGAATCGTTGAAAATATTTCAGATCCTGCAACCTGTCCCTCTGACCTCACGGATTCATTTAGATTGGAGGCAGTTTTAAAAGGACCAGCAAAGCCAAGTGCAAATATTAATTACCCAAAAGATAAGAATAACCGGCGATTTACAGTTGCAAACGTCAAAAGGAAGCTGAGAAATGGAGAGGAAGTTAATAGAACATGGCTAGTTTATTCGCCAATTAAAAACGCAGTGTTTTAGTTTTTTTGTAAACTCTTTAGCTTGACAAAAATTTCCATAACTGAGGATAGTTATAATGACTGGAGAAATTTGAGTCAAACCCTTAAAGAGCATGAAATCTCCCAATTTCTCTTTGAATCACATAAAAAAATGGATAGAATAGAATAGTAATGAAATATTAGATGCCTATTTGCAGAAAAATTTGAGTGTTGAAAGTCGTCATTGGCAAGGATTATTAGAAAGACTATTTGCAATAGTCGGATTTCTCGACCATCAATGTCTCTCATTTAGGGGTTCATCAGACAGGTTGTATGAAAGCAATAATGGGAATTATCTACAATTAGTAGAGCTGCTGGCAAAATTTGATTCTGTCATGGCAGAGCACCTGCAAAGAGTAAAATCAAATGAACTTCATAATCACTATTTAGGTAAAACTGTTCAAAATGAAATAATTCAGCTAATGTCCCAGGCAGTACGAAGTAAGATAGTAGAAAATTTAAAGCAGGCGAAGTATTATTCGATAATTGTTGATTGTACACCAGACATAAGAAATATTGAACAGATGTCAATAATGTTACGTTTTATTAACATCAATCAAGGGGTAGAAATTTGTGAGCACTTCCTAAATTTCATTCCGGTCGAGAATACATCTGCATCAGAACTTACTGAGGCAATTTTTAAGGAACTAGAAAAGGCGGGTATTCCCATAAGTAATATGCGCGGTCAAGCTTACGACAATGCTTCAAACATGAAAGGCAGACATTCGGGTGTTCAAAAAAGAATATTTGATGTAAATAGTAGAGCATTTTTTGTTCCTTGCCATTCTCACTCTTTGAATCTTGTCGTTAATGATGCTGCTAAATCATCTCACATCGCTGTATCATTTTTTAGAGCAATACAAGCTATCTATGTTTTTATGAGTGGATCTACAAGACGCTGGTCTGTTTTAATTAAAAACATTAGTAAGTTCACATTGAAACCATTGAGCGAAACTAGATGGGAAAGTAGAGGCGATCAAACCTTTCAGATTTCATTCCGGTGAAATTTATGATTCTCTTTATGAAAAAATCGGTACAACATACGTTGTACAAACTTTCTCATATACGTACTAATGCGTCGTTTAGTTTCTTTAGAAAATGAAAATCGTATGAGCCTATTTTTAGAAAATCCAATTTTTGTTTAAATTGCCCAAGAATAAACTAGCCTTATATTCATTCACTGAGAAAAATGAAATAAGCAGTATTATTGTAGATGTTTACTCAAGTAACTGTACGAAATTTGATGAAAAACATTAGAGCCGTTTCTGAGAAAATCGAATTGTTGTTAAAGTTGCCAAGAACTAGCCTTATATTCATTTGTTGAGAAATAAGAACTATAGAGTATTATTGAAGACGTAAACTCAAATAACTGTACGAAATTTGATCAAAATCGTTAAGCCGTTTTCGAGAAAATCGGATTGTTGTTAAAAATGCGTAGAATAAACTACTCTCAATTATTGATCAATGTCAACCATTTCTATGTATACTCTGCTCAGTATGATAAAATGCCTAAGTACGAGATTTCATTCATTTTTGTTCTTCCGTCTAGGCTCCAGAGCCAGTAACAGACAGACAGACTGCATTGCGAAAACCACTTTTTTGGATTCAGCGACACATAAAACGTGTATTTCCGTAAAAATCTCGAAGTCGAATTTTTTCGCGAAGGAGTTTCTCTAAATTAAAAATTATTAAAAACTATTTGAGATTAACTATGTCTCAAGAGCGACTGACTGGACTGGCAACTATCTCTATAGGGCACGATGTTTTAAAAACAATCAAATTTGAAGATCTGTTACACGACTTTGCATTTCTAAAAGCGCGAAAACAGAATTTCATGTAAATATTTTTATGTAACTTTTACATTAAATTCAATGTAAATAGACTCCATTTTTGTAAACGTTTATTTTTGTGAAATTTTAATCTTAATATTCTGTATATTAGAAATTGGATATATAAAACATTTTAATAAATAAATATATGCAAAATTAACACAATCAGATTTCAAGATCTACTAAACGATTTTGCACCTGTGAAAATGTATGTAAATTTTATATTAAATTGTTTGTAAATATACCCCATTTTTGTAAAATTGTTTATTATTTTGTATGAATTGAATAAGATTGTATCGTCTCACGTTTGGCAGGGTAGCAATCTCTTAAAAAGCTAGCAAGAAAATTTGGTCGGCAAGGGCGCCCAAACGACTCTGCGCTTGGGGCGCCAAGGTACCTTGGGCCGGGCCTGAGTAACTGTACGAAAAGTACTTGACATATCATTACCAAATTTCATATATAATACTTCGGTATGAGCAGGAGAAGCCGATTAGTTTTTGGAGAATACCGGTTAACCGGAAATCGAGGTTTATTCGAGACCTTATTCGGCTTTGGCAAATTATCTCCGTTAAAACATCATTGTTTGTATACACAATTCGATATAAATGTTATAGAGAATGTAATTTCCTTCAACTTTCATTTGAAACAATTTTCCATAGTAGTTATTGTTTAGCATTTATTTATAAATAATCGGTTTTTTCGTTTTCCGTCAAATATCTCTTTAAAAACGTCCTTGTTGGTATTCTTTGAGAGGACCAAAGTTGTAGAGAATAAAATTTCTTCCAAGTTTTGTTTGAAACAAATTTCCGTAGAACCTTCCATTTAGTGGATAATTAATTTATTCGTAAATTTTCAGTATACAGCGCCACCACAATGTATGAATTCTGTAAACATTCAAAATATACGTAATTTACGGCAATAAGGACGACTGTATTCTTTTACGATACGAAATAATAATTTTGCCTTATAATGCTATTCATAATAATGTAAATATCTATACCCCAAATATGGAGAAAATCATGTGTTGGCCACGGCTTACGAAAAATTCACCGACCACAATTCACCGAAACACAATTCTCCTACAACAATTCACCGAATCGCAATTCACCGAAAAGTAAATTCACCGAACCACAATTCATCGAATGTATTATTCATCGAAATTTCCAGTTCATTTTATGAAGATGGGGGGTGAGCGAAGTAATATAAACGGAATGTTGGCAACAATAATAAGTAACAATAAACCATTAACGTTTAAGGAGGAGTGGGGATGGGTAGGAAAGAAGGAAGATGAAATAGTATAACAAAATAAAATACAAGCGTCATGGATGATATTCGATTGCAAATAACTCGAGTATGAATAATAAATAAACAAATTACGCTCACGGGAGTAGGGGGAGGAGAGGGGGGAGGTTAAACATTTAAAAACGTAATACTAGCATCATGGGTGTCATTCGATTGCAAATAAATCGTAGATGAATAATAAACAATAAATAAAAAATTACGCACTCAAGGCTTATGGAAGGGGGCGGAACGGGGGAAGGTTAACCATTTAAAAACGGAATACCAAAGAACTGATTAGTTTTTGGACAATAACGGTTAACTGGAAGTCGAGGTTTATTCGAAACCCGATTCGGTTTTTGCGATATTTCTACGTTGAAACATCATTATCATATATACAATTCTATACAAATGTTATAGAGAATCTAATTTCCTACAACTTTCATTTGAAACAATTTTCATTAACAGTTATTGTTTAGGAATTATTTATAAAAATCTGTTGCGGCAAGACATGACTCCATATTTGGAGTATAGTCATTTAAATTATTATGAATAGCATTATAAGGCAAAATTATTATTTCGTATCGTAAAAGAATACAGTCGTCCTTATTGCCGTAAATTACATATATTTTGATTATGTTTACAGAATTCACCGCTAAATGGTGGTGGCGCTGTATACTAGAAAAAGTTAAATATCTCCGAAATGTTAGTGAATTGTTCTCGGGTTTCTCACCGGGTGATGTCTTGAATAGAATTCGACGTTTCGGCGTATGTCACATCCGCCATCTTCAGGAAAACTGAGTTTTCCTGAAGATGGCGGATGTGACATACGCCGAAACGTCGAATTCTATTCAAGACATCACCCGGTGTGAAACCCGAGAACAATTCACTAATAATATTCGCCGGGAAAGTTTTAAATCATTTTTCATCTCCAAAATGGATGGTTCTGCGAAAATTTGTTTCAAACACAACTTGGAAGAAATATTATTCTCTGCAACTTTGGTCCTCACGTAGAGTACCATTAACGTTGTTTTTAAGGAGATATTTGACAGAAACCGAAAAAACGATTATTTATAAATAATTGTTAAACAATAAATGCTATGGAAAATTGTTTCAAATAGAAGTTGTAAGAAATTGCATTCTCTATAAACTTTTTATAAAATTGTATATATAAAATAATGTTTTAACGGAGAAATGTCGCAAAAACCGAATGGGGTTTCGAATAAACCTCCACTTCCGGTTAACCGTTATTGTCCAAAAACTAATCAGTTCTTTGTGCTCATGCTAAAGTGTTATATATGAAGTTTGTTAAGGATATGGCAAGTACTTTTTGAGTTATAGCGCTCACAATCACATACACACACACAGACATCATTCCGAAAATAGTTTCGACGTTCTAGGGACCTCAAAACGGGTATTTCCGTTGAAATCTTGAAGTTGATTTTTTTCGTGATCGCAATACTTTCCCATTAGGTACTACGTATGGAGAAAGTAAAAATAATCGGTTTTTTCGGTTCCAGTCAAATATCTCTTTAAAAACGTCGTAATTGGTCATCTTCGTGAGGATCAAAGTTGTAGAGAATGATAATTCTTCCAAGCTTTGCGTGAAACAAATTTTCGTAGAACTATCCATTTCGGAGATATGTAACTTTTTCGTAATTTTTCGTAATTCCAATATACAGCGCCACCACCAAGTAGCGGTGAATTCTGTAAACATAAGCAAAATATACCTAATTTGGATGTGTTTGAAGCGAAAGAGGTATATAAGGATAGGAAGGTGCCGAGAAATATTGTGAGTGGTATAGGCATTTAGCTTGCTTATCCCGTAAGTTAGCAGCGTGTTTGGTATGTATGTACGGGAGTATGGGCGAATGTATTCTTTTACGATACGAAATAATAATTTTGTCTCATAATACTATTCTTAATAATTTAAATACCTATACTGCAAATATGGAGAAAGTCATGTGTTGGCCACATCGGATTTTTTTTCATGATTACAATACTTTATCTATAGTACGTATATGGAGAAAGTAAAATAGGTAACGTTAGGAGAATCTATGGGCCATTTCGACCTTTCAAAACAAACTACAACTACGTTTTATCTCCTTGTATGTCACAATCGAATTGAAAGTAATGCAACACACTCAAAACATGTCATAACTCAATTACTTGACGTTGTATTTAAAAAATTATAGACATTTAAAATTGTTTTGGGTCAATTTGGCCAAAACGATTAAACGAGGCGCGCCAGGATTCGGACCCATGAATTTCGGAGGAAATGTCAATGTCATAGACAACCGGCGTCGGGTTTAGGAAGGACTGTCGCAACATTGGGTATTTGGCACCAACGGTTTTTCAGTTTGAAATTCTTGTCTTCAGCAGATAAAAATTTTGGCTCGGTCAAATTATGAAGAAAGCATTTGAGTAATACATCTTCGATTGTCTGAAAATGTTGTCCCAAGAATATGAATATCATTCGGCAAAGACGGTGTTGTGAAAGAATTTATACTGCAAATTTGACAAATTTATTCGGATTGCGTGAGAGGTGATTAATTCAAAGACATATATATTGACATATCTTCGGGCACCGTTTCTCATTGCCTTGAGAGGGACATGATCGAGAGTATGATTTTTTTATTCCGCGATACTCACAAATGCGTGACATTATCTCCGAAAAAAGCATGTCTCAATTATTTCGCCAGATTTTCTGCCGTCTGACCATCGATGGCGAGGGTGATGTCAGTCGGTCAATGGGAAATTGAGTCCTTGGCGGTGATGTTTCGCACTCCAAGGTCAAATTCGGATATATGTGTTACCTAAACAGTTGACAGCGAGCAGTATCCGTGGCCGAGAGTTAGGAAAGAGTCGCATCTTGAATGCAGACCGCGTTCCTTAGCTTTCACCTGCCAAGTGCGAAGAGGATAAAGGAGGAATCTTCGAATCAGGCCACGGTCTTAATCCGAAAGCGAGATGTCTCGTAACAAGAATTGATCTCGACTGACTAATGCTTTTATGGAAGTATTTCTAGCGTGCCACGTGGGGGGAGGGGTAATCCACTCCTAATTCATTTCGTGGCATTGTGGAAATAGCATCGGTACTTGGAAAAGTAGCTTAGTTTCGTAACGTCGTGGAAGTTGGATTGCTGCACAGAGTTAGGGGTGATTTAACTATTAATGATCTATTCCTCGCGATCCTCGTTTTTGTTGATTTTCATAACGGGTGACTCGTGCTTTGTGAACATAGCGCACGGATGCGTGTAACACGCCCTGTAAAGTCTCTCTATTTAGAAGTTAGCCTGGCTCGGTTGAATTACCTGGCTTTTCATTGTTTTTAATACTTTTTCAACATTTCAGGCTTTTTATCGTCGCTTTTTGTTTTTAAAATATTTATAATCAATGGTAGAAGCTTTCATGTGGTGGAACGGCTTTCGTGATTTGCTTAATTATGCGCAGTTCTTTATTAAAGTTGTGAGCGGAAAGAGGAATACTAGTAAGGCGATGAATCATGGTATGGAAATACGCATGTTTCTGTGCAGTGTGGTGTTTAGAAGTGCGGTTAATAGCATGATCGGTGTAGGTAGGTTTGTGGAATATGGAAAACTCGAGAATATGATTGAGACGATGAATGGTGAGATCCAGGAAATTGAGGGCGGAATCGTGTTCCAGTTCATAGGTAAACTTTAAGGAGGGGTGGGGGCAGTTCAAAAAGGAGAAGAACAAAAGCAGTTGCCTAAGTGTCCCATTCCATATGCATAATATGTCGTCAACGTACCGAAACCACGTAATGACATTATGGAGAAGGGGACAATTTGAATCAAACAAAAACCTCTCGCCGGCCGGGTTAGATTGGTAGGCAGTGCGCCTGCCTTCTAACCCAAAGGTCGCGGGTTCGAATCCCGCTTCGGGCATGGATGTTGTGATGTATGTTGATTTTCTCTAAGAGAATTTGACGGTGCAAAATAACCTTAGCTGTTGACGCACCTAAAACCTAATTACTAATACTACTACTACTACAAAAGCGTCTCAATAGAATTCATAAATATATCGGCGAGAAGGGGGGATAGAGGTGAACCCATTGCTAAACCTTCTTGTTGCAAATGGTTTTACTGTTTTTATGGTTTTACTGTTTTTATGGTTTTACTGTTTTACGGTTTTATTGATTTTATTAAATTTAAAATATTTATTTGTATATAAATGGTGCTTAACTTGTTATTTTTGTGGCGACACGTTCCAAAACAAGAGTAAATGTCCGAATTAACGGGAGATAATAATTGAGAAAATCGTCTTTAAAAATGGACGTTAATAACGAAATTTTCGTCACGGCTTGTACTAATTATAACAGGCTAATATTTTAATTACGATCGTTCAGTGTTTTATCGCAGTTGATGAGTACTTACATTTGCAAGCGTTACAAACTACCAGTCAAATATTTATTCCATGAATAATTTTACTACTTAAACCTTATGTGTTGCTAGCACTTTGCGCGAACGATTTCAATTGTGTCAAATTTTCGACGTTAGTTTTTGAACGCGTACTATTGGAAAGCAGTCTAATTGGAATAGTTAAAGTAAAATGTTGCCACGTTATCTTTCCGATTGGATTGCAAGGGTAAACGTAGAATGGTAATTTGGTAAGGACTCGGTGAAATTCTGGTTCCTGTCGGAAGAGAAGGCTGAATGCGGCGGTTCGCAGGAACATGGGCGGACCCAGGCTTCATCCAAGGGGGGGTAATTTAGGAGTGAAAAAATCAATTAATAAAAAATGTATTTTAAAAATAACTTTTGTATTATGCCCGAAAAAGAATAAAATAAATTTTGATTTACTACAATTGTGAGTTCTATTGGCAAGGAAGACCAAAATTCGCGACAGTTTCAATAGAATGTTTCTTCTTATACAACAATGCTGATTTACTAAAGTTTATTAGGAACATTTGTAGAAGTTATATGGCGCTTCACATTACACTTTCAATTATCTTGCTTAATTATACATATGTATGTGAACGTGTAGTGAGTTCGACTTTCCACTGAATTTTAAGTACCCCTGTGCGTGTATAAACTCAAGGTGAAATGAAAATTACTTTCAGCTATATATTATAGATATATGTTATCGAGTGAGGTTAATATAACAGTTATTTAATAAAGTATTTGAAACTGTCTTATTTAATACATATTTTAATCAGAAAAAGTAAATGTAGAACTTAATAGTAAAAACCGAATACATACAGTGAAACGGTAGTCTGTTATAGTGAAGTGAGTCAGAGAACTTAAATTATGAACTGCTCAGCTCGAAGGACGAGATATAAAGGGGAATTTTTCGAGTGTTCAGAAATTCTAGGGGGGGGGGGGTAATTACCCCTTTACCCCCCTTGAATCAGCCCATGCCCAGGGGTAGGATTTTAGCGAGACAAAATGCAAATTTATTAATGTTATGAAACTGTTGATTACTTTTAAATTCTTGTTATTGCATATCCGTATGGTATATATTTGCGCTCAAAACGCGACTTAACGCCACTAATACGATGTGGCGACCTTGCAATTCCGCTAGACTTAGGTAATAGCGGGCGGCATAACCGCGCGTCTGTATTGTTCGTGTGCCCACTTTAAACAGACGTACGTGCAGTGTTTTGAAGTTATAAATATTCACTTTACAATAAATATTGTAGAGCCAGGTATGCACTTTATTTTTACCTATTTATGTAATACAAACTCATATCGGTAAATTTTTTATGCTTATAATTAATGACACTAAAATAATGTAGGGTTTTTTAGTTTTATTCTTTTTCGCATAAGACTTTTAGAACGCATTTTACGTCGCTGCACAGAGATATCATTTTATGTATGTCCCGTTGTTCTTCCTCTTTAAGTTGCCATATGATTTAACTGCGTCCGAGTGCGTCCGTAATAATAATTTTTTTTCAGAACGTCGCACAGTGGGCCAGGGTGGGATTTTAGCCGTACAAAAGTTTTAAAAGATAAATATTTCTTTTTAAACAATAGGAAGATATTTTATTACAAACTAAAAGTGAAATTAACAATATTTTGTATATATTTCTAGAAAGAAAACTACATTAGTTATATTAATTCACTAGCTGCCCTGCCCGTTTTCACCGGGCCCATATTCTTATTAAAATATATCGGGCCTTAGTTGTTTCGAAAAACTTCGGTATACACAATGTTTGAAGTTTTTCTATTTTGTGGTAGTAGTACGTATTGATTGGACTTGTTTCCGATTCTCGATAGAGCTACGTATAGCTGTCCATGAGAGAAGCACTCATTACGTAGGTCTACTCCCACCATGTCAAATGACTGACCCTGTGCTTTATTAATTGTCATAGCAAATGAAATTTTTATAGGAAACTGCAGCCTTTTAAATTAAAAGGGTAAGTCTGAGGGAATCATGGGGATGCGTGGAATAAATGCAGTTTCGCCGGCAGCAGGTCCAGTCAGTATTGTTGCTTCGATTAAGTTACTTCAAAGGCTCTTGATTTGAAGTCGGGTCCCGTTACAGAGATTTGGGGGATTTAAATTTTGTAGCAGCATTATCGGAGCCCCAACTTTCAAAACCAAGAAATGAGGAAACAGGTTAAGTGAAATTACAAATTCATCTGGGTAATGAACGGCTTCGTCAATATTTACAACTGTATCTATCGATTCGTAAGTTTTGGTTTCAGTATCAAACTTTTCTATTATCTCATTGTTAATTTCTTCCACATAACTATTTTTTGGAGAGCCGATAGCCCGTTCGCACAACCATTTGAAATTTTTTTCGGGAAATTTTTCGACATCTGTATATACCTTTAATGTGTACAGTCACTCCCAGCTTGTCGTCTATTTTTATTAATCCATCACACTGAGGCCTGGACCCGTCGCCGATTTGCAGAAGTGGAAATGCAAAGTTCCCTGCGTTTTGGTCACCTCTCAAGTGGATACGCATGTTAGTGCTCAACTGTAACTTTTCCACCTGCTGCCAAATCGGAGATGCCTTTAAGCACGCTTTCACGGTGTCAGCACGCGTGGCTTTCGCGATTACCGGCAACGTTTGACGGAAATCACCAGAAAAAACAAACGTTATACCGCCCATTAGTTTTTGTAAGGACCGTATATCTTCTAACGTTCGATCGACAGCCTCAATGTGGGCTTTGTGGGACATAGTACACTCGTCCCACACGATCAGTACTGCCTCTTGCAGTACTTTCGCGAGTGAACCGTTTTTTCTGATGGAACACACCGCCGTTGCTTCCTGTTGACTGACTAATGCAATTTTCCCTTGTCCCTAAGCAAATTCATTAAAATGTTTTTCCTGTTCCTCCTGGTGCATCAAGAGAAAACATTTTGCCCTGATTGTTATTTACGGTTTGCAATATTTTGTCTTAGGCATATCGATGATCAGCCACTAATTGCCTATGATTTTGTCTAACGAAATCTTGTAAGTGGTTAGTATTATATGACAGTTCTCTTAAATATTGCAGGTAATTTACATTTGAGTTGTCGCGGCGGGGCTCGGGTAAATTTAACTCGACTAAACGTTTTTCATCTAATAACAGAACCTCGTCTTCGAGGAGTATAAGTCCTTCATTGAAAATATCCTCGGAAAACTGGATATCGATGTTTGAGAGTTGTCGGCGCTCTCTGTCTTCATACATATCTTCATACAAACTTTCTTTAAATCGTTCCCACAAACTTTGCGGATCGGACATTTAACAAAATACTAACATGATAGCGAACGATTCTCTCAACTTGGCCGGCGACTCTGTGAGGACAGCTTCACACAGAGTATTCTCCCAGTGATCATCGCTTTCTAAAAGGCCTAATGCCTGACACGTGGCTCGGTATGTTGGTTGCAGCACGCTGTTAACCGTTTTCAAATGGTTAAACGGCGTGGGCCCTCGGACATGATGTAACAGCATTCTTACATAAAAGCATTCCGAATAATTAGGGTGCACTGTATACACCCCGCCTAATGCCGTATCCTTCTTTACCCCGGGGTGTCCGTCGACGTCTTGTCCGCGCTTCCGACGACTCCACGATCTATTTTTCCACGTATAGAACGCTGGAACTTCGCAGTATAGTAGAGTTTTTGCAAAATTGTCTCTAGAGCAAAGTTAAAAATCGGTACAACATACATTGTACAAACTTCCTCATATATAGGTACTAATGCGTCGTTTAGTTATCATTAGAAAATGAAAATCGTATGAGCTTAGTTTTAGAAAATCCAATTTTTGTTAAGGTTGCCCAAGAACAAACTAGCCTTATATTCATCCATTGAGAAAAATAAAATACGTGGTATTATTGTAGATGTATACTCAAGTAATGATACGAAATTTGATCAAAATCGTTAGAGCCGTTATTGAGAAAATCGAATTATTGTTAAAGTTGCCTAGAATAAACTAGCCTTATATTCATTTCTTGAGAAATATGAACTATACAGTATTATTGAAGACATAACCTCAAGTAACTGTACGAAATTTGATGAAAATCGTTAGGGCCGTTTTCGAGAAAATCGGATTGTTGTTAAAAATGCGTAGAATAAACTATTCTCAATTACTGATCAATGTCAACCATTTCTATGTATACTCTGCTCAGTATGATAAAATGCCTAAGTACGAGATTTCATTCATTTTCGTTCTACCGTCTAGGCTCCAGAGCCAGTAACAGACAGACGGATAGACGGACAGACGGACAGACAGACAGACGGACAGACAGACAGACGGCATTGCGAAAACCACTTTTTCCTCAAGCTTGCTTGCGTGGCAAGAGACAGCTCTTGTATACTGCGTGTTTTGCAATAAACTTTCGACTCTCCTCCGTTTAGTATTGTCACTACTTTCTGAAAATGTCTTTTCAGGACGGCCGTAAAGTGGATTTCGATGATGTTGGGAGACTCCGTGCTAACAAAAACTAGCCACTTTCCGCAGTGCTTAATGAATCGCTCCGAATTTCTGTGACAACTTTTCCACCGCCTACAAAAATCACTCATAAAAACGACAATTTTCTAATTATCAATTTTTTAACGTTATCACCAAAGTGTTCAATATTCATCTGTTCTTTGACGTAACATAATATCCACAGTCACCGCTTAATAAACTTGTGTTACATTTTGCACGCAACAACTCGTACAGTTCCTTGCGAGTGATGGGCCGCCGACGTTTTGAAAAAAAATATTATTACAGACGCACTCGGACGCAGTTAAATCATATGGCAACTTAAAGAGGAAGAACAACGGGACATACATAAAATGATATCTCTGTGCAGCGACGTAAGATGCGTTCTAAAAGTCTTATGCGAAAAAGAATAAAACTAAAAAACCCTACATTATTTTAGTGTCATTAATTATAAGCATAAAAAATTTACCGATATGAGTTTGTATTACATAAATAGGTAAAAATAAAGTGCATACCTGGCTCTACAATATTTATTGTAAAGTGAATATTTATAACTTCAAAACACTGCACGTACGTCTGTTTAAAGTGGGCACACGAACAATACAGACGCGCGGTTATGCCGCCCGCTATTACCTAAGTCTAGCGGAATTGCAAGGTCGCCACATCGTATTAGTGGCGTTAAGTCGCGTTTTGAGCGCAAATATATACCATACGGATATGCAATAACAAGAATTTAAAAGTAATCAACAGTTTCATAACATTAATAAATTTGCATTTTGTCTCGCTAAAATCCTACCCTGGCCCACTGTGAAGCGTTAGGATTGAGGCAAGAGGGAGGATGGGAATAAATCTCGTCCGAAGATATGAGCCAAAGTCATATCAATGGCTTATTGAGCCTTGGAAGTTTGATCTTGGTTACGATGAAAATCGGACTGATCTTTTATGTACTTCATACAGAAAATACGTTTTGCTGAAAAGTTTTAATTGGTAAGGAGTTGGATTTTACTTTCTCATATACGAAGTATATTGAGAAAGTATTGTTATCGCGAAAAAATTCGACCTCGAGATTTTGATGAAAATATACGTTTTAGGTGTAACTGAATACGAAAAGGTGGTTTTTGCAATGCCGTCTGTCTGTTATTGGCTCTAGAGCAGTGGTCTTCAAGTTGGGCGATAGCACCCACCAGTGGGCGTTTTTGGATTTTTGGTGGGCGTTAAAGAACTCAACACTGAAAAATAAAATTCTATAAAAAAGCTTAATGATACGCATACATATTTTGTACAACTATTTTACGTAAAACTATTACAGTTGGTTTGTCGTTAACTATAGTATCATATCATACTATACTAGCGACAATGTATCGATGCTGCGGTAAAATCGAAAGGCACATGAGGTTGGTCGGAGTCTCGCAGAAGTAGCGAAGCGTTTAAATTTAATTTTATCAAATATATAAGATCAAATTTTTAAACACTGTTATTACCACTGAGACTGTATTCGGTAATCTCATCTAACGACAATCCCACTAGTATTAGGGTTACCATACGTCCGGATATTCTTAAAATTTACCGAGATTTTAGCAAATAAAACCCATTTCTTTCTGGTTATGCCCATCAAAATCTTAACTTAGGCAATTAGATACCTTGATTTTTAAAAAAATATACTACATTTTAGGTTTAAAATTAAATTTGCCCGGGTTTTATTATCAGAATATGGTAATCCTAACTAATATGTGCCATTTAGGAAAGAAATGCTGAAAAGCGGCCAGTGGTTTAAAATCCCCAACGGGATACCTTCACTCAGATATTTGATACATTATATGGGGAACGCAGCGAAATGAAAGAGAAGCGATATTAAGAGATACTAACTATACTCTCTCTTCCCACGGACACTCATTGATTGCAAAAATGTTATTTCGGTATTCATTGACAAATTGGATTTATTCAGAAAAAACATCCTGCAAAAAGAATTTTACCAGTTTCCGGAACCACTCAACATCAGAGATGATCTTACAGCCGAAGACATAGACAAGTTTGCAGATCACCTTTCTGTCATTAGAATTGATATGATGACTCGTTTTCACGATGTAATAGACTTGAAAGTGGATGCCTGGATGGTGACTCCATTCATCACAAATGTGTGTGATGTGGATATTGAATACCAAGAGGAGATAATAGAATTAATTCATGATGATGAGTGTAAAGCCAATTTCAACCAAGGTTTGGCAGAACAAGAAAATGCCCTCTCTGTATCCACGCTTGTGGAAGAAAATGTCGTTGCTCTTGTTAGCTTTCCCAACTTCATATCTAGTCGAGAAGGGATTCAGTGCAGTCGACAATCTCCTGTCCAAAAAAAGAAACCACTTACAAATACATAACAGAAAGAGGAGATCTTCGAATGACCCATACAGACTTGAAGCCAGACATTGATTCCCTGGTTTGTAGGCACCAAACACAAAGTATGCATTGAAATGTATGCCAAATGCTTATTTTAACATTGTTTTGGGATTAATAAACATAATTAAATTTTGTCTTTATAAACATTTATTTTATTAAAAAAATTACTATTAAGTTGATACGGTAGGTGGGCTTAGTGGCGTAGTGAAGGGGGGCAGGGGGGTGCAGTTGCCCGGGCGCCGAGTGCAGGGGGACGAAATAATATGAAATTAGCACCCGTCGGGTCGAGGTTCCATTTGAACCCCCCCCCCCCCCCCTCCATAAATCGCTTTGCTACTGGGGGCGCAAAATTATCCTTTGCCCCGGGCGCCAGAAACCCTCAATACGCCACTGGGTGGGCGGTGAACTTATTTCAAAGTACAACATATGGTAAAAGTGGGCGGTGACTGAAAAAAGGTTGAAGACCACTGCTCTAGAGCCTACACGGTAGGGGGAAAATGAATGAAATATCGTACTTAGGCATTTTATCATACAGAGTAGAAGCTATGAAGAAGTGGTTGGTATCACTTAATAATTAAGGGAAGTTTATTTTACGCCAGTGGTCCTCAGGCAGATCTACCTGCGACCCCCTCTGTGCGGATGTTTGGTTGCCGCGACCCTCCATAATTTTTTGTAATGTAAAAAAAGGATTTCTCCGGAAATAGGAATTTATTTATAATAATATGCTAAAATTTTACCACTGAAATTACTTGATTAACATTTTCAGATATTTATAATTACCGAGACGTATATACAGTAGAGCCTCCAAATTCGCGGCTTCCAAATTCGCGGTCTTCGCAGTTTCGCGGTTTTTTCGACTACGCTGCCATCTTTGAAGGGATGAAAAAACACTAAACAAATGAATTTCCCCGTCCGCGAGGTTTTTTGGCACCACTGAGTGATAAAGCATTGCGTCTTTATAAAATAGTAAGCGAACATAATGCTGAATCATCCACTAACGTTCCCTTTAGTGCAAGTGCAGGTCGGTTTGAGAAGTTCACAAAACGCTTCAACTACCACAACGTAAAATTAGTGGGCGAATCTGTCTCTGCTGATCACCAGGCGGCCAAAAATTTCATACCAGAATTTACTAGCTTAGGCAATCAAAGAAAAAGGTTATAAACCGCAACAATTTTTTTACGCGGACGAAACCGCCCTATTTTGGAAGGGAATGCCAGAGAGAACATACATTTCAAAGAAGCAGCGAACAGCACCCGGATTCAAGGCTTCTAAGGATTGTCTTACGCTAGTGTTGTGTTCAAAAAATTTTTTGAGCCGACAACAGCTGATAGGATTATGGCCATAAGGTTTGACTTTATGGTTTATTTTTTATTAATTCTACATCGAGAAATAAGGTTGCCTGAATTACGTACATTATGTTTGATGATTTTACGGGTCAAATCCTTCAAAAAAATGGGACTTTTATAAATTTTACGGGACTTTTTTAACCTTACGGTTCAAGTTCCTCAGAAGATGTTAGCGCCCGACTGTCGGACTAACGAATGTAACGCGATTTCTCAGGATACGATAATCTACAATGTTACATTTGCCTCAAATGTCATATAATATTTTCCTCAAAATAAGCGAAAGCATGAAGGAAATCGATTGGATCGCCAAAGGATGTAGTTTTTTTCAGGAAAACATTTTCACTTGTTGCTCTTCCTCTCTCTCAGGATGTTATAATGCTCATGCGACAATGTATGAATCTTCAATGACGTTACAACAATGTATCGCATATACTTTGTTCTCGATGGCTTGTGAAATCTAACGTGGAGTCCGAGGTGATCTTATTGTCTTCAAGGTATGTACGCATACAAAAAGATCCTTTGTTACGACTTACATAGGAAGGAAATTTAGAAAAAATCGTAATGTGAGAACAAAATCAAGAATTATTTTTCACGTCACTTATTTGTTTTCTTAAATAGATATTGATTATCGATGGAATTTTCCACTTAACATATCAGAAGTCAATATATTTCTTATAATAAAAAAATACGGCGCAAAGTGCGTCCCGTATTGATTTCACACGGATACGGGACATTTGAGGAAAAATTGGCCGAAAAACGGGACATGTGGTCACCTTATAAGAACCTAACCCCTTATTTCCTATTAACTTAATGCTTCATATAATGCGATTTCAAGGAACGCAACGTTATGTGAGGTTTTACTAGTGGGAAAAACCACTAGAACATTAATTCCTTGGATCTTAACAATGACTCGTTCCACACGGATCTAGGACAATTCACCGATTCACAATTCACCGAAACCACAATTCACCGAATCGCAATTCACCGAATCACAATTCACCGAATCACAATTCACCGAAAAGTAAATTCACCGAACCACAATTCATCGACTGTAGTATTCACCGAAATTTCCAATTCACTTTATGAAGATGGGGAAGAGCGGAAGTAATATAAACGGAATGTTGGCAACAATAACACATAACAATAATCCATTAACGTTTAAGGAGGAGTGGGTATAGGGAGAAAAGAAGGAACATGAAATGGTATAGCAAAATGAAATCATGGATTTCATTAGATTGCAAATAACTAGTACATGAATAATAAATAAACAAATTACGCTCACAGGAGTAGGGGGAGAAGAGGGGGAAGGTTAAACATTTAAAACGGAATACTAGCACCACGGGTGTCATTCCATTTCAAATAACTCGAAGATGAATAATTAACAATAAATGAACAAATCACGCACTCAAGCCTTATGGTAGGGGGAGGAGAGGGGGTAGGTTCAACATTAAAAAACCTCATACTACTGTCGGATTCAAAATGATGTGCCCCTGGATTTATTAATTTACCACAGCGTCTACCTGCATCTTACGATAATGCGTTATACATTGAATTAAAGATAATTTTATAAACCTTCTTTCAACATTTTTTTCACTTACGAAGAACAAAAACTTGACGAACTGTGAAGAAATATTTAAACCAATGTACCGTAAAATCGGCACTTTCTGCAAATTGCCGATCTTTAAAATTTAATTTAAAAGAAACGACACAACATACGACAACGCAATTTTCACTGAGATTGCAGTTATACTGTTTAGATGGAATGATTATGTTAAAAAATGCAAAACTCAATTATGTTGTTGCTAATTAGCGTAAAACTTTGAACATTATCTAGTCCGTGAGTTTTTAACGTAAGAAAAAATAAAAAGCACCATCATGTTCTACAATTCTTTTAAAAATTTCCTATGATCCCAAAAGTTTAAAAACACTATTTCCTCAGATATCGACGAATTTTGTTAATGCGGCGTTGCCAAGCGCCCTGCATCATCCGCTGCGGCGGCCCTAAAGTACGTCTCTCCCAACTTACAATCACTCGCACTTACGACGGCACTCCTTTATGACCTCCTCTTTGTCTAATTATCGATTGGAAATGGAATAACTACAATAAAAACTTCAATTACTTACCCGTATGGTATTATTCATCCTCATGGTCGCTGCTGGTGCTGCTTGAATCGTCCAAATTAATGACGAGAGGTTCCATAAACTGCTCAACTATACGATCCTTCATCCAGTAATAATCCTCCACTTTCATTACATGTTGTACAGCTTTTTTCCAATCAGAGTTGGAGACAAGGTATAGAGCTTGTACACAAAGCTGCAGCACATCCTTCATCTTATGCGTTTTATTGTTCTTCGCAACCCATGATTTGACCTTAGCCCAAATCAGCTCAATGGCATTGAGCTCGCAGTGTGCCACAGGAGTCCACAAAATCTTCACTTCCTTTCTGCTTTCTTCAATTATTTTCTCAAGAAGAAACTTAAAAGGCTTAAATTTTGGTTTTCCAAGTTCAATTAACTCTGTCTTTGTGAGTGATTCGTAGCTATCTCGAGTGCCATCTTCTTGCACTGGTGGTTCGACAAGTCTCTTCACAAGCCAGTCAATAATGTCACTTTTTCTCCAACTCATGCTCAGATTCTTTGTACTTCGATCTTGCATAGTGTGATAGGGAGCCTGATCAAGAACCAAGGCAGATTTTTCCGGAAGTCTCAATAGTACTCGCCGGAAATATTCCTCAAAATGTTGCGCATTCATTTCTGAGTGGTAGTCCGATTGATCTTTCTTTCCCTCGAAAACAAGCATTGTTTCCTCTTCCTGCTTCAGAAATCCTTTTTCACTCCCAATATGCAAAATAATTATGCGCTTTCCAGCGCCAGACGGTGTCTTAATACCACCTTTCCATCCGTTGACTTCCTGAATTATCCCTCGATCAAAATCAATGGAATCACATGCGGTTTCATCTATCTTTTCTTGCCACGCGTACTTTACCGTGTGATTCGTGCCACACCAGGTTTCATCTGAATAAAATATCTCCCGACCAGCTACACGGAGTCTTTTGATCGTGTGGAGATACGTGTGACGCTGATCCGACATGCGAGGATTTTCCATAAGGACAGGCTTATTTTGCAGCTTTCGAAAGGAAAACCCTAATTTCTTCACCCATCTCAACATTGTACTTCCGCTGACATCAGGAAAATCTTTGATTTCCGACCTCAACTCATGCAGAACTTTTAATATTGTAGGGAATTCCTTCCTAAGGAAAAAGCTATGCACTTTTCGGCGAATAACGCCTTGCAAAAATTCATCAATAATAACGCAAGGCCTACCTTAGCTTTTCTTCGGGGAAGACACTTCGAAATCAGTGCTGTTACGTTGCTCTTGAATAACGTTCTTTACGGTCCTTTCACTCACTCCGGCGCACAACGCGGTGTTAACCGTGACTTGCTTAAAATCTATTAATTGTTCACCTGACTTTAGGCCTTGGAAAAAATGTCTAACGTTCATGATAATGTCTTTATCGCGCTTTCGTAAATTACTTGATTTCACTCCACCATTCTCATCATTTGAGTTTTCAGTCGATGCCAATGGTGCTCCCGAACGTTTAAGCTTTTTTAGCCGTAAAACACTTCTTTTCACTGGAGGCATGTTGATCACACTGAACACGAAGGATCCCTCGCAATGATTTCTCGAAAATGACAAACAAAATGATCACAATTAACGCGGTAAAACTGAAGCGGGAACAAGCACTTGTGAAATGCTGGAACTATACCAACGTAAGACAACGAAATGGCTCCTGTTCTCGATTCAGGTGCAAAGGGTAAACTGTCACTTTAAGGATGTCCTGTGGAGACGAATGGAAGGTTACTGGACGATTCAATGAAAGGGGTTAAGACGCGTTTCCGGGATTTTACCCACGGGTAAACCTATCCCTTTGATTCTTGGAAACGTATCCGCGTCCATTCCCCAATTCTAATGAAATGGGTAAAACCTTCCCCTAATTGCTTCTTGGAAATGTTGCACTTTCACTTTCTCAGTGCAACATCTCATATTTTGCATTAATCAAGTTCGATGTAGCGCCCGCTAATATTTCGAAACGAGCCACTTCGCGCGCTGCATGTGGGAGACATGGCAGCACTGTCGCTGTCCCCTTCGGACGTAATAACAAATTTCCCGATTAAGTATGTTTATATGAAAAAATTGCGTAATTTCGAATCATAGGAAATTTTTAAAAAAATTGTAGAACATGATGGAGCTTTTTATTTTTTCTTACGTTAAAAACTCACGGACTAGATAATGTTCAAAGTTTTACGCTAATTAGCAACAACATAATTGAGTTTTGCATTTTTTAACATAATCATTCCATCTAAACAGTATAACTGCAATCTCAGTGAAAATTGCGTTGTCGTATGTTGTGTCGTTTCTTTTAAATTAAATTTTAAAGATCGGCAATTTGCAGAAAGTGCCGATTTTACGGTACATTGGTTTAAATATTTCTTCACAGTTCGTCAAGTTTTTGTTCTTCGTAAATGAAAAAAATGTTGAAAGAAGGTTTATAAAATTATCTTTAACTCAATGTATAATGCATTATCGTAAGACGCTGTGGTAAATTAATAAAGTCCAGGGGCACATCATTTTGAATCCGACAGTAGCGCCATGGGTGACATTCGATTACAGATAACTCGTAGATGAATAATAAACAATAAATAAACAAATGACGCACTCAACGCTTATGGTAGGGGAGGAGAGGGGGAAGGTTAAACATTAAGAAACGTAATACTAGCACCATGGGTGTCATTCGATTGAAAATAACTCGTAGATGAATAATAAATAGGCAAATGACGCACTTAACGCTTATAGTAGGGGGGGGGGGAGGTTTAGCGTAACTTATGTTTTTATCGAAAAAAGTTGAATCAAAGCCAATGTTCAATCATGGACAACATGGGCGTCGGCAGAAAATTTTTCAGGGATGGGCAAAACACAAAAAGGCCTATTACCCACGGGCTGACGCAATTTTTCCCAAACCGGGAAAATTTAACTAACCGGTCCCCAACTGACCACAAATACACCTCACTGAATCACTATGTATTATATTATCACTGTACTGAATATCCTCTTGAAATGAACTCAAAGTATATTTTAAATGACTAATTTTTTCCCTTAAAGCGGCTTAGAATCAGATCTCGGAATGAGCCGGAACGCACCGGAACGTCACTCCGGCTCGTCACACAGGCCTATGATACCGTTTTCTTTCGACAGACATTTAGAAATACCGTCCCTTATAACAAGCGTCCCGTTTCGTAAAAATTTCCGTTCCATAACCAATACAAGCGTTCCGTTTCGTATCATTTTCCATTTCGAGCACTGGTTAAAATCCACTCCTACCTGATAAATACTTTGACACAAATACCCTATCTCCCTACACCCGATCTTTCTTCCTCTCACTTTCCTCTTCCCGTCTACATCTCGGTGATATTCAACCCTTTTGATCAGCGTGCCCCTTGGAAAACTTTGAAGATGTGCATACCCACTGGTATTATCACATAATACGAACAATTCCACAGAAAATCTTTAAATGATTACAATTAATTTTGGTCGACTAAATTTGTATTAACTGCACCTAATCGTAAAGGTTATGAAAAATGAATCTTTTGCGAATCCTGAAAA
Source organism: Uropetala carovei (assembly GCA_036926305.1). Taxonomy (NCBI): domain Eukaryota; kingdom Metazoa; phylum Arthropoda; class Insecta; order Odonata; family Petaluridae; genus Uropetala; species Uropetala carovei. The sequence goes on along the minus strand of JAXCHB010000037.1, from coordinate 5,423,169 downwards.
AAAAACCCTGTATTTCCGGTTGAATACCAATATTTATCTCCTTCCTCCTCGCCATCCTCCCTCTACATGTCTTTCGAGCGCATATAGACACCGCATCGACACTTTTGCATTACACACGTGAAATGAAACAATTGGCTCGGTTAGTTAAAAACGAAGAATTTCGCCAAATTCGAGCGAATCCGAATAGAAGGATAAATTGACTTTCAAATTAAGAAATGTTCCTTTTTTTTAAAAAATATTCTTGGTTCATAGAACGCATGTCAAATTTTCCAATATTCATCTGCAATAGGAACAAGGGTTGCTGAGCGGAATTTTAAATATTACATATTATCTTACGAGAAATGGAAATAATCCCTAGAGGTCGATCTCGCGACATTTTTCGAGGTGTATTACGACGTTACCTTCATATATCCCATTTAAACATCCTGCCTAATTTTCGATCCTCTGTGTACTCCATTTAACGAATTGTCCTAATTTCTCTACAGCGTGACACACGTACCAAACAAACAAACAGTCAGAGGACAAACCAATTAATACTGCCTTTTATTATAATTGGAATCTTGCACATGGGCAGACGGACGAATAAGGTGAAAATAGAAGTTTAAAAAATAACACGAAATAAATCCAAAATCTAAGAAATCGGAATTACAAGGTGGTCATAGGATAAGTATGTATGTACTTCGATTTTCAAAGACGCAAACATAAATGAACAGAAAATGATAACTCTACTAAAATTCGAAACAACAAGGCAAGCTTCATTTATGACTTTCAATAATCGTAATAAAATTTGATGTATAATTTGTACATCGAGAAGAATACCTTTAATGATTTATGTCTCAGATCGGGGGCCATGTTTTGGACCATTTCGACCCTCATTAGAGAGGATTGGCGACCCTCACTCGCGCTCGGGTCCCGGCCCCTAACTCGGTGTTGTCTACCCTCACAGCGGGTGGTAAAATTACCCATCTATCATTGCAAAATTGCAATAATTTTTGCAAATAAGACGATTGAAAGTTACATCATTCCTTTGCGGTGAAAATCCCGATTATTGGCGTTTTTTAAACGAAATTCTGCGATACATATTAACGTTAGGATTCTTTTCACGATTACAATACTATCTCTATACATATAGGTACTACATATGTAAGAAAGTAAAAAATTAATTCATAATTTCATTACGTTACGTATAGCGTTTGTTTAGCACTTTGCTATACGAGTATACGAAGTTATATATGGCGAACTTGGTCGATTCGTGAATGTGAATCTGATTTTCTTTTCGGTTTTGCTTCGCTCCCTGGATCCGCCACTGATTTCTATATGAGAAAGATTGTACAATGTACATTATACCATTTTTTACTTTCTCCATACGTAGTAATGGGAAAGTATTGTATTCATGAAAAAAATCGACTTCGAGATTTCAACGGAAATACATGTTTTGAGGTCCCTAGAACACGTTTAGACTATTTTCGGAATGATGTCTGTGTGTGTGTGTGTTATTGTGGGCGCTCTAACTCAAAAAGTACGTGCCATATCGTTACCAAACTTCATTTATAACACTTTAACATTAGCATAAAGAACTGATTAGTTTTTCGACAATAACGGGTAACCGTAGGTCGAGGTTTATTCGTAACCCGATTCGGTTTTTGCGATATTTCTACGTTAAAACATCATTATTGTATATACAATTCTATACAAAAGTTATAGAGAATGTAATTTCCTACAGTTTTCATTTGAAACAATTTTCTATAGCAGTTATTGTTTAGGAGTTATTTATAAATGACCGGTTTTTCGGTTTCCGTTAAATATATCCTTAAAATCATCGTATTTGGTAATCTTCGTAAGAACCAAAGTTGTAGAGAATAATATTTCTTCCAAGTTTTGTTTGAAACTAATTTTCGTAGAACCATCCATTTCGGATATATTTCGATTTATCATAATATCTGTATACAGCGCCAACACCATGTAGCGGTGAATTCTGTAAACATTCAAAATATACGTAATTTACGGCAACAAGGACGTGTATTCTTTTACGATACGAAATAATAATTTTGCCTCGTAATATTATTCATAATAATTTAAATATCTATACCCCAAATATGGAGAAAGTCACGTGTTGGCCACATCAGATTTTTTCATTTTGTAAGGCAGTGAGCTATTGGAAATTTGGTCCCTTTAATTTCGCTATTAAAAACAGTTTTTACGGTTTTTAATTGCCTTTCATGTTCCTAAGAATCCGCTAGGAACAAAAATTTCTCTCCCAAACCATTATTTTCGTCTCAAGCTCAGGGGCGGTCGAATTTACAGCCCTTCTTACCACAAGTGAAAACAAAAGAGAGGGATGGGGGAGGAAGGGAACGATGTAAGAGGGGTGGGGAAAGAGCCCTTGGGAAGCCCAAAGTGCCGCCTTTTATTATCGGTCGCCGGGATAGGTAGAAACTGGAGGCTTGCACTGATACCGATTTTCGTGTTTGCATCTAAACTTTAGCCTGGCCGTATTTTTTCGTTTTCGACGGATATGAATATGTTGTCTTTCTTCAACGACAATGAGTTATGACGCAATTTGGGCGAATACGAGATCAACTCATTTGCCGCACCCAGTGAGGTGCCGCTCTAAGGCGGTGCCTTACCTGCCTACCGCCTATAGACGGCCCTGGTGGTATCAATAAATAAGGTATTTGTTACAATAAAGTGACGTTTGAATGGCGAGAATTCTCGCCATCCATACGCAACGTGATAAGTTTTTTTGCATGTCCACTTTTTTCACGTTTTAAAATAATATCTAATATAATATTTACATTTTTACACATTTCCAGGGGGAGCAGCTACCCCCCCCCCCCCCGCCCCCCTTCTTGCCCCCTTAAGAAATTAAGCTGGATTTGGCGAAAGTGATACTATAGGAAATGAAATTATCGTTATACTTGAATGCAGCACACTTGGAAGCGGATTGTTTACAAATAAATTTGGTCAGTCGTTAAGAAAAGCTAAGTGAAAAAGTATTCTTTATAGGTAGTTTTCTGTTTTTAGTAGAATAAAATGTTTTCGTATATTCTGCATACGCCCCAGAACTGGTAGCGAAACTAAATTCACAAAATCCGTTGAAATTCAACGGGCACTTACAGCTCTTTAAACATTAAACGTCATATCTCAGCTTCTATTACTCCAAAATGAACAATTATTTTTATCGTCATATAGCCTATGTTACCCGCGGGTAAAAATTATCTACATCTACATGATACCCTGCAAATCACCAGACTGGTGGGTGGCAGGGGGTGCAACACACCAAAACCTACCTAATAACCTCCCTCGTGGGAATCACTTTCCAGTTATGATCCCCTATCGTCCTTGGGAAAAAGGAGCTCTGATATCGCTCGGTCCTACAGTCGATCTCACGTATTTTATTCTCGTGATCGTGCCTGCCCATGTACGTAGGTGCCTCTAATATTCCTGAGACCTCCTCTAAGAGAGCTTCCGACCTAAATTTCTCCAGAAGCCTTAACCTAGTTCGTTGGGCTATCCTCCGACAGCACCGCAAACCTGTTGCTAACAGGGTAGGTTCACATACCACCTGCTTCCGCAGCACCACCTCACGACTACCACGTGTAGCCACCCTCCCCTCATCGGGCTTTATGGAGGGAGTCGTCCCTTCCCGTGGAGAGACCGCGCAAGACTCCTCGATCATTCAGCCGGCGCACAGTGGGACCATGCGCCCATAAGTCTGGCCAAAACCTCAAAAAAATTTTTTTTGCCTCACTGTTCAAACATGGCTGTAGCATTAGAGAAGTTGTCAGTGCAGCATATTACACGAATATTTATCTTGGGCAGGCTGATTTGAATCGTAATCAGAGCGAGAAAATAGTGCATTTGAAATCTCTCCTTCCAGCGTCCACATCTACTCTCCTACAGGGAGGATTTTAACTACGAGTGACCCACTTGAAGGCCTACAATTACCATTTGGGGTTATCCGTTGACTCTGTCTGAAGCCCGGAAACCAATTATTGGCGATATACGGTATTTCCAAAGCCACTTTTAAGATTATTTGGTAAGAAGATGCACTGAACAAAGTCCGACGATATGTGATTTGATATACGAAAATTCCCTTGCGATTCCGGAACGATTTCTGAAGTGCAATGTAATGCTTGAACTATCTTATTGATGCTATGAAAAAATTAGCTGCGACCACCCGCGACTTGTTTAGAAAAATGACTAAACTCGTAGAGAAGCGTGCTCGGACTTGTGGTCAGCCTCTGCGGCCGCCCCTCTTCAACAAGGTTTACAAGACCTATAAAATTAGAATTTATTAAGGAGAATTCAGATATTATCCTCAGGGAAATGAGTATCATGGCCGAGCAAATTCAGAATCTAGTTCCAGCTGTAGTGCAAGAATATGAGGGGGTTTCTGTAGAACATCGGTTATGTATGACTATGGTAGATGGAAAAGTCTGCAACGCTGTGACTGACACGAGCTCAACCCAGAGGTGTTTTCTATGTGGTGCAACCCCTAAAGAAATTAATGACATTGACAAGATGTTACACAGAAACGTTGACACAGATGCCTTGGAATTTGGGCTGTCTACTCTTAACGCATACATAAGGTTTTTTGAATAGCTACTGCATGTAGCTTACAGACTAGAGACCAAATCCTGGCATAAGACGAAATACGTTAAGGATAAAGTAATTGCCAAGGCGAAGGAAATCCAGCAGAAGTTTAAGACAGAAATGGGCCTTTTAGTGGATGTAGTTAAACAAGGATCTGGGACAACAAATGACGGGAACACTGCCCGTCGGTTTTTTTCAAAATTCTGAAAAATCAGCGTCTATTATAGGTATCAAAGAGTCCCTTATTTCTCGATGTGATGTCATTCTTCGATCTTTATCGTGTGGGTACGCAGTGGATGTTAAGGCTTTCCATGAGTACACTGTAGCAACAGCAAGTCTTTATTTAAAGCATACTCGTGGTATCCGATGCCTCCATCTGTTCGCAAAGTTCTCATACACGGCTCAGAAGTACTTGCTGTGTCCCTTCTTCCTATCGGGATGCTGAGCGAGGAATCGCAATAAAGATTTTAGACGGTACAGAGAGGGTCACCACAGGAAGACGTCCAGGGAAGCTACAAATGAGGATCTCCTGCATATTATGCTCACCTCATCGGATCCAGCCATATCGTCTCACAGAAAACTTCCTCCGAAGAAAGGTGGAAGTCTTAGCGCTGAAGTAATTAGCCTTTTAGCCGAAATGCATGACTCCCCATTAGATGATGACAGTAGCGATAGCGATAGTGATGAATAAAACAAATTGACTTGTAAGGTAGAACATTATTTTATCACTTTGTCGTTCGTGTATTACTAATGCACCAGAATAAATTTTGTTGAATCACGATATCGTTTTCTCTTTGCATTAAGAAACCCTTCATTCCTTATGAAAGTAATCGCATTCAAACTTCCCATTTGCAGTTGGAATGAAGTCAACTAGTAGCATAAATACGTTGAAAAGCTGTATAATGAAATATAGGCAAACTATCCACTCAACAAACGCGAACATTAGCAAACTGCGCGACTCTTACGTTTCGGCCAGTTCTTCGGGTGCTTGGTCCTGTAGAGAGTTACGACACTGGCCACAAGATGTCGCCACTGAGTCTTAAAACCGCAAGAAATGAACTCGGCTTCCCCAAAAACCCATTCATACGCAAAATCAGGCCGATCAGATTGAATATTGAGTTTTGGCCAGCAAAGCAGGGCTTTGGTCCCACTGTGCGGCGTTAGCACTTGGGCGAACCCGAGCCGCCATCCCGGCGCGGAGGGATCTCGAGGAGCGCCTCGCGCGTCCCACCCGGACACAAGACTCCTCGCAACCTTACACCCTAGAGCGGAGCTCCGCAACTAACTTCTCAAGCTCCGCGACCCGGGCCCGCAAGGACTCGCAATCAGCAGCACTCTTGAAGAGAGAAACAGAGGGCCTAAGGGGAGTCATCCTATCTTTTCCAAATACGGGTTTCTATAAGCTATTAAATAACGTATCTAATAGACTAGTCTAACGCTTCATATAGGCGGGGAAGTTATTCCTGGAGTGCTCGAGTGAAGGGATCAGGGGTCAAGCGCAGGTAGAAAGTGAAAGTTAGTACACAACGCAAACAACGTTAGTTCGCACACAAGATGGTTAGTGCACAGTCAACGTGTAAATTTGTAAACTATGAGTTACAGAAAAAATACGCTAAAAAATACAATTACTATTTAAATAAACGGGCTTATAAAAAAAATAACAACTGGGTGCTGGAAAAAGAACGACACTACGGTATTCAACAATGAAATATTAAGTTAACACAAAAACGATGACAAGGATTACTCAAATACTACAGACAACGTTAGAAGCAGGAAGCAACGTTAATAAAACACAGGTTAGCACACAAACACCGTACAATTCTAATAAAAGGAAGAAGTTACGTTTATAGAGAGAAGAAAATAACAACAATTACGATATAAATATCGGTGTAAAAAAGCAATGCGCAAATGGAGTGTTAGAAAAATTACTACACTACGGTATACGACTAGTAAGTATTACGATTAAAGAAATGACAAGGAGATTATTAGTTAAGATAACTACTACTATAAGTAAATAAGCTATAAGAAATGTTAACAAGTAATATAAAAGAAAAGTTAGTTCTACTTAACAGTACGTCTACTTCTACTCTAATGCTACTGCTACAATGGTCGCTCGTAAGTCCGTTGGGCACCACTGAAGGAAGTGAAAGGCACGTCCGCTCTCTTCAACAGCCAGGTAGATAGATCTATGCGAAGTGTGGTCACGATATCTTCAAAGTTGTGGAAATCACAATTTGTGGAAAGTCTACGTCTAATTATTTACGTTACTGACGCAGTTTTAAAAACTGTTTGCTTATAGCAGGGGCAGAAACTTCTCAAGGAAGGGGCGATCGCCCCTCCGCCTATCGATTCCGCCCCAGCCAACTGCCCTATATTTTGAAAACCGCTACCCCTATCAAAATCCTTCTTTCCCTTGCTATGCAGACCTAATCTACGGCGTATAACAGGATTTTTGCTCGGAATGAATTTAAGAAAGCATTCAGTGGAATTCAATGAGGTTATCTAAGGAGGGGGCGATTCCCCCCCCCGGATCCGCCCCTGGCTTATGGAGAACTCTATTCAACACGAAAATATCATTAAACCTATTTATTATTAATACTAGCACTGCAAGCATTTTTAAAATTTAGAATTTTTGCAATTTCCTATTTCTCGAAACGGTTTTATCCAAAAACATATAAGCGTTACAAATTTCAAGCTCAGCTGAAAGTGCCTTATAATTTTTATTCTCGTATGGGACAATATTATCATTAGAAACCTTATATCAGTAATACTTTAAGAAATCAGCATATATTTGGTTTCCGTGTAAACAAAGCAAAATTAAAAAATCTGTACAGCATACATTGTACAAACTTTCTCATATATGGGTACTAATGCGTCGTTTAGTTATCTTTTGAAAGTGAAAATCATATGGGCCTGTTTTTAGAAAATCTAATTTTTGTTCAAGTTGCCCAAGAATAAACTAGCCTTATGTTCATTCAATGAGAAAAATGAAATACGTAGTATTATTGTAGATGTATACTCAAGTAACTGTACGAAATTTGTTCAAACGCGTCAGAGCCATTTTCGAGAAAATCGGATTGTTTTTAAAAATGCGTAGAATAAACTACTCTTAATTATTGATCAATGTCAGCCATTTATATGTATACTCTGCTCAGTATGATAAAATGCCTAAATACGAGATTTCATTCATTTTCGCTCTACCGTTTAGGCTCCAGAGCCAGTTACAGACAGACAGACGGCATTGCAAAACCACTTTTTCGGATTCAGCGACACCTAAAACGTATATTTCCGTAAAAATCTCGAGGTCGAATTTTTTCGCGATAACAATACTTTCTCGATACTTCGTTTGAGAAAGTAAAAACGATATTACCTACGATAAATGTTTTCCCATTTTAAAGCATTGGATTCAAATCCGGCGGCAATGGGAGTTGTCATGGTTGCTTTTAATTGCTATTGTCATAAAACTAATAAAATCGCGTATTTTTCAGATTCTAAATGTATTTTTACTATAATTCGATCAGGATTCCGATTCTGAACAGTTTAAGTCTCAAGTTCGAACTATGTTTCTAAATAATATTAAAATTCAAATGAAAAATAAGCTGCAGTCATCCCCATGCTATTCAAATGGGGAAAATTAAAAAAGAGAATATTAAAAAAAAATTAGAATGATCAATCAAATCGGTTTAAAACCCGACGACACCACTTAACTCTTTATTCCGGTTAAAATGTTTTTAAGATTTCACTAGGCCGCCGTTTTTAATAAAACGTGCAGAGAGAAACAAAAACCACGGATGAATTATTTCCGGGAGTCCTCCAAAATCGTACCAAATTTTATTCAAATCAATAGTAGGACTTGGGAAAATACGCGTAGTTTAATCAGTCCCCACTGTTCAATAAATTAACTGTTCTCATAAACGCTTAATTTTTGCTCATATTTTTGCTTAACGAATCTGGCTGCTCTGCGTTGGATTCCTTCTAACTCAAGTATCTGTCCCTTTTCGTCCCATATGCTGGAAGCGTATTCGACCTGAGATCTGACCAATGATAAATAACACGTTTCTCGTACCTGTTCTGTGCTACTTCTTACTATTCTGCCTACGAAGCCCAATTTCTTATTAGCTGCGCTTACGATCGTTCGAATATGCATATTCCACGATAGATCACGACAAATGGTGACTCCTAAATATGTAACGTAATCTGCAGATTGAATATTCAATCTATCAATTCTGTACTCCGAGTCTAATTCGTTGTTCTTACTCTTCCAGAAACTCAATAGGGAACATTTGCTGTGATTAACTTCGATTTTCCAATCTTGACACCATGCTGAAGGGGCGATTAAATCTTCCCGGAGCGATTTTTGGTCATCCTGACTCGTTATCTCCTTATATAAAACGGTGTCATCTGCGAAAAGTCTTATTTTGCAGCGAACTACCGAGCAGATATCGTATATATATATCAGGAATAGTAGTGGGCCTATGACACTTCCCTGTGGAACACCTGATGCGACTTTTACCGGGTATGAAGATTTCCCATCAATAACTACTATCTGCTTTCTGTTTGAGAGGAACTCTTTGACCCAGCTCACGATATTATGGTTTCTGCCGTACTTTCCTAGTTTTCCTATTAATTTATTATGGGGTCCTTTGTCAAACGCTTTTTTAAAAATCAATGAAAACGGCATCAACCTGAGTGTTTTTCTCTCCACATTGTAACAAATCGTTTACGAACAGGGCGAACTGCGTTTCGCATGACCTATCTTTCCGAAACCCGTTTTGGTTTTTGCTTAGCGAAGAACGACCACCTCAATAACGCAAAACAGAGCTAACGATTATATGTTCTAGAATCTTACACGATAACGACGTGAAGGAAATCGGTCTATAATTTTCGGGGTTCTCTTTATCACCGCCTTTGTGGATGGGTGTTACGTATGCTAGCTTCCAGTCTTTTGGAACGGTACCATGTGCAACGGATTTTTCGAATATTATTTTCAAGTAAGGTGCGATTACCGAGGCTAACTCTTTCAACACACGCGCGGGTATGCCCTCCGGCCCGGGAGACTTATTTTGCTTAATCGACTCTAGCTGGTGCGCGATACCTGTTTCAGAGAATATCAAATATTCCATCGAATTTCCCTCATCATTCAAAGATGGTTCCTCAAATTCGTTGCTCACCGAAGTAAACGCTTTCTGAAAGTGGTCATTTAACAAGTTCGCTTTTTCCGCGCTATCGTGTACTACATCACCTTCCTCCGTTCTCAATGACGCTATGCTGGGGCCTCTACCGTGAACCTCTCTAACGTACGACCGAAATGCTTTCGGATTTTCTTTCAAATTGCTATGCAGAACTTTCTTTTTGTAATCATTAAATGCTTCTCGCGTTGTTCTCTAGCTCTTGACCGCGCCTCTCTGTATTGATGTCGTATCATTGACCTCTGTTCCTCTGTGACTTACCATCTATCATCTTCAATATAATGCTATTCGTAATATTTTCAATATCTATGTTACCCCAAATATGGAGAAAGTCATGTGTTGGCCACATCAGATTTTTTTATTAAACTGTTTAATCTTAAAAAATACACAAAACTTCAAAATAATTATATCCTATTATAGGTACTACTAAACTACCGAATATTAATGTAAATTTATGTAACGATGGGTTGCCATAATTGAAATCTGCTTGGGGCGTCAAAATGTCTTGGGCCGGCCCTGATTGCAATAAAACTGATAATATCACGAATTTTATTGATTCTAAATGCATTTTTATGCTAATTTAATCAGGATTCGAATTATGTCTTCAATAAAAATAAACTTTGTCTATTCTTCATAGAACCATTCAAGTCTCAAGTTTGTACCATGTTTCTAAGTAATTTTAAAATTCAAATGAAAAATAAGCCGCACTAGTCCCTATGTTATTCAGATGAAAAAATACATTATTTTTTAAAATTTGGCAGATCAATCAAATCAATATAAAAATCTTACTGCACACCCGTACTCGTTCTTCCGATTAAAATGATACCTTTCCCTTGTTTCTACGGGACGTAATTACTACGCCATAAAATTACATACAAACACTTTATTATATATATATATATGTATATATATAATAAGGTGTTTGTATGCATGTATGTGTGTGTGTATATATATAAATATATATATATATATATAATATATATATATATATATATATATATATAAATATATATATATATATATATATAAATATATATATATATATATATATAAATATATATATATATAGATTATTCATCTACGAGTTATTTGCAGTAGAATGACACCCATGGTGCTAGTATTACGTTTTTTAATGTTTAACTTTCCCCCTCTCCACCCCCTACCATAAGCCTTGCGTGCGTCATTTGTTTATTTATTGTTTATTATTCACCGACGAGTTATTTGCAATCGATTTACACCCACGGTGCAAGTATTCCGTTTTGAAATGTTTAACTTTCCCCCTTTCCTTCCCCCTACCATAAGGATAGAGTGCGTGATTTGTTTATTTACTGTTTGTTAATCATCTGCGATTTATTTGCAATGGAATGACACCCATGGGGCCAGTATTACGTTTTCTATTGTTTAACTTTCCCCCGTTCCGCCCCCTTCCATAAGCCTTGAGCGCGTGATTTGTTTATTTATTGTTAATTATTCATCTACAAGTTATTTGCAATCGAATGACACCCATGGTGCCAGTATTACGTTTTTTAATGTTTAACCTTCCCATTCTCCTCCCCCTACCATAAGCCTTGAGTGTGTGAGTTGCTTATTTATAGTAAATTATTCGTATACGAGTTATTTGTAATCGAATGACACCCATGGTGCTAGTATTACGTTTTCAAATGTTTAACTTTCCCACTCTCCTCCCCCTACCATAAGCGTTGAGGGCGTTTTTTTTTATTTATTGTTTATTATTCATCTGCGAGTGATTTGCAATGGAATGACACCCGTGGCGCTAGTATTCCGTCTTTTAATGTTTAACATTCCCCCTCTCCTCCCTCTGCCATAAGCCTTGAGTGCGTCGTTTGTTTATTTATTGTCTATTATTCATCTGCGAGTTATTTTCAATCGAATGACACCCATGATGCCAGTATTACGTTTTTTAATGTTTAACCTTTCCCCTCTCCTCTCCCTACCGTAGGCCTTGAGTGCGTCATTTCCTTATTTATTGTTTATTATTCATCTCCTAGTTATTTACAATGGAATGACACCCATGGTGCTAGTATTACGTTTTTCGATGTTTAACCTTCCCTTTCTCCTCCCCCTACCATAAGCCTTGAGTTCGTGATTTCCTTATTTATTGTTAATTATTCACCTACGAGTTATTTGCAATCGAATGACCCCCATCGTGCTCGTATTACATTTTTAATGTTTAACCTTCCCCCTCTCCTCCCCTTACCATAAGCGTTGAGGGTGTCATTTGTTTATTTATTGTTTATTATTCATCTACGAGTTATTTGTAATCGAATGTCACCCATGGTGCTAGTGTTATGATTTTTAATGTATAACTTCCCCCCTCTCCTCACCCTTCTCCCGCGAGCGTAATTTGTTTATTTATTGTTCATGTACCAGTTATTTGCAATCTAATGAAAGCTATGATGCTAGTATTTCATTTTGCTTTACCATTTCATCTTCCTTCTTTTCTCCCTATACCCACTCCTCCTTAAACGTTAATGGTTTATTGTTACGTGTTATTGTTGCCAACATTCCGTTTATATTACTTTCGCTCTTCCCCATTTTCATTAAGTGAATTGGAAATTTCGATGAATTGTGGTTCGGTGAATTTACTTTTCGGTGAATTGCGATTCGGTGATTTGAGGTGTCGGTGAATTGTGAATCGCTGAATTGTTTCGCTTAATTGTGAATTTCCGTAAGCCGTTCCACACAGCTAGACAAAATGAGGCGTACATACTGGCATGCATATAATTACTAAGATAAAAAAACTGTTCCAGATATCTATTCAAGCGTTCACCTAAATGTTTACATTGTATAGTTTTTGAATTGACTGTTCCACTACACCGTAGTCAAGGATTGAGAGAATGAGCAAAAAAACAGCTGAAGTAGCGAAGACTGCTCGCGACACCCGCAAAATTGTCTCGCGAGCCCCAATGGGGGTCGCGACCCTATGTTTGAGGACCACTGTTCTACGCATTTTTAACAACAATTTGTTTTTCTCAAAAACGGCTCTATCGATTTTGATAAAATTCCGTATAGATAATAATGTTTATAACGATTCTACATAGGTCATATTTTTCAAAATATAACTAAACGACGCATTAGTATACGAGAAAGTTTCTACAATGTATATTGTACCGATTTTACTTTCTCATATACGAAGTATATTGAGAAAGTATTGTAATCGCGAAAAAATTCGACCCAGACATTTTGACGGGAATATACGTTTTAGAAAATCTGATGTGTCCAACACATGACTTTCTCAATATTTGGGGTATAGATATTTGAAATATTATGAATAGAATTATGAGACAAAATTATTATTTCGTGTCGTAAAAGAATACAGTCGTTCTTATTGCCGTAAATTATATTTTGAATATGTTTACAGAGTTCACCGCTACATGGTGGTGGCGCTGTATACAGGAAATTTCGAAAAAGTTAAATATCTCCGAAATGGATGTATCTACGAAAATTTGTTTCAAACAAAACTTGGAAGAAATATTATTCTCTACGATTTTGATCCTAACGAAGTTTACCAATAACGACGTTTTTAAGGAGATATTTGACGGAAACCGAAAAAACCAATAATGTTTTATAAATAATTCCTAAACAATAACTGTTATGGAAAATTAGTTCAAATGAAAGTTGTAGGAAGCTACGTTCTCTATAAAATTTCTATAGTATTGCATATACAATAATGAAGTTTTAACGGAGAAATATCGCAAAAACCGAATCAGGTTTCGAATAAACCTCGACTTCCGGTTAACCGGTATTGTCCAATAACTAATCAGTTCTTTGTACTAATGCTAAAGTGTAATATACGAAGTTTGGTAACGATATGGCAAGTACTTTTTCAGTTAGAGCGCCCACAATCACATACATCCACACACATCATTCCGAAAATAGTCTAAACGTGTTCTAGGGACCTCAAAACGAGTATTTCCGTTGAAATCTCGAAGTCGATATTTTTCGTGAATACAATACTTTCCCATTACTACATATGGAGAAAGTAAAAAGTGGTTTTCGCAATGCCGCCTGTCTTGTCTATTATTGGCTGTAGTGCCTAAACGGTAGAGCGAAAATGAATCAAATCTCGTAGTTAGGCATTTTGTCATACAGAGTAGAAGCTATGAAGAAATGCTTGACATTGCTCAATAATTAAGTGAAGTTTATTCTACGCATTTTTCACAACAATTTGATTTTCTCAAAAGCGGCTCTAACGATTTTGATCAAATTACGTACCTTGTACGGTTAAGTAGTTTCTCGTTTTTTAAAAATAAATCTACATCTCATTAATACTCTATAGTTCTTATTTCTCAAAAAAGCTGATATGGCCAACACATGACTTTCTCCATATTTGGGGTATAGATAATTAAATTATTATGAATAATATTACTAGGCAAAATTATTATTTCGTATCGTAAAAGAATACACGTCCTTGTTGCCGTAAATTACGGATATTTTGAATGTTTACAGAATTCACCGCTACATGGTGTTGGCGCTGTATACTGGTATTAAGATAAATCGAAATATATCCGAAATGGATGGTTCTACGAAAATTAGTTTCAAACAAAACTTGGAAGAAATATTATTCTCTACAACTTTGGTTCTTACGAAGATTACCAAATACGATGTTTTTAAGGATATATTTAACGGAAACCGAAAAACCGGTTATTTATAAATAACTCCTAAACAATAACTGCTATAGAAAATTGTTTCAAATGAAAACTGTAGGAAATTACATTCTCTATAACTTTTGTATAGAATTGTATATACAATAATGATGTTCTAACGAAGAAATATCGCAAAAACCGAATCGGGTTTCGAATAAACCTCGACTTCCGGTTAACCGTTATTGTCCAAAAACTAATCAGTTCTTTGTGCTCATGCTAAAGTGTTATAAATGAAGTTTGGTAACGATATGGCACGTACTTTTTGAGTTAGAGCGCCCACAATAACATACACACACACACACAGACATCATTCCGAAAATAGTCTAAACGTGTTCTAGGGACCTCAAAACATGTATTTCCGTTGAAATCTCCAAGTCGATTTTTTTCATGAATACAATACTTTCCCATTACTACGTATGGAGAAAGTAAAAATGAATATAAAGCTGGTTTATTCTTGTGAAACAATAAAAATTGGATTTTTTAAAAACAGGGTCATGCACTTTTCATTTTCTAAAGATAACTGAACTACGCATTATTATATGAGAAAGGTTGTACAATGTATGTTGTACCGATTTTTACTTTCTCCATAGGTAGTAATGGGAAAGTATAGTGATCATGAAAAAATCTGATGTGACCTACATATGACTTTCTCCATACTTGGTATAGATATTTATATTATTGTGAATTGCATTATAAGGCAAAATTATTATTTCATATTGTCCTTTTTGCCGTAAATTAGGTTATTTTGAATAGCTACGTTTACAGAATTCACCGTTAGGGATTGCAATACCGGTTTACCGATTTACCGGTAAATAGGTCAAATATCCGGATAAAATTTACCGGTATTTTTGTATTTTTTTACTGGTAATTCGGTAAATAAAAAATGTTTTTAATGCATTTAAAAAAATAATAATATTCCCGTGTTTGAATGTTTCAATATTTCTCAAGTCCTGATTCTCTCGGCAGACAATTGCGCATGCGGTGAAGGCTGACGCAATAATCAGTAGTCAAGAAAGTACAGGCGACACTCGATTTACGCCATAGATACGTTCTGAGGATTAAGGCATAAATCGAAAATGGCGTAAATCGAAAGTAATTTTCCCGCAGTATTTGATCATGTACAGTGGCGGCTCTTACGAAGTGATTCATTCCTACATGAAATTTTAAACCTTAGTAAAATATTTCTTTATGGTGATGTAATGTCAGTAATTATTTTTCTGTTTTCAATATTATTCTTTGAATATTTTTAATGCAGATAATGCGTTATAAACGTTAATACCTGGTTAGCACAAATATCTGTTGATCTTTACGGAAAATGAACTTGAACTGCTTTCTAATACAATATTTGCATTGCAGCCAATAAAAGTTGCTGTAGAAGCACTATGTTCCAAAAATGTAAATTTGTATATTGCTGATGTAACATTAAAATTTATGCTTGACGAACTATCAAATCAAAACATTTTTAAGCAATGACCTTAAAGAAGCGTTGATAACTCTCATAAAGGAAGGACGAACAACTTATTCTGATGTTCTACAGTTTCATTATGATCCAAAGAAATCGATGAAGATTACGGAATTTTCAATAAAACCAGCAAGGCCACAATAACAAAGGTAAATGTAGAGTTACTTGAACGCATTTCTGAAACTGAATCAACAGTAGTCAACGATTCCAACTCCCAGTCTGAGGATGCACCGACTTCAGTTCCTTCGTCATCAACTGCATTGTCTATGAAGGAAAAACTTCAACTGCCGATAAAGAAAAAACTGACTCAGCCTATGAAGACTGATCTCAAAAACAAAAAAAAACACAAAAGACCTAACACAAGTCGTAAGAAAGGAGCTAATATATTTTCAAGAAGAGAAAATAAGAGGAAAATACTTCAAAATGGATTTCGATTTCCGAATGACCAGTCGACCAACAAGTGTTGAATTTGAACGAGCTTTTTCAACGGCTGGGTTTATATGTACTAAAATAAGATTGCAGTTAGGTGACCATAGTCTCGATAAATTATGTTTTCTGCGATCCTATTTTAACCAAAAAGACATCTAATAAGAAAGACTTTCAAAGTGTTCTGTGTATATTAATATTAAACTTATACTTATGTTTGGAATACAATTTTGTTCAAAGTGTTTTTTGTTTATATTACTATTAAACTTGTAATTATGTTTGGGAAACAATTTTGTTCAAAGTGTTTTTTATATAAATATTAAACTTAAAATTAAGTTTGGAATAAATGTTTTGAATACAATTTTTTTATTTATGTTTTTTATAGTTGATTTGAACAAAAATTTGTCTTCCATTAATATTTACGTATCATTTTTCTTTCAATTTAGCATTTTATTGAAACTGTATAAATTACCGGTAAATCGGTATTTGTGAAAAATGTTACCGAATTACCGGTATATCAAAAGTCGGTAAATTTGCAATCCCTATTCACCGTTACATGGTGGTGGCGCTGTATATTGTAAATTACGAAAAAGCTAAATATATCCGAAATGGACGGTTCTACGAAAATTTGTTTCAAGCAAAACATGGGAGAAATATTATTCTCTACAACTTTGGTCCTCACCAAGATTACCAATAACGATGTTTTTAAGGGCAAAACCGAAAAACCGGTTATTTATAAATAACTCCTAAACAATAACTACAATAGAAAATTGTTTCAAATGAAAGTTGTAGGAAATTACATTCTCTATAACTTTTGTATAGAATTGTATATACAGTAATGATGTTTTAACGAAGAAATATCGCAAAAACCGAATCGGGTTTCGAATAAACCTCGACTTTCGGTTACCCGTTATTGTCCAAAAGTAATCAGTTCTTTGTGCTCATGTTAAAGTGTTATAAATGAAGTTTGGTAACGATATGGCACGTACTTTTTGAGTTAGAGCGCCCAAAATCACATACGCACGCACACACATACACGCGCGCGCACACAGACATCATTCCGAAAATAGTCTAAACGTGTTCTAGGGACCTCAAAACGTGTATTTCTGTTGAAATCTCGAAGTCGATTTTTTTTGTGATCACAACAGTAAAAAAAATCTAATGCGGCCAACACATGACTTCGTCCATATTTGGAGTATAGATATATATCGTCCGTATTGCCGTCAATTATGTTTTGATTATGTTTCCAGAATTCACCGCTACATGGTTTTGGCGGTATAAACTGGATATTACGAAAAAAGTTGAATATCTCCGAAATCGATGGTTCTACGAAAATTTGTTTCAAACAAAACCTGGAGTAAATATTATTCTCTGCAACTTTGGTCCTCACGAAGATAACCAGTAACGACGTTTTTAAGGAGATATTTGACGGAAACCGAGAAAACCTATTATTTATAAATAATTCCTAAACAATAACTGCTTCGGAAAATGGTTTCAAATGAAAGTTGAAGGAAATTACATTCTATAACATTTGTATAGAATTGTATATACAATAATGATGTTTTAACCAGGGTTGTTAAACGAAACCGAACCCACTGAAGAGGAACGGTTCCAGATAGGTTTCGGTTCAAGGAACGGTTCACAGGAACCAAACCGAAAAAGGAACCAAAGTCGTGGAACGAAAGTGGAACCGGAACGAAAGTGGAACGAAATCTTCGCAACGAAATGTCGATGGAACGAAACTGAACCGTTCCGGATCGGGTTCGCACAGGAAATAGTTTCGTTCCGGCTCCTTCTACTTTGGTTCCAGCTTTGGTTCCAGCCAGTTTTCAATGGTTTTTACTCGCGTCTAACGGCGAGAGGAGAGGGCGAGGGGGGAATGCGAGCGGGAGGTCGGGGATAGGAGGGGATCTTAGTTTCTAATATCACCACCGGGAAGATGTAGAGTGCGCAGTGAGTAGTGAACGCCGACCTCGTACGGAGTTGTTTTTCTCGCTGACGGAAAATGGGTGTTCGCGGAAAAATCGCCATATCATTAACACATTCAATGCCGCCGTCGACGGTTGCTACCGCGCGCAGACGACCGGCGTCGACGCGTAGTCGACGCATCTCCCGCTCCGTAATAAGGGACCGTCCATATATTACGTAAGACGTTTTAGGCCACTTTTTGACCCCCCCCCTCTCCCCCATGTAGGAAAACATAAGAGCCAATGGGACCACCTCCCCCTCCTAAATCTTACGTAAGAAATCTGAGGTTTTTTTCACTCGCGAGCTCACCACTACTGATGTTTCACTTCGAATGAGTATTAGATAATTTTCAGGGGTGGTAGTCAGCTGGTCTAGTAAATAATTCCCTTATTATTTATAAACAAATGTTTATTATTTCAGTGAGAAGCCGTACTTGGCTAACAGTCACATAAAGGTAAACTTTTTTCACAACAAAAAAATAGGTAATAAAAACCTTCCATAGATTTTGGAGCATCGAAACAAAAATAAAGACATGTCGACGTATTGGCACCCCTGTTGTGGTGAGCTCCCTAGACATCGAATAAAACTAATAAGCATTGGCCAGACATGCGGAGAGGCATTCTACGAGACATTCGAGCATGCAGAGACAGGCTGTAATTGCAAAAGATGTCTGAAATGTGTCATCCGCAATGCTTACCTTCACAAAAAAGCTCTTGAGAGTAGATTTCCTCTTCGTAGCTTCTTGATTCAGTTGCTGAATTTTACTGTCAATGTGTTTTTCAAATGCCATACCATCCTTCCCAAATTCAGTTTTAGCTCTTCCCTAGATGACATTTGCCTCCTCCTGGGCTTGTTGTGGAGTTTTGCTTGGGTAGCAATTCTTGAAAGCTTCAAAGAGCTTTTTATAGAGATCTGCTCTAGACCCCATCATTCGAGCGAAAGTAAGTCATTTAAACCCGCGGTACTCTCGCGCAGCACTCCTGTCTGCCGGTAGCGGCTCGCGTCAGGTTCGAACTTGCAGCACGTGCGTCATGCAGAGTGGGACACAAGGAGCGGGGTGGGGGTACAAGAAAGCTCAGCAATAAAAGTGCAGCGCCCCCATGTGGCAGAGCTGAGGCGCAGGAGCGCCGCATTAGCGGTGTTAAATGCGTTTCAATCAGAGTACTGTTCTGGGACGCAAACTGCGTCTTCGCTAAAGTAAAATCTTACGTAAGACCAATCGTAGACCCTTCCTCCCCCCTTGTAAGACAACGTAAGACTCATCCGCACCCCCCCCTCCCCCCAAACGTCTTACGTAATATATGGACGGCCCCTAACCGTACCGTTAAGCGACGGCTTCGCACATTGGCTCCTCGTAGGAAGCCGGCTCCTCAGTTTAGTTTTTGTCAGTTTGCTCATCGGTTAGTGCGAATTTTTCCGGAAAAACGATATTTAAAAAAATAGTGAATTTTCGGTTGGCCATTGGGGATGGATCTAAAAAACCAAGAAGATATTGAATGTGTTAAAACGGCTTATATTAGAAGAATAAAATTAAGCCTAATTAAGCCCCTAAGGCGCCAAGTATGATTTGCGGGCTTCTACTCTATGCGAGTACCTCACTCTCTTCTCCGCCCCACGACCAGAATAATGGTGCAGTTTGCTTGGAACGAAACTACTGAACGTATCTCCCAATAACTCTCAACTTGAACCTGAACCCATTCAAGAAAAGGAACCGTTCCGGAACGAAATATTTCGTTCCGACTAAACAATTTCATTCCGGAACGGACTAAACCCATCACGGAACAAATAAATTTGGTCAATTGTTAAGAAAAGCTAAGTGAATAAATATTCTTTATAGGTAGATTCCAGTTTTTAGTAGAATAAAATGTTTTCGTATATTCTGCATACGCCCTAGAACTGATAGCGAAACTAAATTCACAAAATACGTTGAAAGTCAACGGGCACTTATATTTCTCTAAACATTAAACGTCATATCTCAGCTTCCATTACTCCAATATGGACAATTATTTTTATCGTGCCTCTTGAAAGATTGCATGTTACAACCATAGAGGTCAAAAACACACATTGTATATCAAACGCCTTTGAAAAATTATTAACCTTCCTTATAAAACCTTCCGGTATCTGCGTTTTTATTTCTCTTTAAACATAAAACGTCTTATCTCGGCTTCTATTGATCAAAAAAGGGCAATTTCTTGTGCATCACGAAAGATTGTTTATAGCAAAGACAGAAATGAAAAGCATATATTATTACTCAAACGCCTTTGAAAAAGGAATGTTTTCTCATTCACCGAAATTTATGGTTGGGAGATGAAAAAGTCAGTCTGCAGAAAACTGTTTTCCTAATTGATTTAGAGGGATACATTAAGCGAAGAAAATGTGCATAAATGTTGAAATTTACTTCTGGAAAAAGCACCAATCCAACGCCTTTTGTAGTTCTCATGATATGGGTGTATAAACAAAAGCGCGGCCTGTGCCGACCGATAAATAGACCGAAGCGATATTTTCAACTTCGGCCTCCGTAACTTATTTAAAAACCAAGGTTACCTAAAGCAACTCAAAATATTTTGTGGTACCCGCTTTATAATTAAACTAATAAAAGCTGAGCCTTATTAATTGTAATTATTCACCAGAAAAATAATGCCAAGTTATAATAATAAATATGGTATAATAATAAATGTTATAATAATTATTGAATCAAGCACCCCCTGCCCCCAAATTTTTTTATCGTCATACAGAGTATGTTACCCGCAAGTAAAAATTATAGATCTATGCAAAGTGTGGTCACGATATCTTCAAAGGTGTGGAAATCACAATTTGTAGAAAATCTACGTCTAGCTTTTTACTTTACTGTCACAGTTTTAAAAACTGTTTGCTTATGGAGAACTCTATTCCACATGAAAATATCATTAAAACCATTTATTATTAATACTAGTATACTATACTTTCCGATAGTTGAAGTACAGTGTTCGAATCTTGACGGGAAATAATTTAAAAAAGCAAATATAAACACCTCTTCACTGATTTATGTGCTTTTATTATGGGGCAATAATGGAGCCAAAATAGATGGGAATTTCAACGATTTTGGATTATTTCATTCGGTTGTGACCGAAAACCTATAATCGTGCCAAATTTCAAGTTTCTAGCACATCGGGAAGTGCCTCATAATTTGTATTCTCCTGCTATATCTTATGTAAGAAGCTTTTATATATAATAGATATCAACAATAATTTGGTTGCCACGTAAAGAAAGCAGAAACGCATACAGAAATTGAAAGATGATATTACTAACGGTAAATGTTTTCTCACTTAAATGCATTGGATTCAATTTCGGCTACAATGGGAGTTGTCATGTTAATTTATATTTGGTGTTGTAATAAAACTGATAAAATCACGTCTTTTTCTGATTCAAAACCGGAGATCTCTAATGCAAATCGTTCGTGGGCCAAAAATGAAAAACTTACACTTCAAAAGGACTAAAAATATTTTTAAATTAGAAAAATTGTTCGACAATGAGCCGGGCAGAATTATATAATTAGAATAAGACCAGTGAGAAGGCCGCATAAAATGAACAAGCGGGCCACGTGCGGGCCGCGAATTTGAGACCCTCGTTCTAAACGCTTTTTCCCGCTAATTCGGTCAAAATTCGGTTTCTGTCTTCAATAAAAATTAGGCCCCTTACACACTCGGCTCTCCTGAGCCGCTACCGTGAGCTGAAGCGAGTGACGGGGAAGGAAAGATAAGGAAAGGCAATGAAACAGAGCCGGTACTCTTCACACTAGAGCCGCGTAGCGGCTCAAGAGCCAGGTTTGCGGCTCTAGAGCCACTATCCGGCTCTCCCCGCTGGTCGCCGCTACCAGCGGGGACGATTTTTCTGTGTATTTAAACGGAAGCCTTCTACAAATGGCTCTGTGAGCTGCAGCTCAAGTCAGTCTTGCCACGCTGTTGAGTGAATCAACGTTGTCGCGTCAATCGTGCGGTTGGTGCTACATTTTATATAGTCTGCTAAGTAAATTATACTATAAATTATTACTGTATTTGTTAATGTTTACTGTTCTTATCGATAAATTAAAAATAACCGTAATTACTACTATAATAGTAACTAACGCAAATTGTTTCAAAGGAATGGAGAAAGCTGTCACGGTATTTGATGTGGAAAATTTTATCCATGAAATTAAAGAGCGACCATCCATTTGGGAATCCTCTTCTGAAGAATACAGTAACAGAACAAAGAGACAGGAAGCCTGGATGGAAATATGCCGCATTTACCACGTAGATTTTGATAGGCTGGATGAAAAAAGGAGGAAAGACATCGGATCGGGACTCTTGAGAAGTTGGTACTCCTGAGCAAAGGGATTACCGAGGATCCAGCTGACTCGGCTGCGCTCAACAGAGCCGCATAGCGGATCAACCAGGCGCTCACAGTAGCGGCTCAGAAGAGCCGAGTGTGTAAGGGGCCTTAGTGTTACCCGTGAGGTGGCTATTTTAAATCTTTTCCTTTCCGTTGAGGTTTCTGTTTCAGCGGGAAGGAACATTTTCGATTCTGACCATATGTCATTGGAAGCTCCACTCTCTACCCTTTCAACCTCGACGTGTATCCCCCCCCCCCCCCCTCTCTCCGCGTGGTTAGGGTGTGGAGGAAGGCCAACTAGAAGGTCATTAACCGTTCCTTTTGCCTCCTGACGTGGGACGCGCTCCTTTATGTACTTATCCCTGGAAGAATCTTTCGACGCTTTACACGACAAAGGTCTTCAAACTGTGATCCGATGAAATCCAATGGTTCCAGGATAGACTTAGGAAGAGAGCCGACGCGTTCTGCATTCTCTTATTTACAGCAGGAAACTTGAATTTCACTTGTAAACTGTATACTGCATGATACATATATTATGTAAATAACAATTTTAGTGATTATAAATAAATTTTATTGCGATTTCTTTATTAGTGAATGATAAAGGTTTGGTCATTCGAGATTAGTCAGTATTAGTATTAAAGGGTATTGACATTTTTCCGTAAGATAACAAGTAAAAATCGAATTCTTGACTCGCAAAATTTTATTCCTTTGCAAATTTATATTTCATAAAATGAATATATGAACTCGGGATAAAAACATATAAATCCGAAAAAATCAACTTTATATTTTTAAAAGACATAAATCACATCAAAGCCGATTTCCGGTAAAATGTAGTATTTAATCATGAAAAATGGTATTTATTTTAAGTTTTTAACATTGGAAAGTGCCAAATATCATATCAAACAGAGCAACGCCGGGCAATTTTGCTAGTGGTTAAATAGTAATCTGCATCTATCTACCTATCTCTAGTCTGTCTATAGTCTATAGACATCTATAAAGAAAAGTGCTTGTATGTATGTATGTTTTTCTATAAATCAGCAATTACAGCACTTAGAAGCAAGAAAAAGGTATCATTTTAACCGGAATAAAGAGTTAAGTGGTGTAGTCGGGTTTTAAACCGATTTGAATGATCATTCTAATTTTTTTTAAATATTCTCTTTTTTAATTTTCCCAGTTTGAATAACATGGGGATGACTGCAGCTTATTTTTCAGTTGAATTTTAATATCACTTAGAAACGTAGTTCGAACTTGAGACTTACAAGGGGACCTTACGACATGTTCGTCGCCGATTCGGTTGAAACTTGGTGAGCATGTAGCACACACCTATTGATGAAAAACGCCAAAGCAAGAAGATGCACCTCTCAAGCATTCGTGAGTTTTTTTCAATTAAATTTAGCGAAAATACTAGGGGTCCAATGTATACCCTAATATGAGTCCCAATAGTCAGCTGAGGTGGTGGCCGAGTTGGTTAGGCGTCGGGTTCACGAATTTTTGGGCGCGAGTGCGATAATAACACTCAAATTTTTTTTTCGATTTTTATTATTTGATTTGTTTCTATTGTCTAGTTATTTCTGGGATATATTATTTGCTGAAAGTTTACTGAATTTATAATTACATTTTCACTAATTAAAAAATATTTTTCGCAATAAAGTTGAAAAAGAATTGGATTAGAATTATCAGCAAAAATTAAATGGGAATAAGGGCCGTTTATCACACATATTCAACTCTTTTCTTTTACAGGGAGTTAATGCTTCATTGCAAATTATTATTGTACACATTTATTAATCGATTTTATTATATGACGTATAATGTTTCCGGTGGTAGTTATCGTAGAAACATGAAAAGCAGAGATCTAGATTACACCATGCACACCAGAGGCGTATCCAGGGGGGTGCGTATGGTGCTACAGCACTCCCCCTGGATATCAAAAGCAATCAATTTTTCTACTTTAAACACAAAGACTACAATAGATATACAGAAGAGATCAAGACGACGGCATTGGCTCTAATGTAATAACCGCTTTAGTCGAATCGAATTGTTCTGCCGAGTGTTCAACCGCGCTGATTCACGTAAATCTACTTTTACTTTTGTATTCCCAATTTCTGCTATGTGAATGACGAATGTCAGTGTCATTGTGGCCTAGAGTTACCGTTATAATTGCTTTCGCTCCTCAAATTTCCCCAGTTCGTGTTAATTTTATATGAATTCAAAATAATTTTCTTTTTTCATTAGCGGAAAGGCTCGAAATTACAAAATTTTACTAATAATTTTTCTGCCCCCCTCGGGATCGCACAAAGTATTCCAACAAATTAAAACAAACTCCTAAGAGCGCCCCCCTTCGCAAAATCCAAGATACGCCCCTGATGCACACGTTATTAAACCAATTGACAGGCACAGTTATTTTTTAAAGATTTTGCTGGAAAACACACATCATTCAGATTCACAAAAATCCTCCTTTCGCTTGTCAGTTTCGAGGCATACAACGCGTACCTAATCATATCGGGAAATAATGGCGCACTTAATTGGTGATGAAGCAACGAATATAATTTGATTGCATCCTCAGGTGATGATATTTCGCGGTTTTGTTCTTTTAAAAATGAGCAATTCTGCATCCGCTTAATGAAGTTTTTAACCTGCCTATAAAAGTACACATCACAAGGTTGGCAGAGTGGAGTGCATTTTGGCGGAATAAATCTGACAGTGCATGTTGATTCTTCCTTATCGTCAACAAAGATTTCGTCATACACTTTGGGGTTAGTCTGACCTCCCCAAGAAACAACTAGCAGAAGAAACTGTTCATTTTTACATAAGGTAGAAGAGCGTTCTGCTAGAATAATTTGTACAGCTACGCTGTTAGTTTGCCTGATATCGAACATGATGCAATTACATTTCCAAACTCATTCGTCAAGTTATTTGTGAATGTGAATGATGTGTGTTTCCCAGCAAAATCTTTTAAAAATAACTGTGCCTGTCAATCAATTGGTTTAATAACGTGTGCATGGTGTAATCTAGATCTCTGCTTTTCATGTTTCTACGATAACTACCACCCGAAACATTGTACGTCATATAACAAAATCGATTAATAAATGTGTACAATAATAATTTGCAATGAAGCATTAGCTCTCTGTAAAAGAAAAGAGTTGAATATGTGTGATAAACGGTCCTTATTCCCATTTAATTTTTGCTGATGATTCTAATCCAATTCTTTTTCAACTTTATTGCGAAAAATATTTTTTAATTAGTGAAAATGTAATTATAAATACAGTAAACTTTCAGCAAATAATATATCCCAGAAATTACTAGACAATAGAAACAAATCAAATAATAAAAATTGAAAAAGAAATTGAGTGTTATTATCGCACTCGCGCCCAAAAATTCGTGAACCCGACGCCTAACCAACTAGGCCACCACCTCAGCTGACAATGTCGACTCATATTAGGGTATACATAAGACCCATAGTATGTTCGCTAAATTTAAATGCAAATATTTCGCGAATTCTTGAGAGGTGCGTCTACTTGCTTTGGCGTTTTTCATCAATAGGTGTGTGCTACATGCTCACCAAGTTTAAACCGAATCGGCGACGATCATGTCGTATGGTCCCCTTGTTAGTTCAGAATCCGAATCCTGATCGAATTATCGTAAAAATACATTAAGAATTAGAAAAATACGCGATGTTATTAGTTTTATGACAATAGCAATTAAAAGCAACCATGACAACTCCCATTGCCGCCGGATTTGAATCCAATGCATCAAAAATGGGAAAACATTTAACGTATGTAATATCGTTTTTACTTTCTCAAACGATGTATCGAGAAAGTATTGTTATCGCGAAAAAAATCGACCTCGAGATTTTTACGGAAATATACGTTTTAGGTGTCGCTGAATCCGAAAAAGTGGTTTTTGCAATGCCGTCTGTCTGTCTGTAACTGGCTCTGGAGCCTAAACGGTAAGCGAAAACGAATGAAATCTCGTATTTAGGCATTTTATCATACTGAGCAGAGTATACATATAAATGGCTGACATTGATCAATAATTAAGAGTAGTTTATTCTACGCATTTTTAAAAACAATCCGATTTTCTCGAAAATGGCTCTGACGCGTTTGAACAAATTTCGTACAGTTACTTGAGTATACATCTACAATAATACTACGTATTTCATTTTTCTCATTGAATGAACATAAGGCTAGTTTATTCTTGGGCAACTTGAACAAAAATTAGATTTTCTAAAAACAGGCCCATATGATTTTCACTTTCAAAAGATAACTAAACGACGCATTAGTACCCATATATGAGAAAGTTTGTACAATGTATGCTGTACAGATTTTTTAATTTTGCTTTGTTTACACGGAAACCAAATATATGCTGATTTCTTAAAGTATTACTGATATAAGGTTTCTAATGATAATATTGTCCCATACGAGGACAAAAATTATAAGGCACTTTCAGCTGAGCGTGAAATTTGTAACGCTTATATGTTTTTGGATAATACCGTTTGGAAAAATACGAAATTGCCAAAATTGTAAATTAAAAAATGCTTGCACTGCTAGTATTACTAATAAATAGTTTTAATGATATTTTCGTGTTGAAAAGAGTTCTCCGTAAGCAAACAGTTTTTAAAACTGCCTCAGTAACGTAAATAATTAGAAGTAGACTTTCCACAAATTGTGATTTCCACACCTTTGAATATATCGTGACCACACTTCGCATACATTTATAATTTTTCCCCGCGGGTAACATAGGCTATATGACGATAAAAACAATTGTTCATATTGGAGTAATGGAAGCTGAGATATGACGTTTAATGTTTAGAGAAATATAAGTGCCCGTTGAATTTCAACGTATTTTGTGAATTTAGTTTCGCTATCAGTGCTAGGGCGTATGCAGAATATACGAAAACATTTTATTCTACTAAAAACTGGAAACCACCTATAAAGGATACTTTTTCACTTAGCTTTTCTTAACGATTGACCAAATTTATTTGTAAACAATCCGCCTCCAAGTGTGTTGCATTCAAATATAACGATAATTTCATTTCCTATCCTATCATTTTCGCCAAATCCAGCTTAATTTGTTGTGTAATTATGCCTTTCTGAAATGTTTACTTTTATGTTTTGTAAGCATGAAACTCGTGAATAGGTAACGTTGTCCATGATTGAACGCTGGTTTTGATTCAACTTTTTCCGATAATAACGAACAATTTACACTAAATCCTTACGATAATTTAAATGACGAGTTCGAAACTTGACGGGAAATAATTTAAAAAGCAAACTTAAAAATCCCTACACTGGTTTACGGGCTTTACTTATGGGGCAATGCGCGACGAGTTTGTCCTGCGACGAATTGACGTGCGACGAGTTTGTCATGCGACGAATTGACGTCCGATGAGTTGTCTTAAGACGAATTGACGCGCAACGAATTAACTGCGGCGAGTTGACGGTATACCATAAGGTGGCTATATAGTTAAGAAAAATAATTAAAACATTATTGTAAAAAAGGGAACGTTCTTTTCTGTTAAGTGAATTTTTACCTCGGTTGTAACGAAAATCGCCTGCTTTTACCGTTAATAGTTTTCTATTGTTCTGAAATTTTAAACATTTTCAAACGCGATTAAATCGTCAAAAGTAATATTTTCATTAGTAGTTAATTACCAACCAAATTTGTTTGTATACAAACCGCTTCCAAGTGTATGGCATTCAAATATGACGATAATTCGATTTCCTACCGTATCACTTTCTCCAAGTCCACCTTCATTTCTTGTGTAATTACTCCTTTCTGAAATGTTAACATTTATGTTTTGTAAGCATGAAACCCATGAATAGGCAACGTTGTCCATCAATGGCGTCGGCGGGGAGAGGGGCAAGGAGGGGGTGGGGGCAGATGCTCCTCCTGGAAATGTGTAAAAATGTAAATATTGTGTTAGATATTATTTTAAAACGTGAAAAAACTGGACATGCAAAAATACTTACCACGTTGCGTACAGATGGCGAGTATTCTCGCCATTCAAACGTCACTTTATTGTAACAAATACCTTATTTATTGATACCATCAGGGACGTCTATAGGCGGTAAGCAGGTAAGGCACCGCCTTAGAGCGGCACCTCACTGGGTGCGGCAATGAGTTGATCTCGTATTCGCCCAAATTGCGTCATGACTCATTGTCGTTGAAAAAAGACAACATATTCATATCCGTCGAATACGAAAAAATATGGCGAGGCTTAAGTTTAGATGCAAATACGAAAATCGATATCAGTGCAAGCCTCCAGTTTCTACCTATCCCGGCGACCGATAATAAAAGGCGGCACTTTGGGCTTCGTTGCACTTCCCCACCACTCTTACATCCTTCGCCTTCCTCCCCCATCCCTCTCTTTTGTTTCCACTTGTGGTAAGAAGGGCTGTAAATTCGACTGCCCCGGAGCTTGAGACGAAAATAATGGTTTGGGAGAGAAATTTTTGTTCCTAGCGTATTCTTAGGAAAATGAAAGGCAATTAAAAACTGTTTTTAATAGCGAAATTGAAGTGACCAGATTTCCAAGAGCTCACTGCCTTACAAAATCAAAAAAATGGTGTAATGTACATTGTACAATCTTTCTCATATAGAAATCAGTGGCGGATCCAGGGAGCAAAGGAAACCGAAAAAAATCAGATTCACATTCACGAATCGACCAAGTTCGTCATGTATAATTTCGTATACTTGTATAGCAAAGTGCTAAAAAAAGTTATACGTAACGTAATGTAATTACGAATTGATTTTTTACTTTCTTATATATGTAGTACCTATATGCGTAGAGATAGTATTGTAATCGTGAAAAGAATCCTAACATCCACATCTACATGATACCCTGCAAAATACGTCAATAGCTACAAATACCTAGGAGTACTTCTCAGTAGCAATTTGTCTAGTAGAGAGCATATCAAAACCGTTATAGCATCGACAAACAGAATTCAAAGGCTTTCCTCTAGAGTCCTGCGAGGATGCCCCTCGAACCTGAAGGAAATTGCATACTTTTCCCTAATACGACCCGTCGTGGAATACTGTTGCGCCGTCTGGGACCCTTTCGAGGAGTGCCTAAGTAGGGAGCTCGAAATGGTTCAGCGTAGAGCGGTTAGATTTGTAAAAGGAGAATATCGGTATGATGCGAGTGTATCAGAGATATTGAGGGATCTGAAATGGCATTCGTTGAAGAGTAGAATAATTGATTACAAAAGGAAACTATTTGAAAAATTCGAAAACTCCGAATTCGGTGAAGAGGTACGCGGCATAGTCGTCCCCATCGGTGTTAGTGAACGTAATGTTAGATCAGAGTACAGGAGAAAATATGTCGAAACAATCGCTAGAACAGAGAAATACTACAGATCCTTTTTACCAGACGGGATAAGACAGTCCAAAAGAGGAATTAGTTAGAGTTTACTTGTTGCTCTGACACCCCCTGCAAAACGCTTCTGGTGGCTTGCAGGGTAGTGATGTAAATGTAAATCATATCCTCCTTGCAATCCAAGTGACGTCACCCTCGAACGAGAAAGACGTAGAAACATGCTCAACAACCTAGCTTGTATTTTAGTACATCTACATGATACCGTGCAAATCACCAGACTGGTGAATGGCAGGGGATGCAGCATACCAAAACCTACCTAATAACGTCCCTCGTGGGAATCACTCTCCTGTTATGATCCCGTATGATCCTATTTTATTATCGTGATAGTGCCTGCTAATGTACGTATGTGCCTCTTAATATTCCTGAGACCTCCTATAAGAGAACTTCCGACCTAAATTTCTCCAGAAGCCTTAACCTAGCGCTAATTATGCGATCCTCTAGCGATATCCAATACAATTCCTTCAAGAGTGACGTGACGCTTAATTTTTGCTCATATTTTGGCTTAACGAATCTGGCTGCTCTGCGTTGGATTCCTTCTAACTCAAGTGTCTGTCCCTTATCGTACGGATCCCATATGCTGGAAGCGTATTCGACCTGAGATCTGACCAATGATAAATAACACGTTTCTCGTACCTGTTCTGTGCTACTTCTTACTATTCTGCCTACGATGCCCAATTTCTTATTAGCTGCACCTACGATCCTTCGAATATGCATATTCCACGATAGATCACGACATATGGTGACTCCTAAATATTTAACGTACTCTGCAGATTGGATATTCAATCTATCAATTCTGTATTCCGGGTCTAATTCATTGTTCTTACTCTTCCAGAAACTCAGTAGGGAACATATGCTGTGATTAACTTCGATTTTCCCATCTTGACACCATGCTGAAAGAGCGTTTAAATCTTCCTGGAGCGATTTTTGGTCATCCTGACTCGTTATCTCCTTATATAAAACGGTATCATCTGCGAAAAGTCTTATTTTGCAGCGAACTACCGAGCAGATATCGTTTATATATATCAGGAATAGTAGTGGGCCTATGACAATTCCCTGTGGAACACATGATGCGACTTTTACCGAGTACGAAGATTTCCCATCAATAACTACTATCTGTTTTCTGTTTGAGAGGAAGTCTTTGACCCAGCTCACGATATTATGGTTTGTGCCGTACTTTCCTAGTTTTCCTATTAATTTATTATGGGGCACTTTGTCAAACGCCTTTTTAAAATCAATGAAAATGGCATCAACCTGAGTGTTTTTCTCTCCGCATGGCAACAAATCGTTTATGAACAGGGCGAGCTGCGTTTCGCATGACCTACCTTTCCGATACCCGTGTTGGTTTTTGCTTAGCGAAGAACGACCATCT
Organism: Uropetala carovei; assembly: GCA_036926305.1. Taxonomy (NCBI): domain Eukaryota; kingdom Metazoa; phylum Arthropoda; class Insecta; order Odonata; family Petaluridae; genus Uropetala; species Uropetala carovei. Next base: position 5,391,773 of record JAXCHB010000037.1, on the reverse strand, counting down.
TATTACGCAGAACAGAGCTAACCATGTGCAACGGATTTTTCGAATATTATTTTCAAGTAAGGTGCGATTACCGAGGCTAGCTCTTTCAACACGCGCGGGTATGCCCTCCGGCCCGGGAGACTTATTTTGCTTAATCGACTCTAGCCGGTGCGCGATACCTGTTTCAGAGAATATCAAATCTTCCATCGAATTTCCCTTATCATTCAAAGCTGGTTCCTCAAATTCGTTGCTCACCGAAGTAAACGCTTTCTAAAAGTGTTCATTTAACAAGTTCGCTTTTTCCGCGCTATCGTGTACTACATCACCTGCCTCCGTTCTCAAAGACGCTATGGTGGGGCCTCTACCATGAACCTCCCTAACGTACATCCACAATGCTTTCGGATTTTCTTTCAAATTGCTCTGCAGAACTTTCTTTTTGTAATCATTAAATGCTTCTCGCGTTGTTACTCTAGCTCTTGACCGCGCCTCTCTGTATTGATGCCGTATCATTGACCTCTGTTCCTCTGTGACTTTTGAAGAATTAGTATTTAACGAGCATAAAATTTTCTTTGCCGTCTAAGAGCGCGTCTAACTTTCTGGTTGTACCATCACGTTTAAGTTTATGTGGAATGAATTTATCCGTACTCTCTCTTATTATAACCCTGAACACGAACCATAATTCCTCTGTACTAGCGTCGATAGATGCCTCGCAGTAATTAGGGAATTGTGTCTGTCAAAAAGACCTAAATTTCGAGAAATCGCCTTTGGCGTACATATATACGCGTCTTCTAGCATTAACCTGTTTCTCCACTTTTAGCTTAAATTCTACGTACACGGCATTATGATCGCTTATTCCTTCCTCTATGGAAAGCTTGTTCATACGTTCGGGGTAGTTCGTTACCAGTAAATCTAATATATTGTTCGATCTCGTGGGACATCTTACTAGCTGACACAACGAGTGTTTAACGAAGGTTTCTATAAGTGCTTCGCATGATTCACGCTCTATATCACCGGGATCAAAGCAATTATGATTCCAGTCTGTTGAAGGTAAGTTGAAGTCTCCTCCAATTATAATGGCCCTCTCTTTATTTTTCGATATTAGGTTTGCTACTTGTCTCTCCAGATTATGAATAATTTCTAAACTTGAATTGGGAGGCCTGTAAAATGCGCACATATTTGCTATAGTGTAATCGCTTCCTCTAACTCCACACCAAACACTTTCTATTTCGTCGTCAATAATCGGTATTGGAAAACTTTCGTATGCCTTGCTGACTGCTGTAAGTACTCCACCTCCCGTTGGGAAACTACGATCCTTTCTAAAAATTCTATAGGAGACTGAAATAACCGATGGCGGCGCTGTTGTCGCTGACGTCATTTATCAAGATGGACGACGTAACGAGGATACTGCAGTTGTTGTTGCATTGTATGGTATTGTAGTAGCATGTAGTAGTGGATAGAAAGTGATCGTTGGAGAGGAAACGTTCGCATTTAGTCCAAAAAGATGGGCGACAAAGTCTATCTAGGGTTTGAGGAGATATTGAGGTATTTGGGAGGAACGGCAACTTTGTAATAGTTTTGTTTTTGTAATTATTTCTCCCATTGGTGTAATGAAGGCTCATTAAATCTTTCTCTATTGGTTATTATTTATTTTTATTATCAATTTTGGGTACGTTTGAAGAAAAACATTTTAAAGCCTGCAATTATTATTTGCTCTTAACCTTAAATTCGAGCAATGCTAGGTATTTCCGCTAGTTATAAAGTGAGTTGTATTTGTTCCTCAACTGTTAGTTCAGACCATTTCAAACATTCTTTCTATAAAAATATAAAGTTAATGAATGGGAAAAATATCTGCTATTATAATTAGTAAAATTAAACAAATAAGTTGCGCATTATTGGGTTTGAAATGGCTAGATTAAATCATTTTCTGAAATGTTATGAGTACCTGAAAGGAATGATCTCATTGAAGTTGAATTACATCTTTATTTTCTGTTCATTGATTCTTCCTGATATCTCTTTTCCCCTTTCTCATTGTAATATATTTTTGGTGCATTGCAATTATAACAAAGATTTACAAAATTCTTTTTGAAGTAATGAATAATAGCAAAACATTTTAGAATAAAATTGTTCAATATCATTCTTTTAATTTTATGTAAATCTGAGTGTATTTAAAATTCATGCAGTATGTCATACTAGACAGATTTATGTATACAATTATACTAAACTATTGGACTTTCTCTTTCTTGAAGTTTTCTCTGCCAAAAGTCCCTCTCTTTAAATATGAATAAGATTCAGTATGTATAAAATTCTTTGTTATTATTAATGGGCATTTGATTCTTTTCCTCATCGTTAATTATCCTGTCTATATACTTATAAGGTAATTGCAGTAATCATAAGTATTTGTTATCAGTGAATGAAGGATTTTCTTAACATCTTAATTTATAGAAATAACAGTCAAGCATAAAGTGCTTAAAAACATGAAATTTAACAAGGAAAAACCTTTCATCAGCTTTTTAAATGATTATTTATTTTTTATCTGAATGAAAAATATGTGGAATGTTTTGGCAAGTTCTTTTTCACCCTATTTCAACTACGATTTCATATAGTGACTTCCTATAACAGATATTTTTAGAAATTAATTTCAACGAACAACAACAAATGCAATATTCAAACAATAACAAATGAACGCTAACGAACGACAAAAAATGCAGTGATTAAAGAAATAAAGAATACTACTAGCAATGACAAATTTACTAAACCTACCCTACCTCAATAGTGCTAAACCGAAAGGAAAACAAACTTTAACTACTCAAAAACAAAATCTAAATTCCTAAACCCATCAATTACGAAATTGAAGATTAACTAAATAGAGACGCTAGCTTCCACAAAGAATCTAACCTAAGCCAACACACTACCTTAAGCAAGAAATTAATACGCTACAATCTATCTCTAACGTGATAAACCGAAACGAAAAAACTAACTTTAACTACTCAAAAAAGAATTTAAAAATCCCTAAAACTATTAATTAAGATACTAAAGATAATATAAAAATGTATAGAGAAGCTAGCTTCCAAAAATTACAAACGAAACCGAAAGATGCGTACGAACTCTCAACGTGTTTCCGTTATCACCATCAACTCACTATCCTCGGAGCTCTACTTCCAAAATCCACCGCTAGTTGGCGTCTCTCTTATTTGGAGTCTCATATAGTCTTGAGGGAATACCTCCTGACTTGCAATCTCGTCAGTGAGCCAACTCTCTGTACCGATCACGACATCGGCTTCTAGACTACGAATAATATGCTCAAAATCGGCAATTTTCTTACGGATGCTGCGGCAGTTCAATACGACGACATTTAATTTCTCACTATCGCTTCTCAGATAAAACTCAGCCTTACCATTCGTAATCGTTTTAGGAGTACATGCTTTCTTCATACTATTATTCCTCCAATTGGTTGATATAGCATTTTCTTTCTGATCGCGTTTTATTTCACCATTTTTATCGAAATCCCAGACGTTAATACTGTTGACATCACGGATGTCAGCGCCTTCATCGCTCGGTAACTCTAATTTATTTGCGGTATTGGCCGGCTTTCCCGTATTATTGTTCTCTGTTACCCTCTCAATTACACCCATTCCCCTAAGACGCCTACACTCAACCCTGTTCTCTAGCCTAAAAAAGCCCTACTATGATCAAGCATCCTACGCGCTACACCCTGGGATGCCTCCGGCGTGTAATGAACCCCCGAGCCATTTAGGGGTGCCCCACACGATCCGAGAATCGGACGAAGGTCAACGAAATCCACCCCCATGTCCCTACAGAAAGACCATAGCCTTCGGTTTAGCCCCTCCACCCTACTCCAAACCTCAGAGCCACAGTGAATCCGCGGGACAGTGCTGCAGATGGTTAAACGCACATCAACCCCAGACTCCTCTCGGACACGACCGACATCGGAGTTTAGCCCCTCAACGCCGAACGACGTGTCCTGCACGTCCAACAAGAACTTCGTATGTCGCCGAACGACATGTCCTGCACGTCCGAGGTAGTGCTTGCTTTCTTTACTGTTTAACTCACTTAATATATAATACATTTATAAAAGTATAATACATTTTGAAAGAGGAAACTTCGGGCTTTACTGTAATGCATGTCAAATAATTTTGCTATTGTTTCTATATTTTATAGACAACGTCAAAATTTGCGATGAAATTTTCATTTTTGCGCAGAAAATACGCAGCGTCACCACTTTTAATTGTCTATTGACGCAAGGAGTATTCATAAATCTTAATAACCTTTATATATTTTGAAAGAGGAAGCTTTCGCCTTTCTTGTAATGCAAATCTTATAATTTTATTATAGTTTTTATAATCAACGAAAGTTTGCAATGAAATTTTCATTTTTGCCCTGAAAAATCGGTGCGCCACCACCTTTTATTGCCTATTGACGCAAGCGATATTCGTAAATCTTAACAACCTTTATATATTTTGAAAGAGGACGCTCATACCTTTCTAGTAATGCATATCCTATAATTTAATATAGTTTTTATAATCTACCTGAAAGTTTGCAATGAAATTTTCATTTTTGCCCCGAAAAATCGCTAATTACGCAAGATAGATTCGTCAATCTGAATAAGATATATGTATTTTGATAGAGGATGCTTCGGCCTCTTCAGTAATGTACGTCCTGTAATTTTACTATTGTTCTAAGGTTTGATAATCAACGTGAAATTTGCGTTGAAATTTTCCTTTTTGCCCTGAAAATTCGATGCACCAACACATTCTTTTGTCTAATTACGCAAGGCATATTGGTACATCTGAATAAGCTATGCGCACGTTGATAGAGGAAGCTTCGGCCTCTTCGGGAACGCACGACTTGTAATTTTACTATTGTTCTAACATTTTATAATCAACGTGAAAGTTTGCATTGAAATTTTCCTTTTATGCCCCGAAAATTCGGTGCACCAACACATACTTTTGTCTAAATAGGCAAGGCATATTGGTACATCTGAATAAACTATTCGCACTTTGATAGAGGAAGCTTTGCCCTCTTCGGGAACGCACGACTTGTAATTTTACTATTGTTCCAACGTTTTATAATCAACGTGAAAGTTTGCGTTGAAATTTTCGTTTTTGCCCCGAAAATTCGGTGCACCAACACATTCTTTTGTCTAAGGAAAATTTCAACGCAAACTTTCCCGTTGATTATAAAACGTTGGAACAATAGTAAAATTACAAGTCGTGCGTTACCGAAGAGTTCAAAGCTTCCTCTATCAAAGTGCGTATAGTTTATTCAGATGTACCAATACGTCTTACCTATTTAGATAAAAGTATGTCTTGGTGCACCGAATTTTCGGGGCAAAAAGGAAAACTTCAACGCTAATTTTCACGTTGATTATAAAACGTTAGAACAATAGTAAAATTACAAGTCGTGCGTTACCTAGGAGGCCAAAGCTTCCTCTATCAAAGTGCGTATAGCTTATTCAGATGTACCAATATGCCTTGCGTAATTAGACAAAAGAATGTGTTGGTGCACCGAATTTTCGGGGCAAAAAGGAAAATTTCAATGCAAAATTTCACGTTGATTATAAAACGTTAGAACAATAGTAAAAATACAAGTCCTGCGTTACCAAAGAGGCCAAAGCTTCCTCTATCAAAGTGCGTATAGCTTATTCAGATGTACCAATATGCCTTGCGTAATTAGACAAAAGAATGTGTTGGTGCACCGAATTTTCAGGGCAAAAAGGAAAATTTCAACGCAAATTTCACGTTGATTATCAAACCTTAGAACAATAGTAAAATTACAGGACGTACATTACTGAAGAGGCCGAAGCATCCTCTATCAAAATACATATATCTTATTCAGATTGACGAATCTATCTTGCGTAATTAGCGATTTTTCGGGGCAAAAATGAAAATTTCATTGCAAACTTTCAGGTAGATTATAAAAACTATATTAAATTATAGGATATGCATTACTAGAAAGGTATGAGCGTCCTCTTTCAAAATATATAAAGGTTATTAAGATTTACGAATATGGCTTGCATCAATAGGCATTAAAAGGTGGTTGCGCACCGATTTTTCAGGGCAAAAATGAAAATTTCATTGCAAAAGCATGTAGCAATGTTTGTGTCTGACGTATGATTTTTTTAAGTGATACTGTTTAGAAATTTCGTCTTTTATGTAACAACATAAAAAATTTCATCAAAAAAGATTAACAACATCAAAAGTTATGATTTTAAAAAGTTTTTCGCAACTATTTCGTGGTTTTTCAAAGAACTCCTCAGTCCGCTGAGGAGGGAATTCGTAAAAACTCCTCCGTCGTAGAGGGGTTAAGTCCCCAAAGGAACTCAAAATCTCCTCGGAGCCGCGCTTCGAGGCGTCATTTGTGCCAACATGCGCCACCACCCGCAGACTAGAGCAGCCCGTGCCAGCGACCTCTTTCCGAACCACCTTCGTCACCTGGGGCACCGTACCTCCTGGTATACACCTGGAGAACACCCACTCCACCACTCCCTCCCGGCGAGCCCTTGATAGCATAGGCGCCATCACACGCCGGACATTAGAGCTACCTATCACTAACAACCCTCCCTTCCCAACCCGACTACTCTTAGGTGGGGTAGGTCCGGTCACAGAGTTCGTTGAGCTCTCCTCCGACGGCACTGCAAACCTGTTGCTAACAGGGGTAGGTTCACATACCACCTGCTTCCGCAGCACCACCCCACGACTACCACGTGTAGCCACCCTCCCCTCATCGGGCTTCATGGAGGGAGTCGTCCCTACCCGTGGAGAGACCGCGCAAGACTCCTCGATCACCCAGCCGGCGTTAGCACTTGGCGAACCCGAGCCGCCATCCCGGCGCGCAGGGATCTCGAGGAGCGCCTCACGCGTCCCACCCGGACACAAGACTCCTCGCAACCTTCCACCCTAGAGCGGAGCTCCGCAACTAACTTCTCAAGCTCCGCGACCCGGGCCCTCAAGGACTCGCAATCGGCAGCACTCTTGAAGAGAGAAACAGAGGGCCTACGGGGAGTCATCCTATCTTTTCCAAGTACGGGTTTCTATAAGCTCTTAAATAAGCCATGTAATAGACTAGGCCAGGGGTGGGGAACCGTTTTCAATCGGAAGGCAAAATTCATCCTTGGGAGATCTCATCAGGCCGCTCTCTGCATTGTGGGTCACATACATACAGGCACTTCATCTAGTACATTTGTAAGGTTTGTCGTCGGTGCTTATATACGTTTCCACGAATGAAATTCAATGGATACGGTCCTCGCAAATAGAATATCCATATGCAACTTTTTAAATCACGCTTTAGAGCACATAGTACCCACTATCTTTGTCACAATGTAGATATCTCTTCTTGAAGCTCACCAAATATTAATACACATTGATTTACTTAAGATTGATCATCACATATAATAATTGTTTCAAAAAATAAGCTTGTATTTGTGACATTTATTACTTAATCTTTCTGAGAACTTTTTGATTCACCGTAGTATATGAAAGGCACCGTATCTGATCTTGCTATCAGTATGCTATGCATCAATCTAGGCGAGATTATAATGAGGATCCCGAGTACGACAATGCTATTGGTAGTAAATCGAACGTTTAAATAAAAAAGTGGTTTTTTGATTAAATATCGAATTAAGCAAACTTTGGGTGATTTCATATCTAAAGTTATATTCGACGGTAAATATCCTTTGATATTTTCTTTTAAAATGGTTCTCATCCGTAATGTTATTCTTATTGGAAAATTGGCATATTTAGGAATTTCTGGAGTCGAACCCGTGGCACTTAGGAGAAAGATGACAATTTTTCTGATGGTATATCATATAGGACTAAAGTTCCTGAAAATCTCATATAAATCGGCTAAGTAGATTTGGCTGGACATGCTTTCTTATGGGAAATAATGAAAAAGTGATATCGTCAACTGATAGATTTGGTGCTCTACTGACGTTACACCAAAATTTATTTCAATGCGATAACGGAAAGTCCCCTAAAATGATTTTCAATGTGCCCTCAGTGTTATTCTTATGGGAAAGTAGGCATTTTTGGGGTCGAGCCCGGGGCACTTAGAAGTGATCTGACAATTTTTCTGGTGCTCTCTTAGTTGAAGAACGAAGTATAAAGATGTTCAACTTTAACTCCTTTTCTTTTTAAAATGAAGTGAGCGGCAGCGATCCTTCCCCAACAAGAACCCAGGGATATTTAAGAGCGAATATGTATTTGCACGAAGGAGAACAATTTTAAAGAACTTAATAGCACCAGTTTCTGGCAAAGCTATACCGAGAGATTAGGTTTTCCCAAACTCGATAAATAAAAGAAAAGGGGTAAGAATTTAGTCTTCTTCCTGAGAAAGGATTTACATTTACATCAATACCCTGCAAACCGCTAGAAGCGTTTGGCAGGGGGTGTCACAACACCAAGTGAACTCTCACTAATTCCTCTGTTGGACTGTCTTATCGCGTCTGGGAAAAAGGATCTGTAGTATTTCTCTGTTCTAGCGATTGTTCGACATATTTTCTCCTGTACTCTGATCTAACATTACGTTCACTAACACCGATGGGGACGACTATGCCGCGTACGTCTTCAACGAATTCGGAGCTTTCGAATTTTTCAAATAGTTTCCTTTTGTAATCAATTCTTCTACTCTTCAACGTCTGCCATTTCAGATCCCTCAATATCTCTGATACACTCGCATCATACCGATATTCTCCTTTTACAAATCTAACCGCTCTACGCTGAACCATTTCGAGCTCCCTACTTAGGCACTCCTCGACGGGTCGTATTAGGGAAAAGTATGCCATTTCCTTCACGTTCGAGGGGCATCCCCGCAGGACTCTAGAGGAAAGCTCTTGAATTCTGTTTGCCGATGCTATAACGGTTTTGATATGCTCTCTACTAGACAAATTGCTACTGAGAATTACTCCTACGTATTTTAGCTTTAGTTCAGATATTTCCTACGGGTAACGGTTGAAATTCGTGGAGCGCGTGAAGTTCATTGCGGCGCATTTCTTTATATTCAGGTCGAGTTGCCAATGTTTACACCATTTCGTAATAGCCTGGAGGTCCTTTTGCAAATTCTCCTGATCGTATATTGTGTTGATTTCTCCATACACAAGTGTGTCATCCGTGAAGAGTCTAACTTTACACTTTGTGTTATCCGCTAAATCATTTATATATATATATATATATCAAGAATAACAGAGGTCCGGTTACACTTCCCTGAGGCACGCCGGAAGTCACTTTGACGATGTCTGATGCAACTCCATCGAGGACTACTCTCTGGGTTCTATCGGAAATAAACGAGGCCATACAATTTACAATTTTCTCGTTAATTGAATAAGCCCTTAATTTTTGCACTATTTTCGCGTGAGAAACGGTGTCGAAGGCTTTCCTAAAGTCTAAAAATACTGCATCAACTCCTATTCCTTTTTCCGTTGCTTTCACAATATCTTGTGCGAGTAGAGCTAACTGAGTCTCGCATGACCTGCCTCTTCGGAAACCATGCTTGTTTCTATTAAGCGCTTCTTTGCTTTCGAGAAATCTCATTATTGAGCTACCGATAATGTGCTCAAAAACCTTACAGAAGATTGACGTTACGATATGGGGCGGTAGTTATCCACTTTTTACTTCCCGTTTTATGTATTGGTGTAACGTGGGCTGTTTTCCGTATCAAAGGAACTACTCCCTCATCTCAAGAGTTTGTGAATACGATCTTAAGGCACGGAGCTAATTCGTTTGTTAACGAGTTTATAATGAATGCAGGTATGGCTTCAGGCCCTGGCGATTTTCTTTTATGGACCTGACTTAGTAATTTAACGATACCGCTGTCGGATATTTCTATGTCCCTCATATTTGAGTCTATACGAGTAGGAAAATCAATGAAATCACCGCTGTCTATTGTGAAGCAATTTTCGAATAACCGATTGAACATACTGGCCTTAGTAAATGAATCGTGTACACTTTGGCCGTTGTCTGTACGTAGAAGAGGTACTGTGGACTGACCTCGAATTTCTCGCACGTACGACCAAAATTCTTTCGAGTCCTTTTTGAGTGAATCCGAGAGTGTCGTGGTTCGGTAGGCGTCAAATTCCTTACGCGCTTCGTCTCTTGCAGATTTTCGAGCTCCCTACTTAGGCACTCCTCGAAAGGGTCTAAGACGGCGCAACAGTATTCCACAACGGGTCCGCACCCAGGCTAACCCGAGCCGCCAATTTGGCGCGGTTTGCTTTCAGGGATGACCCCGCACCCCTCACACGCACCAAAGCCGCCTCGGACTTCTCCACCCTCTGAAGGAGGTCCGCAACCACCCTGTCAAGCTCCGTGATTCGAGACCTCGTGGCCTCCAAACCAGCGTCGCGCAAAAAGTAGGAAACGGGAGCCCTTGGGGTAGCCATCCTAAACTCTAAACTAATTTGAACTAGCTTAATGTTTTAAAAATATAACTTAAAATACCCGGCTAACTTATTCGTTGGCTGACTTAAGCGCTGTAATAAGGGTTAACGCAGGTAAAAAGTGAAAGGGAGGGGGTGATTCACTACACAAACAACGTTAGTATCGACCTGCAAGCCTTGAGTCAAGGTCGACTACAAGAATAGGAAGTGAAAGGAGGGATCCGAAATACACAAGTTAAAATATAAAGCCTTTGCTTTACTTAATTTTATGCACAGGAATGGTATCTGTTAGTTAAAAATAAATATTACATCTACGAGAACGAAAATAATACTAGTGAATGTTAAATAAAACAACATCCCTAAAGTAGGTGTTAGTAGAGCTTAAGCACTTAACACCTACACACTTAAAAAGGAAAAACGTGGTATTATCAGAACTTTAGGATAGTAGAACAATAAAATAATAAAGATCGTGTATAAAATTCAGAAGGGAAAAGCCAGAACTTTGTCAGGAAAGTGAATAAGCAGCACTGCATATAATAAATGAACAACGAAGTTGAAACTAAATTAGACTTAAATTAACGAAACGAAAACTTAAGTCACGAAAGTGAATAAACAGCACTACATCTAATATACAACAAAGTTGAAACTAAATTAGCCTTAAATTAACCAGGTTAGTTAAATATTAGTTAAGAATATAAAAGTATCTATTTGGATTTGGTAACGTAGGATATTATAAGTGGGAACACTAAGTATAAACTACAAATAAAACGTGGACTCCGGATATTCTCCGAATAATGATTACAATTAAGACGAATAATCTAAGGAATGCAACAAAAAATAATAATAATAAAAACTAAAATTGTAATATAACTAAAGGTACTTGAGCTATAGCTACAGCAAGCTAAAGACAGCTATACTACGGGATACGGCAGGTAAGAGCAGCTGCGGGAGCCAAAGAGAAAGGACGTCTACTCACGACGGAGGCCACGCACCAATGAATGAATATAAGGCTAGTTTATTCTTGGACAACTTGAACAAAAATTGGATTTTCTAAAAACAGGCTAATACGATTTTCATTTTCTAAAGACAACTAAATGACGCATTATTACGTATATGAGAAAGCTTGTACATTGTATGTTGTACCGATTTTTTGATATAGTCCCATGCTTGTTCAGGCACATGTCATATCGGTTGATTATTGTTTCGTAGCACCGGCGATAGAATGATGTGAACAATTGCGTTAGCCATCGCTTGACCTCCTATTGGGCGGCTTCATCTGCAACGCTGTCAGCAGATTTTCTTTTGATGTGGAAACAGGTGGAAGTCTGATGGTGCCAAGTGTGGACTCTACGAAGGACGAGTCTTCCAGTTCAGGTGTGCAAGAGGTTCGTTGTCGTTACCGCATTGTGTGCTACTTGCGACATCAAACTCGAATGGCATTCCGTAATCGGGTCACCGTGGCCTGATAAGCGGCTTTGTTCAACGCCTTGTCGCATCGATTGAAATCCAACAAAAGGGCCCATGTGTCCTAAAAGGTGGTTGCCACACCTTCCCCTCACCTGTTGTCATCTTGAACTTTTTGTAAACGAATGACTTTGGATGCTTCCATATCATTGATTCGGCCGTAAGTGGAACACCCACGTCTCGTTTTCGATTATGCTCGGAACCAAAAACTCTTCCCATTCTTCAGCGTATCGTCACTGATGGGAAATCTTCATACCCGGTAAAAGTCGCATCAGGTGTTCCACAGGGAAGTGTCATAGGCCCACTACTATTCCTGATATATATATACGATATCTGCTCGGTAGTTCGCTGCAAAATAAGACTTCGCAGATGACACCGTTTTATATAAGGAGATAACGAGTCAGGATGACCAGAAATCGCTCCAGGAAGATTTAAACGCCCTTTCAGCATGGTGTCAAGATTGGAAAATCGAAGTTAATCACAGCAAATGTTCCCTATTGAGTTTCTGGAAGAGTAAGAACAATGAATTAGACTCGGAGTACAGAATTGATAGATTGAATATCCAATCTGCAGAGTACGTTAAATATTTAGGAGTCACCATTTGTCGTGATCTATCGTGGAATATGCATATTCGAAGGATCGTAGACGCAGCTAATAAGAAATTGGGCTTCGTAGGCAGAATAGTAAGAAGTAGCACAGAACAGGTACGAGAAACGTGTTATTTATCATTGGTCAGATCTCAGGTCGAATATGCTTCCAGCATATGGGATCCGTACGAAAAGGGACAGATACTTGAGTTAGAAAGAATCCAACGCAGAGCAGCCAGATTCGTTAAGCCAAAATATGAGCAAAAATTAAGCGTCACGTCACTCTTGAAGGGGTTGAATTGGATATCGCTAGAGGATCGCAGAATTAGCGCTAGGTTAAGGCTTCTGGAGAAATTTAGGTCGGAAGTTCTCTTATAGGAGGTCTCAGGATTATTAGAGGCACCTACGTATATTGGCAGGCACTATCACGAGAATAAAATGCGAGAGACGGAAGGTAGGACCGAGCGATATCAGAGCTCGTTTTTCCCAAGGACCATACGGGATCATAACAGGAGAGTGATTCCCACGAGGGACGTTATTAGGTAGGTTTTGGTGTGCTGCACCCCCTGCCACCCACCAGTCTGGTGATTTGCAGGGTATCATGTAGATGTAGATGTTGTGTGAGCAAATCCGCCATGCGTGTTGTCTTATGGTCGTCGGACAACTGTTTCATTACACGTCTGCTGTAGAACTTCCGAAAGTCGAGATGCTTGTACACGATATCCCATGCAACTCCATGTAAAGTGTCAGATGGCATGATATCTACATCTACATGATACCCTGCAAGTCACATTATTAGTGGATGGCAGGGAGTACAGTTCCCCAAAAATCCCTAATTTACCTAGGGTTACCTCTTCCTATTATGTTCTCTTATCGCTCAGTCCTACAATCTATCTCGTGGATCTTATCTTCGCAGTTTTTCCTATCGAGATATGTTGTACTTCTGATAAGATCTACTCTCTCATTCGTTAGTCCTCCCCGACATATTTTTCTAGCAGTTTAAATCTATCCTGCAGTCTACGTTCCTCTACCGAAGCCCATTTCAGATTTTCCATTATTCCCGTTTTCTACTCTTATGAAGCTAGAACTTGAAAATCCTATACTAGTTTTCCCGTCTTATGGCGCATGACCTTGAGTGCACTGGTGAAAGTGCTGCTGTTCAGACACCAGTAACACCAGTAATAAGCAATGCGGGGGGGGGGGGGGGGGGGGGGGGGGGGTAAGCCAGTGTCTCTTCGACTGCCGTGGTGTTCACTTCGCTCTCCGCTCGACCGTGTTGCCAGTTATATTTTACCTCACTTAAGAAGGCTAAATAGCGACCGCAATTTCTCGCTGTCCAAAAACTACCCCACATGCATTTGTAGAAACGCTGTTCGGTAGCTAGGGTCGTTCCGAGAGCTGCAAGCCGTGGTAGAAGGGGAAAACCCTTTCATTGGCCATTCGCTCTTCCAAGGTCATGCGCCATAAGACGGGGAAAATAGTATAGTTTTATGCTTACCGATGCAGCCAATGAAAGCTCGAGAGACTGTCGATGGGGAGGAGAGAAAGTCAGTCGGTCTCTCGCCATCGTGCGTTCACATCGCTCCGAGTTCGACTGTGTTGCGAGATCTATCGCGTTTACGCCTTAGTCCCCGTTTACACGTTCCCGTTTTCGTGCATGAAAACAGGCGCCTGGATGACTAGCTGCCTGCGGTAGCGTACGTAGTAAGATGGATTCAGAAGAGAAAGCTGTCCTCTGGACTGGTTCTGGACGTCACCAGTGTCACGTTTCAGTCCTCAGCCAATCGACGTGTTTTGGGCAGGCTTGGATCGGGAGTCGCGGCCGTTTCGTGCCCGACGCCTTTCTTCGGGGGAATTTGCTTGTGCGCATGCGCAGAAGGGCAGGCGCCTGTTTTCAGGCATGAAAACGGGAACGTGTACGCGGGGACTTAGCGTTCACATGCGACTTTCTTCAAGAGCGGATAATGGGCAAGAGCTTACTACTTTCCCGCGCCTCTCGATAACTTCAAATGGTGGTGGAAGGGGAAAACGTCCTGATTGGCTATTCGCTGCGCCACGGTCAAGCTTCATAAGAGTAGAAAACGGGTATAATGACGTTACGCATGTTTATGAAAGGATAACTACTCTTGCGTTCGTTAACGAACTCGTAAGGACATTTGGAAAATTATGACACCACTTCCCCACATTTTGCCCTGATATAACACTGGTGCCATATACAGGCAAGAACTCCCTATGGGTTTCCACATGTGGGTTTTGATTTGCGCTCAGAGAACGAATTAATGCTCTCAGCTCATCCTTACTCCTCACCTACAGTACAGTCCCTATTTTCAAAACAATGCTGTGCAGTCGTACAAAGCAATAAACGAGTAACGCCGCCACATGCATCCTCGCCAGACTACGTATTAATGACCCAAGTTGTAGAGAATAATATTTCTTCCAAGTTTTGTTTGAAACAAATTTTCGTAGAACCATCCATTTCGGAGATATTTAACTTATTCGTTATTTCCAGTATACAGCGCCACCACCATGTAGCGGTGAATTCTGTAAACATATTCAAAATATACCTAATTTACGGCAATAAGGACAACTTTATTCTTTTACGATACAAAATAATAATTTTGCCTTATAATGCTATTCATAATAATTTAAATATCTATACCCCAAATATGGAGAAAGTCATGTGTTGGCCACATCACATTTTTTAAAACTATTAAAAGCGTTGCATCATTAAGTGCTAGAATTATCCTCCAAGTATAACATTATTAAGTATCTACATCTACATGATACCCTTCAAATCACCAGACTGGTGGGTGACAGAGGGTGCAGGACAGCAAAGCCAACCTAATAACGTCTCTCGTGGGAATCACTCTCCTGTTATGATCCCGTATGGTCCTTGGGAAAAAGGAGCTCCGATATCGCTCGGTTCTACAGTCGATCTCACGTATTTTATTCTCGTGATCGTGCCTGCCCATGTACGTAGGTGCCTCTAATATTCCTGAGACCTCCTATAAGAGAATTTCCGACCTAAATTTCTCCAGAAGCCTTAACCTAGCGCTAATTCTGCGATCCTCTAGCGATATCCAATTCAACTCCTTCAAGAGTGACGTGACGCTTAATTTTTGCTCATATTTTGGCTTAACGAATCTGGCTGCTCTGCGTTGGATTCTTTCTAATTCAAGTATTTGTCCCTTTTCGTACGGATCCCATATGCTGGAAGCATACTCGACCTGAGATCTGACCAATGATAAATAACACGTTTCTCGTACCTGTTCTGTGCTACTTCTTACTATTCTGCCTACGAAGCCCAATTTCTTATTAGCTGCGCCTACGATCCTTCGAATATGCATATTCCACGATAGATCACGACAAATGGTGACTCCTAAATATTTAACGTACTCTGCAGATTGGATATTCAATCTATCAATTCTGTATTCCGGGTCTAATTCATTGTTCTTACTCTTCCAGAAACTCAGTAGGGAACATATGCTGTGATTAACTTCGATTTTCCCATCTTGACACCATGCTGAAAGAGCGTTTAAATCTTCCTGGAGCGATTTTTGGTCATCCTGACTCGTTATCTCCTTATATAAAACGGTATCATCTGCGAAGTCTTATTTTGCAGCGAACTACCGAGCAGATATCGTTTATATATATCAGGAATAGTAGTGGGCCTATGACAATTCCCTGTGGAACACATGATGCGACTTTTACCGAGTATGAAGATTTACCATCAATAACTACTATCTGTTTTCTGTTTGAGAGGAAGTCTTTTACCCAACTCGCGATATTAGGGTTTATGCCGTACTTTCCTAGTTTTTCTATTAATTTTTTATGGGGTGCTTTATCAAACGCTTTTTTAAAATCAATGAAAATGGCATCAACCTGAGTGTTTTTCTCTCCGCATTGCAACAAATCGTTTATGAACAGGGCGAGCTGCGTTTCGCATGACCTACCTTTCCGATACCCGTGTTGGTTTTTGCTTAGCGAAGAACGACCATCTAAGTAACGCAAAACAGAGCTAACGATTATATGTTCTAGAATCTTACACGATAACGACGTGAAGGAAATCGGTCTATAATTTTCGGGGTTCTCTTTATCACCGCCTTTGTGGATGGGCGTTACGTATGCTAGCTTCCAGTCTTTTGGGACGGTACCATGTGCAACGGATTTTTCGAATATTATTTTCAAGTAAGGTGCGATTACCGAGGCTAGCTCTTTCAACACGCGCGGGTATGCCCTCCGGCCCGGGAGACTTATTTTGCTTAATCGACTCTAGCCGGTGCGCGATACCTGTTTCAGAGAATATCAAATCTTCCATCGAATTTCCCTCATCATTCAAAGCTGGTTCCTCAAATTCGTTGCTCACTGAAGTAAAAGTAATCGCAGTTTACGTTTTAACAAGACTGATAATTGCGAACCTTCGATGTAAATATAAATAGGCCTTAACCCTCGAGCGGGCGCGCTGTTGCACAAAGTGCAACATTCAACTTCTTTTCAAAATATATCTTCCTTGCACCTGAGATGGTGGTTCACCTTTTTTGTATTCTTCTATCGGTATATTTACTTTATGTTTTATCTCAATTCAAGTGGACGTCGGCACAAATAATACTGAGAAAAATCTTTATGTACGAAAGCGTCACAATGTTGCACTCTAAGCATAGCGCGCCTGGTCGTGTGAGTCATATATTCCTTACAAAATCCGTCCGGTTTTTCTCCCGTCCTAATGATTTACTTTGCGAAAATTTGTGTATACTTCAGCATATTTAATTCTCAGAAAAAAATTAAAGTGCAAATTCCCTCCGAATTCCTGCAAAGCAAGAAAAGAGCTGTTGAGCCATCGATATTTGGATTTAGGGATAACATGACATTCGAGAAGGGCTAAAAACGTTTGTCCCAACTAAAGCAATTCGTGATCGCAAGGACCCGCGGTGGGTGAAAACGAAACTCCGTGCCTTGCTCAAGAAACAAAGACGGCATCACGCGCACATAAAGCACCTTAAAGAAGTTGGTAGGGACCACGCAAACGAGTATTTAATATACAGAAATAGTCGTAAATCTGCAAGCGAAGAAGCGCGTAAGGAATTTGACGCCTACCGAACCACGACACTCTCGGATTCACTCAAAAAGGACTCGAAAGAATTTTGGTCGTACGTGCGAGAAATTCGAGGTCAGTCCACAGTACCTCTTCTACGTACAGACAACGGCCAAAGTGTACACGATTCATTTACTAAGGCCAGTATGTTCAATCGGTTATTCGAAAATTGCTTCACAATAGACAGCGGTGATTTCATTGATTTTCCTACTCGTATAGACTCAAATATGAGGGACATAGAAATATCCGACAGCGGTATCGTTAAATTACTAAGTCAGGTCCATAAAAGAAAATCGCCAGGGCCTGAAGCCATACCTGCATTCATTATAAACTCGTTAACAAACGAATTAGCTCCGTGCCTTAAGATCGTATTCACAAACTCTTGAGATGAGGGAGTAGTTCCTTTGATACGGAAAACAGCCCACGTTACACCAATACATAAAACGGGAAGTAAAAAGTGGATAACTACCGCCCCATATCGTAACGTCAATCTTCTGTAAGGTTTTTGAGCACATTATCGGTAGCTCAATAATGAGATTTCTCGAAAGCAAAGAAGCGCTTAATAGAAACAAGCATGGTTTCCGAAGAGGCAGGTCATGCGAGACTCAGTTAGCTCTACTCGCACAAGATATTGTGAAAGCAACGGATAAAGGAATAGGAGTTGATGCAGTATTTTTAGACTTTAGGAAAGCCTTCGACACCGTTTCTCACGCGAAAATAGTGCAAAAATTAAGGGCTTATTCAATTAACGAGAAAATTGTAAGTTGTATGGCCTCGTTTATTTCCGATAGAACCCAGAGAGTAGTCCTCGATGGAGTTGCATCAGACATCGTCAAAGTGACTTCCGGCGTGCCTCAGGGAAGTGTAACCGGACCTCTGTTATTCTTGATATATATATATATATATATAAATGATTTAGCGGATAACACAAAGTGTAAAGTTAGACTCTTCACGGATGACACACTTGTGTATGGAGAAATCAACACAATATACGATCAGGAGAATTTGCAAAAGGACCTCCAGGCTATTACGAAATGGTGTAAACATTGGCAACTCGACCTGAATATAAAGAAATGCGCCGCAATGAACTTCACGCGCTCCACGAATTTCAACCGTTACCCGTAGGAAATATCTGAACTAAAGCTAAAATACGTCAATAGCTACAAATACCTAGGAGTAATTCTCAGTAGCAATTTGTCTAGTAGAGAGCATATCAAAACCGTTATAGCATCGGAAAACAGAATTCAAGGGCTTTCCTCTAGAGTCCTGCGGGGATGCCCCTCGAATGTGAAGGAAATGGCATACTTTTCCCTAATACGACCGACCCATCGTGGAATACTGTTGCGCCGTCTGGGACCCTTTCGAGGAGGGCCTAACTAGCGAGCTCGAAATGGTTCAGCGTTGAGCGGCTAGATTTGTAAAAGGAGAATATCGGTATGATGCGAGTGTATCAGAGTTATTGAGAGATCTGAAATGGCAGACGTTGAAGAGTAGAAGAATTGAATACAAAAGGAAACTATTTGAAAAATTTGAAAGTTCCGAATTCGTTGAAGAGGTACGCGGCATAGTCGTCCCCATCGGTGTTAGTGAACGTAATGTTATATCACAGTGTAGTGGAAAATATGTCGAAATTACCGCTAGAAAAGAGAAATACTACCGATCCTTTTTCCCAGACGCGATAAGACAATCCAACAGAGGAATTAGCTAGACTTCACTTGGTGTTGTGACACCCCCTGCCAAACGCTTCTAGCAGCTTGCAGGGTATTGATGTAAATGTAAATGTAGTGTCTTTCGTACCGAAAAAAACAAAGCTGAGATATTGCTTTCCACAATGCATGACAGCGGAATCATTGATGAGGAGACTAAAAAACCGGAGATCATTTTACAGTACAACGCAGCAAAAGGAGGCGTTGATATAGTAGATCAGCTGTGCAATACGTATACAGTCGCGCGAATTACAAAAAGATGGCCTCTCGCTTTGTTTTTTCGATTTTTGGATATTGCAGGTATAAATGCTCAAATATTATACCGAGCAACATTTCCGGAAATCGACCAATGTAGAAGATTGTTTTTGAAATCACTAGCATTTGGTTTGATGGAGAGGCATTTGAAGATTAGGGCGCTGGTGGACAATCTCCCCACAGACATATCCTTGTTTCTTTCAGCATACAGCGAAGAAGAACAAAAACGTAGTAAAAGCGCGGAAGAAACGTGGAAAATGTGTTATATGGGCGCTCTAAAAATACCACTACCAATATAAAATGTGGAAAATGCAGTAAATTCGTATGCAAAAATCATACAGAAACGGTCATCACTTGTCAAACGTAAAAACAACGAACTTTCAAATTAAAAATAAACCATGGTTCTTGTTCATATTATTATATTGCACACTAAATTTATTGTATAAGTTCTTTAGTTGGATGATAAAAATGTTAAGTATTTACTGTACGATTTAACTATGTACGCACAAAATTTTAAATAATTTTTTTTACGCTAATAAATTTATTTGTACGGGCATAGTAATGTATGTTTATCATTCCCAGGTCTCGTATGATAATTTAACTGTAAAAAGTATTACTTTGAACATAAACCTGGAAAATAATATAGGAAAAACCAAGTGTTGCACTGAGTGCAACGCGCGCCTGCTGGTGTGACTAAAGTTGGCGCGCCCGCTGGAGGGTTAAGGGACGTCTATCTTCTTTTAAACATTTCTTCGAAGAAATCACTCTCCAACCTCCTTCGAACCTTCTACGCCCACTGTCCCTGCCCATCCCCTAACTCTCGGCCTTCGTCTTTTTTGCGCGGACCCTCCCCCCTTCGCTGTCTCCCTCCCCGTTTCCCCTCTCTCGCACCAGTTCCTCGCCTCTATCGCCCTCTTCGGAAACCGCCTTCGCCTCTTTCGTGCCCATCACTGCCTCCATATCTTCGCCCTTCGCGATCCCTCCCTTCTTAACATCCCCAATCTGTCTGTCTCTTCTCCATCTCAGACAATACTCCAACTCGGCTCAGACAATCGCTCCCTTCCTACCGCGACCCCCTGCCCGATTTCGCCCCTCCCACTTTTCGCATCCACCCTCTTTTTGCCCTCTTCGTCCACATTTCCCTTCGGAACTCACCCCCATCGCAGCCACGTTTCGCCTTCTCTTGTGCCTCTCTGTAAACCGACCGGCTTCCTCCTAGCCTATATTTCCCTTCTACCCACATAGTTGCAGATGTTGGCTCGTGATAGGCGGTCGTGCTGACATCGGCGCTATCGAGAAACCGGTTTGTTCGAGGACATCATCGGGAGCGATGTGGCTGTCGAGCGCTCTCTCTGGGATTTACCCGGGTCGAAGGGGTAAGGCGGCGGAGCGGGCGGTCGATTTCGTAGACACTGAATGCTCTTCCCATGGTATTGCTAATACAAGGTAGGCCGTTCCGGTGGACGAGAACGAGCTGCTCTGCGCATGACGTCACTTGGATTGCAAGGAGGAGATGATCGTCTGCTCTTGGCCGGAGACTATTGCATATATGATGCTATTGTTGTACGTGGCACGAGTTTTATCGAACATCATACTTTACTTTAGCATTAATAAACCCAAACATTAATCGACACACATCTATGTGTTAATTGTTTTAAATATAAGATATTTCTATTTCCGTAAGCATTGAAAAATAACTCGGTAGTGTATAGGTAACTAAGTTTTCCTTTATTTTTCATCTTATATGTTCGAAAACGTACTATTAATTAATTCTCACCTAACCGACATTCGCAAAACGTTTTGTATGAAAAATATTGCTTCAGGGTGTGTGTATATGGGATGTATTACCCCCATTTAGTTAAAAATAGTGTGTGAATTCTGTGAATGAATGGTGTAGCTACGTAAACTTAAGTAAACATTGTGGTTGTGTACATGAGTGATGGTAATAAAGTAACTATAGAAGTTATTTTTTCGAAATGCTCAATTACGAGAAATAACTACATTTTGGACGTGGTATTAATAATACATTTTACTAATATTTTCTAGCAAGCGCAGACGCCGTTACATAGAACACCACAGAAAACAAGACATTCATATTACAATGCATTTTATCCATTCATTCTGACAAAATATGTTCCCAATAGTCAAATCAGGAAATGCAATATGTATAAATACTGTTTTCATAGCAAGTTAAGCCATCGCCATAAAATCTGTTAAATGTCCAGGAAATCGATAAAATAAACTGAATATTTTATTTGATAAGGAATGTACAAGAATCACTGAGCTTGAAAAAGAACTATGCATCACGATCGATGTCTTGAAAGACAATCCCCTACATCAAGAGAGTGATACAGAAGAACAGGAATTGCAAAATGTTCAATTTGGGAGTGATGCAGAGGAGCAGGAATTACAACGTTTTATATGACCAGGGAAATGATAGCTTGGAGGATGATGGACTAATATATACCTATAGCAGGTTATGTTGCTTTCAGATATAGAGCAAAATATCCTTGGTTGGGCAACACCACATCCACATTCGAACCTTTAAGAGAGAACGGGATAATCCACCTCCCGAAAGGTGGCCTAAGGCTGAAAACATAGTGGAGCGGCGAGCAAAGAGCAAGGCGGAGAGCAAAGCAAAGCGGCGAAAACAAATATGCGAAAACAAGTTACTGTGTCCATAGTGAGTCAGCGGCTAACGGCATCTTCTCGATGCTACAAAAGAGTAAAGCGGCGATATCAATTCAGCTTGTTTTCTTCGCTCCGATCGACGCTTACTTCGCTCTGCTCCATGCATTTTTCTCAGGATTGATAACTAAAAATGGATAATGAACGTTTGATTTCGGCAGTATATGTTCGATCTCCTTTGTGGGATCAATAAGATTCAAGACATCACAATCGTTATGTCTTGGATAAGATGTGGGACGAAGTATCACAAGAATTAGAAGCAACAAGTAAGTACCATTTATTTATTGTTTCATGTACTCTGTTGCCCATTTATTTCGTTCATGTTTTTCTTATTCGGTTTCCAATGTATGAGAATAAAAAGAATAATAAATATCCGAAGGAAGACTGTCAATAACAAAAATAATTAAATCATTAGTAACTATTTTAATATTATTAACTGATATTTCACATTTTTAGGAGAATCAGTTAGATCTAAATGGAAATCTCTTCGAGACGCTTTTCGGAAGGAGCTGTAAAAACTTCCGCAAGGGAGATCAGGGGATGTCGGACTTTCACCGCTCTCGTACGAATCATGTTGGCGATATTTTAAAAATTTAATTTTTCTAAAAGACCAGTTCACACCGCATCCTTGCTCCGGCAATTTATCTTCGACGCCGAGCGAACAACAGGAAGAATCGGAAGCCGTGGAGCAAAATGTAGGTGAAGACGGAACTGACCAATCATTGGCTTCCAATGAAATTGAAAATATCGGAACAAGGGAAGCATCTCCAGCTAACATCTCCTGCCCAACTTTCAAGTGATGCGAAGAATCGCAATTTGAAACGTTCGCGCCAGGATGAAATTGGAATAGCCCGCCTCAATATTGAAAAACAAAAACTGAAAGCTACCGAGTTGGAGCAGAAGAAAGGAATGGACGAAGACGTGAGTTTTTTCAATAGTCTGCTCCCACATATAAAAAACCTTTGACCCGCGAGGAAAATGCTTCTTCGCATGAAAATTCAAGAACTTGTTTACAACTTTGTATACCAGGATTCTTCCCAACAATTTACTGCTGTTCCCACTAGTCATACAGCAGACAATACTCCTATGCATTTTCTAACAATAAGTGTACTGGAATACCAACGAAGTCCATCTTTTTCGGCATCTGGCTGAAGAACGAACGATAGTGATACCAGCTACAACCCCTATTAGACCTCAATGCTTTGTAAATCCATTAACACGATTTCTATATTATGTTATTTGAAAGTATTGTATTAACCTTCTAGATTTATTACTGAATTTTATTATTAGTCATTCATGATTTTAAAATAAAATATACTTAAAACATATTTACCGTAGTTTTATTACCAGTATCTGCTCCGATTCAATGCATCACGGCTGCAATTCGTTTACCTATTTTAAATATTTTTTGCTTTTATCCAAGATAAAATCGAAAGTATGGCATTGGTCTCCGATTTTCATAACCTTCCCTTAATAAATGTTCATTTTTTTTTCATCGGTCCTTACGCCAAGATGAATAGTGAACAATTAGTTCTGCGCTTTTCGTTTAAACAGCAGACATTGTAGGATGAAATAGCCAAAGGAAAGTAAACAACAACTATATATATCTTTCAAATTATAACATAAAGGTATATTAAAATGATTAAAATATATACATAATTATAATATATGAATAATACATAGACAATTATAAACGGTTATTATATAAAAATGATTTAAATGTCTCTCTGACAATAACTGCTTGATTTACAGGTCTATTATTTGCCCTACTGAGCACATTACCGTTCATTACATGGATACCACTTTGTATATGTTTTTCTGGACCTTCTAGATCTATAATTGTATTATGTAATACACACATGCATTTCACAATTGGATCAACCACATCAGGCATGGTTTCAATTGGTTTCCACAATAAACGCCACTTGGAATTCAGAATTCCAAATGCGCATTCAACCATTCTTTGTGCACGTGATAATCTCAAATTGAAATATTCTTTGCTTGCGTCAAGTTGTTGTCTGCTATAGGGTTCTAGTAAATTGCGCATCAAAGGATAAGTCTCGTCTCCAACGAAAACATAGGGCATCACAATATCTGTAGAAGGTAAAGGCTGGTCCTTCGGTATACTAAGTTTACCGCTTTGCATTAAATTGAACATGGCAGATGATCAGAAAGTGCCCCCATCGCTTTGCTTACCATAACCACCTACTTCTACAATAATAAACTTGATATCTGCATCAACGACACCTTGAAGAACAACGGAGTAATAATGCTTATAATTGAAGAACATAGATCCTGTGCGTGGAGGACATTTCACACGAATGTGTTTTCCATCTATCGCTCCCATGCAGTTAGGAAAATCCCATTTTCTCCAAAATTCTTCCGCGACTTTCAAAAAAGATGCTTCCGTAGGTATAACTACATGTAGAGGTTGTAAAGTGTTCCAAATAACGTCTATAGTTTCCTTAATTATTTGAGCCACTATGGAAGGGCCCATGCGAAAAGAAAATGCAAGACTTCGAAACGATGCACCTGTAGCCAGATACCTAAAAAATAGAAATAAGTATTTTATGTAACTGTTATTCCAAGTATATTTATGAATATTTAATGTTTATTAAATGTAATTAAAGACTAGAGAAAAAGACTGAAGAAATGCTAGGGGAAGATCAATTCGGCTTCAGAAAAGGACGAGGAACCAGAGATGCCATCGGTGTAGTGAGAATCATATCAGAAAGGGCAATACAGTACAGCCAAGATTGCTGCGTATGTTTCGTCGACTGGCAGAAGGCCTTTGATAGAGTAAATTGGGTACTGTTGATGAGGATATTAAAGGATGTAGGTGTAGACTGGAAAGACAGGAGACTGATCAGGAATCTATATGTGAATCAAGTTGTAAAGGTCAGGTTGGAGAATGCGGACACCATATCGGTAGAGGAGTAAGACAGGGCTGCTGTCTATCGCCGATTCTATTCAATATATATGGAGAGAGGCTAATGCAGGAAGCGTTAGAAGGCACGGGAGATTTCAAAATCGGAGGAAGGATTATAAGAACAGTGAAATACGTGGATGATCAAGTACTTCTAGCAAGAAAGGAAAAGGAACTCCAGAAAACGATAAATAGACTAGTGATAACAGGTATCAAATACGGTATGGAAATTAATACAGGGAAACCCAAGGTTATGCGAATATCAAATAAAGAAGAAAATTTGAACGTAAGTATTAAAGGAAAGCCATTAGAACAAGTTTCAGATTATAAATACCTTGGAAGCATTATAACGAGAGAAGCAAAATGTACCGATGAAATCAGGTCTAGAATAACAAAAGCAAAAGCCGCTTTCAGAAGAAAGAAACTCCTACTAACGGGAAATATATAGAGCAGGAAATCCGCAAGAGGTTGATAAAATGCTATGTAAGGAGTATAGCTTTGTATGGGGCAGAAACATGGACGCTAAGGAAAAATGATATTAAATACTTGGAAAGCTTCGAAATGTGGACATGGAGAAGAAAGCTGAAGATAAAATGGACAGA
Source organism: Uropetala carovei (assembly GCA_036926305.1). Classification (NCBI taxonomy): domain Eukaryota; kingdom Metazoa; phylum Arthropoda; class Insecta; order Odonata; family Petaluridae; genus Uropetala; species Uropetala carovei. Next base: position 5,366,084 of record JAXCHB010000037.1, on the reverse strand, counting down.
TAGGGTGAAAAATGAGGAAGTACTATGCAGAATAGGAGAGAAGAGAACGATTATAAAGATTATCGGAAATATGAAGGTGAACTGGATTGGGCATTACCTGAGGAGAGAGTGCACGATTAAAGAAGTGCTAGAAGGAAAACTGGATGGAAAAAGAGAGGTAGGAAAAGGTTTCAGCTGGTAGACGACGTGAAAGGGAAAGACAGCTATCAAGACATGAAGAAAACTGCGGAAAATAGGAGTATATGGAGAACCAAGTTTAACCATGAATAATCACGGACCTCTCAAGGGACAGACTACCTAGGATGATATATATATATATATATATATATGCTTAAGGATAAGGAAAGGTAATAATAAGGTAGCAACAAGGTGTTGGAGGAAGCCCAGTGGACACTTACCTAGATTGAAGAGCCGCTGGGGGTGCTGAGGACACAGGAAAAACACAAAAGAACAAAAACGACACAAAAATGGAGCTTTCGGGCTGACGCCCTTCTTCAGCGACGGAGAAACATATACTCAGTTGAAGACAGGAATTAAGAAATTCGAACTGACAATTAAGGGAAATACGTTTCTCCGTCGCTGAAGAAGGGCGTCAGCCCGAAATCTCCATTTTTGTGTCGTTTTTGTTCTTTTGTGTTTTTCCTGTGACGTCAGCGCCCCCAGCGGCTCTTCAATCTAGGTAAGTGTCCACTGGGCTTCCTCCAACACCTTGTTGCTACCTTATATATATATATACTGTGCTTAAAACCTATTTACCTTAATGTTAATACTATTCGCTCCGCCGGTTCAATTGGGTCACGGTTGAAATTTGTCCATCTTTTTATAAGTTTAGCCTGAATTTTATCCAAAATGTAATCAAACGCTGACACAGACATCCGTAAGTATTCGAAGAATTTATTAGGGTTCTGCATTAAGCCCAAGTACAAATGATGTAACTCTCCATATTCACGTCTTCTCGAATAAATTTCATGAACACCGAATGTCTTAACATTGCTACATCTGGTCATGTACCACCATTTGAGAGAATTGCTTTCTAGACATATGCGCGCAACCGAAGACATCGCAAGTCAAAAGAGGACTGGACGCTCACTGCACTGCGTAACATCCCTGTTTGGATCGACGATCTCCTTTCCTCGTCGCTCTACTATATGTCTTTGCTTCACTCGCCGCTTTCCTTTGCTCTCCGCCTTGCTCTTGTCTCGCCGCTCAACTATGTTCTCAACCTAATGCATCCCACAGATGATTTCCTGGAAGTTATCAGATATGCCAACAGGGAATTTAAAAATTTTCATGGGGAATACATATCCAAAGAAAAATTTATATTCTGCAAGTTAACTGAAGCAATTACAAGAAATATTGACTCAAAAGGGCCAAAAGATGTAATATCCTTGTTTGTAAGGACAAGGACTTACATTAGAATAAAAATGTTAAATTGCCACTTGAAAGACCCAGTTAATGGTAGGCAGTTGAAAAACAAATTTAAAAATCGGTACAACATACATTGTACAAACTTTCTCATATATGGGTACTAATGCATCGTTTAGTTATCTTTAGAAAATGAAAATCGCATGAGGCTGTTTTTAGAAAATCCAATTTTTGTTAAAGTTGCCCAAGAATAAACTAGCCTTATATTCATTCATTGAGAAAAATGAAATACGTAGTATTATTGCAGATGTATACTCAAGTAACTGTACGAAATTTGATCAAAATCGTTAGAGCCGTTTTTGAGAAAATCGAATTATTGTTAAAGTTGCCTAGAATAAACTAGCCTTATATTCATTTTTTGAGAAATATGAACTATACAGTATTATTGAAGACGTAAACTCAAGTAAATGTACGAAATTTGATCAAAATCGTTAAAGCCGTTTTCGAGAAAATCGGATTGTTGTTGAAAATGCGTAGAATAAACTACTGTTAATTATTGATCAATGTGACCCATTTCTATGTATACTCTGCTCAGTATGGTAAAATGTCTAGTACGAGATTTCATTCATTTTCGTTCCACCGTCTAGGCTCCAGAGCCAGTAACAGAAAGAGGGCATTGCGAAAACCACTTTTTCGGATTCAGCGAAACAAAACGTGTATTTCCGTAAAAATCTCGAGGTCGAATTTTTCGCGAAAACAATACTTTCTCGATACTTCGTATGAGAAAGTAAAAAGATAACAGCTTAGAGGTATTGGGAAATTAATTAGTTCAACTATTATAGCTATATCTAGTTTGGTGTGGATTTTTTTGTAAAAAGAGTTTGAAAGAAATTCCTTGTAATATGTATACCTTGTTTTCAGTGGTGTTTTATGTCATAGTCTCTCCTCTTGCTGTAAAATAATCAGTTTATTTTATCGATTTCCTGGACATTTAACAGATTTTATGGCGATGGCTTAACTTGCTATGAAAACAGTATTTATACATATTGCATTTCCTGATTTGACTATTGGGAACATATTTTGTCAGAATGAATGGATAAAATGCATTGTAATATGAATGTCTTGTTTTCTGTGGTGTTCTATGTAACGGCGTCTGCGCTTGCTAGAAAATATTAGTAAAATGTATTATTAATACCACGTCCAAAATGTAGTTATTTCTCGTAATTGAGCATTTCGAAAAAATAACTTCTATAGTTACTTTATTACCATCACTCATGTACACAACCACAATGTTTACTTAAGTTTACGTAGCTACACCATTCATTCACAGAATTCACACACTATTTTTAACTAAATGGGGGTAATACATCCCATATACACACACCCTGAAGCAATATTTTTCATACAAAACGTTTTGCGAATGTCGGTTAGGTGAGAATTAATTAATAGTACGTTTTCGAACATATAAGATGAAAAATAAAGGAAAACTTAGTTACCTATACACTACCGAGTTATTTTTCAATGCTTACGGAAATAGAAATATCTTATATTTAAAACAATTAACACATAGATGTGTGTCGATTAATGTTTGGGTTTATTAATGCTAAAGTAAAGTATGATGTTCGATAAAACTCGTGCCACGTACAACAATAGCATCATATATGCAATAGTCTCCGGCCAAGAGCAGACGATCATCTCCTCCTTGCAATCCAAGTGACGTCATGCGCAGAGCAGCTCGTTCTCGTCCACCGGAACGGCCTACCTTGTATTAGCAATACCATGGGAAGAGCATTCAGTGTCTACGAAATCGACCGCCCGCTCCGCCGCCTTACCCCTGCGACCCGGGTAAATCCCAGAGAGAGCGCTCGACAGCCACATCGCTCCCGATGATGTCCTCGAACAAACCGGTTTCTCGATAGCGCCGATGTCAGCACGACCGCCTATCACGAGCCAACATCTGCAACTATGTGGGTAGAAGGGAAATATAGGCTAGGAGGAAGCCGGTCGGTTTACAGAGAGGCACAAGAGAAGGCGAAACGTGGCTGCGATGGGGGTGAGTTCCGAAGGGAAATGTGGACGAAGAGGGCAAAAAGAGGGTGGATGCGAAAAGTGGGAGGGGCGAAATCGGGCAGGGGGTCGCGGTAGGAAGGGAGCGATTGTCTGAGCCGAGTTGGAGTATTGTCTGAGATGGAGAAGAGACAGACAGATTGGGGATGTTAAGAAGGGAGGGATCGCGAAGGGCGAAGATATGGAGGCAGTGATGGGCACGAAAGAGGCGAAGGCGGTTTCCGAAGAGGGCGATAGAGGCGAGGAACTGGTGCGAGAGAGGGGAAACGGGGAGGGAGACAGCGAAGGGGGGAGGGTCCGCGCAAAAAAGACGAAGGCCGAGAGTTAGGGGATGGGCAGGGACAGTGGGCGTAGAAGGTTCGAAGGAGGTTGGAGAGTGATTTCTTCGAAGAAATGTTTAAAAGAAGATAGACGTCCCTTAACCCTCCAGCGGGCGCGCCAACTTTAGTCACACCAGCAGGCGCGCGTTGCACTCAGTGCAACACTTGGTTTTTCCTATATTATTTTCCAGGTTTATGTTCAAAGTAATACTTTTTACAGTTAAATTATCATACGAGACCTGGGAATGATAAACATACATTACTATGCCCGTACAAATAAATTTATTAGCGTAAAAAAAATTATTTAAAATTTTGTGCGTACATAGTTAAATCGTACAGTAAATACTTAACATTTTTATCATCCAACTAAAGAACTTATACAATAAATTTAGTGTGCAATATAATAATATGAACAAGAACCATGGTTTATTTTTAATTTGAAAGTTCGTTGTTTTTACGTTTGACAAGTGATGACCGTTTCTGTATGATTTTTGCATACGAATTTACTGCATTTTCCACATTTTATATTGGTAGTGGTATTTTTAGAGCGCCCATATAACACATTTTCCACGTTTCTTCCGCGCTTTTACTACGTTTTTGTTCTTCTTCGCTGTATGCTGAAAGAAACAAGGATATGTCTGTGGGGAGATTGTCCACCAGCGCCCTAATCTTCAAATGCCTCTCCATCAAACCAAATGCTAGTGATTTCAAAAACAATCTTCTACATTGGTCGATTTCCGGAAATGTTGCTCGGTATAATATTTGAGCATTTATACCTGCAATATCCAAAAATCGAAAAAACAAAGCGAGAGGCCATCTTTTTGTAATTCGCGCGACTGTATACGTATTGCACAGCTGATCTACTATATCAACGCCTCCTTTTGCTGCGTTGTACTGTAAAATGATCTCCGGTTTTTTAGTCTCCTCATCAATGATTCCGCTGTCATGCATTGTGGAAAGCAATATCTCAGCTTTGTTTTTTTCGGTACGAAAGACACTACATTTACATTTACATCAATACCCTGCAAGCTGCTAGAAGCGTTTGGCAGGGGGTGTCACAACACCAAGTGAAGTCTAGCTAATTCCTCTGTTGGATTGTCTTATCGCGTCTGGGAAAAAGGATCGGTAGTATTTCTCTTTTCTAGCGGTAATTTCGACATATTTTCCACTACACTGTGATATAACATTACGTTCACTAACACCGATGGGGACGACTATGCCGCGTACCTCTTCAACGAATTCGGAACTTTCAAATTTTTCAAATAGTTTCCTTTTGTATTCAATTCTTCTACTCTTCAACGTCTGCCATTTCAGATCTCTCAATAACTCTGATACACTCGCATCATACCGATATTCTCCTTTTACAAATCTAGCCGCTCAACGCTGAACCATTTCGAGCTCGCTAGTTAGGCCCTCCTCGAAAGGGTCCCAGACGGCGCAACAGTATTCCACGATGGGTCGGTCGTATTAGGGAAAAGTATGCCATTTCCTTCACATTCGAGGGGCATCCCCGCAGGACTCTAGAGGAAAGCCCTTGAATTCTGTTTTCCGATGCTATAACGGTTTTGATATGCTCTCTACTAGACAAATTGCTACTGAGAATTACTCCTAGGTATTTGTAGCTATTGACGTATTTTAGCTTTAGTTCAGATATTTCCTACGGGTAACGGTTGAAATTCGTGGAGCGCGTGAAGTTCATTGCGGCGCATTTCTTTATATTCAGGTCGAGTTGCCAATGTTTACACCATTTCGTAATAGCCTGGAGGTCCTTTTGCAAATTCTCCTGATCGTATATTGTGTTGATTTCTCCATACACAAGTGTGTCATCCGTGAAGAGTCTAACTTTACACTTTGTGTTATCCGCTAAATCATTTATATATATATATATATATATCAAGAATAACAGAGGTCCGGTTACACTTCCCTGAGGCACGCCGGAAGTCACTTTGACGATGTCTGATGCAACTCCATCGAGGACTACTCTCTGGGTTCTATCGGAAATAAACGAGGCCATACAACTTACAATTTTCTCGTTAATTGAATAAGCCCTTAATTTTTGCACTATTTTCGCGTGAGAAACGGTGTCGAAGGCTTTCCTAAAGTCTAAAAATACTGCATCAACTCCTATTCCTTTATCCGTTGCTTTCACAATATCTTGTGCGAGTAGAGCTAACTGAGTCTCGCATGACCTGCCTCTTCGGAAACCATGCTTGTTTCTATTAAGCGCTTCTTTGCTTTCGAGAAATCTCATTATTGAGCTACCGATAATGTGCTCAAAAACCTTACAGAAGATTGACGTTACGATATGGGGCGGTAGTTATCCACTTTTTACTTCCCGTTTTATGTATTGGTGTAACGTGGGCTGTTTTCCGTATCAAAGGAACTACTCCCTCATCTCAAGAGTTTGTGAATACGATCTTAAGGCACGGAGCTAATTCGTTTGTTAACGAGTTTATAATGAATGCAGGTATGGCTTCAGGCCCTGGCGATTTTCTTTTATGGACCTGACTTAGTAATTTAACGATACCGCTGTCGGATATTTCTATGTCCCTCATATTTGAGTCTATACGAGTAGGAAAATCAATGAAATCACCGCTGTCTATTGTGAAGCAATTTTCGAATAACCGATTGAACATACTGGCCTTAGTAAATGAATCGTGTACACTTTGGCCGTTGTCTGTACGTAGAAGAGGTACTGTGGACTGACCTCGAATTTCTCGCACGTACGACCAAAATTCTTTCGAGTCCTTTTTGAGTGAATCCGAGAGTGTCGTGGTTCGGTAGGCGTCAAATTCCTTACGCGCTTCTTCGCTTGCAGATTTACGACTATTTCTGTATATTAAATACTCGTTTGCGTGGTCCCTACCAACTTCTTTAAGGTGCTTTATGTGCGCGTGATGCCGTCTTTGTTTCTTGAGCAAGGCACGGAGTTTCGTTTTCACCCACCGCGGGTCCTTGCGATCACGAATTGCTTTAGTTGGGACAAACGTTTTTAGCCCTTCTCGAATGTCATGTTATCCCTAAATCCAAATATCGATGGCTCAACAGCTCTTTTCTTGCTTTGCAGGAATTCGGAGGGAATTTGCACTTTAATTTTTTTCTGAGAATTAAATATGCTGAAGTATACACAAATTTTCGCAAAGTAAATCATTAGGACGGGAGAAAAACCGGACGGATTTTGTAAGGAATATATGACTCACACGACCAGGCGCGCTATGCTTAGAGTGCAACATTGTGACGCTTTCGTACATAAAGATTTTTCTCAGTATTATTTGTGCCGACGTCCACTTGAATTGAGATAAAACATAAAGTAAATATACCGATAGAAGAATACAAAAAAGGTGAACCACCATCTCAGGTGCAAGGAAGATATATTTTGAAAAGAAGTTGAATGTTGCACTTTGTGCAACAGCGCGCCCGCTCGAGGGTTAAGGCCTATTTATATTTACATCGAAGGTTCGCAATGAGAATTAATGAGAATTAATTAATAGTACGTTTTCGAACATATAAGATGAAAAATAAAGGAAAACTTAGTTACCTATACACTACCGAGTTATTTTTCAATGCTTACGGAAATAGAAATATCTTATATTTAAAACAATTAACACATAGATGTGTGTCGATTAATGTTTGGGTTTATTAATGCTAAAGTAAAGTATGACGTTCGATAAAACTCGTGCCACGTACAACAATAGCATCATATATGCAATAGTCTCCGGCCAAGAGCAGACGATCATCTCCTCCTTGCAATCCAAGTGACGTCATGCGCAATGCGAAAATGAACTATTGATTTCACGGATATCGCTTGGTTTAATGTTGGCGGACTCTTTTCTAATAGATCTATAATTTTTATCCTCGTCTAACCGAAAGAAAAACCTAGCGTGTTCGAAAACCCTAAGCGCTACCGCATCCGCTGCCTCGGCCGTATAGTGGACACCAGAACAGTTTAGGGGTACCATACACGAGTCCAGCACCGGCGTCAGGTCAACGAAGTCCACTCCTTTGCCCCTACAGAAGTCCCACAGCCTACGGTTCAGGCCCACCACACGGCTCCAAACCATAGAACCGCAGTCCGTCCGAGGGAGAATGCTACAGATGGTAAGCCGGACATCAGAACTCGACTCCTCTCGGATACGAGCAACTTCAGCGGCCAAGTTCTTAATGGAACTTAAAACCTCCCGGGAGCCGTGCTTCGAGGCGTCGTTGGTCCCAACATGGGCCACCACCCGCAACGAGGAGCAACCCATGCCCAAAACCGAAACCCTGACCTCCGTCACCTAGGACACCGTACCTCCTGGTATACACCTGGAGAACACCCGCTCATGAACACCATCCCGGTGGGCCCGTGACAGTAAAGGCGCCACCACACGCTCGACATTGGAGCTTCCTATCACTAACACCCCCCTCTTTCCACCCGAGCTCCTCTTGGGTCCGGTCCCCACCGAGGAGACGGGAGCGGGTGCAGGCGTTACGGCTTCGGAGTCGTCCTCCGACAACACCGCAAGCCTATTACTAACAGGAACAGGGTCCACCGAAGTGTTCCCAGCTCCCTGCCTCAGCAGCACCACCCCACGATCCCCCCGAGTGGACACCACTCTACACTCATCGGGTTTCCCGGACCGAACACCCTCAGCCCGCGATAAGGAGTGACGGACAACCCCGATCGCTCTACCGACTTCCGCACCCAGGCTAACCCGAGCCGCCAATTTGGCGCGGTTTGCTTTCAGGGATGACCCCGCACCCCTCACACGCACCAAAGCCGCCTCGGACTTCTCCACCCTCTGAAGGAGGTCCGCAACCACCCTCTCAAGCTCCGTGATTCGAGACCTCATGGCCTCCAAACCAGCGTCGCGCAAAAAGGAACAAACGGGAGTCCTTGGGGTGTAGCCATCCTAAACTCTAAACTAATCTGAACTAGTTAATTGTTTTAAAAATATAACTTAAAATACCCGGCTAACTTATTCGTGGGCTGACTTAAGCGCTGTAATCTAGGGTTAACGCAGGTAAAAAGTGAAAGGGAGGGGGTGATTCACTACACAAACAACGTTAGTAAGCAGGTAAAAAGTGAACGTGTACCTAACGGTCTCGACCTGTACGCCTTGAGTCAAGGTCGACTACAAGAATAGAAAGTGAAAGGAGGGTTCTGAACTACCCAAATAAAAATATAAAACCTGTGCTTTACTAAATTCTATGCACGGGAATGAAATCTGTTAGTTAAAACTAAATATTACATCTACGAGAACGAAAATAATACTAGTGAATGTTAAATAAAACAACTTATCCCTAAAGTAGGTGTTAGTAGAGCTTAAGCACTTAACACCTACACACTTAAAAAGGAAAAACGTGGTATTATCAGAACTTTAGGATAGTAGAACTAATAAAACAATAAAGATCGTGTATAAAATTCAGAAGGGAAAAAACGAAAACTTAAATGACGAAAGTGAATAAACAGCACTACATATATTAAATAAAAAACGAAGTTGAAACAAAATTAGCCTTAAATTACCGAAATGAAAAGTTAAATCACGAATGTGGATAAACAGCACTACATATGATATATAAACAACAAAGTTGAAACTAAATTTGCCTTAAATTAATTACGTAGTATAGGGAAAGTATTGTGATCACTAAAAAAATCGACTTCGAGATTTCAACGGAAATACACGTTTTGAGGTCCCTAGAACTCGACCTGAATATAAAGAAATGCGCCGCAATGAACTTCACGCGCTCCATGAATTTCAACCGTTACCCGTACCAAATATCTTAATTAAACCTAAAATACGTCAATAGCTACAAATACCTAGGAGTAACTCTCAGTAGCAATTTGTCTAGTAGAGAGCATATCAAAACCGTTATAGGATCGGCAAACAGAATTCAAGGGCTTCCTCTCGAGTTCTGCGGGGATGCCCCTCGAATGTGAAAGAAATCGCATACTTTTCCCTAATACGACCCGTCGTGGAATACTGTTGCGCCGTCTGGGACCCTTTCGACGAGGGCCTAACTAGAGAGCTTTAACGATTTTGATCAAATTCCGTACAGTTACTTGAGTTTACATCCTCAATAATACTGTATAGTTCACATTTCTCAAAAAATGATTATAAGGCTAGATTATTCTAGGCAACTTTAACGATAATTCCATTTTCTCAGAAACGGCTACAACATTTTTGATCAAATTTCGTACAGTTACTTGAGTATACATCTACAATAATACTACGTATTTCATTTTTCTCAATGATTGAACAAAGGGCTAGTTTATTCTTGGGCAACTTTAACGAAAATTGGATTTTCTAAAAACAGGCTCATACGTTTTTCATTTTCTGAAGATAACTAAACGACGCATTAGTACCTATATATGAGAAAGTTTGTACAATGTATGTTGTACCGATTTTTTTGTGTTTTTCCCCGGGCAACGCCAGGTACTGTAGCTAGTCTTACCTTATAATTTGCTTGAGTCACTCTGTCAGTAACGCTCTTTGAAGGTTAATATCTCGCAAACGACAGAACCGAATATGATGAATTTTCAGGATAACATTATGATACACAGTAAAACCCCACATAACGCGGTAGTTGCGTTCCTTGTGAAATCGCGTTATATGAAGCATTAAGTTAATAGGAAATAAGGGGTTAGGTTCTTATAGGGTGACCACATGTCCCGTTTTTTGGCCAATTATTCCTCAAATGTCCCGTATCCCGTGTGAAATCAACACGGGACACACTTGTGCCGTATTTTTTATTATAAGAAATACATTGACTTCTGATATGTTCAGTGGAACATTCCATCGATAATCAATATCTATTTAAGAAAACAAATACGTGGCGTGAAAAAGAGGTCTTGAATTTATTCTCACATTACGATCTTTTCTAAATTTCTTTCCTCTATAAGTAGGGTATGGATTTTTTGGGTTTTACCCGATTTTTACCCTCCGTACGGCTTTTTTGAAATTCGGGTAAAACACGGAAAACCCCCAAATCATTAATTTTATCACACAAAACGTTTTAGATTAAAAATTTTATTTTAATGCTTTTATGCATCTTAGAACTTGGATGAGCTCTGTGATGTTCGTTGAACTGAAATATGTATATAGTATTATATATTACATATACTAATAATTATTCATTAGCAAATCGAATATCCATTTTACTACATTGTAGAATTAATTTCAACATTTGTCCACCCATTCTGTACTCGTGTCGAGCCATATCCCTTCATCGGAGGTTAACTCTCCTGCGGTAAAGACTACCCCTTCTTGCAGCTACCTCCCCGCTTGCGCATTTGGGGACCTTAGGCTTGTAACATAGCTATACAGTGTAACAAATGTCAGAAAATAACAAGTGGCGCTTTGTGTATCTGTCAGAGTAGCATAAAGTATCAAATTAAAGAAAATGCACACACGACCGAAGATACCAATACGCTCGATATCACTCGAATCTACACTAAGTTTATTATCATACATCGACACGGTGAGAGCGCTATTGGAAAAAATACTTTTGCGGACAAATAGTTAAGAGATTTAAAGTCTTATTTTGATGAGGATATTAGTAGATGTTCAGGTGAGTATGAGAAATATTTATTAGTCCATTACTAGTACATTCGTAAACTTACTTTCTAACATAAACTGAATCTCCTTGGTTTGGTAGCACCTTGAACAGGACGAGTCTTACAATTAGCTGGTCGCAGTTAGATCTTTGATAGGAGAAGAATGAGATACTGAGAAACGACCTGAGTGACTATTAATTGGTAATGCCACGAAGAAAAAAGTATCGCGGCGACACGCGTCAAGATAAAAGTGTCGTCTTGTCTGTCGCCCGGTTCTAACAATCGGCGCGACAGGCGATATCGCGTTCTCAGTAAAACAGTGTAACCAAATGGCGCATTTGCACACGCACTGACATGTCGCTTCCCTCTAGCACAGACGTGCCACATTTCAGTCTGACAATGAGTTTGGAACTCGTGAACTTTACAACGTTTTAAACAGCGCGTGTTTATTGTGTTAAAAATGAGTGCCGAAAAATTTAAGTATGATATAATAACACTTATTGAACTAGTGGAGAGCAGGCCCACCTTGTGGGACAAGGCGGCGGTTGACTACAAAGATAAAATAAAAAAGCAAACGGCGTGGAAATAAGTGTTCGTGTTTTTCGAGGAGGAGTTTGAAAGTTTCAACTCGAAGGAACAAAATAAGATAGGTAAATTGAATGGAAATACATTTTTTTAAATTTTAAATTGAAATCTGAATCACAACTGGCAGTATCGCCGGGTTTACGGAAATATCGCCAGTTATCCCGCGACAGCGATAATGTCGTTGCGTGTGCAAACCAAATGCGATAGCGACATTTGTCGCTGTCGCGGGCGGCAGCGATAATATCGTCAAGTGTGCAAATAGCCTAAAGCGTATAATTCATTTTTTCCAAAATATTCAATTATTTTCCTGATTTCTAATATTTTGTTACTGTTTTCCTTTTCTGAATTCTTCAAAAAATGTTGTATACCAGACCACATTGCTATAGTTATTTTTAAACTTTCATAAAAACTAGTCCATCGAACCGGTACTACAGCGGGAGGTTTTACTCCAACAGTACCTGCACTTTCGCATGCCTCTTAAGTATTGACCAAATCGTTTCGTCGAATGTTTAAAAATAGCTCCTAACTTAAGAATTACTTTTCTTGCCGGAGTCATTCCCAGGCAATTGATTGCTTTGTCCACAGCAACATGAATTGAATGAGAAATATCCGTAATATGTAATAGACGAGGTATATTTTCTCCAAATTTAAGATTTGTAACCATTAATTTCATGTATTCGGCACTGTCAGTTGCTATACAAAGAACATCTACCCACTTTTTAGCAATTTTTTCCGATGTTTTTCCTAAAACTGTGGCAATAGTAACACTATTTGTCTTGGTCACAAAAGAAACGTCAGTCAATAACAATGATTTTCTTTGTTGACTTTCATCGTAATATGTATTCACAGTCGGTCGTCCTAAAACATCGTGGCCTTCATCAATAATAAAGCTTATTTTTGAGTACTTTATCAATTCCTTTATTTTGGAAAATTCTTGGTTGTATACTTCAGGCAAATACTTTTTGTGTAACATTTCATATTTTGGCATAGTTTTCGTAGCAGGACAATATTCTTTTAAAAAATTACCTGTTGGACCATCACAAGTTTTAAGACTCAATCCAGCTTGACAAACGGCACGAACAAAATCATGAATTGCACCTTCTTGCCTTTTTTCCTTCTCTCTTTGTCTTACAAGTATATCATTAAGTGTAACTTGTTGCTATGATGTCGAGGGAAGAGGATTTAAAAATTCAGAACGTAATTTTTTGTGTCTTAAACTAGCAATATGTTCGTTCACTCTATCAAAGGGCTTTTTACTAGGATCAACCACAATTTTTAGGCAACAGTATTTGCATACTATGGCATTTTCTCCATTACTATTGTCTGTAGTTTGGAAAACCTTAAAGTCGGGGTATTCTAAAATCCAATCTGATGGTGTTTTTCTTTTTTTCTACCCATAGTGAAGGAATCAATTATGTTTTTGATATTTTTCACTAAAATCACAAAAGCAATTAAAAACTAAATAAAAACAGTCACTAGAGCATTTAGCAAAAATATCACAAATTCATCCGCATCAGATGATCACGATGTCTCGTAATTAAATCAGACGAATGGAAGACGTAAACATCTGCAATGTTGACTTGATTTCCTTTTTAATGAATCAATTGGCAGATGTTTTATTTCAAAGCTGCAATGTACACAGAATATTCATCTTAAAAGAGATACTTAACAATTCTACTGGACTGTTCAGAGGGTAACAATTTTATACTTAGATTTTTTAAATTTTCGCGGATTTTCTTATTCATGTATAAAACAATCAGCAACACCGTTGAAATGAATAATCAAACCCTTTTACTAACCTTAGGTATTGCTGAAAGTATCGTATCTTTTGTTTGACACCTCCAAGGGGAGAGGAACGCTCTTTGCCTCCTATTCAACTTCTTCTGAAAACAATATATTTGTAAAATAATTTTTCTTCGTGGCATTACCAATTGCCCAAGAATAAACTAGCCCTTTGTTCAATCATTGAGAAAAATGAAATACGTAGTATTATTGTAGATGTATACTCAAGTAACTGTACGAAATTTGATCAAAAATGTTGTAGCCGTTTCTGAGAAAATGGAATTATCGTTAAAGTTGCCTAGAATAATCTAGCCTTATAATCATTTTTTGAGAAATGTGAACTATACAGTATTATTGAGGATGTAAACTCAAGTAACTGTACGGAATTTGATCAAAATCGTTAAAGCCGTTTCTGAGAAAATCGAATTATTGTGTAAATTGCCTAGAATAAACTAGCCTTATATTCATTTTTTGAGAAATATGAACTATACAGTATTATTGAAGACGTAAACTCAAGTAACTGTACGGAATTTGATCAAAATCGTTAGAGACATTTTTGAGAAAATCAAATTGTTTTTAAAAAAGCGTAGAATAAACTACTCTTAATTACTGAGCAATGTCAATCATTTCTTCATATACTCTGCCCAGTATGATAAAATGCCTAACTACATAGTTTCATAAATTTTCGCTCTACCCTTTAGGCTCCAGAGCCAGTAACAGACTGACAAACAGACAGACGGCATTGCGAAAACCACTTTTTCGGATTCAGCGACACCTAAGACGTGTATTTCCGTAAAAATTTCGAGGTCGAATTTTTTCGCGAAAACAATACTTTCTCGATACTTCGTATGAGAATGTAAAAAGACACTAAGATCGCAGAATGACGATAAATATAGGTAGGCCAAAGGTTCCTCTTTTAAAATATATAAAGGTTATCCATATTTAAGAAAATTTACTCTGTCAAAAATATAGAGAAAGCTAGCGACCTCCGCGACGTTCCCAGTACGCATGACGACGCTGACGGGTTAGAAGATAAGTTGGAATTGCTCAAACGCATTGACCTCCAAAAGCATCATTTCTGGTTGATAATGCCCCATTCCTTTCACGGGTATCAGAACTTATGTGTGGTTATATATATGATCACAATAAAGGACGTGATTTATTGGGTGGCTGAATCTTGAGACAATGTGAAATATGATATTATCAAAAAGTCATGGAAAAGCTGTTGCAAAATATCATCGACAATGTTCAACATGAGCAAGCACTCGATGAATTTTTACTTTCTCATACGAAGTATCAGGAAAGTATTGTTATCGCGAAAAAATTCAACCTCGAGATTTTTACAGAAATATACGTTTTAGGTGTCGCTGAATCCGAAAAAGTGGTTTTCACAATGCCGTCTGTCTGTTACTGGCTCTGGAGCGTATACGGTAGAGTGAAAATCAATGAAATCTAGTACTTAGGCATTTTATCATACTCAGCAGAGTATACATAGAAATGGTTAACATTGCTCAATAATTAAGAGTAGTTTATTATACGCATTTTTAACAACAATCCGATTTTCTCAAAACTGCTCTTAACGATTTTGATAAAATTTCGTACAGTTACTTGAGTTTATGTCTTCAATAATGCTGCATAGTTCATATTTCTCAAAAAATGAATATAAGGCTAGTTTATTCTAGGCAACTTTAAAATAATTCGATTTTCTCAAAAACGGCTCCTACGATTTTGATCCAATTTCGTACAGTCACTTGAGTTTACGTCTTCAATAATACTGTATAGTTCATATTTCTCAAACAATGAATATAAGGCTAGTTTATTCTAGGCAACTTTAACAATAATTCGATTTTTTCGAAAACGGCTCTAACGATTTTGATCAAATTTCGTACAGTCACTTGAGTATACATCTACAATAATACTACGTATTTCATTTTTCTCAATGAATGAACATAAGGCTACTTTATTCTTGGGCAACTTTAACAAAAATTGGATTATCTAAAAACAAGCTCATACGATTTTCATTTTCTGAAGATAACTTACTAAACGACGCATTAGTACCTATATATGAGAAAGTTTGTACAATGTATGTTGTACCGATTTTTTGTTTGTGGCGGTATTTCATTATCGTGAATTATCTCAAGCCGCGTTATTATGGAAACTTTGTTGGATTTTATGAATTATAAATTAAATATCAATGAATGACCATCTGGATGGATAGAATATTGAACTGCGTAAAATTACGGAAGCTTTGTAAATCAGAATATCGTAATCTAATCAATCTCATTTGGCGTATTTTGTCTCGATGCTGATTGGTCGCTGTCATCGTGTATTTACAACGAGACTCGGTATCCTAATTAATTTTCATGCAGGATATCATTTCTTTTCCATCTTAAATATTCCTTTCATGTACTTCATACAGAGGGAAGGGTGTGGTGTAATATTCGTGAGTGCGAATTACTTAACAGACAAGCGTTTTCTCATGCTCTCATTTATATGCTGCGGAAACCGCGCTTTTTATCTTCGGATGAAGATTGCTTATACAACCACGAATTTTACTTGTGAAAATGAGCAATTTTCGAGAAATTCAGTGGACGCGTTTATACAAAAAATTTCATTTTCATTAATCGGAGTTTATTCAATAAAAAAAACTTGATGTATGCATAATACGAGCATAAAAATTCGAATTTAATGTCATATTTCTCTAAGAAGTCTGCCAGAAAAAATATAAATATTAGTTAAATAATCAAACAAGTGCCATTTACCATGTTGCAGTGGTTGGCATAACGCGTAATTTATTGAGAATTGTATTTGAATTTCGTAAATTTATTTCATTATTATCGGTTCACTTCGTACGCTTTTTAATGTAGATTACGTCGAATTTACTTTTCAACCATGAAGAGATTACCTATCCAAGTTATCTTCACTTGCTCTATAAGAACATCGTTACCCTTTGAAACATTCTCCGTTTCCGCATTCCCTCATTCATAAAGTGATCGCGCTATAAGAAATAAGTTGTGTGGAAAGGAAGCTCACTTCCGGCGCCGCTCCCTCAATCCCTATGTCAAATCTAAAACTGGAATACTGTATTTCTCTTGTTCCTGTTTCCGGCCACTCTACTGCCAATGATGACAACAAAGTTTACGTGTGAAATGGAGAGGAAACATTGAAAGTGATTACGAATTTAAAATTTTGTGAGTTCATTTTGTTGATTTTTATGGCAGATTAGGATAAGCATTGAAGTTTAAGGGTGACTTCCCTAAATTAACTCGATTTTAAAACTGGACGACATGGGGCTTCAAAAAAAAATCGGCACAACATACATTGTACAAACTATCTCATATGTGGGTACTAATGCGTCGTTTAGTTATCTTTAGAAAATGAAAATCGTATGAGCCTGTTTTTATAAATTCCAATTTTTGTTAAAGTTGCCCAAGAATAAACTAGCCTTATATTCATTCATTGAGAAAAATGAAATACGTAGTATTATTGTAGATGTATACTCAAGTAACTGTACGAAATTTGATCAAAATCGTTAGAGCCGTTTTTGAGAAAACCGAATTGTTGTTAAATTTGCCTAGAATAAACTAGCCTTATATTCATTTTTTTGAGAAATATGAACTATACAGTATTATTGAAGATGTAAACTCAAGTAACTGCACGGAATTTGATCAAAATCGTTAGAGCCGTTTTTGAGAAAATCAAATTGTTTTTAAAAAAGCGTAGAATAAACTACTCTTAATTACTGAGCAATGTCAATCATTTCTTCATATACGCTGCCCAGTATGATAAAATGCCTAACTACATAGTTTCATAAATTTTCGCTCTACCCTTTAGGCTCCAGAGCCAGTAACAGACTGACAAACAGACAGACGGCATTGCGAAAACCACTTTTTCGGATTCAGCGACACCTAAAACGTATATTTCTGTGAAAATCTCGAGGTGGAATTTTTTCGCGATAACAATAGATACTTTCTCAATATACTTCGTATATGAGAAAGTGAAAATAAGAGCCGATAAGTCCGGTTCCAATTCCGACCTTAAATTTTATAACTCATTCCGTTCCTGGTTCCGTTCCTGACTCCGTTCCTATTCTTCCAAAGAGGAGCGGTTCTGAAACGGATCCTGAGCAGTTCCTACTTTTAAAAGACATTCAAATGAAAATATACTTGTATTTTAAATTAAATTTATCATGGATTAGAACCATCATTACATTTCCCGACTTTCTCCATGCAGAGTAATGAATATGATTGCTCTCAAAATGAGAGTCCTCAATAATAATTATCGGCAATTACACTCGTGAATACTTTTTAAATATTTTCAATAACATTTGTTTTGAGACGAACAATAAGTGAACAAATTAGCTAGCTGTTTCTATGGATAACAAAATATCGATTCGCAATTTAAAAAATTACCATTAACAAGTTACGCATCACTATCAACAATTAGAAAGTGGTATTACTTAGCGACGTATTTAACATACATTTAGAATAAAAATCGAGTTATCTTTGAAACTATCGGTTTTATGAAATAATATTCCAATTAAAACTTTAGGAAATTTTTTCTCTATCATTGTTATAATAACAACTGTTTTTGAAAATAGTTTTCATTGAGATATTTAAAAAATGAAACGGAAAAACGACAGGCATAAACATCAACTTCCGGTTGATCTGTATTATCCAAAAACTAGTCAACTTTTGCCACTATTATGAAAATATTGTATTTGAAATTTGGTACTGAAATGACAAATACTTTTTACTTTCTCATACGAAGTATCGAGAAAGTATTGTTTTCGCGAAAAAATTCGACCTCGAGATTTTTACGGAAATACACGTTTTAGGTGTCGCCTTATCCGAAAAAGTGGTTTTCGCAATGCCGTCTGTCTGTCTGTCTGTTACTGGAGCTGGAGCCTAGACGGTCGAAAGAAAATGAATGAAATCTCGTACTTAGGCATTTTATCATACTGAGCAGAGTATACATAGAAATGGTTGACATTGATCAATAATTAAGAGTAGTTTATTCTACGCAGTTTTAACAACAATCCGATTTTCTCGAAATCGGCTTTAACGATTTTGATCAAATGTCGGACAGTCACTTAAGTTTACGTCTTCAATAATACTGTATAGTTCATATTTTTCAAAAACTGAATATAAGGCTAGTTTATTCTAGGCAACTTTAACAATAATTCGATTTTCTCAGAAACGGCTCTAACGATTTTGATCAAATTTCGTACAGTTACTTTAATTTACGTATTCAATAATACTGTATAGTTCATATTTCTCAAAAAATGAATATAAGGCTAGTTTATTCTAGGCAAATTTAACAACAATTCGGTTTTCTCAAAAACGGCTCTAACGATTTTGATCAAATTTCGTACAGTTACTTGAGTATACATCTTCCATAATACTACGTATTTCATTTTTCTCAATGAATGAATATAAGGCTAGTTTATTGTTGGGCAACTTTAACAAAAATTGGATTATCTAAAAACCGGCTCATACGATTTTCATTTTCCAAAGATAACTAAATGACGCATTAGTACCCATATATGAGAAAGTTTGTACAATGTACGTTGTACCGATTTTTGAGTTAGAGCGCCCACAAAATTCCTGTCACACACATATCATCGAGAAAATAGTGAAAACGTGTTCTAAGGAACTCAAAACGTGTACATATTTCCGTTGAATTCTCGAAATCGATTTTTTTCATCACAATATTTTCTCTATACTACGTATATGAAGAAAGTAAAAAAATAATAAAATAAAATTGTTAGCTCTTTGTATGGATAAAAAAATGTCAATAAGTAATTAATATCAGCGCTGGAGGCGTACGCACTGCTGTCAACAATTAGAAAGTTTTATCATAGCAGCGGAAACAATGGTGTCACTTAGCGACGTATTTAACGTAAATTTAGAAGTAAAATCAAAATATCTTTTTAACTATCGGCGTTATGAAAAAATGTTTCAAATAAAAATTCTAGCAACTTTTATTCTATTCAGATTTAATAAAAACAACTATTTATGAAAATTGAGTTTTAAAAGAGATATTTGGAAGAAACGACGATAAATCAAAATATCTATTAAACTATCCGTTTTACGAAACAAAACAAACAAAAACAAAATCTGTAGCTAATTTTAATCTCTACAACATTTATAATAATAACTATTTACAAGAAATGAGTTTTTACGGAGATAAATAAAATGCAAAACATGACAACAATAAACATCCACTTTCGGTTGAACTATATTGCCCAAAAACTAAGCAAATCTTGCCACTACTATGAAATATTGTATTTGAAATTTGGTACTGAAATGACAGACTTTTTGAGTTAGTGCGCCCTCAAAATTCCTATCACACACACAGACATTGAGAAAATAGTCAAAACGTGTTCTAAGTACCTCAAAAAGGGTATTTCCGTTGAAATCTCGAATTCGATTTATTTTCATGAATACAAAATCTGATGTTGAGAACACAAAATGTTAATGAGTAATTAATATCACCCTTGGAGGCGTATGCACCGCTATCAACAATTAGAAAGTTTTATCATAGCAGTGGAAACAATGGTATCACATTTAGAATAAAAATCAAGATATCTCTTCAACTATCGGCTATATTAAAAATTGTTTCAAACAAAACTTGTAGAAAATTATTTTATCTATAATTTTTAGAATAACAAATATTTACAGAAATGGAGTTCTAATTTGAAAAAATCTGACGTGGCCAACGCATAACTTTATCCATGAATACGATTATTCTTGACGTCAGCGTTCTCAGAAATAATTATCGGAAATGAAACTCGAGAATAATTTTAAAACATTTTCACATTCTTTATTTAAGAAAATAATAATTAAATTAAATTGTTAGCTGTTTCTATGGAGGCGTACGCACCGCTATCCACAATTGGAATCTACGAAGGTTCAACCAAATCGGTTGGGGGTCAGTATTGCCTTTCCCCTTTTGAGCGACGTATTTAACGTAAATTTAGAAGAAATATCAAAATATATATTTAACTATAGGTTTTACGAAATTGTTTCAAACAAAACTTGTAGCAGATTTTATTCTCTATCACATTTATAATGTGGAATATATGTATGAAAATTGAGTTTTAAAGGAGATATTCGAAAAAAATCTGTGGCCAACACATGACTTTATCTATATTTGGAGTATAGATATTTAAATTATTATGAATAGCATTATAAGGCAAAATTATTATTTCGTGTCGTAAAAGAATACAGTCATCCTTATTGTCGTAAATTAGGTATATTTTGAATATCTTTACAGAATTCACTGCTACGCGGTGGTGGCGCTGTATACTAAATATTAAGAAAAATCAGAATACCTCCGAAATGCATGGTTCTACGAAAATTTGTTTCAAACAAAACTTGGAAGGAATATTATTCTCTGCAACTTTGATCCTCACGAAAATGACCAATTACGACGTTTTTAAGGAGATATTTGACGGAAACCGAAAAAACCGATTATTCATAAATAATTCCTAATAGTCTAGTCAATTAAAACCGATATTTACTTTCAAGGAGCATTTCTGTGTAAAATGGGTCAACAAGGTTTTCTAAGATATTTCGACCCCGCTGTTTACGAAAATCGCTGTTGCCACCTTGTATTTCTGACCGTTACTCCGGAATTCAAGATGGCGTCCATTCATAAAATCACGCGTTACTGGCTCTTTTCGACCTATGAAGAAGATTTAAGTGTTCGCGTGTATGTTTCCTAGAGCAAAAAACACAACGAAACATGTCCCAGTCATGTTCGATAGCAGGAAATGCCATAAATTTCATGAATATCGCTCTATAGTGCTGTCAAAACAAAAAAATTAGGATTTTCCATACGTAAGTTTTCCGGCCGTGTGTGTCAGGTATTATATTGATTATGCCTCATTACGATAGGAAAGGACTGCGAGTTCACGTTCTTCGAGTGCTTACCTAGCGCTGTCAATTATTGGCGTAGGAAGGACTGAATGCAGAGAGTAGTTTCGCTGCAAAATTCTAGTAGACTTAATACCATCCAGGACGTTAAATTCTTTACAACACTTTTCACTGTTTATGTGTAGAGTTGCCATGGACTAATAAGTATTAACAATACAGAGGTAATAGCTCAATCTTCAAAACATTATTTATTTTTAAAAGTTCTTATTCCAATGAATCTTTACCATTGATACATAGCGCGCCACACTGGCACATATTGGTGCAAGGTAGTTGGCCTTTCCTAAATTTACACTGCCTGGTACCACACCCGGTTTTGCACCTGCATTGAACAATATCCAGACAAGCCTTTGGGATTGGTTCCAAAGATTGCAAGATGGGAACCAATTGGTCGTCCTCAAATTTGTATCCACAGGTCGTTGAATCAGGACACACAGGATCCTTGAAATATGCATTTTCCCACAAAACGGTTTGCAGGTGGCTGCGTTTAATGTGCAACTGCACAGTGTCGGGCTTCCTTTTCTTTCCGAAAAGGGTAAGCCTCGCACAGTCGGTTTGCTTTATGCTGAGATCAACTTGAAAGGAAATGATAAACTCAATTACAAGTTATGATAGGTGCTTGATGTTAGCAAAAATCAATATGGCGAAAACTTATTTATACAAGCGTGTAACAAACTCCTCTGTTGCTTATATGGCATCCTCTGACAGTGGTACTTTTCCCAGCTCGCTGAGCAGATCAGCGTTTGTCTCATAGATTTTCCAGGTTGCCCCTTTGGTAATGGTGGCCAAGAAGGAGGTGGTGTCGCATCCAGTTATTGAATGGATAGCAAGTAGATTTGCTTTTTGGATGAGAGGTGATTTTCCGCAAACAGTGTGGATAGCAATGTATTTCCTCTCCTTTGACATACTGGCCTTCATCCACAACTCGAAGCATTTCATTCAACTGAAGTGGTGCACCAGAAGACAAAATACGTCAGTGTCTCTCGCAGATACGACTATTCGACGAGCATTACTGTGAACAGCTTGCAAGACTATCCTGGTATCTGCCTCTTCATGTGAGGCCATCAGAGGAGAGACGTCTATGGCTGGATTACTCGGCACTACCTTCATCTCATCCTGGAATCCACCAGCAACGACGAGATCAATACCACTACGAGCGTGTGCAGTCAACTGCATAGAAAGGAAATTAGCATGATCTGACTTGTTTTCAAGGAGTGCCAAGAAGTTTCCCCAGTTTTTGGAAAGCGGAACGTCTCTATTGGCAATGATGCGTCGTATGGGTCTTGTATTTTGGTTCCGTGCAAACCTTCGTCAAAAATTACGTTAATCCTGCCATAATTTTATTCAACTTGATACACACGTGCAACAAATATGTCAGCGTACTCTCCAAAGGTATTTGCCTGTGTTAGCTTTCTCAGCGCAACGACTATCGCATGCCCGTCAATGATGAAATGTGAATCAGCGGAATCAGGCAAACGTTCAGGAGAAGGTGGACATAGGAGATCAGTTATCAGCAAATTCATGAGGAAGGCTTTATCACCGGACTTCAGTGCACCGTTCATTTCGACTAAGGAAATGGGCACCTGGAGCAACTCATGCTTTAGTATTGCTTGAAGATCGATGGATCTGCCTGCGTCGAATGCCATTATGACACGCTTGAGGACATTTCTGTCAGCCTGTATTACTTTACCATAAGAATTTGCGTTTTGATTTCGTACAAATCTTCAAATGTCACGGCATTGTTTTTTCGGAGACTTTGGTGGAAACTAATCTGTGGTTTTCCGCTTGTCGGTGACGCCACAAATCTTTGTTGAAGAAGTTATTTCACTTGCTTCAACCCCATTTTCTCAGCGTTCAAGAGCGACGTGCTTATTGCACGAGCGGCAGTATCTTTCGTGGTCACATTGTGTATTTGCATTCAGCATCCATTTCCAGAGCACATGTTAGATCGTGTCATTACAGAGAGAATGACATCCTCGTCTGCGTTGTCCCTCTTCAGTCGGACGGGTGGAGCTTCAGCGGTGGGTGATAATTTGTTTTCCAGCCCATACATTCTGTACGTCTTCAGGGAGGATTTCACTTCTCCAATAGAATGACAATGACCGTCTCTAACGACTAGATTTGTTTTGTGTTATTCCTATCAAGCCTTCAGTATCCTTGCAAACACCCACAATCCATTCTTGAGCGTGGTCTGCATCGACCTGCGCAAACTTGTTTTGAGATCTTTATACTCCAAAGTCACCTTCCTTGAACCTAACTTCGACCTCCTCCGGTATTTGGTGCATTTCTGAGACAAACACAGCCAGCGATTTAAAGTAATTAGTGTGGTCATACCTCGCTATAAAGGGTAGCATCCTTGTTAATGCGCACAAGTACAGGTCCCAATCGCCATCACTTGTTGCTCTTGTGAACATAAGCAAAACGGAAATCATGTGTACGTAAGACCACCAAAATGCAAAATTTTCATGATGTTCAGATTTGGTTTCAGCGTAATCCTGAACGAGACGTTGTGATGTATGACTTTGGAAGTAGGATACAAGGGCCTGAAAATCCTTACAATTGGTGCTTAGCTTTATTTCATCACACACCGACCGACCGACTTATATTTTGTATTTATCATAGTACGTAAGCGTGCACTCTACTGTTTCCGCCTAGTTTTAAACGTGTCCGTAGATGAACGGTAAAGATGCGTTCAACAGCACATTCCTACCACCTGTATGTGACGCATCAGCCGATTCATTTATTACTATGACGTAATCAAAATTGTACGTGACGCACATGGCTGGAAAACGTACGTACGAAAAATCCTGTTTTTTTTATTTGACAGCACTATAGAGCGATATTTATTGAATTTATGCCATTTCCTGCTATCAAACATGACTGGGACATGTTTCGTTGTGTTTTTCGCTCTAGAAAACATAGACGCGAACACCTAAAAGCAACTACCTTGCACCAATATGTGCCAGTGTGGCGCGCTATGTATCAATGGTAAAGATTCATTGGAATAAGAACTTTTAAAAATAAATAATGTTTTGAAGATTGAGCTATTACCTCTGTATTGTTAATACTTATTAGTCCATGGCAACTCTACACATAAACAGTGAAAAGTGTTGTAAAGAATTTAACGTCCTGGATGGTATTAAGTCTACTAGAATTTTGCAGCGAAACTACTCTCTGCATTCAGTCCTTCCTACGCCAATAATTGACAGCGCTAGGTAAGCACTCGAAGAACGTGAACTCGCAGTCCTTTCCTATCGTAATGAGGCATAATCAATATAATACCTGACACACACGGCCGGAAAACTTACGTATGGAAAATCCTAATTTTTTTGTTTTGACAGCACTATAGAGCGATATTCATGAAATTTATGGCATTTCCTGCTATCGAACATGACTGGGACATGTTTCGTTGTGTTTTTTGCTCTAGGAAACATACACGCGAACACTTAAATCTTCTTCATAGGTCGAAAAGAGCCAGTAACGCGTGATTTTATGAATGGACGCCATCTTGAATTCCGGGGTAACGGTCAGAAATACAAGGTGGCAACAGCGATTTTCGTAATCAGCGGGGTCGAAATATCTTAGAAAACCTTGTTGACCCATTTTACACAGAAATGCTCCTTGATTGTATTTAGGAAGCGTTTTTCCCAAAACATAACTAGACTATAAACAATACCTGCTATTTTCGTCAATGCAACATGTAAAAATCGCAAGAATAATATTGTGCACTGTTTTAACCATCGAATATTTCTATATTATGTCTGTTTTAATTAATTAACTAAAATCTCACAGAAATTCTTTGTGAATAAAGTAGTACCTTTCTTTCTACTAAAATACCCATTGTTATTAGTTTTTAATTTATTATAGCATTAGGATTTCAATTTCATTAAATAAGCAGAATTCCGGTTCCAAAAAATTGGTTCAATGTTCAATTGCCTCTGATAATACTTTAAATAGATTTTGGAATATAATGTACATACCTCAGTATCGTTTATCGTCTGCTCAGCACTCTTGCCTTCTCATTTTCCGAAACAACCACTTTCACCAGTTTTAAATGGATTTCAAACTTAGAAGAGAACTTGATTCAATTCAGTTAAAATAACCACGTAACAAACTTCTTATTCCAAAGAAAATCCTTTTATAATATGCAGTGTTAACCTAGAATTCATTTATTCTGAAAAGTGAATAAAAGTACCATGTACATATATTTCTTTCAACTAAAATAGCCACTCTTAACAGATTTTAATGGATTAATGCATTAGCATTTCAATTTCATGAAATAATCAGAATTCCGGTAACAAAAAAATTTGTTCAATCTTCAATTGCCTCTGATAATACTTAAAATAGATTTTGGAATAAAATGTACCTTAATATCATTTAGCGTCCGCTCACCACTCTGGACTTCTCAGTTTCCGAAACAATAACTTTCAATAGTTTTAAATTGATTTTTGCTTTGAAATATACTTGAGTCAATTCAGTGCAACTTTCACTTTAGATACTGTAAATTCCAAAGTAACTCCTTTTATAATAGGCAATGCTAGCCTAAAATTAATTAATTCTGTAAAGTGAATAAATAAAGTTCTTTCTTTAAACTACAATAGCCACTGTTATTAGATTTAAATGGATTATAAGCCTTAGAACTTACTCTGTATTAAATAAGCACCAAAATTCCTTTTATAAAAACAAATCCATTCATTAAAAGATCCACTGTTGTTTCTTCGAAAATTGCCTGTTAACAGTTTTACATGTCCTTTTAATTTTAATAGAATTTTAATTTATATTCGTTTCCAAACTTCGGCCATTGTTACGAAATTAATTCGAGGAATAATAATATAAATTCGTAAGCACATATGGTTTGCAAAGAATTTAATTTAAGAATGCTTTTTATTTCCAATTTTTCTTCGCAGATGTTGCTCCAGATAATTTTTGCCTGCGGCTAAGACTTATGCTTGCTGGTCGGGTAGGGTCGGAAAATTTATTCGTGCGGGTCGGATCGGGTCGGGTAATTTAGAAAATTTTGCGGGTACGGTTCAGATACGGATATGTAGCCTGCGGGTACGGGTCGGGTGCGGATATGGAAATCTGTATCCGTGCAGATCTCTAATCTCTGATATTGGGGTCTTTGATTATGTATTTACTGTAGTTTTTACTTTCTCATACGAAGTATCGAGAAAGTGTTGTTTTCGCGAAAAAATTCGACCTCTATATTTTTACGGAAATACACGTTTTAGGTGTCGCTGAATCCGAAAAAGTGGTCTTCTCAATGCCGTCTGTTACTGGCTCTGGAGCCTAGACGTAAGAACGAAAATGAATGAAATCTCGTGTTTAGGCATTTTATCATACTGAGCAGAGTATACATAGAAATGGTTGACATTGATCAATAATTAAGAGTAGTTTATTCTACGCATTTTTAACAACTCCGATTTTCTCGAAAACGGCTCTATCGATTTTGATCAAATTTCGTACAGTTACTTGAGTTTACGTCTTCAATAATACTGTATAGTTCATATTTCTCAAAGAATGAATATAAGGCTAGTTTATTCTAGGCAACTTTAACAATAATTCGATTTTTTCAAAAACGGCTCTAACGATTTTGATCAAATTTCGTACAGTTACTTGTATTTACATCTACAATAATACTAGGTATTTTATTTTTCTCAATGAATGAATATAAGGCTAGTTTATTCTTGGGCAACTTTAACAAAAATTGGATTTTCTAAAAACAGGCTCATACGATTTTCATTTTCTGAAGATAACTAAACGACGCATTAGTACGTATATGAGAAAGCTTGTACAATGTATGTTGTACCGATTTTTTCTGGTGTTTCTATGGTGTGTCCTTCAGGTTGTGTAATTTTTTCTTTTATTATTGTACATGTTTTACATTTGTTTATACCGAATTTCATGCAAATGTCATTAGTAAATGTTTCTGTGATGTTGAGTATTGATTGTAGTTATTGATTATTACTTGCAAACAATTTTATATCATCCATGTATAGAGGGTGGTTTATTTTTGTAGTGTTTTCTTTTTGTATATTTATTCTATATCCATACTTTGTCCGGTTGAGCATATTGGATAATGGGTTTAAAGCAATACAAAACCATAATGCGCTGAGGGAGTCTCCTTGAAATATTCCTCTTTTTATTGCAATTTCACTGCTTGTTAACCCTTTGTCTATTGTTTGTAAATTGAGGGTGGTTCGCCATGTTTTCATGAGGTGTGTTACAATATTGGATATGTTGGGATCTATTTTATATATTTTCAATATTTGTATTAGCCAGGAGTGAGGTACACTGTCAAATGCTTTTTGATAGTCTATGGATGTGCAGTATAGGTTTCTTTTTTTGATTTTTGTGTGATTTGTTATTGCGAGGTCTATGATGGTTTGTTCTTTGCATTCTTGGCTGCATTTTCGGCATCCTTCTTGTTCTTCACATATTATGTTATTTGTGGTGAGATGATGCTCTATTTTGGCTCTAATGATTGACGTTAGGATCTTGTATATATCTTGTATATAATCGGTCGATATTTTTATGGATTTTTTGTATCTGTGTCTTTTGGTTTGAAATATGTATGTCCTTTAGTAAAGAATGTGGGTAATTCGTATTGAGCATGAATGCATTTATTGAAAAATTCTGCTAATTTTCCATGTGTGTTGGGTAGATATTTATACCAGTAATTATGGATTTGATCAACACCAGGAATTTTCTTATTTTTTATTATTTACATTTTCTCATTGTTCCCAATGGTGTTTTGAAGGAGACAACGGCCAAATGGCAAGTTGCCCCCCTCCTATTTAATTTCTATGCAAGTATGTTTAATGTTTGATGGACTATTGAACATGTGTTTAGTATTGTTGCCTTCTGCATCTGTATGTAGGACAGAGGGTGTAGGTTGAGTCTCTTTAGGCTTCCTTTTAGCGTTTTTGGGATGACTCCTGTGGCAGACATTACTATCGGTATAATTTGTACCTCGTTCTGTTTCCATGCATCTCTAATTTCATCAGCCAGCTCCCTGTACTTTGAGAACTTCTCTGCCCACGTATTCCTTAAATTATGGGTATTTGGGATTACAATGTCTATTAGGAATGTTACTTTCTCAGCTTTCTTTATCAGTTTGATGTCCGGCCTATTATGTGAAACTGTCTTATCTGTTATTATAGTCCTATTCCAGTAAAGCTTATGTCTGCTATCTTCTAAAACATTGGATGGAATATATTTGTAGTATGGGGAATTATCTTGGGTCAACTGAAGCTGCAGGGCTAACTTCTGGTGTACTATTTTTGCAACTTGATCGTGCCTATGCACGTATTCTGATGGGGCCAGTGCCTTGCATCCTGCCATGTTGTGCTGTATTGTTTCTGTTTTTCATTACACCTTCTACAGCGATCGTCTACTCCTGGCTCTTTAAGGATGTATTTTCGATAGTTCCTGGTAGCAAAAACCTGATCTTGTATTGTTACAAGGAATCCCTCTGTCTCCAAGAAGAGGTCCGCATGGCTTAACCAACTGTTCAACGTCTCAATGTCGACATGTTCTTGGTTAAGATCCTTTGGGTGCCTTCCATGTAGAGACTTTTGGGACCATTCCAGGATCTTTGCCTCTGCGTAGGTGGTATTTGGGGTTAATTCTATTTGTGTGACATGCGCTAAGTCCAATGGTGTGCATCTTGTGTCGGCTTTCACTATTGCTTTGTAGAGTGGCGAGGTCTTGTTGAGAAAGTAACTCTGTAAGTTATAAATTTGTTTTTTATGTAGCCTTACTATGTCAATCAGCCCTCTTCCTCCCCTGCTCTGGGGTAGAGTCATTCTCTCAACAACTGCCTTAGAATGGTGGGCTTTATATATTGTGAGAGTTTTGATCTGAATATCCTCCAGATCAGTCTTCGTCCATTTAACAATCCCAAAGGTGTAAGTTAGATCAGGGATTGCGTACGTGTTTATGGCATGGCAAGAATTCTTCCCATTTAGTTTTGACTTAAGGATGCTGGTGAGCCTTTTGATATATATGTCTGTATAGTCGTCTTTCTCACTCATTGGTTCTATGCTGCCACCATCCTTTGTATCAAATCCTTTAGTTTCGATTTTCCCTTTATTAACATTTAATGTTTAAATTTATCTAGTCCGAATGACATGTCAGATGAGAATGTTTCTGTTAAGTGTAAAAGTTGTTTTAATTGCCTTTCCATGGAGCTATATAGTTTTATATCATCCATGTATATCAAATGATTTATCCTATATCTGACAACATTATTACTTTTTATCGGGAAACCATACCCTGTTGCATTCAGGACTGATGACAAAGGATTCATTGCCATACAGAACCAGAGTGGGCTATGGCTGTCACCTTGGAATATTCCTCTTTTGATACTGAGTGGTTGTGACTTTATCTTCTCATTTTTATTGGTAATCTGTAGTGTTGTTTTCCAGGTTGAAGTTAAGTGTTGCAATGTCCTGATTATTACTGAGTCCACTTTGTAAAGTCGCATAATATGGATAAGCCATGAATGAGGGATGGAGTCAAAGGCTTTGCGATAATCAATGTAAGCAGTGTATATGTTGCGTTTCTTGTCTGCAGCTTGCTCATTAATGACTGAATCTATAACTAGCTGTTCTTTACAACCTTGTGATATTTTTATTATTATTATTATTATTATCATTAATTTTTACTTTCCCGATATACTGACAAGGGGAGTGTCAGGTTCACGGGAAAGGGATTTGTCTGAAAATTTGCGAGCAGGTAGAGCTAGACTTGGGAATCATGATTTACCCCCCTTTTGGGCGTAGACGGTCAATAGTTTAAACAGTAAATGGATTTCTTTGTTTAGAAACCGTTTAAGTGCCTCATTAGTTTCGGTTGATCGTTAACAACGTTTGCCCTTGAGGTTATAATTGCGATTGGGAAGTCAGGGGTCCCTGGTTCGAATCCTGGTGATTGTTCTTTTTCTTTTTTTTGCGTTTATGTTATATTTATTTTTAAATATTGTTTTCAATTTGTATTTTTTCATATATTCTTTAATTTTTTTTTTACTTTTAACGTTTGTGTTATTTTTTCAATTTTTTTCGTATATTCTTTATTAGAGTGACCATAATGTTTTAAAAGTTTTTCTCATTTTTTTAAAATGCCTTTCTCGTCTTCTATTACTTTCTTAAAAGGGATTTCACGCTGAGCCCTCACAGTTTCCTGGATGATACATATCGTAGAAACAGCGGAAGCAATAATATTTTCGACACCGCGCAAATTTGGAGAAACATTGTTCGCCAAAGTCACATTCTTGGATTCGGCTTCTCGGCTCATTGTCATACATTATTATAGTAGTATTATTATAGTATGCAGTAGCCGCCGAGAGAGGGAGAGAGTTGGATGTTGTGAGTGACGCGCGAGGTGAATCGGTTTACATCAGCCATACACCACACATTCCAGTGAGTGATAATTTGTTGTAGGAGATCTGCAGTGAGATTTTCTTCCGCACTCGCCGGTCTTTCTAGTTGGTTTCTGACCTTTCGAAAGAGTTATTCTCAAGTAAAAGAAAGCACGTTTTGTTTGATTTGTCGCAGTGGTAAGTAGTGATAAATTATTTAAGGATCGTTTTCTGGTTTTATGATAACATGATATGATGCCGCTTTCGTTAATGCATTGATAAATTACATTGACAGGCGCTTTGATTATGGAACACGTCGCTGTCCAATCTTTTCCAATAACTCATGGAGAAGAAGATCATAGTAAACGCGAGTTATTCGCCGATGCTATGCACTTCTGTGCTGAACGTCTCCGAGAAACCGGTCTTATATCAGACCATATCAGCCCGGTGATTTCTGATCGAGCTGTCGCAGTGGGACATGAAATATACCAGCGTATCGTTGAAATGATGGAGGAAATGGTTATTGAGGAAGATGATGATCTAATGGAAGTAAATGATCCTGAAACAACTGAACATCATATGAATGTTTCAGAAGATGACGAAGATGAAGAGCATGAGGCATCCTGTTCCGGTGAAGGTAGGTTTGAACCATCTCCAAAGAAATTAAAACGAAAACGAAAATGAAAGCGGTAATTGCGATAAGAATGCATCCTACTTGGACAATGAAGACCCAGCAAACCAAAGTGTCTCGAAGAATAAAACGGATTGAAAGCATGAAAATATGGGAGAAAGAAATTTTATCTGGAGGTACATATAGGGATAAATTTGACTTGATTGACCAGTGGATATTTGATCGTTTTCAAGAATCACGATCAAATCGCGAGAACGTGACAACAAGGATGCTTCAGCAATGGGCGATAGGGGCTGCTTTCCAGTTCATTACGAATGAATTTCAATTTGAGGCTTCTTTATCTTGGGTCAATCGTTTTAAAAATAAGCATAGGATACGCCAGAGACGTGTCACAAAATACGTTTCCAGAAAAGAGAGAGCGTCTGCGGAAGAAATACTGGATGCATCACTTCTTTTTCAAAAAAACCAGAAACTTTAATTCCTCAGTTTGATCCTGCAATGGTCATAAATACTGACCAAACAGGATGTGAGTATAGGGTACCAATAAAGCGGACATTGTCCCATAGGGGTGAAAAAAGAACAGAAGTATATGTGAGTCAGCTGAATAAGATGACCCAGTCCTACACGGCTCAATATGGTTTGACCTTTTCAGGGGAACTGTCACCCGTAGTATTTTTATGCCTACAAGAACCTGCAGGAAAGTTTGGTCCAAAAGTCCAGCGAGAAGTAGATGACGCAATGACGAAGTTTAATAATGTCTACGTGACATCAACCAAATCAGGAAAGATGCAGACAGGCACATATGAGGAATATTTGGATAAGGTGTTGAAACAATACGTAAAGAAGTGAAGGTTCTTACTGATAGTAGATTCGTGGTCAGGGCAAACAAATCAGGCTCTTTATGACGAGCGCTTCATCGATGACGAAAATCAGTCGACATGCACCGTGAAGGTAATTCCGCCAAAATGCACCCCCATATGCCAACCTTGCGACGTGTATTTCTACCGTCAGGTAAAGAATTTTATTTCGCGACTACAAAATGCAGCAGTTCTACTGCAAGAAAAACGCGATATTACTAGTCGAGCGGACAATATAAAAATACATGTTCTTGTGCATAATCAACTGTCTGCTTCCATATTTAAAGATATGGTTCTTTACGCCTGGTTCGCATCACGATTGACAAAACAAAGGAAATTCTTCCTCAATGTCAATCAGATAGTGTTTCCTAATGAAGTCAAAACGAATAAATGTCACTGTGGCGAACAATGTTTCTCCAAATTTGCGCGGTGTCGAAAATATTATTGCTTCCGCTGTTTCTACGATATGTATCATCCAGGAAACTGTGAGGGCTCAGCGTGAAATCCCTTTTAAGAAAGTAATAGAAGACGAGAAAGGCATTTTAAAAAAATGAGAAAAACTTTTAAAACATTATGGTCACTCTAATAAAGAATATACGAAAAAAATTGAAAAAATAACACAAACGTTAAAAGTAAAAAAAAAATTAAAGAATATATGAAAAAATACAAATTGAAAACAATATTTAAAAATAAATATAACATAAACGCAAAAAAAAGAAAAAGAACAATCACCAGGATTCGAACCAGGGACCCCTGACTTCCCAATCGCAATTATAACCTCAAGGGCAAACGTTGTTAACGATCAACCGAAACTAATGAGGCACTTAAACGGTTTCTAAACAAAGAAATCCATTTACTGTTTAAACTATTGACCGTCTACGCCCAAAAGGGGGGTAAATCATGATTCCCAAGTCTAGCTCTACCTGCTCGCAAATTTTCAGACAAATCCCTTTCCCATGAACCTGACACTCCCCTTGTTAGTATAGCGAAAGTATTATTTTCATTAAAAAAACCGATTTCGAGATTTAAACGGAAATACACGGACTAATTTCTCGATGATGTGTGTGTATGTGATAGGAATGTTGTGGGCGCCCTAGCTCAAAACTAATAATTAGATCAGCACAAAACATTATATTTAAGATTTTTATTAGCAAATGAAGATTTCAAAAAGTTTTAGGTGAAACTGGTCCACCGGAAGTGGGTGTTTATTCTAGTCGTTTTTCCGTTTTTACTTTCTCGTATGAAGTATCGAGAAAGTATTGTTATCGCGAAAAAATTCGTCCTCGAGATTTTTACTGAAATATACGTTTTAGGTGTCGCTGAATCCGAAAAAGTGGTTTTCGCAATGCCGTCTGTCTGTCTGTTACTGGCTGTGGAGCCTAGACGGCACAGCGAAAATGAATGAAATCTCGTACTTAAGCATTTTATCATACTGAGAAGACTACACATAGAAATAGTTGACATTGCTCAATAATTAAGAGTAGTTTATTCTACGCATTTTTAATAACAATCCGATTTTCTCAAAAACGGCTCTAACGATTTTGATCAAATTTCGTACAGTTACTTGAGTTTACGTCTTCAATAATACTGTACAGTTCATATTTCTCAAAAAATGTATATAAGGCTAGTTTATTCTAGGCAACTTTAACAACAATTCTATTTTCTCAAAAACGGTTATAACGTTTTTGGTCAAATTTCGTACAGTTGAGTATACGTCTACAATAATACTACGTATTTCATTTTTCTCAGTGAATGAATATAAGGCTAGTTCATTCTTGGGCAACTTTAACAAAAATAGGATTTTCTAAAAACTGGCTCATACGATTTTCAATTTCTAAAGATAAGTAAACGATGCATTAGTACCTATATATGAGAAAGTTTGTACAATGTATGTTGTAGCGATTTTTTTCTTCTTGCAGGGACAATGGAGTGGTGTGCTTGTAGAGGAAGGTCAGTGCGCAGAGCTGTCTTCTTGCTCGCTATTTGGGGTCTCTCAGCTCTTGCCATCCTCCATCTCGCCGCACACTCAGTGGACTCTCCTACTCTTAGTGGTGGCTATGTCAGCAGCCGTCTTCTTCTTCAGAAAATCAGTGAGCCACATGGGCAACGAGCTGAATTCACCTCGACAACAGAGAACTTCTTGGATCTGGAGCCTATCATTGACAAATCACCCAGCCGCTCTGAAGACATGCTAGTAGCAGAGATTCAGCATCGCCTCCCATCGCTTCCCATTGCTTACTGGAACCAGCATAAAAATAAACCCATGTTCTTTAAAAATGAGAGCTGTGCCAAATTTCCAAGTCTTTTTGAATTGGAATTCAATAACCTTTATTGGCAGAGCTTGAGAACATCCAATGGAACTTTTCAGTTGTTCGGTGCTTATTATGACATACGAACTCTCAGTAAGATAGGACCAGCAGTAAGAATTTTGGGAATGGTAAATAGGATTGAGCCTAAGGTGAAGGCTTATTGCCAGTTCTGGTTCGAAAGTCAGAAGGAACCTGTATTTGTTAGGGTATTAGAATACAAATACATTTGGTATCGCAAATGGGGAAATTACAAACAAGGTATATTTCAGCCTTACCTCATTGCTTGTCAAATACCTGCAAAGTACCACAAGCATGTTCCAGCATCTGTGTCGCTTGTGGAAAGTCCATGTGACACTGCCACTAATAATCTTCGAGTCATATACAACAAACCTGAGAAAAGGAAAGGTTTTGCGGTTTGTGTGAAAGGATTGGATTTTCTTCATGAAGATCTCTCTGTGAGGCTAGTTGAGTGGATTGAGTTGCTACTAATTTTGGGAGCTGAGAAGGTATTTATGTACGAACTGCAGGTTCATCCCAATATTAGTAAGGTGCTTCGCTACTATGAAAAACAAGGGAAAGTAGAGGTCACACCATTAACACTCCCAGGAGGACAGCCGAACATCCCTGGTTTTCAGCACATGTATCTTGTAAAGAAAGTGAATCATAAACGTCAAAACGAGCTTATTCCATACAACGATTGCTTGTACAAAAATCTGTACACATATGAGTACATAGCACTTTTGGATGTAGATGAAGTTATAATGCCAATAAATACTATGTCATGGCGGGAATTAATGGATGAAGTTCTTCCTAAAGCACTGGCCTTGAGAAATGAAACAAGAGCATCATACAATGTCCGCAATGTGTACTTTCTGGATGACCTAATTCATGCTCATGGATGGTTTAAAGATACACCCAAATATATGCACATGTTGCAGCATGTCTATAGAAGCAAGAACTTTACCAACCCAGGACAATATGTCAAATGTTTCCACAACCCTGAGCGTGCACTAACGTTGCACAACCACTTTCCTTTGGCATGTTTAGGTTCGGGTTGCACATCATACCCAATTAACACGACTGATGCTCAGCTTCAGCATTACCGAGCCGATTGCGTCCGGACACTTAAGAAGTCCTGCATTGAGTATAGGAAGAACAGCATTATGGACACGACTATATGGAAGTTTAAAGAAAAATTGATAATGAGAACTACGGAAACCTTGAAAAGGCTAGGTTTCTTTGGTGGCCCACGTGGCAGTGGACCACAGCTAGAGTTAGGGTCAATGGAAACGACCTAAGCTGTTAAATGGACCTGAATGTTGTAATAAACTTTTCAAAGTCAAAGGGGGTGAAGAGGGAAACATTTAATAAAGAAGATGCTCAATACTGTTTGACTTAATTGACTGATGTAGTCGTATGTGAACAAACATGGCCATAATGTATTTTTTGTAATTATGACTATAATGGTTGCATTTGCA
The DNA here is from genome assembly GCA_036926305.1 of Uropetala carovei. Classification (NCBI taxonomy): domain Eukaryota; kingdom Metazoa; phylum Arthropoda; class Insecta; order Odonata; family Petaluridae; genus Uropetala; species Uropetala carovei. Next base: position 5,329,855 of record JAXCHB010000037.1, on the reverse strand, counting down.
TCCTGTCAGGTACATGATTGTTTTGCACCCTTTTAGCATTTATTTTCGATAAACCAGCTTCATGTGTTGGAGTATCTTGTAATGATTTGCATTTTACTACATATTTATTTATGTTAATCCATGAAGGTTTTGTGTTCACATTCGCAGGAAGACAGGACAACTTCTGATATTAGAAATTGCTATGTTTTGACCTGGTTCATTTTTGAAAGTTTCAGTTGTTTAATTAAATCTAACAGCAGTGTTTCACATTGTGATTTCTATATTAATCTAAACATCGACACCAATGGTCTTGTAATGTTCTCTTGTTCCTTGTGAATGAAAGTGTATGTTATGTATGTCGTGTATGTTGTAACAAATCAACTGTGATATTTTCTACCATAGGACCACCAATAGAAACTAATTTTAAAACTTTTTTGTGTGCGCAAATCAATGGAAGTGAAGCGGTCAATACACAGTGAATATGCGGGTTTCGGTGAGGATTTGAGCTGGGATAATTTGTTCCTATTGAAAGGAAAAGTCTGATATATGTTTTTATATGTTATATTTAATACCAAAATGCTTGCTGTGCCTATTCTTTCCTTGTATTTCAGGTGTTGGGCCTATTCCCTTTAGTCAAAACAAGATGCATTGTTTCTATTTTATTGTGTGCATAGCACATGGATATCTTCTCTTTAGCTTACTGCGAATTACTATCTTAACCCTTCAAGTCTTTAAGACACTGTGTGGAGCATCCACTTTTACAGATTTAAGTCTTTGTGCGTCTAGTTTCTGCCAACACTCACAGATGTCTCTAATCTCCTTGGATTGATGAATCTATCTATCTATATATATATATATATATATATATATATATATATATATATATATATATATATATATATATATATATATATATATATATATATATATATATAAAATCCTCAAATCCCTCAAATAACATTTTTCACAAGTGTTTTCCTGCCTACAGTTGATAACACAATAGGTCTCATTTCTTAGAAGAAAATCCCTATCAGGAAGGTGATAGCAGAATTAAGGAAGCACATTGTGTGCTTAAAGAATTGACAGCATTGAGAATACTGATCTTTGTGCCATACAATATAATAGAATGTATCACATATCCAGCATCACAGAGTTAAGTTATAAGGACAATACATTTTCAAAATTAATTAGTACAAACCAAATTTATAGATGTTGTCTATTGTTTATTTTTCAGTTTTATCATTTATTTTCCGTGAGCTATATTTGAACAATACACATTGAATTTTGTAGCAGTTAATCATGGAGGGTGTCATTTTTAAATTCCACTTGTGGGGTTAATTATTGCCATGTCATTTTATGGGAAGTTTGGGTGAATTTTGTTGATAAACTCTTAGTATAAACCACTGCTTAAACGCTTGGGCTTGGAACTATGTGGCATGATCTTGACTAAAATGACATGTTTTTGTTTCATATATCGGCATGAACTCCTATTTGAAGTTCAAAGTGTTGTTTTTGAAATCTTAAATTAAATATTATTGGATATTCTCCAATGTATTAGGAAACAATTGAGTTTGATCTAAAAAATAAATTATGGGTGCTAGACATCTAAGTTCTGTGAAATTTTTAGATTAAGCTGAACCTTGGTACATAAAGAAATTCTGAAATATATATTTCCATTATTTATTTGCCTTGCATGTGGTACAGACTTATTTATGTCTAATGTTTTTCTGGTAAACTTTTTATCGATTGATATAATTAATTAGTGTTATTTTACTTAGCATTAATCTTTATATTACAGAATATGTTATATGAACTGACTTCCAAAAAGTGGAAATTTGGAAAATTAAGTTAAGTAAAAATTTTGTGAGAATTGAATCTGTTACATTTTTAGTGAAAATTCTTTCCATTTCTTAATAAATAATGAAATATTGTTGCGAATTGTATTCGTGTGCATATTTATCAAAGAAAACATTGATCTGGATGCTATCACTACCTGATACTTGAAGGGTTAGTTGTCGGCCAATAATACCTGCCTAACTTCTATTGGAGGTTTGAGTGGCAAACCATTTATCATCAAAGTCTTCTACCTTTTCATATTGAAATCCTCTTTGTCGCCCATATACAGGGGAGAAAATGTAATCCATTATTTCAAATAAAAATAGAAAACATTGATGTGTTGTTTTTCACACCCTCTGACGTTTCTGTAAAATATTATCAAACTAAAGTTTTAATACAATTACATTGACTCCTTTAACAAATAGGAATTTTGGGGAAAATATAGCTAAATGCTATCTATGACATACTACAAACATCACAAATATTTTGCATCAAAATGAGACACTTAAAGCTGCGGTAATCAAACAAAAAACTGGGCAGCAAAATTTAAATTTCCAGTTCAATGATTAATTCTCTTATATGCTCCCATTCAATGAAATTCCAATGAGTATGCATCCATAATAGATAAATTAAATAACTCATTTTAACATCAACGTATATATTAATTAAGGGAAGGTCATGTCAGTCACAACCCAAAGCAAAGCAACCCTTCCACTTTCACTCAGCCACGTTTGAGTGGAAGTTAATGCATAGGGCACAATGAGGGCCTGTAGGTACCTTGAATAGGGATCCAAGGACGGCAGCAACTTAAATGACTATTATATAAGTAAATGTATTTGTCAAAGCAGTTCAATTTGAATACTGAAATCGCACCCATTTTGCAAGCAAAATCTTCTCGTCCATTTTAAATCAGCCACGCTTGAGGGAAAGTGCAGGGGAAAAAAAGGGCATCAGCAGGGGGGGGAGGGGGGGGGGGTGGCAAGGGGGTGGGCTGTTGCCCTCCCTGGAAATGTGTAAAAACCAAAATATTATATTAGATACTAGCAGAAGTGCCCCTTGAATTTCAACGGATTTAGTGAATCAAAAACTTCGACCGTGTAACATTTAAACATCGAAAGAATAAGATCAGTGCCAGACACCCAAGTTTTGGGGCCCTGGGTTAATAATTTTTAGGGACCCCTATTATTCAGCAAGTAAAATACCATTACATTATTAAATATACAAAATGGATGTTAATTTTATGAAGATAAAAATATATCAATCTTTGCACTAGACGCCGATGCACAGATTAATTTCTGTATTCAGTGACGTTTGAGCAAAAATGCAATCAACACAAATGGACCGACAAAAGGAAATTCTGGTGCACCAGTATTTAAAACAACCTAGGAAAGTGTACACAAATTGTAAGGTGACCAGATATCTTTTACCAAAAGGGAGGCCAAATCCCAGTTTTTACTTTCTCCATACTTCGAGATTTCAACAGAAATACATGTTTTGAAGTCCCTAGAACATGTTTAGACTATTTTCGGAATAATGTCTCTCTGTGTGTGTGTCTGTGTGGATGTATGTGATTGTGGGCGCTCTAACTCAAAAAGTACTTGTCATATTAATACCAAATTTCATATATGACACTTTAGCATGAGCACAAAGAACTGATTAGTTTTTGGACAATAACAGTTAACCAGAAGTCGAGGTTTATTTGAAACCCGATTCAGGTTTGCAATATTTCTCCGATAATACATCATTATTGTGTATACAAATTGATACAAGTGTTATAGAGAATGTAATTTCCTACAACTTTTATTTGAAAAAATTTTCTGTAGCAGTTATTGTTTAGGAATTATATATAAATAATCAGTTTTTTCGGTTTCCGTCAAATATCTCCTTAAAAACATCGTAATTGGTCATCTTCGTGAGGACCAAAGTTGTAGAGAATAATATTTCTTCCAAGTTTTGTTTGAAACAAATTTTCGTAGAACCATCCATTTCGGAGGTATTTTGCTTTTTCTTAATTTCCGGTATACAGTGCCACCACCATGTAGCGGAGAATTCTGTAAACATATTAAAAATATACCTAATTTACGGCAATAAGGACGACTATATTCTTTTACCATATGAAATAATAATTTTGCCTTATGATGCTAGTCATAATAATTTAAATACCTATACCCCAAATATGGAGAAAGTCATGTTGGACACATCAGATTTTTTTATAGAAAAAGGACAAAGGACACATTTCATTATCAAAAAACATTTCATTATCAAAAAACTGTTTATATGCTTTATTTCATGTTTTTTTAAAATAAATAAGGGTTTTTATGAGAGGGTATGATATATTAAGAGCACTTTGGTCCTTTTGGGAAAGATTGTGCTTTGTAATACTTGAACGTCCACCAACTACGATACTAAATATTGCTGAACACAACATTTAATGACAATATCATCATTTCCAGCTTGTCTTAAATGTGGAAATTCCTTAGCTAATGTTACATTTAAGTAACATTTTCTTTTCTTTGCTGAAGACATTTCATAGGGCATTATAACAAAGATTTAAAAACCAATATACATAATAAAATAGAAGATTACATCGTAAATTAAAATGAGGAAATTATATTTGCCATAATAATGAAGTAAACGCAGCTATTCAAATTTCACTCAGGAAGGACAGTATATAATTATTTTTTCAAAATTCACTGATAGAAGAAAAACAAAACAAGGAATGTGAAGCTGTAAGAGTTTAAATAGCATGCAGAGAAAAATTAAGAAAGTTCGGAGACTACGACGAGATGGATTAATTAAAACATAAGTACTCCTTAACTGTACAAAGTGAGAATATTTAGAGACAAAATAAACAATGAAAAAAAGGGGGGGAGGAAAGGGGGGTAAACAAAAACTGGGTAAGGTTCCACATCTCCCTCTGAGGATGGGTGCTTTGCGTCTGAAATACGTATTAGTATTCATAAAGTTTAAACACACACACTAGTGTCCCTTGAATATTTAGACATTCCCGGTTTTGCGAGAGTGCATGTATAAATGAGTTTTCTAAAAACCTTGGTATCTTTAGGAGTGAATGTGTACTAGGTTTCCCGTTCTTTTTTATTGTTTCCTTTCTGTTGTTTGAGTGATTGTTCTCCTGACGGAAAAAATTTTTTTTCCATTGGGGAGTAAATGAGTGCATGAACGTGTGACACCAGGCCACCAGTGAGGTTTTCTTCCCCGTAAACCTGTTAAATGTTACTTTTGTTTTTCTTTCCTTCGATTCCTTCCTTACCTGGTTTTTGTTTACCCCTTTTTCCCCCCCCTTTTTTTGTCATTGTTTATTGTGTGTCTAAATATTCTCACTTTGTATGGTTAAGGAGTACTTATGTTTTAATTAATAGCATGCAGAGAAACAAAAACCTACTAAAATCAGTTAACTCCATTGTCGATAACAACTTAGTGAACAGGAGTGAATCGACTTTGTTTTACAAAAGAAATTTTTGAGGAATAGGATGGGATATGGGATACATTTTACGATGTTTAAACCAGAATTTTAATAAACCAGAAAACAAACAAATATAATCAAGGTGAAAATAAAACATTTATTCTAGCAGACAAAGTGTTCTTTATCGCTAAGAAGAAACAATCAGTGAGCTGGACAAAGATCACTTAATAAGCAGCTTGCTGGAAAGCGTAGTGTACACTGATAATCGTGTCTTGGGAGAAAGACGAACTCCCTGCGCATATAACAGTGTAAACAACAGGAGCTAAGGCACATGATATTGGTTAGCATAGGTCTGAGTTCTCAAAGTAGGTAGGTATAAATGTTCCATGGATACACAAAGGTAAGAAACCCTGGCTTAAGTAAAAGGAAGGGCAAAGAAGACTTTTCAAAAAATCGCTACAACATACACTGTACAAACTTTCTCATATACTAATGCGTCGGTTGGTTATCTTTAGAAAATGAAGATCATATCAGCCTGTTTTTAGAAAATCCAATTTTTGTTAAAGTTGCCCAAGAATAAACTAGCCTTATATTAAACAATTGAGAGAAATTAAATATGTAGTATTATTGCAGACGTAACTGTATGAAATTTTATCAAAATCGTGAAAGCCGTTTTTGAGAAAATCAAAAAATTATGGTTAAAGTTGCCTAGAATAAACTAGCTTTCTATTCATTTTGTGAGAAATGTGAGCTATTTGGTATTATTGAAGATGTAAACTCAAGTAACTGAATGTAATTTGATCAAAATCGGAGCCATTTTTGAGAAAATCAAATTGTTGTTAAATATGCATAGAATAAACTTCCCTTAATTATTGATCACTGTCAACCATTTCTTCATATACTCTGGTCAGTATGATAAAATGCCTAAGTACGACATTTCATTCATTTTTGCTCTACCATTTAGGCTCCAGAGCCAGTAACAGGCAGACGGCAATGTGAAAACCACTTTTTTGGATTCAGTGACACCTAAAACGTATATTTCAGTAAAAATCTCGAGGTCGAATTTTTTCGATGACAATACTTTCTCAATATACTTCGCATATGAGAAAGTATAAATAGTGACCATGTCACTCAATATCTTCATAAGTTAGGCTGGCTTCGCACCGAATCTCATGGACGTCTTTACCTCCTCTCGTTATTTTACCAAATTGTAACTCTTCAAAAACCACAGTATTTGTACTCCAAATTTATCCAAATGAATTCTGTACACAAATCCACCAATAGAGGCAACAATCTTTTCGTGATCCCACATCGCAGTACTGAGATCTATAATAATTCCTTCCATGTCACAGCTTGCAGACTATGGAATGCCAATCATACTGACCTCCAAAACAACATCTCTACACATCTTCAAACATATACTTATATTTTACGAGATAGCTGCCTTAATTCCTCCTTCCTTAATCAACATTAATCTATTTCTTTACAGGATAGCGATTTTCTCACAATGTGTGCCACTATCGACTATGTTACCTTTAAATTGCCTAGTGTCTACTATGTTATATTGATTATATTCATTATTATTATTTATATTAATTTATATTATTGTTTTTTCCCTCCTCTGTCCCATTGTATGTTTTTCATGTATATTTCCTTTTATCCTGCCAGATTAATGTATATATCTTGTAAAAATTAATTCAATATCTTTATATGTATTGTTATGACGGTGTGATTGTATTCAAGATTTCTCCTGCTGTACATAATATTTAATGTTTTAGTTTTATATTGAAATGTATTTACTATCTAGAGCAGGGGTGGGCAAACCGTGGCCCGTGGGCCATATGTGGCCCTCGAGAGCATTTAACGTGGCCTGCGAAGCTTTGGTGAAAAAGCTATCTGTAAAATTCAACACAATTTTATATTACTTTTGGTAAAATTATGACAATAAAACCTTAAGTTTTGAAAATTTAGCCCTACAATCCTTGTTTGTGCTTGTTTTTCACTTATGTATGATGCCTAAGAATCTAAGCAATTTCCGATTTAAACTCTAATCTGGTCCGCTTAAGCATTGGCATCTTTCAATGTGGCCCGCTGAAGAATTCGCAGACACTGATGCGGCCTGCCATGCAGAAAAATTTGCCCACCCCTGATCTAGAGGTTTCACAGGTTTTTCACACACCCCTTCTCAGTAAGTGTTTATCTGCGTGGGTATTACTAGTTAGGACAAGCATGTTCTTATCTAGGTTTTCCCCACAAATTTAAATGTCTTAAACTTTCCATTTCTTACTATGTTCGACTTTTATACCTACTGTTCTCTACTCTTGTAATATTGTATTCTAACTTCAACTGAAATTATCTGTATTGATGAGGGGTTAAATGTAAGAATGGACCATATGGTTTATATTTCACCCGAATAAAGACGTGTATCTACTACCAATCTCGCCAGCAGTAGCCAACCTTTTTATGGAAAATTTTGAAACGACATCTACTGACAACGCCAAGGACTAACCTGCACTCTGGCTGAGATATATGGATGATAGCTTTACAATTTGGACACATGGACAACAAAAACTGGAAGAGTATTTTAACTTTTTAAACAAAAGTCACCAAAACATCAAATTCACTATGGAAACAGAGAAAGATGGGAAATTACCCTTTTTAGACATGCTTATTATCAGGAATGAAGATAGGAGCCTGGGACACACCATGTTCCGGAAAACTATGAATACGAACAGGTTCCTACACGCAAACTCCCACCATCATCTGAGGCAAATCAACGCTGTGATGGAAACAATGATCCATCGTTCCATCACATTAAGCGACTCCAACCACCTTCAACTAGAGTTAAAAATCTGATGTGGCCAACACGACTTTCTCCATGTTTGGGGTATAGATATTTAAATTATTATGAAAAGCATTATGAGGCAAAATTACTATTTTGTATGGTAAAAAAATACAGTCGTCCTTATTGCCATAAATTAGGTATATTTAGAATATGTTTACAGAATTCATGGCTAAATGGTGGTGGCGCTGTATACTGAAAATTTACGAATGAAGCAAAATATCTCCGAAATGGATGATTCAACGAAAATTTGTTTCAAACAAAACTTGGAAGAAATATTATTCTCTACAACCTTGCTCCTCACGAAGATTACCAATAATGATGTTTTTAAGGAGATATTTGACGGAAACCGAAAAACCGGTTATTTATAAATAACTCCTAAACAATGACTGCTATAGAAAATTGTTTCAAATGCAAGTTTTAGGAAATTACATTCTCTATAACTTTTATATACAATAATGATGTTTTAACGAAGAAATATCGCAAAAACCGAATCGGGTTTTGAATTAACCTCGACTTCCGGTTACCCGTTATTGTCCAAAAACTAATCAATCTTTGTGCTCATGTTAAAGTGTTATATATGAAGTTTGGTAACAATATGGCACGTACTTTTTGAGTTAGAGCGCCCACAATAACACACATGCACACACACACACACACATCATTCCAAAAATAGTCTAAACGTGTTCTAGGGACCTCAAAACATGTATTTCTGTTGAAATCTTGAAGTCAATTTTCTCCATAATCGCAATATTTTCCCATTACTTCGTATGGAGAAAGTAAAAAGGAATTTACAAGCCAACAAATACCAGGAACCCCATATAAATCGTGCGATCACGAGGAAACTAAAGGCAAAACGAGAAGATGGGAGAGAAAGAGAAAAGGTCATATCTTCCCTACATCAAGGAACAGCAGACAAATTGGTACATGTATTAAATAAATTTAACATTACGACAATTTTTCGGCTCGTCAACCAAATTAAGAAGACATTAAAAACCACTAAACATAGGACACCACTACAGTTGTAGGGGGTGTATAGGATACCATGCAGGATTTGCGATCAAGTTTGTATAGGGGAAACGGAGAATGATCAAGACGCGAGTAGAAGAACACAAAATAGCCATTCGACTCAAACATGCAGGAAAATCAGCAGTAGCAGAACACAATGCCGGGAGACACGAAATAGATTTCGAAAACAAGAATTCTCGCGAAAGAAAAACTTTACGGAAAACGAGTAATACGGTAGGCATTAGAAATAAGGAAGCACGGAAAGAATTTCAACAGACAGACTGGCTGTAAGTTGAGCAACACTTGGACCCGAGTTATAGTAAACAATATGATAAGAGGAATGCCACAACAAAACTAACCCCACCACCAACCCTCCCCTTCCTATAAACCACCCACCCCTCCTCAGCTACTGTAGTATATATAAAGTCAACATGAGGACACCCAGCCAGATCACCCTAAAAAAGTCTCCGGCAATGGAGAAGAAACGTTGGCATTTAACGCATAAAATTTATGTGGGATAACCCAAAAAACATTTATAACCTCAGCATGACAAGCACCCGCAGAAGCTTCAACCAATTAACATGCCACATTATTGTAACAGTAATATCTTATATATTGATACAAGCTTTTTTGTTTCCTCAAGCTATTGTTAGTTACAAAGGTTGCATGCACGTAATGGAAGATTTTATTAAAGACATTTAATTGTTCACCAGGGGCGGCCTTCTAGGGTATGCAGCCTATACATTGTATCAGGGCCCCCCCCTCATAGGGGCCCCGATTTCCTTGGATTAAGGTGACCAGACGTCCCTCTTTAGGCGGGACAGTCCCACTTTTTGACAATGTCCCGCTACCCGATCCAGAAAATGTCCCGATTTCTAGCAGTCACAAAAGTACAATAGGTCCTTGCTAAAGTTCGCCATCAATAATTGTCGTTTCGCTCAACCGTCATTGGGGCTACGGAGTTGCTGACTGCTGGTACGGTGAGTATACATTCTGTCACCTCTAAGGAAACATACTATCAAACACATGGGCGGGTACTGAGGGGGGTAAAGTGGGTAATTACCTCCACCCCCAAGATTTGTGAACATTATATAAAATTAACCCCTAAACCTCGTCCTACGGGCTGAGCAAAATGCACTCTTAGTCGCATTCGGTATGAAATATCTCGAATTTGTGCCGGAAGTTAGTTCTAAGCAAATAAATATCCTTTCAAAGTGAGAGTTGCACTCCACCTTGCAGTTAAAGAAAGTGGACTACCCTTTCACTTACTCCAGTGGAGCCCAACGGATTTACGAGCGACCATTTACATTTACGTTAATACCCTGCAAGTCGCCAGAAGCATTTGGCAGAGGGTGTCACAGCACCAAATGAGCTTTAACTAATGCCTCTGTTGGACTGTCTTATCACGTCTGGGAAAAAGGATCAGTAGTATTTCTCAATTCTAGCGATTGTTCCGACATTTTCTTGTACACTCTGATCTAACATTACGTTCACTAACACCGATGCGTACAACTATGCCGCCTAAGTCTTCAACGAATTCGGAGCTTTTAAACTTTACATATAGTTTACTTTTTTATTCAATTCTTCTACTCTTCAACGTCGGCCATTTCAGGTCCCTCAAGGTCTCTGATATACTCGCATCACACCGATATTCTCCCTTTACAAATTTAGCCGTTCTACGCTGAAACATTTCGAGCTCCCTAGATAGGCCAACGCCACCTAAATATAAAGGCCTGCGGACTGAGTTGCCTTTATGCTGTGACATCAGCAGTCACAGGCCTAATGAAGCTATCGCTTGCCTTTTGTTTGCCAACGCTGGTGTATTAACGTGTGTTTGATCTATGTTATTTTTGCTTTCTTTAAATCATTTTAAAGAATATAACTTCCCTGCGTGGTGGTCAATTTTCGAACATGGTTAACAATTGTTGTGTAACCGGTTGTAAGGGAAATTATTCTGGGAATGAAAAAGTATCTGTTTTTCGTTTTCCTGAGGACACTGAACTGAGAAGAAAATGGATCAGAAAGATACCAAGGCAGGAGTTGTCACCTACACAGTACTCTAGGGTAAGTAAAAATATTTGACGAGATTATAAATACTGTCCCATAATTTGTAAGATTGAAATATCACTAGGCTTGGGGCAAAAATTCTTTTTTCATTAATATCTATTTATTTATTTTTCTAGGTGTGTATCAAACATTTTGACCCAAAAGATATTTTATGGGAAACGTATGCGTACGACGAGAAATCTGGAATATTGGTCCCAGTGAAACTAAATTCGCCAATACTTAGAGATGGTGGCATACTGTCACTGTTTCCATCTTGCCCATCATATCTTTCATCACCTTCCTTAATTCGCGAGAATCCTGAGGAAAAGAGGAAGAGGATTGAAATGAAACAACTGAATATGTACCAGCAAGAGAGCTTGGTGGAGGACAGGCTGTACAAGGAAGGCAGAAGCTTGAAGCTTCAGGAACTTGAAAGAATTGGAAGAGAAGATAAAATTATTTGTGGAAGTAGGTGAACTTTCATTAATAACAAAATTTGAAAAACTCTTATTATGTTGTATTGTGCTGGAATCCTTTCCGTTTATAAAATATTCCGTAGTAATTGATAAGGATTTGCAGCTAAATGTGTATATAGAAGAATGCTATCTGAAATCGTTAGGAAAATACAAACTTCCTATTCATTTAGATCAGTGGTCTTCAAGGTGGGCAATAGAGCTCACCAGTGGGCGTTTTTGGATTTTTGGTGGGCGTTAAAGAACTCACCAAATGCTATTCTAAATTTTACACTGAAAAATGAAATTCTACAAAAAAGCTTAATGATACGCACAACTATTTTATGTACAACTATTACAGTTTGTTTGTCGTTAACTATAGTAACATATCATACTATACTAGCGACAATGTATCCATGCTGCGGTAAAATCGAAAAGCCCATGAGGGTGGTCGGAGTCTCTCGCAGAAGCAGCAAAGAGTTTAAGTTTAATTTTATCAAATATATAAAATCATAAATTTTTAAACACTGTTATTACCACTGAGACCGTATTCGGTAATCTCATCTAACGTCAATCTCACTAGTATTCGGGTTACCATACCTCCGTAAATTGCTTTGCTACTGGAGGCACAAAATTATTCTTTGCCCCAGGTGCCAGAAAGCCTCACTATGCCACTGGGTGGGTGGTGAACTTATTTCAAAGGACAACATATGGTAAAAGTGGGCGGTGACACAAAAAAGGTTGAAGACCACTGATTTAGATGATATTAATGTCCTTGATGAAATCATAAATAAATGAAACATTCTCACTGACTCTAATCAGTCTGTCGATAAAAGTAAGAATTCAGTTTCTGTTATAACACAGTTGTTGGGAACACTAGCAGTAGAACACAATGATGGGGAAGTTAAGTTTTTGGTGGAACAGGCGAATCTGCTATTGAGAAAAAAGGGTAATTTATGCTATTCTAACAATTTTCTGGTTGTATCAAGTATTTTTTACACCATGTCACCTCATGCCTATAAATTTATTCGAAATTCTGGGTTATTTCATCTTCCTCACCCATCCACAATCCGTCAAGTATGTTCTGCTTTTGAATTTAGTTCTGAAAAAGAGTGTAATGATTTTTTATCTTATGCAAAGAGGATGTTCAATTTTCTTAAAGACCATGAAAAAAATATCATTTTAATGGTGGATGAGATTCATATCAAACCATTCATTGATTACAAAGCTAGTAGCGTTGTAGGTTTTTGCCCAAGCTCTACTGCCATTGCAACATCAGCACATGTTTTTATGATATCTAGTTTGCTGTCACCTTTTAAAGAGGTGATTTACATTTTACCTGCTAATAGCTTAATTGCAGATGAACTATTTCATATATTACAAAAAATTATTATTAAGTTGGAAAATATTGGATTTAAAGTAATCAGCCTAGTCTCAGACAACAGTGCCATCAACAGAAAGGCAATGTCCAAATTTTCTCCGGTAAATAAATTAAGTATTGTATATCCCCACCCATGTGATAAATCTAGACCATTGTTCTTTTTGTTTGATTCAGTACATATATTAAAGTGCATCAGAAAATTGGTTGAACCAAAAAATGGACAACTGCTATCATATCCAAATTTTGATGAGGAAAATAATTCTCTTTGCACTGCTTCATTTAAAACAGTTAAGGAATTGTATTCTTTGGGAAGCTGTAACTTGGCTAGCTTTGGCTACACATTGACCATGAAAGCTTTGTACCCTTCAATTATAGAAAGGCAGAGTGTTAAGCTTGTTCTGCAAGTGTTTAATGATAATGTTGTGGAAGCTCTTAAAATTTTAGGAGAGAGAAGAAAGTTACAATTCAGTAAAGAAACTGCAGAGTTTATTAAAATGATTAGTGATTGGTGGAAGGTTGTTAATGTGAAGACACCTTTCAAAGGTTCTAGATTAAATAATGCATTACAATCACCAATAACGTTAGATTCTGATGGGTTGAAGCTTTTAGAAAGGATTTATGTCTGGCTGGAAAGATGGGGTACTGTTGATTTGACTATTGGTAAATAATCTAAGGAGACATATACCGTATTCACCTGAATCTAAGACGACCTTTTTTTCCAAATTTTCAGCTGTAAATATCAAGAGTCGTCTTACATTCGAATACGAAGTATATTTAAGCATTTAATCAATGGTTTTTACAACAAATGGTATATTAGAGTAAACAATTCACAACAGCAAATTCAAGTACGTACATAAAGAAGTGAAATAAACAAATAGTAATAACAATAAGAAAAACATGACGGGAATAATAATTATTTAGACTAATAATCATCGTCGACGATCATAACACAGACGACGACTTTCATATTGCACGTAATGGCAACCGCAATGTCAAAACAAATGAGAGCGGAAATCATTGGGATTCCCCTTTCAAACGACGCACCGCGATTCAGTAAGTGTGACAGTAATTTTGAGTTGTGCATTCTTGATTTAAATGCACAACCCTTAAGTTAAAATGACAGATCATGTTGAAGTACGTGGCACGAGTGCAAAGGGGAAGTTAACAAAGGAATTAGACGGAGCTAAGATACAAATTTTAAGCTGATCGTGATAAATTACGCCGAAAAAACTAATAACTGTGATGCGAGTAGAAAGTTCGGTGTATCTGAGGCAAATGTGCGTCGATGAAAACTCTCAAAACAGGAACTAGAAAAAGCCAAAGCCACAAGGAAGTCGCTCAGTGGTCCAAAATTAGGCCGATTTCATGGCACAGAAGAAGAAGTAGTCAAGTTTGTGCGCACCATGAGGAAGAACGGTATGCCTGTTTCGACTGAAAGTATTATACTTAAAGCTAATGAAATTACTAGAGGACTTAATATATCATTGCAAGAATTCAAGGCCAGCAGAAGTTGGTGCGTGAGAATGATGCGACGAAATAATTTTTCTTTACGGCGACGAACTTCGCTGTGTCAGAAATTGTCAGAAGACTATGTAGAAAAACTTCTCACTTACCAGAAATACGTAATTGGACTTAGAAAAACCAATAATTACCTTTTGAGCCAAATAGGAAATGCCGATGAAACTCCGGTTTTCTTCTACATGCCATCTAATTATACTGTGAACGAAAAAGGTGCGAAGTCCGTCCTAATTAAAACTACAGGCAACGAAAAAATGCGAGTCACGGTAATGTTGGCGGTTTTAGCAGATGGGAATAAATTACCACCATATGTGATTCTAAAGCGGAAAACAATGCCTAAGAAACATTTGCCAAGTGGAATAATAGGTGTCAAGAAAAGGGGTGGATGACTAAAAAACTAATGAGAGATTGGTTACATGTGGTGTGGAATAGACGGCCAGGAGCTTTACTGAAACAAAGAGCAATGCTTTCACTGTATGCATTCAAGGACACTTATCTCCTGAAATTAAAAACATAATGAGTGCGATGAATATTGATCTTATTGTAATACCTGGAGGAATGACATCGCAACTTCATGTTTTAGATGTTGCTGTCAATAAGTGTTTTAAAATTAATTTAAAGGTTTTGTATTATGAGTGGTTACAGAGTGGAACTCACACTTTAACACCAAAAGGAAATCTTAAGAAACCTGAAGTTGCAATGCTCTGCCAATGGATCAAGGCATCGTGGCAACAAATAAATGCAAAAGTAATAGTGAAAGGATTTAAGAAATGCTGCGTATCTAATGCCATGGATGGGAGTGAGGGTGATGTTTTGTGGGAGACTGATGATGAAGTTGAGAGTGATAGAGATAGTGAGCATGAGGAAAATAGTGAAGGTTGCATAGACAGTGATGATGACTAACACAATAAAATGATTTTATGCAGCACTTGGATTGAAATGTTTTTTTGTTGTCCTGAAATGAGTATATTCTTTCAATGTATTTACTTTATTTTTAATGTTATCTTAAAATGAATGCTACCATTTAATTTGTTTGAAAACCTGAGTGGTTCTATTTGTGATGTGATCTTATGATTTTAAAATGTTAAAAGACAATGACATTCAAGAAAAGTATAAGAGAAAATAAATATTTCACAAGATTGATAATTTTTGTAGTAATGAAGGTCAATTTGAGCTTTTTTCTCTTTTGGAATCATCAAAATGGGAGGTCGTCTTAGATTCAGGGTCGTCTTGGATTCGGGTGAATACGGTACTTCTTTTCAGCACACAACCCATGCATTAATTGAAATCACTTTATATTGTATCAAGGAACTAAATATGGACTATGTATTGCCTGGAAAAATTCAAACAGATGATTTAGAGTCACACTTTGGGAAATATAGACAATTATCTGGTTCCAATTACCATATTTCAATAAGACAAATGTATGAGTGTGAAACAAAACTAAGATTACAAAATGCCTTGCCTCTCACTTTGTCTTCAAATAAATTTTAAAATATCCCAATTACTATTGCTGAAGAAGATGAAGTAAACAGTGAAATAGAATCACATAAAGTGGAAGACTCTGTGTTTAATTTCAACATTTCTGTGGAATCTGAGAATTTTGATGCCATTCAGGATGTCTTGCCAGTTCTTGTCTATATAGCTGGATACTGTGCACGAGTGTTGTTAAAAAATCGGTACAGCATACGTTGTGCAAACTTTCTCATATACTAATGCATCGTTTAGTTATCTTTAGAAAATGAAAATCATATGAGCCTGTTTTTAGAAAATCCAATGTTTGTTAAAGTTGCCCAATGTAAAGAGAAAATTAAAGACATTCAATAAATAAAGATGTATAGTGAACATATTTATTGTTGTATCTTCACTGCTTGTAATATATCACGTTTACCTAATTTCCTGTGTATTTTATAGAACTATTCAAGGTTATGTCAATACTTTTATAAGTTAAGCTTCACTTTAGAGAAGGAATAGTTTGGTGTCTATAGTGAAGGGAAATATTGACTAAAGAAAGCCATGTGTCATATACGAAATGGAACTTTTATTAAGTGATTTTTACTTTTCTTGAATAAATCCACAAAATTACTGTTCTTGAAGTCGATTTCTTATGATACTCTCGTATGTCAATGTTTAACAATTCATTTGCAACTGAAAAGCAGTCGTCTTCGGTGGAAATTCACCAAAGCAGATTCTTAAAAAGGAACACCATTTTACGGATTTTGGAAAACGAAAATAGGTTTATCTTTGTGATTAACCAGTCGGTAGTAAGTTTAATTATCGTAAGATACTTATCAATAATGATTAATACTCAATATTTCTCTCGCTTTCAAAAGTTAACCTCTTCAAGGCAACGTAAACATAGAAACTTAGCAAACGGAGGCTATGCTCTCCTCGGCCTCCGACATGTGACGTCACATTTCAGTAGTAAGGCCTTTATATCCAGGTGTCGTTGGATATGCCCTCCTCGAAAGGGTCCCAGATGGCGATACAGTATTCCACGGCGAGTCGTATTAGGGAAAGTATGAGATTTCCTTCACATTCGAGGGGCATCCCCGCAGGATTCTAGAGGAAATCCCTTGAACCCTGTTTGTCGATGCTATGACGGTTTTGATATGCTCCCTACTCGACAAATTGCTACTGAGTGTGACTCCTAGGTATTTGTAGCTATTGACGTATTTTAGCTTTAATTCAGATATTTGGTACGGCTAAGGGTTGAAATTCATGGAGCGGGTGAAATTCATTGCGGCGTATTTCTCTATATTCAGGTCGAGTTGCCAATGTTTACACCATTTCGTAATAGCCTGAAGGTCTCTTTGCAAATTCTCCTGATCGTGTATTGTGTTGATATCTCTATACACAAGTGTGTCTCATCCGCGAAGAGTCTAACTTTACACTTTATATTATCCGCTAAATCATTTATATATATCAAGAATAACACACTTTCACCGTTGTCTGTAAGTAGATGAGATACTCGAACTTCTCGCACGTAAAACCAAAATTCTTTCGAGTCGTTTTTCAGTGAATCCGAGTGTCGTGGATCGGTAGGCGTCAAATTCCTTACCCGCTTCGTCTCTTGCAGATTTCATTTCATCCACCGCGGGTCCTTGCGATCACGAATTGCTTTGGTTGGACAAACGTTTTTAGCCCTTCGCGAATGATTCGCAAAATTTCCGTCCAAGAGTCATCTACGCTGTTATTATTCGCGAAATTGATAAGTCGTTATTTGGTTTGTAACATAAGTTTTGAAACCGGGGAGATCCGCTTTACTGAAGATATAGACTAATCGCGTTGGCTTATCTATTGTCGCAGGGGTAGATTTGAAGTCGGCAATTCCTATTTATGATCACTTATGCCATCGTTGATATGTAGGTTTCTAGTCGATAGTGGGTGGGTAGTGGCTAGCAGGCTCCCATCTTCATTCCTGATAATAAGCATGTCTAAAAAGGGTAATTTCCCGTGTTTCTCTGTTTCCATAGTGAATTTGATATTTTGGTGACTTTTGTTTAAAAAGTTTAAATACTCTTCTAGTTTTCATAATAATATATGTTTTTGATTTCTGCCATTGTTATAAGCAATCTTTCATGAGGTTCACCAAAAAAGATTGTTTAAAGAGAAATAAAAACGCAGGTGGTGGATGGTGTTATGAGTAATGTTAATAATTATTCAAAGGCGTTTATTTCACAATATGTGTTTTTGATTTCTACAGTTGTAATATGCAGTATTTAAAGAGGTAGAATAAAAATAATTGTCCCTATTGGAGTAATAGAAGCCGAGATATGACGTTTAATGTTTAAAGAAGTGTAAGTGCCCGCTGAATTTCAACGGATTAGGGAATCAATTTTCGCCGCCCATTCTAGGGCGTATGCAGAATATACAAAAATATTTTCTTCTACGAAAAACTGAAAAGCACCTACAAACAATACGTTTTCACGTAGCCTTTCTTAACAATTAATCAAATTTGTTTGTAAACAATCCGCTTCCAAGTGTATTTCATTCAAATATAACGATAATTTGATTTCCTATCGTATCACTTTCGCGAAATCCAGCTTCATTTCTTTTGTAATTATGCCTTTCTGAAATGTTTACTTTTATGTTTTGTAAGCATGAAACTCGTGAATAGGCAACGTTGTCCATGATTAAACACTGACTTTGATTCAACGTTTTTCGATAATAATTTACGCTAAATATTTACGACAATTTAAATCACGAATTCGAAACTTGATGGGAAATAATTTTAAAAAGCAAACTTAAAAACCCCTACACCGATTTACGGGCTTTCCTTATGATGCAATGCCCGACGAGTTTGTCCTGCGACGAATTGATGCGCGACGAGTTTGCCATGTGACGAATTGTCGTGCGTCGAATTGACGTGCGACGAGTTGTCTTGCGACGAATTGACTATATAGGACGGGTTGACGGTATACCGTGTCTTACTGGTTCCTTGTTTTGAGCCCTACCTCCTGAACATGACCCTCAAAAATGTTGTTTCTCGTGGCTACATGTTACTACAACCCGTTCTTTAATAATATAACCGTCACGGTTCTAGGCATGTTGAAGTTGATGGTATATTCCGGGAGACATGCGAGTGGGACTGCTGCTCTATGTTGAGCACTCGTGTTTATATTGACACATCTACATAATACCCTGCAAATCACCAGACTGGTGGGTGGCAGGTGGTGCAGCGCACCAAAACCTACCTAATAACGTATCTCCTGGGAATCACTCTCCTATTTCGATCCCGTATGGTCCTTGGGAAAAACGAGCTCTGATATCGCTCGGTCCAACAGTCGATTTCTCGTATTTTATCCTCGTGATCGTGCCTGCCCATGTACGTAGGTGCCTCTAATATTCCTGAGACCTCCTCTAAGAGAACTTCCGACCTAAATTTCTCCAGAAGCCTTAACCTAGCGCTAATTCTGCGTTCCTCTAACGATATCCAATTCAATTCCTTCAAGAGTGACGTGACGCTTAATTTTTGCTCATATTTTTGCTTAACGAATCCGGCTGCTCTGCGTTGGATTCTTTCTAACTCAAGTATTTGTCCCTTTTCGTACGGATCCCATATGCTGGAAGCGTATTCGACCTGAGATCTGACCAATGATAAATAACAAGTTTCTCGTACCTGTTCTGTGCTACTTCTTACTATTCTGCCTACGAAGCCCAATTTCTTATTAACTGCACCTACGATCCTTCGAATATGCATATTCCACGATAGATCGCGACAAATGGTGACTCCTAAATATTTAACCTACTCCGCAGATTGGATATTCAATCTATCAATTCTGTACTCCGAGTCTAATTCATAGTTCTTACTCTTCCAGAAACTCAACAGAGAACATTTCCTGTGATTAATTTCGATTTTCCAATCTTGACACCATGCTGAAAGGGCGCTTAAATTTTCCTGGAGCAATTTTTGGTCATACTAGCTAATTATCTTCTCCTTTAAAACGGTGTCATCTGCGAAAAGTCTTATTTTGCACCGAAATACCGAGCAGATATCGTTTATATATATCAGGGATAGTAGTGAGCCTATGACATTTCCCTGTGTTACACCTGATGTAGGCCAATTCCTTCTAATTTTAATCTAAAATATCTGATGTGGCCAACATGACTTTCTCCATATTTGTGTTATAGTTATTTACATTATTATGTATATCATATAAGGCAAAATTATTATTTCCTATCGTCAAAGGATGCAGTCGTCCTCATTGCCGTAAATTAGGTATATTTTGAATGTTTACAGAATTCACCGCTACATGGTGGTGGCGCTGTATACTGAAAATTAAGAAAAGCAAAATATCTCCGAAATGGATGGTTCTACGAAAATTTGTTTCAAACAAAACTTGGAAGAAATATTATTCTCTACAACATTGGTCCTCACGAAGATGACCAATTACGACGTTTTTAAGGAGATATTTGACGGAAACCGAAAAAACGGATTATTTATAAATAATTCCTAAACAATAACTATAAAATTTTTATGGAATTATATATACAGGTAACCCCCGCTTAACGCGCCCCCGACCAACGCGGATTCGTTATAACGCGGATTTAATTTTGAAAAAAATTTTTAAAAAGAAATATATAAAAATTTATATCTATACACATATAAATGCATATCTACAATTTTTAACAATTGCAGTGTTAATTTACCGTATTATCATATCATTAAAATCTGTATATACTACTTATATATTAAAGATAATTCTCTTTTTCTGTGTTTGCACAGATATAGCAAATGCGGTACGTCACATTTCTCATTTGCGTTTTAAATCACTTAGATTTGCGATACGATTGCGGAACTTGCACCAAACAACGCCTAAAAGATTGGATATTCATTTTCCTGTCATCGCTTTTCGAATACGCATCTAATCGTTCCACAGAATCGTTATTAACACCAACATTTGGCGAAATTTTAGAAGAAAAAATATCGTCGTCAAGGCGATGGTTTTGTTACTGATCTAGCAAAAATAAGTCTGTATCTAAAAGCAATGACATGAAATTTGATATTGTGAGAACTATTCTTATCTATTCTGAATGCATTTTAATAGAAAGGAAAATAATGAAGACTTACTTTGAACTAAACGTTTTTTACTGCATTACCATTTCCAAGGCGTAGAATAAATGCGAACGAACATACGACTGCTAATATCATAATTAGCTTTTTGTTTTGTTTACCTTAACAAATAAATAATGAAATATAAATTGCAGAAAACCCAATACGCGGGACTACTGATTTGATACGCGGAACTGTGTGTTCTTTTCCCATTGGCTCTTGCCTCCCTTCCATGTAGGAGTCGAGTTACTTAGTAAGAGTCGAACAGTTCGACTAAGTCGAAATGTTCGACTCTTGTCAGATGTTGGAGCACGATGATGATTTCACCCGAATGAGTGCCGTGAAGTGGGGCTGCGACGGACTGTTTGCGTCCTACAGACAAATTCTACGGAATAAGCGGAAAAAAGCTAAGCAGACGACTCTGGACATTTTTTATAAAACATAGTAGGTGTGCGGTGGTATTTTCAAATTACGTAATATTATCGCTAAAAATGTTTTTTTGTTTACTTTGCAATTTTTCGTTTAATAAATTTCTTTAAACTCGGATATAAATATGTCTTACATCGAATGTGGGTCCGAAATACCATTTGTGAAGTTATTTCTATATGGGCGCGTAAATTTTAGGATCCCCCGGCGAACGCGGTTTTTCACTTAACGCGGAGACCTTCGGAACGTAGCCCCCGCGTTAAGCGTGGGTTTTCTGTATATCCTCATGATGTTTTAACGGAGATATATCGCAAAAACCGAATCGGGTTTCGAACAAACCTCGACTTCTGGTTAACCGTTATTGTCTAAAAACTAATCAGCTCTTCGGACTCATACCAAAGTGTTATATATGTAATTTGGTGATAATATGACAAGTACTTTTTGAGTTAGAGCGCCCACAATCACATACATGCACACACACACATATACATCATTCCGAAAATAGTCTAAACGTCTTCTAGGGACCTAAAAACCTGTATTTCCGTTGAAATCTCGAAGTTGATTTTTTTCGTGATCACAACAGTAGAAAATCTGATTTGGCCAACACATGACTTTCTGCACGTGTATTTCCGTTAAAATCTCAAAGTCGATTTTTTTCGTGAATACGATACTTTCCCATTACTACGTATGGAGAAAGTAAAAATCTGATGTGGCCAACACATGACTTTCTCCATATTTGGAGTATAGATATTTTATTCTTTTTATGAATAGCATTATAAGGCAAAATTATTATTTTGTATCGTAGAAGTATACAGTCGTCCTTATTGCAATAAATTACGTAAATTTTGAATATGTTTACATAATCCACCGCTACATGGTGGTGCCGCTGTATACTGCAAATTAAGGAAAAGCAAAATATCTCCGAAATGGATGGTTCTACGAAAATTTGTTTAAAAAAAAACCTGGAAGAAATATATTTCTCTACAACTTTGTTCCTCACGAAGATTACCAATAACGACGTTTTTAACGATATATTTGACGGAAACCGAAAAAACCGATTATTTATAAATAATTCTTAAAGAATAACCGCTATGGAAAATTCTTTCAAATGAAAGTTGTAGAAAATTACATTATCTATGACCTTTGTATATATACTATATATATGTATACTATATATATCATCATCATCATCATCATCAGCCTTTTTCAGTCCACTGACGGACGAAGGCCTCCCCCAGACTCTTCCAGTTTTCCCTGTCAACTGCCTCCCTCCTCCAAGTTTGCCCCAAGAACTTAACAAGCTCTCTGTCCCACCTGTCTTTCGGTCTTCTTTTCGGTCTCTTGATGTTTCTTGGGATCCATTCGATGACACTGGACGTCCAACGCTGGTCATTTCTTCTAGCAATGTGGCCTGCCCACTGCCATTTTAACACCTTCACTCTTCTAATCACGTCACAGACTCCCGTCTTCTTTCTTACCCAGTCGTTCCTCTTGCGGTCTCTTCGGGTGATCCCTAACATGCATCTCTCCATGCCCCTCTGTGTTGTTTGCAGGCGCTGTATCATTCTGGCATTCATGGTCCATGTTTCACAACCATATGTCAGAACAGGCAGAACACATTGGTCATACAGTCTCCTTTTTAGGAAGACTGGAATATTTGATTTAAAGATGTTCGCATTCTTGCCAAATGCACTCCATGCCATCTTCACTCTCCGGTTGATTTCTCCAAGAAGCGAACCATCAGTAGTGATGAGTTGACCTAAGTAAACATAGCTGGTTACTTCTCCAAGTTCTGCTCCGTTGATATGTATCTTCTCAGAATTTGTGAAGGAGTTGTACATAACCTTTGATTTGTTAAGATTCATCTTAAGTCCAGCTTCTCGGCTTGCTTGCTCAAGCTCTTCAGTTCTTCTAAGGAGCTCTTCTGGGCTCCCTGCGAACAGTATGATATCATCTGCAAAGCGCAGGTGACTCAGATATTCTCCATTTACCTTTATGCCTTTTTCCTCCCAGTCTAGCCTTTTGAATACTTCCTCTAGAGCTGCTGTAAATAACTTAGGGGACATAGTATCTCCTTGTCTCACTCCCTTTTCGGCCTTAAAGGCACTCGTCTCTTCATGCAGCTGGACAGATGTTGTCGCATTTTCGTAGATATTCTTGATCAAGGTTATGTACGTTTCTTTAGTGCACGTAACACCGACGAAGTTCGGACAGAGTCGAATGCTTTGTCGTAGTCGATAAAGCACATACATAGAGGTAATTCATACTCGTTGGTCCGACTGATTACCTCTCTCACGACTTGGATGTGGTCCATCGTGCTATACCCACTGCGAAATCCAGCTTGCTCTCTGGGTTGGGCAGCATGAAGATGGTTTTGAAGGCGCATAGTGAGTATTTTGGTGAATATTTTGTAGACTGTTGGGAGTAGGCTGATCGGTCTGTAGTTATTCAAGTCTTCTTTGGAACCTTTCTTGTGCAGAAGGATAATACATGCGTGGTTCCATGTTTCTGGTATCTTTTTCTTCCTCAGACAGGAATTAAAAATCTTAGCGAGAATTGTTTCCGTATGATTCCCCATTGCTTTGAATACTTCCGCTGTGATACCATCCATTCCAGATGCTTTTCCATTCTTCATACTTCTGATTGCGTGTCTCACCTCTTCCGGAAGGATACCTGGGACCTCTTCGGTGGGCATGTTTGCATCATCATTTACTTCATCATTTCCTAGAGGATCCTCATACAGCTTGGTGTAAAATTCTTGTACCCGTTTCAGGATCAGTTTCCTACTATGGGTTATGGAGCCGTCTTCTAGCATCAAGGCCACCAGCTGTCTCTTTCCGATCGAGAGATGTTGCTTCATTTTCTTGTAACTTCTATTGTTTTCTATGGCTTTCTCGATTAGTTCATAATTATATTTTTTCACATCTTCCTTGATGCACTTCCTTATAGTTTTGTTTAGTTCTGCAAAATGGATCATTTCTTTAGGATCATTAGTAATTAACATTTTCCTTCTTTTTTCCATCAGCAGTCTTGTTTTTTCAGTCAACTTTTTCTCTGGCTTTGTTTTAACTGTTCCGCCTATTTCTTCAGCAGTTTCCTTGAGTATCTCTATAAATTGGGATTCAACTTCTTGGTCTTCCAGTGCACTGAATCGATTTTTCAGTTGGAGTTGAAATTCTTCTTTTCGTTCTTTTAGCACCTGCGTGTTGATAATAGACTTAGGCTTCTTCTTTATAAGCTTCTGTCTTTCTAACTTTGAGTTGAATTTTATTCTGCATCTTACCAAGCGATGGTCGCTTCCAGTTTTAAACTGGTTGAGGACGGAGCAGTCTTCAGCCAATTGCTTCTTATTTACTAGTATGTAGTCAATTTCGTTTTTGGTACCATTGGGTCCTTTCCAGGTCCATTTTCTATTGGGATTCTTTTTGAAGAAAGTGTTCATTATATATAGACTAGTACATTCAGCAAAGTCTACAAGGCGGTCCCCTCGTTCATTTCTGTCTCCATAGCCCCATTTTCCAACTGCGCTGTCGTCTTCCTTTTGTTCTCCTACCTTGGCATTGAAATCACCCATGACCACTTTTAGATGGCAGCTTCCTTTGTCGTGCAGTTCTCCAACTTCTTGGTAAAAATCTTCCACTTCCTCATCCGAGTATGATGACGTTGGTGCATAAACTTGGACTATTTGAAGTTGATATCTTTTATTTATTTGAAGCACTAGTCTAGCTGCCCGCTCGGATGAACTTTCCATTTCCACGATATTATTCTTCAATTTTTTGTTGATGATGAATCCAACACCTCCTGTTCTTCCTGTGTCAGTTCCCCTGTAATAAAAAATATCTCCACTCTTCAACTCCAATAGGCCTTCACCTTTTCTTCTCACCTCACTAAGTCCTAAAATGTCCCACTTGATCTTCTCCAGTTGTTCTTGGAGCTCTTGAAGTATATATATACATATATATAATGATGTTTTAATGGAGATATTTCGCCGGAACCGAATCGGGTTTCGAATAAACCTAAACTTTCGGTTAATCGGTATTGTCTAAAAATACTCAGCTCCTCATGCTCATACCAAAGTGTTATATTTGAAATTTGGTAACGATATGGCAAGTACTTTTAGAGTTAAGAGCCCACACAATCACATACAGACACATCATTCCGAAAATAGTCTAAACGTGTTCTGTGGACCTCAAAACGTGTATTTCCGTTGAAATTCCGTAGTCGATTTTTTTCATGAAAATAATACTATCTCTATATTACGTAGGTATATGGAGAAACTAAATATAATGAAAGCATACAGTCGATTTTATTGTGTTATTTTAATGGGAGATGTAAATGGTTTCCATTGGAATCGAACCCAGCGCTTTTTTCGAGATTTTTTTCGTCACCACTTTTTCATATGTGAATCGAGCATTCTTGCCAAATTTAGAGTTTCTGTCTTTATTTTCTCTCGAGTTGTCGATAGAGGGGGTGGTTAGCAATGTTATGGTCGCGGGTTTGAATCCTGCCGGGGTCAAGTCAAAATAAAATTATCATTATTCTCATTTTATCTAGCGAGCGGGTTTAGCGTTACATCCGACAAACAAACCAACCAACAGATCGCGGAAAATATCTATAAAATTTCTGAGCTATATAAGCATAGGGGCATTCGGTGTATGTTTGGTGCAGTAGGGTATATATCGCTTGGCAGAAGAGCGTGGGGAGTTTGATACATCTAGGGAGGAATAAGTTACAGCGGCAATCAATGCAAATTGGGTGGCAGAAATCAGGGAGTAATTTCGTGTTTTGGGTGGTCTATATAGAAGGGGCAATCAAGTAATTGATGGTCGTATATATATTAGGCCCTAATAATTAGGGGTATGTTGTGCAAGTTTGGTGGCATATATTCCAGCTGATTTTTGATGCGTTATTGGTGGCTCACACTCACACACACACACACATCCTCACACACACAACCACACACACACACGCAACCTCACACACGCAACCTCACACACACAAACATCCTCACACACAGACAACCTCACACACACACAACCTCACACACACACAACCTCACACACACACAACCTCACCCACACACAACCTCACCCACACACAACCTAAACAAACACAACCTCCACACATACAACCTCCACACATACAACCTCACACACATATACAACCTCACACACACAACCGCACACTCACACACAACCTCCACACATACAACCTCACACACCCCACACAAACGTCAACTCATTCACCCAACAAACTGTTTTCTCTCACGCATTTACAGGCAGTCGTTTTCGCTCATTCACTCACTCACGCATACATCCCTTTACGTACTTCTTCGTACTTGCTGAGATATCGAAAGAAATTTTCTCATTCTATTTATTGCTACCGTAATATCCTCAGGCTATCATAACCCATCGATACGGCTAAAGCGACAGCGTAAATACATCTCTGAATATTCCATTTAATCTTCTTCTAAATACTTCTCAATCTACAACGTAACAGCGACATTAGTTGAACCATGTTTCCATCATCTTATAATTCCTTTATATCAACCTACAAATCGTTCATTGCATTATTTATCCTCTTCTCTGGTCACATTAGCAGGTATAACATGCTCCCATGGCGGCGAGCTCTTATGGGCGCCAAATTTGAAACCCTCGTTCGCTTGCGTGTTTCGGATACCGTTGTCGTCGCCAGGTTGATGTAGGATGGGCTTGGTTGGGCAAATCGCAAAATTCGACGCACGATGCGCACAGTATCCCTCATGTAATTACACCTACCTCATATTATGGAAAGGTATTAAAAACGTAAAAACAATATGTCGCAGGAAAATGAATAGCGATTTTAACATAAAACATGAGCTATCAATGTTTTCATTCATATCACAGTTTTTTGACATATTTATTAATCTTCCTTTGCTTTGAGGCCGTATTGTATTTTGACATATGGTATGAAATCGAATAATTTCGCCATTCATTGACTACACTTTCATCTACAATGTGTCGCAGGAAAATGAATGGCGATTTTAACATAAAACATGAGCTATCAATGTTTTCATTCATATCACTGTTTTTTGACATATTTATTAATCTTACTTTGCTTTGAGGCCGTATTGTATTTTGACGTATGGTATGAAATCGAATAATTTCGCCATTCTTTGACTACACTTTCATCTACATCAATAGATGTCATAACGTTATTCGTGTAAACAAGCGCTCTGAAGGCCTCTTTGCGAGCTCAAGGAGTCTCTACTCGTCATCATCTTCTCTCTCGATCGCTGGAGTTTCTTTGGGATCATTCTAAACTTAGCGATTGCCAAAATATCCATTTAATTGTCAGGAAGTTGCTACCATGCAATCGTCGAAATGTGCTGGATGGTGAGACATTTGGTTAGTTAAACAGAAAAACTTTTCTATCTTCAGAACTTGCTATTAGCTAATTACAGGTTTTTTGGAAAGTGCAAATGATTTATTGTATTAGCAATTCCACTTCTTCTTAACAATAAAATACAAAACCAAAAACGAGCTAGGAAAATACGCCGAAAGTAGATATTATAAGAAATATTATAACAATATGTTATAAGAAATATTAGAAGAATATTATTCTATACAACTTTGGTCCTTACGAACATTACTAATAACGACGTTTTTAAGGAGATGTTTCACGGAAACCGAAACAATCGATTTTTTATAAATAATTCCTAAACAATAACAGCTATGGAAAATTGTTTCAACTGAAAGTTGTAGTAAATTACATTCTCTATAATCTTTGTATAGAATCGTATATACAATAATGATGTTTTAACGGAGATATTTCATCAAAACTGAATCCGGTTACAAATAAACCTCGACTTCCGGTTAACCGTTATTCCCCAAATACTAACCAACTCTTCGTACTCTTACCAAAGTGTTACATATGTAATTTGGTGTTAATATGGCAAGTAATTTTTGAGTTAGAGCGCCCACAATGGCATACATCCACACACACATACATCATTCCGAATATAGTTCAAACGTGTACCACGGACCTCAAAACGTGTATTTCCGATGAAATCTCGAAGTCGATTTTTTTCGTGATCACAACAGTAAAAATCTGATGTGGCCAACACGACTTTCTCCATATTTGGTGTATAGATATTTAAATTATTATGAGTAGCATTATAAGGCAAAATTATTATTTCATATCGTAAAAGAATACCATCGTCCTTGTTGCCGTAAATTACGTATATTTTGAATGTTTACAGAATTCTCCGCTACATGGTGTTGGCGCTGTATGCTGGTATTAAGATAAAGCGAAATATATCCGAAATGGATGGTTCTACGAAAATTAGTT
Source organism: Uropetala carovei (assembly GCA_036926305.1). Taxonomy (NCBI): domain Eukaryota; kingdom Metazoa; phylum Arthropoda; class Insecta; order Odonata; family Petaluridae; genus Uropetala; species Uropetala carovei. The sequence continues at coordinate 5,301,058 of JAXCHB010000037.1, read as the reverse complement.
TCAAACAAAACTTGGAAGAAATATTATTCTCTACAACTTTGGTCCTCACGAAGATTACCAATAACGATGTTTTTAAAGAGAAAACCGAAAAACCGGTTATTTATAAATAACTCCTAAACAATAACTCCTATAGAAAATTGTTTCAAATGAAAACTGTAGGAAATTACATTCTCTATAACTTTTGTATAGAATTGTATATACAATAATGATGTTTTAACGTAGAAATATCGCAAAAACAGAATCGGGTTACGAATAAACCTCGACCTACGATTACCCGTTATTGTCGAAAAACTAATCAGTTCTTTATGCTAATGTTAAAGTGTTACAAATGAAGTTTGGTAACGATATGGCACGTACTTCTTGAGTTAGAGCGCCCACAATAACATATACACACACACAGACATCATTCCGAAAATAGTCTGAACGTGTTCTAGGGACCTCAAAACATGTATTTCCGTTGAAATCTCGAAGTCGATTTTTTTCATGAATAAAATACTTTCCCATTACTACGTATGGAGAAAGTAAAAATCTGATGTGGCCAACAAATGACTTACTTTATATTTGGGGTATAGATATTTAATTTATTATGAGTAGCATTATAAGGCAAAATTATTATTTCGTATCGTAAAAGAAGACACGTCGTTGTCGTAAATTACGTATATTTTGAATGTTTACATAATTCACCGCTACATGGTGTTGGCGCTGTATGCTGGTATTAAGAAAAAGCGAAATATATCCGAAATGGATGGTTCTACGAAAATTAGTTTCAAACAAAACTTGGAAGAAATATTATTCTCTACAACTTTGGTCCTTACGAAGATTAGGTACCAATAACGATGTTGTTAAGGAGATATTTAACGGAAACCGAAAAACCGGTTATTTATAAATAACTCCTAAACAATAACTCCTATAGAAAATAGTTTCAAATGAAAACTGTAGGAAATTAAATTCACTATAACCTTTGTTTAGAATTTTATATACAATAATGATGTTTTAACAAAGAAATATCGCAAAAACCGAATTGGGTTTCGGATAAACCGCGACTTCCGGTTATCCGCTATTGTCCAAAAACTAATCAGTACTTTGTGCTCATGTGAAAGTGTTATATATGAAGTTTGGTAACGATATGGTATGTACTGTTTGAGTTAGAGCGCCCACACTAACACACACACACACACACAGACATCTTTCCGAAAATAGTCTAAACGTATTCTAGGGACCTCAAAACATGTATTTCCGTTGAAATCTGGAAGTCGATTTTTTTCATGAATACAATACTTTCCCATTACTACGTATGGAGAAAGTAAAAAGTAAAATGCAAAATATCTCCGAAATGGATGGTTCTACGAAAATTTGTTTCAAACAAAACTTGGAAGAAATATTATTCTCTAGAACTTTGTTCCTCACGAAGTTACCAATAACGATGTTTTAGGGAGAAAACCGAAAAACCGGTTATTTATAAATAACTCCTAAACAATAACTACAATAGAAAATTATTCGAATTGAAAGTTGTAGGAAATTTCCTACTCTATAACTTTTGTATAGAATTGTAAATACAATAATGATATTTTAACGGAGAAATATTGCAAAAACCGAATCGGGTTTCGAATAAACCTCGACTTCCGGTTACCCGTTATTGTCGAAAAACTAATTAGTTCTTTATGCTCATGTTAAAGTGTTATATATGAAGTTTGGCAGCGATATAGTACGTACGTTTTGTTAGAGCGCCCACAATAACTTACACAGACTCGCACACACAGGCACACACAGACATCATTCCGAAAATAGTCTAAACGTTTTCTAGGGACCTCAAAACATGTATTTCCGTTGAAATCCCGAAGTCGATTTTTTTCATGAATAAAATACTTTCCCATTACTGACGAGATTGCAAGTCAGGAGGTATTCCCTCAAGACTATAGAATTTTTAGAAAGGATCGTAGTATCCGGACGGGAGGTGGAGTATTTATAGCAGTCAGCAAGGCATACGAAAGTTTTCCACTACCGATTAATGACGCCGAAATAGAAAGTGTTTGGTGTGGAGTTAGAGGAAGCGATTACACTATAGCAAATATATGCGCATTTTATAGGCCTCCCAATTCAAGTTTAGAAACGATTCATAATCTCGAGAAACAAGTAGCAACGCTAATATCGAAAAATAAAGAGAGGGCCATTATAATAGGAGGAGACTTCAACTTACCTTCAATAGACTGGAATCATAATTGCTTTGATCCCGGTGGTAGAGAGCGTGAATCCTGCGAAGCACTTATAGAAACCTTCGTTAAACACTCGTTGTGTCAGCTAGTAAGATGTCCCACGAGATCGAACAATATATTAGATTTACTCGTAACGAACTACCCCGAGCGTATGAACAAGCTTTCCATAGAGGAAGGAATAAGCGATCATAATGCTGTGTACGTAGAATTTAAGCTAAAAGTGGAGAAACCGGTTAAGGCTAGAAGACGCGTATATATGTACGCCAAAGGCGATTTCTCGAAATTTAGGTCTTTTTTACAGACACAATTCCCTAATTTCTGCGAGGCATCTATCGACGCTAGTACAGAGGAATTATGGTGCGTGTTCAGGGATATGATGCGAGAGGGTACGGATAAATTCATTCCACATAAAGTTAAACGTGATGGTGCGGAACCAAGATGGTACAACCAGAAAGTTAGATGCGCTCTTAGACGGCAAAGAAAACTTCACGCTCGCTTAAATACCAATTCTTCAAAAGTCACAGAGGAACAGAGGTCAATGATACGGCATCAATACAGAGAGGCGCGCTCAAGAGCTAGAGTAACAATGCGAGAAGCATTTAATGATTACAAAAAGAAAGTTTTGCATAATAATTTGAAAGAAAATCCGAAAGCATTTTGGTCGTACGTTAGGGAGGTTCATGGTAGAGGTCCCACCATAGCGTCATTGAGAACGGAGGCAGGTGATGTAGTACACGATAGCGCGGAAAAAGCAAACTTGTTAAATGAACACTTTCAGAAAGCGTTTACTTCGGTGAGCAACGAGTTTGAGGAACCAGATTCGAATGATAAGGGAAATTCGATGGAAGATTTGATATTCTCGCGCACCAGCTAGAGTCGATTAAGCAAAATAAGTCTCCCGGGCCGGAGGGCATACCCGCGCGTGTGTTGAAAGAGCTAGCCTCGGTAATCGCACCTTACTTGAAAATAATATTCGAAAAATCCGTTGCACATGGTACCGTTCCAAAAGACTGGAAGCTAGCATACGTAACGCCCATCCACAAAGGCGGCGATAAAGAGAACCCCGAAAATTATAGACCGATTTCCTTGACGTCATTATCGTGTAAGATTCTAGAACATATAATCGTTAGCTCTGTTCTGCGTTATTTAGATGGTCGTTCTTCGCTAAGCAAAAACCAACACGGGTTTCGGAAAGGTCGGTCATGCGAAACGCAGCTCGCCCTGTTCATAAACGATTTGTTGCAATGTGGAGAGAAAAACAGTCAGGTTGATGCAATTTTTATTGATTTTAAAAAAGCGTTTGACAAAGTACCCCATAATAAATTAATAGGAAAACTAGGTAGGTACGGCATAAACCCTAATATCGTGAGTTGGGTAAAAGACTTCCTCTCAAACAGAAAACAGATAGTAGTTATTGATGGGAAATCTTCATACCCGGTAAAAGTCGCATCAGGTGTTCCACAGGGAAGTGTTATTGGCCCACTGCTATTCCTTATATATATAAACGATATCTGCTCGGTAGTTCGCTGCAAAATAAGACTTTTCGCAGATGATACCGTTTTATATAAGGAGATAATGAGTCAGGATGACCATAAATCGCTTCAGGAAGATTTAAACGCCCTTTGAGCATGGTGTCAAGATTGGAAAATCGAAGTTAATCACAGCAAATGTTCCCTATTGAGTTTCTGGAAGAGTAAGAACAATGACTCAAACTCGGAGTACAGAATTGATAGATTGAATATCCAATCTGCAGAGTACGTTAAATATTTAGGAGTCACCATTTGTCCTGATCTATCGTGGAATATGCATATTCGAAGGATCGTAGGCGCAGCTAATAAGAAATTGGCCTTCGTAGGCAGAATAGTAAGAAGTAGCACAGAACAGGTACGAGAAACGTGTTATTTATCATTGGTCAGATCTCAGGTCGAATACGCTTCCAGCATATGGGATCCGTACGAAATGGGACAGATACTTGAGTTAGAAAGAATCCAACGCAGAGCAGCCAGATTCGTTAAGCAAAAATATGAGCAAAAATTAAGCGTCACATCACTCTTGAAGAAGTTGAATTGGATATCGCTAGAGGATCGCAGAATTAGCGCTAGGTTAAGGCTTCTGGAGAAATTTAGGTCGGAAGTTCTCTTAGAGGAGGTCTCAGGAATATCAGAGGCACCTACGTACATGGGCAGGCACGATCACGAGGATAAAATACGAGAGATCGACTGTAGGGCCGAGCGATACCAGAGCTCGTTTTTTCCAAGGACCATACGGGATCATAACAGGAGAGTGATTCCCACGAGGGACGTTATTAGGTAGGGCTTGGTGTGCTGCACCCCCTGCCACCCACCAGTCTGGTGATTTGCAGGGTATCATGTAGATGTAGATGTATGGAGAATGTAAAAAACGAAATCGGATTTCGAATAAACTTCGACCTCCGGTTAACCGTTATTGTCCAGAAACTAATCAGCTCTTTGTGCTCATGATAATGTGTTATATATGACGTTTGGTATGGATATACAAGCAGTTTTTGTGTTAGAGGGCTCACAATCACATACGCACACACACACACACACAGACATTTCGAAAATCGTCTAATCGTGTTCTGGGGACCTCAAAACGTGTATTTCCGTTGAAATCTGGAAGTGGATTTTTTTCATGATCATAATACTTTCCCGTTACTTCGTATGGAGAAAGTTAAAATCTGATGTGGCCAACACGACTTACTCCATATTTGGGATAGAGATGTTTAAATTGTTGCGTATAGCATAGTGAGGCAAAATTATCATTTCGTGTCGTAAAAAAATATGTACAGTCCTAAATTACGTATATTTTCAATATGTTTACCGAATATACCGCTACATGTTGCTGGCGCTGTATACTGGTAATAAGAAAAAGCGAAATATCTCCGAAATGGAATGGTTCTACTAAAATTTGTTTCAAACAAGTTAATATGATAATCCCCGGAATTATTATAATCATATCTGACGCTGTTACAGGGAGAGCTTCCATAGAGGAGATTGGTTCACCGTCGTTTAAATCGCCTATTAAACAACGGAAACCACGCTCCAAAACAGTTACGCAGCTGGACGATTTCCAGAAGGATATCATGAGGAGGACTGTTTTGGAGTTTTACGACGAGGGAAAATTCCCCAAACTGGAAAATGTACATGAAAGAATAAAAGGAAAGAACGAATTCCAGGGGAGCATATCGTCATTGTGGAGGGCTCTCAAAGATGTTGGCTTCAAATACAAACGTACGGTGGATGGGAGGAAATTTTTAATGGAGAGGAGAGAAGTTGTGACTGTGACACGTTTAGACTATTTTCGGAATGATGTCGGTGTGTGCCTGTGTGTGTGCGTGTCTATATATTATTGTGGGCGCTCTAACTCAAAAAGTACGGGCCATATCCTTACCAAACTTCATATATAACACTTTAACATGAGCACAAGGAACTGATTAGTTTTCGGACAATAACGGGTAACCGCAAGTCGAGGTTTATTCGAAACTCGATTCGGTTTTTTACGATATTTCTTCGTTAAAACATGATTATTCTATTTACAATTCTATGCAAAAGTTATAGAGAATGTAATTTCCTACAACATTCATTTGAAACAATTTTCTATTGTAGTTATTGTTTAGCAGTTATTTATAAATAACCGGTTCTTCGGTTTTCTCCTTAAAAACGTCGTTATTGGTAATCTTCGTGAGGACCAAAGTTGTAGAGAGTAATAGTTTTTCCAAGTTTTGTTTGAAACAAATTTTCGTAGAACCATCCATTTCGGAGATATTTTCCTTTTCTTAATTTGCAGTATACAGCGCCACCACCACGTAGCGGTGGATTATGTGAACATATTCAAAATTTACGTAATTGACGGCAATAAGGACGACTGTATTCTTTTACGTCACGAAATAATAATTTTGCCTTATAATGCTATTCGTAAAATGAATTTAAATATCTATAACCCAAATAAGGAGAAAGTCATGTGTTGGCCGCATCAGATTTTTTTTCTTTCTCCATACGTAGTAATGAGAAAGTATTGTATTCATGAAAAAAATCGTCTTCGAGATTTCAACGGAAATACAGGTTTTGAGGTCCCTAGAACACATTTGGACTATTTTCGGAATGATGTATGTGTGTGCGTGTGTGTGTATCTTATTGTGCTCGCTCTAACAAAAGGTACGTACTATATCGCTACCAAACTTCATATATAACACTTTACATGAGCATAAAGAACTGATTAGTTTTTCGACGATAATGGGTATCCGGAAGTCGAGGTTTATTCGAAACCCGATTCGGTGTTTGCAATATTTCTTCGTTAAAATATCATTATTGTATTTACAATTCTGTACAAAAGTTGTAGAGAAGGTAATTTCCTACAACTTTCATTTCAAATAATTTTCTATTGTAGTTATTGTTTAGGAGTTATTTATAAATAACCGGTTTTTCGGTTTTCTTCTTAAAAACATCGTTATTGATAATCTTCTTGAGGACCAAAGTTCTAGAGAATAATATTTCTTCCAAGTTTTGTTAGAAACAAATTTTCGTAGAACCATCCATTTCGGAGATATTTTGCTTTTTACTTTCTCCATACATAGTAATGGGAAAGTATTATTTTCTTGAAAAAAATCGACTTCGAGATTTCAACGGAAATGCATGTTTTGAGGTCCCTAGAACACGGTTAGATTATTTTCTGAATGATGTCTGTGTGTGTATGTTAACGACTTCGAGATTTCCACGGAAATACATGTTTTGAGGTCCCTAGAACACGTTTAGACTATTTTCGGAACGATGTATGTGAGTGTGGGCGCTCTAACTCAAATAGTACGTGTCATTTCGTTACCAAACTTCATATATCACACTTTAGCATGAGGGTAAAGAACTGATTAGTTTTTCGACAATTACGGGTAACCGGAAGTCGAGGTTTATTCGAAACCCGATTCGGTTTTGCGATATTTCTTCGTTAAAATTTCATGATTGTATTTACAATTCTATACAAAAGTTATAGAGAATGTAATTTCCTGCAACTTTCATTTGAAACAATTTTCTATTGTAGTTATTGTTTAGGAGTTGTTTATAACTAACCTGTTATTCGGTTTTCTCCTTAAAACCATCGTTATAGGTAATCTTCGTGAGGACCAACGTTCCAGAGAATAATATTTCTTCCAAGTTTTGTTTGAAACAAATTTTCGTAGAACCATACATTTTGGAGATATTTAGCTTTTTAGTAATTTCCAGTATACAGCGCCACCACCATGGAACGGTTAATTCTGTATACGTAGCTATTCGAAATATACCTAATTTACTGCCATATGGACGACTGTATGCTTTTGCAACATGAAATAGTAATTTTGCCTTATACTGCTATTTACAATAATTTAAATATCTATACCGCAAGTATGGAGAAAGTAATGTGTTGGCCACATCAGATTTTTACTTTATCCATACGTAGTAATGGGAAGGTATTGTACATGATACTAATATATAGTACCATGGTATTGTATTCATGAAAAATTCGACTTCGAGATTTCAACGGAAATAGATGTTTTGAGGTCCCTAGGACACTTTTAGACTATTTTCGGAATGATGTGTGTATGTTAGTGTGGGCGCTCTAACTCAAAAAGTACGTGACTTATCGTTACCAAACTTGATATATAACACTTTAACATGAGCACAAAGAACTGATTACTTTTTGGACAATAACGTTTAACCGGAAGTCGAGGTTTATTCGAAACCCGATTCGGTTTTTGCGATATTTCTTCGTTAGAACATCATTATTATATATACAAGTCTATACAAAAGTTATAGAAAATGTAATTTCCTACAGTTTTATTTTGAAACAATTTTCTATAGGAGTTATTTATAAATAACCCGTTTTTTGGTTTCCGTTAAATATCTCCTTAAAAACATCGTTATTGGTAATCTTCGTAAGGACCAAAGTTGTAGAGAATAATATTTCTTCTAATATTTCTTATAACATATTGTTATAATATTTCTTATAATATCTACTTTCGGCGTATTTTCCTAGCTCGTTTTTGGTTTTGTATTTTATTGTTAAGAAGAAGTGGAATTGCTAATACAATAAATCATTTGCACTTTCCAAAAAACCTGTAATTAGCTAATAGCAAGTTCTGAAGAAAGAAAAGTTTTTCTGTTTAACTAACCAAATGTCTCACCATCCAGCACATTTCGACGATTGCATGGTAGCAACTTCCTGACAATTAAGTGGATATTTTGGCAATCGCTAAGTTTAGAATGATCCCAAAGAAACTCCAGCGATCGAGAGAGAAGATGATGACGAGTAGAGACTCCTTGAGCTCGCAAAGAGGCCTTCAGAGCGCTTGCTTTACACGAATAACGTTATGACATCTATTGATGTAGATGAAAGTGTAGTCAAAGAATGGCGAAATTATTCGATTTCATACCATATGTCAAAATACAATACGGCCTCAAAGCAAAGGAAGATTAATAAATATGTCAAAAAACAGTGATATGAATGAAAACATTGATAGCTCATGTTTTATGTTAAAATCGCCATTCATTTTTCTGCGACACATTGTTTTTACGTTTTTAATACCTTTCCATCATATGAGGTAGGTGTAATTACATGAGGGATCCTGTGCGCATCGTGCGTCGAATTTTGCGATTTGCCCAACCAAGCCCATCCTACATCAACCTGGCGACGACAACGGTATCCGAAACACGCAAGCGAACGAGGGTTTCAAATTTGGCGCCCATAAGAGCTCGCCGCCATGGGAGCATGTTATACCTGCTAATGTGATCAGAGAAGAGGATAAATAATGCAATGAATGATATGTAGGTTGATATAAAGGAATTATAAAATGATGAAAACATGGTTCAACTAATGTCGCTGCTACGTTGTAGATTGAGAAGCATTTAGAAGAAGATTAAATGGAATATTCAGAGATGTATTAGGTTAATTCACGCTGTCGCTTTAGCCGTATCGATGGGTTAAGATAGCCTGAGGATATTACTGTAACAATAGAATGATGAAATTTCTTTTGATATCCCAGCACGTACGAAGAAGTACGTGCAGGGATGTATGCATGCGTGAGTGAATGAGCGGAAACGACTGCCTGTAAATGCGTGAGAGAAAACAGTGTGTTGGGTGAATGAGATGACGTTTGTGTGGTGTGTGGAGGTTGTATGTGTGGAGGTTGTGCTTGTTGAGGTTGTGTGTGGGTGAGGTTGTGTGTGTGTGAGTTTATGTGTGTGTGAGGATGTTTGTGTGTGTGAGGTTGCATGTGTGTGTGAGGTTGTATGTGTGTGCGAGGTTGTATGTGTTGGCGAGATTGTATGTGTTTTTGATGTTGTATATGTGTGTGAGGTTGTATGTGTGCAGGTTGTGTGTGTGAGGTGGTGTGTGTGTTTGATGTGGTGTCTGAGGTTGTGTGTGCGGTTGTGTGTCTGTGTGCGTTTGTGTGAGGTTGTATGTGTGTGAGGTTGGTGTGTGATGTTGTGTGTGTGAGGTTGTGTGTGTGAGGTTGTGTGTGTGTGTGGTGGGTCTAGGACATCTCGACGCAGCCATCTCGCCGCGGCCATCTCGCCGCGGCCGTCTCGCCGCGAAGACCTTTCGCCGCAGCCGTCTCGCCGCGAGACCTTTCGCCGCAGCCGTCTCGCCGCGAGGACTTTCGCCGCGGAGACTTTTTGCGGCGGATGTTTTTAAGTGCATTCCAGAGTTGAATTTTTAGAGAAGATAGATAAAAGTTTACTTCCGAATTGTAATTTTTACCTATGGTATTATCTGCAATACAAACGATATACAAAGCGTATAAAATGTATAGTGTGTAGTAGTTTAATGTTTTTACTTTTCTAGAAGCGAGTCCAAGTTGAAAAACATCAGTATGTATTGATAAACTGAGAGAAAGTCTTTGAATTTTAGTAAGTCGAGTGTTTAAGGGAATTTTTATGGTAAACGAATGTGAGTTAAACTAGAAACGAAACTCTAAAATTCAGAATAACCAATTAAATATTCCGAAATTCTTTTTTATTAGGTTATCTTGACTGTAAAATTAAATTCTTTAAGTCAACCCGCATGAATGATCATCATGAGTTACATTCATTTTTGAAATGCATATAATTATAAAATGTGCTTTTACGCAAATTATTATCTCCTCTTTTGATCTAGAAAACTTTATTAAAGCGTCTATTCAGTACATTTTATTCGTATTCTGAAGAAATTATTTTCTGTATCATTTGAGTTTATAATGGAACTAGGGGTTAATCCAAATTAGACTTCCTATATTGTGTACGTGCTTGATATCAGCAGTCATAGGAATGGTTGACTGGCGGCCATTAATGTAGAGAAGTTGTCTTAAACTTTTGAAAATTATTGCATGATTTTGCCTATCAAAAAGCACAAAAACAAGGTTTTTGTATAATTACCATTTGAATAAATTTTTCTTTCTGAGAGGATACCCTATTTTTAAAAATTGACTTATTGAGATGCACTAACGGCTTCAAAAAATTCTCTCGATGAGATTCATGCATAATTTGCCGTGGTTATAGCTCGATCGTTTTACAATGGCAGGCGACGACGCAGGAGTTAGTGGAGGAGAAACGTAATTTAATAGGTGAAAATGAGTGGAGAACAGTATGCCAGAAAAAATACAGAAAATGAGTACATTCAAAGAGAATGTGTAATGAACGGAATTGAAGAAATACTTGTTAATATAAATTTGGAGAATGAAAGTGATAGCACTGAAGCAAGTGACTAATAAATATCAAAATAATTATTAACTATTATTGTAACTATTATATTTTGCATGTATAAAATGATAAATAAAGGTTTCCTTAAAAATATATTTCAGTAGTTGTTATACTTAGTATCAAAGAAGCTTCCTCCTCTATTGACCACCTGCACGAGGAACTGAACTAGAAAATAAAACTACTCCCACTAGGCATTCATAAGATTCAAGGAATTCTCAAATGAGTAAATTTCCCCATGGAATTTCTGGAAGTCGTTAGATATTATCTTAATGTCAAATTTGTGGAACGAACCAAGGGACTTGAGGATTAGTGAATTTGGTTGGGGTTTGGACCCCATGGCGACAGGGTATGGGAGCGTGAGGGTGTCGATGACCATGGAAGGTAGGACAATTCGGCCTTTCGCTAAACAATCGAGCTATAGCCTACATTTACATTTACATAAATACCCTGCAAGCCGCTAAAAGCGTTTGGCAGGGGGTGTCACAACACCAAGTGAAGTCTAGCTAATTCCTCTGTTGGATTGTCTTATCGCGTCTGGGAAAAAGGATCGGTAGTATTTCTCTGTTCTAGCGGTAATTTCGAGATATTTTCTCCTGCACTGTGATCTAACATTACGTTCACTAACACCGATGGGGACGACTATGTCGCGTACGTCTTCAACGAATTCGGAACTTTCAAATTTTTCAAATAGTTTCCTTTTGTATTCAATTCTTCTACTCTTCAACGTCTGCCATTTCAGATCTCTCAATAACTCTGATACACTCGCATCATACCGATATTCTCCTTTTACAAATCTAGCCGCTCTACGCTGAACCATTTCGAGCTCTCTAGTTAGGCCCTCCTCGAAAGGGTCCCAGACGGCGCAACAGTATTCCACGATGGGTCGTATTAGGGAAAAGTATGCGATTTCCTTCATATTCGAGGGGCATCCCCGCAGGACTCTAGAGGAAAGCCCTTGAATTCTGTTTGCCGATGCTATAACGGATTTGATATGCTCTCTACTAGACAAATTGCTACTGAGAATTACTCCTAGGTATTTGTAGCTATTGACGTATTTTAGCTTTAGTTCAGATATTTGGTACGGGTAACGGTTGAAATTCGTGGAGCGCGTGAAGTTCATTGCGGCGCATTTCTTTATATTCAGATCGAGTTGCCAATCTTTACACCATTTCGTAATAGCCTGAAGGTCCTTTTGCAAATTCTCCTGATCGTGTATTGTGTTGATTTCTCCATACACAAGTGTGTCATCCGCGAAAATCGACCATGATTATGGCAGTCTTATCTTTGCTACCGTATGGTAAACATCCGTCCTCCGAGTTCCCATTCACGGTGTGATATCGTCTGTGGATCATTGCTAACTTGCTCAGTGAACATTTTTATTCACTTTACAATAACATTCCGAAAGTTTTTCTAACTTTTACTAATCCCTTAAAATGGAAATTATTCTGTCTATCCGTGGAAAGGAGAAACTATTAGTGGACGGTTTTGTGTATCTGTTTGAGCGGTTAAGTAGCGATGAGCGTGAGAAATTTTGGCGTTGTGAAGAACGTGGAATGTGCAAAGCTAGAATACCCACTTGTATTCCAAAGTGAATCACATATTAACGAAGCGGCAACTTCGTATTTTAAGAAAATCAAATTATTGTTAAAGTTTTCTAGAATAAACATGAACTATGTAGTATTATTGAAGACGTAAACTCAAATAACTGTACGAAATTTGATCAAAATCGTTAGAGCCGATTTTAAGAAAATCAAATTGTTGTTAAAAATGCGTAGAATAAACTTCCCTTAATTACTGATCAATGTCAACCATTTCATCATAGTCAATGCTCAGTATGATGAAATGCCTAAGTACGAGATTCCATTCCTTTTCGCGTTACCGTGTAGGATCCAGGGCCAGTAACAGACAGATAGACAGACAGACGGCATAGCGAAAACCACTTTTTCGGATTCAGCAACACCTAAAACGTATATTTCCGTAAAAATATCGAGGTCGAATTTTTTCGCGATAACAATACTTTCTCAATATACTTCGTATATGAGAAAGTACGAAGCATGCATGAAAACAATTCATAGTTTTTATCACTTCAAAACTCCATATTTGGGTACTCGTATTTGAAAACTCAACGCTTCTTTTTGGTTTGTCGAAATCTTCTTGCTTTATCTCAATTCACTCAATTTAGTAGTGTATAGTTACATGTTAGACGAATCGCACCCAAAGCATTTTTATCAAATTAGCGATGGATAATCGATTAAATTTCTTCGCGATCGTCAGAGTTTTGTTGCTTCGGTAGAGCAATATGTTAATTGCATAGGATAATCAGCACGTTTAATATTAATATTATGTTAAACACTTATTATTACTAAAAAGACGAAAATCAGACAAACACGTGAACGTCATGTTTTACAGAAAGTAAACTCAGCATTGCTCACATAGGCCGTGAGATTTTCATATATACCTACTTAAAAATAAACGTATAATGTAAAATAAAACTAATATGGAATATTCAACGTGATTTTCTGTTAATTTTTAATAAATCACGGCGAGAGAAGTCCTCGCGGCGAGATGGCCGCGGCGAGATGGCCGCGGCGAGATGGCCGCGGCGAAATGTACCTTCGCGGCGAGATGGCTGCGGCGAGGTGGCCGCGGCGAGATGGCTGCGGCTAAAAGTCCCATTCCCGTGTGTGGTTGTGTGTGTGAGGTTGTGTGTGTGTGGTTGTTTGTGGTTGTGTGTGTGTGTTGTTTGTGTGTGTGTGTGTGAGGTTGCGTGCGTGTGAGGTTGTATGTGAGGGTGTGCGTGTGTGCGTGCCACCAAAAACGCATCAAAAATCAGCTGGAATATATGCCACCCAACTTGACAAGACGCCCCTAATTATTAGGGCATAATATATATATGACCATCAATCACTTGATTGCCCCTTCGATATAGACCACCCAAAACACGAAATTTCCCCCTGATTTATGCCACCAATTTTCATTGACTGCCTCTATAACATATTCCTCCCTAGATGTATCAAACTCCCCACGCTCTTCTGCCAAGCGATATATACTCTACTGCACCAAATATACACCGAATGCGCCTATGCGTATATAGCTCAGAAATTCTATAGATATTTTCCGCGATCTGTTGGTTGGTTTGTTGTCGGATGTAACGCTAAACCCGCTCGCTAGAAAAAATGCGAATAATGATATTTGTATTGACATGACCTCGTTAGGATTCAAACCTGCGACCATAACATTGCTAACCAACCCGTCTATCGATAACTCGAGAGAAAATAAAGATAGAAACTAAATTTGGCAAGAATGCTCGATTCACATATAAAGTGGCGACGAAAAAAATCTCGAAGAAAGTGCTGGGTTCGATTCCAATGGAAACCATTTACATCTCCCATTAAAATAACACAATAAAATCGACTGTATGCTTTCATTATATTTACTTTCTCCATATACGTAATATAGAGAAAGTATTATTTTCATGAAAAAAATCGACTACGGGATTTCAAAGGAAATACACGTTTTGAGGTCCCTAGAACACGTTTAGACTATTTTCGGAATGATGTGTTTGTGTGGGCTCTAACTCTAAAAGTACTTACCATATCGTTACCTAATTTCAAATATAACAATTTGGTATTAGCATGAGGAGCTGCGTAGTTCTTAGATAATACCGGTTAACCGAAAGTTCAGGTTTATTCGAAACCCGGTTCGGTTCCTGCGAAATATCTCCGTAACAACATCATTATTATATATATATATATATATATATATATATATATATATATATATATATATATATATATATATATATAAATACTAAGGAAGAGGAAAGGTAAGTAAGGATATTTTGGGCAACTAGGTGTTGAAGGAAACCCAGTGAACACTTACCGGAAGTAGAGCCGCTGGGGTGTTGGAGAGACACATTTGTAGAGGTTAGAGCTTTCGGGATGATCCCTTCGTCAGAGTTGTGTCTCTCTTGTGTTGACGAAGGGATCATCCCGAAAGCTGTAACCTCTACAAATGTGTCTCTCCAACACCCCAGCGGCTCTACTTCCGGTAAGTGTTCACTGGGTTTCCTTCAACACCTAGTTGCCCAAAAAAAAAAAATAAATATATATATATATATATATATATATCCCTTTAACTGCCTCAGTTCACTGCCTCAAAGTCGGCGGAAGGGTGTAAACGGCGGCTAAAGGGTGAAGAACAGTGGTGTCCTCGGACACCGGTAGGTTCAACCATGCTGTGAAGTCTTTCTGCAATATCTCCGGCCAAAGTGAAAGAGGTACTCACCAACCCGCTCTGGGCCAGCGTGGTGTTTTAAGGCCCACAGTCCCCCCATGGCATGTACACCCATAAAAAACGGCCCTCGTTCTCCGGAGGCTGGAGTGCCTCTGACCGTGGCAGTGGTCAGAAACAAGGCAGGAAGACAGAGGGTGCTAAGAATTCCCGGCGGTTAAACGCCCGCTGCCACTCTTTCTCATCCTTACCCAATTCCTTTAACCTCAACCTAACTACCTTTAACTGCCGGACTTTGTCCAGTGAAGATAAACTTCAAGAGCTCCAAGAACAACTGGAGAAGATCAATTGGGACATTTTAGGACTTAGTGAGGTGAGAAGAAAAGGTGAAGGCCTATTGGAGTTGAAGAGTGGACATATTTTTTATTACAGGGGAACTGACACAGGAAGAACAGGAGGTGTTGGATTCATCATCCACAAAACATTGAAGAATAATATCGTGGAAATGGAAAGTTCATCCGAGCGGGCAGCTAGACTAGTGCTTCAAATAAATAAAAGATATCAACTTCAAATAGTCCAAGTTTATGCGCCAACGTCATCGTACTCGGATGAGGAAGTGGAAGATTTCTACCAAGAAGTTGGAGAACTGCCCCACAAAGGAAGCTGCCATCTAAAAGTGGTCATGGGTGATTTCAATACCAAGGTAGGAGAACATAAGGAAGACGACAGCGCAGTTGGAAAATGGGGCTATGGACACAGAAATGAACGAGGGGACCGACTTGTAGACTTTGCTGAATGTACTAGTCTATATATAATGAACACTTTCTTCAAAAAGAATCCCAATAGAAAATGGACCTTGAAAGGACCCAATGGTACCAACAACGAAATTGACTACATACTAGTCAATAAGAAGCAATTGGCTGAAGACTGTTCCGTCCTCAACCAGTTTAAAACTGGAAGCGACCATCGCTTGGTAAGATGCAGAATAAAATTCAACTCAAAGTTAGAAAGACAGAAGCTTTTAAAGAAGCCTAAGTCTATTATCAACACGCAGGTGCTAAAAGAACGGAAAGAAGAATTTCAGCTGCAACTGAAAAATCGATTCAGTGCACTGGAAGACCAAGAAGTTGAATCCCAGTTTATAGAGATACTCAAGGAAACTGCTGAAGAAATAGGAGGAACAGTTAAAACAAAGCCAGAGAAAAAGTTGACTGAAAAAACAAGACTGCTGATGGAAAAAAGAAGGAAAATGTTAATTACTAATGATCCTAAAGAAATGATGCATTTTGCAGAACTAAACAAAACTATAAGGAAGTGCATCAAGGAAGATGTGAAAAAATATAATTATGAGCTAATCGAGAAAACCATAGAAAACAACAGAAGTTACAAAAAAATGAAGCAACATCTCTCGATCGGAAAGAGACAGGTGATGGCCTTGATGCTAGAAGACGGCTCCATAACCCATAGTAGGAAACTGATCCTGAAACGGGTACAAGAATTTTACACCAAACTGTATGAGGATCCGCTAGGAAATGATGTAGTAAATGATGATGCAAACATGCCCACCGAAGAGGTCCCAGGTATCCTTCCGGAAGAGTTGGGACACGCAATCAGAAGTATGAAGAATGGAAAAGCATCTGGAATGGATGGTATCACAGCGGAAGTATTCAAAGCAGTGGGTAATCATACGGAAACAATTCTCGCTAAGATTTTTAATTCCTGTCTGAGGAAGAAAAAGATACCAGAAACATGGAACCACGCATGTATTATCCTTCTGCACAAGAAAGGTTCCAAAGAAGACTTGAATAACTACAGACCGATCAGTCTACTCCCAACAGTCTACAAAATATTCACCAAAATACTATGCGCCTTCAAAACTATCTTGATGCTGCTCAACCCAGAGAGCAAGCTGGATTTCGCAGTGGGTATAGCAGTGAGAGAGGTAATCAGTCGGACTAACGAGTATGAATTACCTCTATGTATATGCTTTATCGACTACGAGAAAGCATTCGACTCTGTCCGAACTTCGTCGGTGCTACGTGCACTAAAGAAACAACGAGTAGAAGAAACGTACATAACCTTGATCAAGAATATCTACGAAAATGCGGCAACATCTGTTCAGCTGCATGAAGAGACGAGTGCCTTTAAGGCCGAAAAGGGAATGAGACAAGGAGATACTATGTCCCCTAAGTTATTTACAGCAACTCTAGAGAAAGTATTCAAAAGGCTAGACTGGGAGGAAAAAGGCATAAAGGTAAATGGAGAATATCTGAGTCACCTGCGCTTTGCAGATGATATCATACTGTTCGCAGAAAGCCCAGAAGAGCTCCTTAGAAGAACTGAAGAGCTTGAGCAAGCAAGCCGAGAAGCTGGACTTAAGATGAATCTTAATAAAACAAAGGTTATGTACAACTCCTTCACAAATTCTGAGAAGATACATATCAACGGAGCAGAACTCGGAGAAGTAACCAGCTATGTTTACTTAGGTCAACTCATCACTACTGATGGTTCGCTTCTTGGAGAAATAAACCGGAGAGTGAAGATGGCATGGAGTGCTTTTGGCAAGAATGCGAACATCTTTAAATCAAATATTCCAGTCTTCCTTTAAAGGAGACTGTATGACCAATGTGTTCTGCCTGTTCTGACATACGGTTGTGAAACATGGACCATGAATGCCAGAATGATACAGCGCCTGCAAACAACACAGAGGGGCATGGAGAGATGCATGTTAGGGATCACCCGAAGAGACCG
This sequence comes from Uropetala carovei, assembly GCA_036926305.1. Classification (NCBI taxonomy): domain Eukaryota; kingdom Metazoa; phylum Arthropoda; class Insecta; order Odonata; family Petaluridae; genus Uropetala; species Uropetala carovei. Next base: position 5,283,135 of record JAXCHB010000037.1, on the reverse strand, counting down.
CAAGAGGAACGACTGGGTAAGAAAGAAGACGGAACCTGTGACGTGATTAGAAGAGTGAAGGTGTTAAAATGGCAGTGGGCGGGCCACATTGCTAGAAGAAATGACCAGTGTTGGACGTCCAGTGTCATCGAATGGATCCCAAGAAACATCAAGAGACCAAAAAGAAGACCGAAAGACAGGTGGGACAGAGAGCTTGTTAAGTTCTTGGGGCAAACTTGGAGGAGGGAGGCAGTTGACAGGGAAAACTGGAAGAGTCAGTGGACTGAAAAAGGCTGATGATGATGATGATATATATATATATGTCAGAAAACTCTACACCACTCTCCAACTTCCTCCTCGGGGAGGCACACCCGAAAATAACACAACACGTCCAAGGGACTCCAACTTTATTTAAACCCGAATTACACCAGCATTCTGCCCTCCAGCAGAAGCTCTTCCACGGGCCAACACACGGCCCACGCTACCACGAGTCCCGACACACACTGTTCTCTCTCGCGTCACGTGATCTCTTAGTCCTCTCCTTCACCGTCCTGCTTCTGGCAGCACTTCTCGGGGCGGTCGTCCTCGCTTGCGTAACAGTCGGGCTTTCCTGACATCGGGGCCGTCCTCGGTCCCGGTACGGTCTGCCTCCGGTTGAACTGCTCCTCTGGCGCTCGCCCCGTTCTCCATCCGCTTCTCGTCTTCTTTCCCTCGGCTGTCCGCGGCCTGGTCGTCATCTCCCTCGTCCTGGCTGTCTTCGGCCTGGTCGTCATCTCCTACTTCGCCTTGGGGGGGCTTACACCAGGGTTTCATTCGGTCTGCACTAAACAAGGAATTGAACGCTCGCTGAGTCCTCTTTGCCCCTGGTATATCCATGAGAGAATACCTATCTCGAGCTAGCACTTCTGAGACAAGATACGGACCCTTAAATTTCGGAGCTAATTTTCGCGAACACCCTGTCGCTTGAGCTTCTCGTTCTACGATGACTAAATCTCCCTTTTGGTACACTCTCGGCACCTTATGTCTTTGATCTTCTGTTTTTTCTGCGTCTCTGATATCTTTACTAACGCTTTTCCCTCGCTTCGCCTAAGGTCTCTCTAGTCTCATCGAGTTCGCTTTCTTGCAACGCCAGTATAACACGGTTTTGCAATGAATTCCTTGGGTTATAAGCAAACAATAGCTCATAAGCGCTCTTCTCAGTAGTTTTATTTGACATAGAATTCATGGCGAATTGGATGTTTCTCAAATTTGTGTCCCAGTCGCCTCCATCCTCTTGTGCATACATAGTGGATATGGCGTTTGTAATGGATGCGTTTGATCGCTCTACTTGTCCATTTGCTCGAGCGGTAGCAGTCGCATTCTTTATATGCTTTATCTGGTTTCTTTCGCATAATTCTTCAAATTCCTTCGCTGTAAATGCCGTACCTCGATCTGTAATTAAACGCTCAGGACACCCAAATAAACTCGTAATCTCACTGAGCTTCACACACTGGCTTGGTTTTTGTGGTTTTCACTGCCTTTAGTAGGATGAACTTTGTAAAGTTGTCTTGATACACGAGAACATACTCGTTGCCCCTTTTACTTCTTGGGAATGGCCCTAAGTGGTCCACGTGAACTGTGTGAAATGGGATGGCTACACGCTCTAAACTGTGCAACTGCCCCTCTTTTTTACCTCCCGGTCTCTTATGATAAGCACACTCAATGCAAGCTGCAATATATTTCTTTACCCTTCTTCTCATCTTCGGAAACCAAAAATATCTCTTCACGTGTTCTAGGGTTTTCTCTTCTGCGTAATGTCCCATGTCATCATGACTTCCCTTTAGAATGCGCCAAATAGAGTTCTTAGGCACAACCCAACGGACCCCACCGTCTACCTTTCTACAGACACGGTTGTCTTTCAGCACATAGTCTGTGTGGATATGCCTATCCTCATTGGCGACCGCAGGTTGCTGTAAGGTGCGATGTATTTTCTGGATAGCTACATCCTACAGCTGCATCGTTAGTAACCAATCATCCTGATTTATTCGCAACGTGAAGATTTTTATGTCTGCTGTATCCGGTTCCTCGGAATCTCCCACGGGATTTCGACTGAGGGCATCAACGTGACTCATGTTGCGTCCTGGTCGGTACTCGATCGTGAAATCATACTCTTGTAATCGAAGCCACCACCTCGCTATCCGCGGTAACAATTCTTTCTTGGACATGGTGGTCTTTAAAGCATTACAGTCAGTAACAACATTGAAGGGTCTGTTCAATAAATACATTCGAAATTTGTCTACGGCTTCAACTACTGCCAACGCTTCTAGCTCATAACTGTGATAGTTCTTCTCTAGATCTGTCGTCTGTCGGCTATAATATGCCACAGGTTTTTGGGATTCTCCTTCTCGACGCTGTAAGATAATCCCCGCTAGTCTATTCTTACTGGCGTCAGTGTGAACTTCATGTTCGGCATTTACATCAAACAACGCAAGTGCCGGACGCTCGATTAATCTTTTCTTCAGCTCTTGAAATGCGTTTTCTTGTTTCTCTGTCCACTCGAATGCCGTATCTCTCTTCGTCAAGAGCGTTAATGGCTTGCTTAACGTAGCGAATCCTAATACAAATCTTCTAAAGAAGCTCGTCAAACCAATAAATTGTCGCACTTCGTGAACATTCTCCGGCCTTCGAAATTCTTTAACTGCCTGAATTTTTCTCTCGCCTGGTCGGATCCCATCTTTGGCTATTTCAAAGCCCAAATAGTCTACTCTAGTTTTGAGAAATTCACATTTTGATACTTTTAGCGCTAGCCCCAATTTCTTCAGTACTTGCAACAGTCTTTCTAATCTCTCTAACCCTTCCTTCACCGTTTTGCTGGGTATCAACAGATCATCCATATAGACTAGGACCTCTCCTGGTTTTGTCATTCGCACTACCCTTTTCATCATTTGATTAAACACTGCAGGTGCGTTTTCTACTCCGAAAGGCATTTTTGTGAACTCGTACAGTCCACTTGAGGTGACAAAAGCTGTCAAGGGTCTCGTCTCTGGGGCCACGGGGATTTGATAGTATCCCGACGCCAAGTCTAAAATGGTAAAATAACTGTTTCCTGCAAGCGCGTCTAATTGTTCCTCAATGGCTGGCATGGGGAATTTTATTTTTTTCGTCTTCAAATTCAATGCTCTGTAATCGACGCACAGCCGGTCTTCTCCGTTAGCTTTCTTCACTAACAATGCTGGGCTTGCGTATTCTGATGTCGACTCCTGCACGATACTCATTTTCATTAACTCATCAACTGCCTTTTGCATAGTCGCTCTTTGGGCGTACGGTAGGCGATACGGTCTTAAATTCACAGGGTGGTTATCCAACAATTTTATCTCGAAACTGGCAGACTCTACTGTACCCAGTTCACTCAAATTCTTCGCAAAACATTCTCGATACTCGTTCACCATTTCGTATACCGCATCCTTCTCCCCTTCAGACAGGTCTTTATTCAAATTTATTTCTTCCATTTCTATCCCGGTCCTCTCTTTGACATTTCGAACTTTGGCTTCCAAGTTACTTTCTTCCTCCTGCCCATCAGTCTCTCTCCTAATTTCAAGTTTCTGATAGCTCTTCTCAACTCGAATCCCCGATTGGTCTAGGGCGCTTCGTCCTAGAATTATGGCATCGTCTTGCGAACAGTTTGGGACCACAAGCACTTCTACCTCAATGCTTACGTCGTCCACAACAAGGGTTAACTGTTTGGAGCCTATTACGTTACTTTTCCCACAGACGAATCCAATCAGACTTTTTTGACTCGCAAAGTATTCTACACCTAGCTGTTCAGCGACATCTTGCCTCATGGTCACAACATCGCTCCCTAAATCAATGAACCCAACAACTTGTTCATCATTAACCTTTATCCATTTATAATATTCGTCTTTAATTTGGTCCTTCGGCACCGAAATTCTTTGGACTCGCCTTTTCATTTTCAAATTCTGTCTATTAACTTGGGTTCCCTGAAGGCATTCCTTCATCATGTGTCCCTCTTTATTGCATCGGAAACATCGCCTGCTCTGCTGTCGTTCCGGGCAATCTTTAGCCATGTGTCCCAGGCCGTTACAATTATAACACCTCGCCTGCGTTGTCTGCTTATTTCTCCTCACCACATTACCTTCGTTTGGCGGTTCAATTGGGACACTATAACAGTTAGCTAAAAACTGTCTTTCACCTAATCTCGCTCTTTCTGTAATACTTTCATAGCGCTTTATCTTGAGCAGTAACCCTTCAACATCTTTGAACTCACACAAAGCCAGCGACCTTACTAATTCCTTGTCACCTAAGCCGTTCAAAATGTATTTAATCAAGGATTCTTTATCTATGTTACCTCGTCGCGCTATCGCTTTCATGGCATACACGTATGACTCATAGGTTTCGTCGCGCTGCTTCTTCCTCTTCGTGAGACTCATGTGGACATCGGCCTGATCAGCTGTTGATGGGAAGCTTTAAAGTAACCTTTCTTTAAAAGTCTCCCAAGAATAAACTTCTTCCGCGACACTATTTAACCACAATTTAGCTACTCCTCTCAGCTTATTCACCGCGTGAGTAAGCAATACGGAATTGTCCCACGAATACGCGGAAGCGACCCCTTCCACTCGCCGCACCCACTGTTCGGCGGTAAATCCTAAGGTCGTCGACGCGTCAAACTCGGGCAACAATCTTTCCGCCATGTCTCGGTGAGCAACTACAGTTGTCGCCATCGTACTACAATGTCCCGCTTCCATTATTTCTCTTTCGCGGTCTAACAACGCGTGCTCTCTCTCTAGCAACTGTCTTTCTCGTCGTAGAATCTCACGTTCAAGGTCGTTATCGCTCGCCCTAGGCGCTAAGTGGTTCTTTGGTCGGGTCACAGAGGGCGTCGACATCGCTCTCGGTAGCTCAGGAAAGCTCGCTGCTCGCGTCAAGAACGCCTCGCTTACTCCTGTTCCCGCCACTGGATACGTCATTTCCGGTTCCCCACTAAACGCCATGCGGTCGCTTTTTTTTCGCTAATTTCGCTTTTTCAGGTCTGTTTCGACGCTCGCAACCCTACTTATACTTGGGGTATTGTTCACACGGGAATCACTTTTCTTTCACGTACTTACGGAGGAGTACAGTCTTCATCGGCAAACAGTCGGCTCTCTCACGACGTGCTCCTTTCCGAAAACTGGTTTTTGATCTTCTTATCCTTATCTGAACCCGATCCCACCGCTGCTCTGTCAGAAAACACTACACCACTCTCCAACTTCCTCCTCGGGGAGGCACACCCGAAAATAACACAACACGTCCAAGGGACTCCAACTTTATTTAAACCCGAATTACACCAGCATTCTGCCCTCCAGCAGAAGCTCTTCCACGGGCCAACACACGGCCCACGCTACCACGAGTCCCGACACACACTGTTCTCACTCGCGTCACGTGATCTCTTAGTCCTCTCCTTCACCGTCCTGCTTCTGGCAGCACTTCTCGGGGCGGTCGTCCTCGCTTGCGTAACATATATATATATATATATATATATAAGTGTGTGTGTGTATATATATATAGTATATATACAAAGGTTATAGAGAATGTAATTTTCTACAACTTTCATTTGAAACAATTTTCAATAGCAGTTATTGTTTAGATATGATTTATAAATAATCGGTTTTTTCGGTTTCCGTCAAATATATCGTTAAAAACGTCGTTATTGGTAATCTTCGTGAGGAACAAACTTGTTGAGAATAATATTTCTTCCATGTTTTCGTTGCAACAAATGCTCGTAGAACCATCCATTTCGGAGATATTTTGCTTTTTCTTAATTTGTAGTATACAGCGCCACCACCGAGTAGCGGTGGATTATGTAAAATATTCAAAATTTACGTAATTTATGGTAATAAGGACGACTAAATTCTTTTACGATACGAAATAATAATTTTGTCTAATAATGCTATTCATAATATTTTAAATAACTAAACCCCAAATATGGAGAAAGTCATGTGTTGGCCACATCAGATTTTTTCTTTTTAATTGTTTAGGTGTTAAGTGATTAAGCTCTACTAACACCTACTTTGGGGATACGTTATTTTATTTAACATTCACTAGTATTATTTTCGTTCTCGTAGATGTAATATTTAGTTTTAACTAACAGATTTCATTCCTGTGCATAAAATTTAGTAAAGGAAATGTTTTATATTTATATTTGTGTATTTCTGAACCCTACTTTCACTTCCTATTCTTGTAGCCGACCTTGACTCAAGGCTTGCAGGTCGATACTAACGTTGTTTGTGTAGTGAATCACCCCCTCCCTTTCACTTTTTACCTGCGTTAACCCTAGATTACAGCGCTTAAGTCAGCCGACGAATAAGTTAGCCGAGTCTTTTAAGTTATACTTGAAAAACATTTAGCTAGTTCAGATTAGTTTAAGGATGGCTACCCTAAGGACTCCCGTTTCCTCCATTTGCGCGACGCTGGTTTGGAGGCCATGAGGTGTCGAATCACGGAGATTGAGAGGGTAGTTGCGGACCTCCTTCAGAGGGTGGAGAAGTCCGAGGCGGCTTTGGTGCGTGTGAGGGGTGCGGGGTCATCCCTGAAAGCAAACCGCGCCAATTTGGCCGCTCGGGTTAGCCTGGGTGCGGAAGCGGGTAGAGCGATCGGGGTTGTCCGTCACTCCTTATCGCAGGCTGAGGGTGTTCGGGCCGGGAAACCCGATGAGTGGAGAGTGGTGTCCACTCGGGGGGATCGTGGGGGGGTGTTGCGGAGGCACGGAGCTGGGAACACTTCGGTGTACCCTCTTCTTGTTAGTAATAGGTTTGCGGTGTTGTCGGGAAATGACTCCGAAGCCGTAACGCCCGCACCCGCTCCCGTCTCCTCGGTGGGGACCGGGCCCAAGGGGAGCTCGGCGGGAAAGAGGGGGCCGTTAGTGTTAGGGAGCTCCAAAGTCCGGCGTGTGGTGGCGCCTTTACTGTCACGGGCCCGCCGGGAGGGTGTTCATGAGCGGGTGTTTTCCAGGTGTATACCAGGAGGTACGGTGCCCCAGGTGACGGAGGTCAGGGCGTCGGTTTTGGGCACGGGTATCTCCTCGTTGCGGGTGGTGGCCCATGTTGGGACAAATGACGCCTCGAAGAGCGGCTCCGAGGAGGTTTTAAGTTCTTTTAAGAACTTGGCCGCTGAGGTTGCTCGTGTCCGAGAGGAGTCGCGTTCTGATGTGCGGTTTACCAACTGCAGCATTGTCCCTCGGACGGACTGCGGTTCTATGGTTTGGAGCCGTGTGGTGTGCCTGAACCGTAGGCTGTGGGACTTCTGTAGGGGTAATGGAGTGGACTTCGTTGACCTGAGGCCGGTGCTGGACTCATGTAGGGTATCCCTAAACGGTTCTGGTGTCTATTATATGGCCGTGGCAGCCGATGCGGTAGCGCGCAGGGTTTTTGAACACGCCAGGGTTTTTTAGGTTAGACGAGGATAAAACCAATAGATCTGTTAGAAAAGAGTCCGCCAACATTAACCGTAGGGAGTCCAAGAATAGCGGTAGAGTGAGAAGTAGAAAAATAAAATTGTTAGATCAAGTGGCGGGGAAATCCAGGACGAAAATATCCGTACAAAACACAATAAGAATTATTATTATGAACTGCCGAAGCATTCGAAGGAAGCAGGCTGATTTTTGCCACTTAGTGAAAAGCCATCGTGCAAACGTTGTATTGGGAACTGAGAGCTGGCTATCGGGCGACATTAATTCTAACGAGATTTTCCCTCCAGATTACGAGGTATATCGCAAAGACAGGAGGGAAAGAGTCGGAGACGGAGTTTTCATCGCCATCAAAAAGAGTATATCAGGCCAATTAGAGGAGATTAACGTCAGCGAACACTAAGAAATGATATGGTGCTCCCTTCGTACGAGAAATGGTAAAAAATTATATTTTTGCTCATTTTACCGCCCACCTGACTCCGGAGTCGAGAACATTAGGACCCGCGATGGGTGAAACTCAAGAAACAAAGACGGCATCACGCGCACATAAAGCACCTTAAAGAAGCTGGTAGGGATCACGCGAACGAGTATTTAATATACAGAAATAGTCTTAAATCTGCAAGAGACGAAGCGCGTAAGGAATTTCACGCCTACCGATCCACGACACTGTCGGATTCACTCAAAAACGACTCGAAAGAATTTTGGTCGTACGTGCGAGAAATTCGAGGTCAGTCCACAGTACTTCTTCTACGTAAAGACAACGGTGAAAGTGTACACGATTCATTTACTAAGGCTAGTATGTTAAATCGTTTCTTCGAAAATTGCTTCACAATAGACAGCGGTGATTTCATCGATTTCCCTACTCGTATAGACTCAAATATGAGGGACATAGAAATATCCGACAGCGGTATCGTTAAATTGCTAAGTCAGGTCCATAAAAGAAAATCGCCAGGGCCTGAAGACATACCTGCATTCATTATAAACTCGTTAGCAAACGAATTAGCTCCGTACCTTAAGATTCTATTCAGAAAATCTTTAGATGAGGGTGTAGTTCCTTTGATATGGAAAACAGCCCACGTTACACCAATACATAAAACGGGAAGTAAATTAAAAGTGGAGAACTACCGCCCTATATCGTTGACGTCAATCTTCTGTAAGGTTTTTGAGCACATTATCGGTAGCTCAATAATGCGATTTCTCGAAAGCAAAGATGCGCTTAATAGAAACCGGAGAGGCAGGTCATGCGAGATTCTGTTAGCTCTACTCACACAAGATATTGTGAAAGCAGCGGATAAAGGAATAGGAGTTGATGCAGTATTTTTAGACTTCAGGAAAGCCTTCGACACCGTTTATCACGTTAAAATAGTTCAAAAATTAAGGGCTTATTCAATTAACGAGAAAACTGTAAATTGGATCGCCTCGTTCCTTTACGATAGAACCCAGAGAGTAGTTCTCGATGGAGTTGCATCAGACGTCGTCAAAGTGACTTCCGGCATACTTCAGGGAAGTGTAGTCGGACCTCTGTTATTCCTGATATATATAAATGATTTAGCGGTTAATATAAAGTATAAGTTAGACTCTTCGTGGATGACACACTTGTGTACGGAGAAATCAACACAATACACGATCAGGAGAATTTGCAAAAGGACCTTCAGCCTATTACGAAATGGTGTAAACATTGGCATCTCGACCTGAATATAAAGAAATGCGCCGCAATGAACTTCACCCGCTCCATGAATTTCAACCGTTACCCGTACCAAATATCTGAAATAACGCTAGAATACGTCAATAGCTACATATACCTAGGAGTTACTCTCAGTAGCAATTTGTCTGGTAGAGAGCATATCGAAACCGTTATAGGATCGGCAAACAGAATTCAAGGGCTTTCCTCTAGATCCTGCGGGGATGCCCCGCGAACGTGAAGGAAATCGCATACTTTTCCCTAATACGACCCGTCGAAGAATACTGTTGCGCCGTCTGGGACCCTTTCGAGGAGGGCCTAAGTAGGGAGCTCGAAATGGTGCAGCGTAGAGCGGCTAGATTTGTAAAAGGAGAATATCGGTATGATGCGAGTGTATCAGAGATATTGAGGGATCTGAAATGGCAGACGTTGAAGAGTAGAAAAATTGATTACAAAAGGAAACTATTTGAAAAATTCGAAAGTTCCGAATTCGTTGAAGACGTACGCGGTATATTCGTCCCCATCGGTGTTAATGAACGTAACGTTAGATGAGAGTACATTTACATTTTTCATTTACATTTACATCAATACCCTGCAAGCCGCTAGAAGCGTTTGGCAGGGGGTGTCACAACACCAAGTGAACCCAAAGTAGTTCCTCCGTTGGACTGTCTTATCGCGTCTGGGAAAAAGATCTGTAGTAATTCTCTGTTCTAGCGATTGTTTCGACATAATTTCTCCTGTACTCTGATCTAACATTACGTTCACTAACACCGATGGGGACGACTATGCTGCGTACGTCTTCAACGAATTCGGAGCTTTCGAATTTTTTAAATAGTTTCCTTTTGTAATCAATTCTTCTACTCTTCAACGTCATTTCAATTAGCATTTCAATTTCATGAAATAAGCAGAATTCCGCTAATCTTCAATTGCCTCTGATAATACTTTAGATAGATTTTTGAATATAATGTACGTTAATATCGTTCAGCGTCCGCTCACCACTTTGGACTTCTCAGTTTCCGAAACAACAACTTTCAATAGTTTTAAATTGATTTTTGCTTTGAAATGGTACTTTCCTGTTAACGGGAATACCTAAAAAAATAAACACGTGTTGTTGTGATATGTTGTGATATTTTGTTTGTTAACAATGCGTAACAAATCTCGTTAAGATATCTACATTGATCCCTTAATGATGAATTTGTGGATCTTGCCGAGGAGTGAAGAGGAAGCTGTATCTTTGCTTCAAGACCATGGTATTTTATCTAAAGGGCATATTTCCAGCTATTTTAAATGCCATAAAGACATATTGGCCCCCTAGTAACATAAATTTAGATTGTATTAGTAATTATGTTGCTTTTATTAATAAATTAGTTTCAAAAAAGTGTGATTTTTAAGTAATTCCCCCGTTGTTACGCATTGTTAACAAACAAATACGTCGTAACACATCACAACAATACGTGTTTATTTTTTGAGGTATTCCCGTTAACAGGAAAGTACCCAAAATACTTGAGTCAATTCAGTACAACTTCTACTTTACATACTGTAAATTTCAAAGTAACTCCTTTTATAATAGACAATGTTAGCCTAAAATTAATTCATTCTGTAAAGTGAATAAATAAAGTTCTTTCTTTAAAATATAATAGCCACTGTCATTAGATTTAAATGGATTATAAGCCTCAGAACTTACTCTGTATTAAATAAGCACGAAAATTCCTTTTATAAAAAAAATTGAATTCATTAAAAGATCCACTGTTCTTTCTTCGAAAATTGCCTGTTAACAGTTTTAAATGTCCTTTTAATTTTAATTGAATTTTAATTTATATTCGTTTCCAAACTTCGGCTCCTGTACTAATACAATTAATTTTTCTTCATCCATTACTCCTAGATTTACTCCAATAATAAATAGGTTGACTACTTCCAACAGAGGTAACAGCACTAAACTGACTAAACCACGTGGTGAAAAAATTCACGAGCCAACTTCGTATAACACCGCCGAGAAGGCGAAGATAACCGAAGCAGGCACGGGCGCCCTTACGCAACACCCTCTATATAATACAGAGGGTGTTGCCTTACGTCGCCCTTTCACCATTTCCATATATAGGACTGTGCGCATACCGTGTCGGACCGCCATGGGCCGTGTCTTTGACAAATCACTTTTGAAACGACCCGTCACAACACGGTAGGGACACGGTCGTCGCCCGGTCCTGTATGTGGAAATGGAAATTGCTCTTCCAATGTTAGTTATATGGATGGGACACTGTTTTGATCTTTGGTAAAACGACACAGTCGTCGACCGGTCTGCGCCCGGTCCTATATGTGGAAATCAGCCTTTAGTCGACACAAGCCAAATAAAAATAATATACTAAAGGATATGAAAATCGCCTAATTTATATTGTATGATTAAAGTGTATTATTCCTAATTGTTATCCATGGCGGGGGGGAACAGAATGATTTCGCTCGCCACTGATGTACACTATTGTCTTAGAGTGTACGACACATCATCATACATAAAAACTATATTTCCTAGAAATTGATAATCATATGCTGCTCACACCTTACGTCATGGTATAGCATTTTTTCAGTCTCAACACATCGCTACAATACCTAAGCACAGTGATTCACCACAATTGTAATTGTTAACTTATGGTTAAATGGAAGAGGTGACCTTATGGTCTCAATTTCTCCCGGATAATCAAGACGTTTATCTATCTCCCCCTCCCCCTTTCTCTCCTCCTCTCCCTCTTTCCCACCCCTCTCCCTCCCCGTACTCCTTCTCTCTCTTTCTCCACCCTATCTCCCCCTTCACAATCGATATGGTTGTCGTGACGTCACCCGTCAGACCGTATGCGCGTCTTGGCCTCGTGACGTCATGCCAAGTGGGAGTGCCATCGTACGGGCCACGAGGTGATTGACCTCTGTCACCCCGTACTCGCGCCACCCCGCCCCATCTCGATCGCCACGCCCTCCTATCGTCCCGTCTCAAACGTGGTCGCCGCGTGGCCCCGGCCGAACGAGGACGTTTCTCATTGCCACGTATTTTCTGCCCCCAACTACGACGAGGCACAGATCAATCAACACCTGCTCTGCCCTCCCGTCCCTACCCGTGCTACGCCTATTATTTCTATTTCTAAGCTCGTATATACTGTCGGCTCAGCACCTGCCCTTTTCACACACCGACGTGTGATGACTGATCTGCGGTTTTCATTTCTACTTAACGGAGTCTGTCAGAATAAAAATTTCAAATTTGCTTCATTTGGCTGGTCGCTTTTGATTTATAAAAATTGCTTGAATTTTACTCATTTTCCGTCTTGAAGAGGTTTTTTCGGCCTATTCCATAATATGGTTTTTGTTTGTCCATATAAAAGAAAGTAAAATATCTTTATCGACGTGGTTATGGCTAAGTAGTCCTCCCCTTCCTCCTCCCTCATTAGATTTCATTTACGTTAAATTATGATTACAGAATTTTATTTACACAATTCTAATTGATAATGGAGTCAATAAATTAGGGTAAGGATAACTTTTTGTTCTACGTATTATGTTATTTAGCGTCCTTGAACTACGGTTATTTTCATGGAGGGAAGAAAAAAATAATATTTTTATCGAAAGATTTTGAAGGCAGCAGTCGAGTTATATAAGGAAGTAAAGATTAAACCATGCCATTTTCTTATAATTATCTGATACATGATCAGATTTCTTCAGGCTATAAATGAATCATACTCAGAAATATGAAGCTCTTTGAAATTTACTGGACAACACTACTGATAGGTCACTGCAGGGTTGTCCGACATACTTCCCGCCAACTTTTGGCAAATATTGCGGATAAATTAATTTTTTTTATAACTTATGTTTGCTCAGGGCCAGGACTAGGGTGGGACGATCGGGGCTCTTGCCCCGGGTGCAAGGGCATACTGATAGCCCCCACAAACCCCGCAATGCGGGGGGGGCTCGAGATTTAGAGGGCCTCCAATTGTCCAAACCGTACTGATGCAGATAGTGATTTATGCACTGGCGCCTGAGGCGCAATAGCTGGGGGACTTCGATATGGAGGCCTCGTCGGAAAAGGAGCCTCATAAAGAAGAGGAAAATTAAACTTTACCAGATCTTTATAACCTCTTTTCTTTGCTTCCATCTAGCCGGTCACTTGATGTAGCGAAAGAAAACTTCCTCTCTCGAGATTCATCTCCATCTATCTAACCCTTTTGAAAGACAATAAGACCAACTGTACTCAGAATACGTGAGAATGTTTATGGAAATAGTTCGAGCTATGCTTTCATCATTTTGTGTCTTTGAAGTGGCGAGCCTGGTCTCTACATAAAAATTCTGTTGCGTTCACTCTAATCGGACCCAGATTCTACGGTGCCTACGTCTGAAACGTCGCAGTCTGGGCAACAACTAGCGAATAACTCCTTCCGAAATAGAGGAATTAGTGAGTGGAATGAATTACCTGAAGAATTTTTTGAGCCCTTTCCCAAATCTGAACAGGAATTTAGAAATAAGTGCAAATGCTTTTTAAAAAATGATGGAGCTGGAGGACTAGTCTATTGACTATTGCATTTTAACTTGGCCACTGATTGTATTTTTGTGAAAATTTTGATAATATTTAATGTCATTTTATAATTTATATGTGATCTTGTCATGGTTTTTTAGAAATTAGTTTTATTTTATTTTAACTGGATGTTCAAATTGCTGATCGTTACCACCAGGCCAGTTGCCTACTTGTAACGTATTATTAAACTGTATAACTGTACTCTATACGCCACCATGAACCAAATAGCTAAGCCACCCTTCTCCAATTCTTATTAAATATTTATACTTCCAAAAAAAGTTGGCGTGTTTTGCTTACATTCCTCACTTTTCTGTAAAAGTTCCCACCTTTTAATACTCTGACTAAAAAAAACATTTACCCTCTGAATATGATCATAAAATGAATTAACTTCGGGCGTTTTAGCAGCATCATTTAACGCTCAATTTAAATTATGAGCTGTGCAATGAATATAACTTGCATTTCTTTCAATTTTCCGAATTCATTCTTGAATGCCAGAATAAACGCCACTCATGACTTTAGTTCCATCATATCCTTGACCACGGCATTTATTGATGGAAATACTCTTACTTTCAAAAGTTCGTATTATTTCTGTCGTCAAACCTCAGCACTTCCATCAGAAACACGCGCAAATCCTAGAAAACTTTCATTGATTTTCAGTTTTACTGGTGATCCATTGACATCGGAATTAATGGTAACATAACGAAAAATCATGCTGAGTTGCCCATGTTTTGATGCATCTTGAGTTGTGTCCAATACAGAGCTGCAAACCGAACCGAACCAAACCGTTGAACTGACCCGCAGTCATTTTGCTGAACCGCGAACCAAACCGAAACCACTGACTAATCTTTCAATGAACCGAAAACCGAACTGCAATTTTTTGCCAAAGTGGTTCGATCTCAATCCACAAAGTACGGACCAACGAAAAGACCAGGAATTTCCATTGGAAAAACCAGCGGGTTTGCTTCAAAGGAAAGAGTGCCTAACTCTTTCCTCTCTGATACTATTGATATCCAAATAAAAATCATGTTAGGATCAAAAATACAATTTTTTAATATAAATAAATGAAGATGATGATGGGATTGTAATATATTTAAAATATAAATTTTTCCTTTCTTTAAATAAATTCTTCTTTCATTTAAAATAATAATGACTGCTGATTGATTTACTTACAGATTGATACTGAATGTGTAATGTTTATATTGGATAAATTATTTCTGGATAGTATTTCAAATGATTAATTTAGTTGAACCGAACCGCAAACCAAACCGAACCACTTGTCAAAATTCCCGTCTGAACCGAACCATGAACCGAACCACTCCCAAAAATCTAGAACCGAACCGCGAACCGAACCACTTCCAAGTTTTGAAGTGGTTTGCAGCTCTGGTCCAATATAATAAAATAAAATGAAGAATTTTGAATTTCTGAAATAATTTCGTTCTCAATTTTTGATGACAACATATGTATTAATTCATATTGTATTCCGGGGCTCAAATATTTAATCTTCTTTTTGTTGCCGTCACTTTCATGGATTAATTTGAATAATATTGGATCGTATTTAGCTAACAATTCAATGGTGGCAAAAAATTTCTGCTACCTGATTCACCAAGTTGTTCGCGGTGTCCCATAAAGGCAAGATTAGATGAGGCGAAAGTAAGTGTAATGTCAACAATCCTTTTTAAAACGTCTTTCCAAAAGGTTTTTTCTTTTCTTAAATGAGAATCTAACATAAAATCGATCGTTGAGTCATTTTTCCATTGGGAATAGGCTACACATGCTTGTAAGTGGCAATAAGATAGCTCATGATCTTTAATTTGTTTGATAATCCTTGACAGTCATTAACTCCTTTAGCCCATGCTGAGTTGCAGGGCCGGCGCGAGGGGTGAGGCGGTAATGTGACTGCCTCAGGCGACACATAGCTTGGGGCGGCATTTTCAGACGCATATTGAGAAAAAATCAACGGCCATTGTGGATATTCGAAAAAGAAAAGGATGCCCATTCATTGTCGTTCACCACTTCAACATCAACTTACATGATTTTGCACTCAGAGCATTTAAAAACATAATTTTAATTTTTTAAATCTCTCCATGACCTTTAGAGCTAGCCTGTGGACTCAAGATGTTTAGGTTGGAGATTCCTTTGCTTTCTGCATATGGATCTTTGGTTGGCATCTGGTTTATGTTCCTCATAATTAAATTCTTAGCATCTAGCATGCCTTTCTGGAATCTGAAGGAAAGACTGCGGACATTGGTATCGATCGACTAGGAATTTTTAACAATCACGGATATGAAGCGAAAAATTGAAAATGGAGGGGGTAGAAGGAGGAGGAGGAAAAGTGAGTGCAGAAGGAATCTGAAGGAAACACTGCGGACATTGGTATCGATCGACTAGGAATTTTTAACAATCACGGATATGAAGCGAAAAATTGAAAATGGAGGGGGTAGAAGGAGGAGGAGGAAAAGTGAGTGCAGAAGGAATCTGAAGGAAACACTGCGGACATTGGTATCGATCGACTAGGAATTTTTAACAATCACGGATATGAAGCGAAAAATTGTAAATGGAGGAGGTAGAAGGAGGAGGAGGAAAAGTGAGTGCAGAAGGATTCTGACGGAAACACTGCGGACATTGGTATCGATCGACTAGGAATTTTTAACAATCACGGATATGAAGCGAAAAATTGAAAATGGAGGGGGTAGAAGGAGGAGGAGGAAAAGTGAGTGCAGAAGGAATCTGAACGAAAGACTGCGGACATTGGTATCGATCGACTAGGAATTTTTAACAATCACGGATATGAAGCGAAAAATTGAAAATGGAGGGGGTAGAAGGAGGAGGAGGAAAAGTGAGTGCAGAAGGAATCTGAAGGAAACACTGCGGACATTGGTATCGATCGATTAGGAATTTTTAACAATCACGGATATGAAGCGAAAAATTGTAAATGGAGGAGGTAGAAGGAGGAGGAGGAAAAGTGAGTGCAGAAGGAATCTGACGGAAACACTGCGGACATTGGTATCGATCGACTAGGAATTTTTAACAATCACGGATATGAAGCGAAAAATTGAAAATGGAGGGGGTAGAAGGAGGAGGAGGAAAAGTGAGTGCAGAAGGAATCTGAAGGAAACACTGCGGACATTGGTATCTATCGATTAGGAATTTTTAACAATCACGGATATGAAACGAAAAATTGAAAATGGAGGGGGTAGAAGGAGGAGGAGGAAAAGTGAGTGCAGAAGGAATCTGACGGAAACACTGCGGACATTGGTATCGATCGACTAGGAATTTTTAACAATCACGGATATGAAGCGAAAAATTGAAAATGGAGGGGGTAGAAGGAGGAGGAGGAAAAGTGAGTGCAGAAGGAATCTGAAGGAAAGACTGCGGACATTGGTATCGATCGATTAGGAATTTTTAACAATCACGGATATGAAGCGAAAAATTGTAAATGGAGGAGGTAGAAGGAGGAGGAGGAAAAGTGAGTGCAGAAGGAATCTGACGGAAACACTGCGGACATTGGTATCGATCGACTAGGAATTTTTAACAATCACGGATATGAAGCGAAAAATTGAAAATGGAGGGGGTAGAAGGAGGAGGAGGAAAAGTGAGTGCAGAAGGAATCTGAAGGAAACACTGCGGACATTGGTATCTATCGATTAGGAATTTTTAACAATCACGGATATGAAGCGAAAAATTGTAAATGGAGGAGGTAGAAGGAGGAGGAGGAAAAGTGAGTGCAGAAGGAATCTGACGGAAACACTGCGGACATTGGTATCGATCGACTAGGAATTTTTAACAATCACGGATATGAAGCGAAAAATTGAAAATGGAGGGGGTAGAAGGAGGAGGAGGAAAAGTGAGTGCAGAAGGAATCTGAAGGAAAGACTGCGGACATTGGTATCTATCGACTAGGAATTTTTAACAATCACGGATATGAAGCGAAAAATTGAAAATGGAGGGGGTAGAAGGAGGAGGAGGAAAAGTGAGTGCAGAAGGAATCTGAAGGAAACACTGCGGACATTGGTATCCATCGATTAGGAATTTTTAACAATCACGGATATGAAGCGAAAAATTGTAAATGGAGGAGGTAGAAGGAGGAGGAGGAAAAGTGAGTGCAGAAGGAATCTGACGGAAACACTGCGGACATTGGTATCGATCGACTAGGAATTTTTAACAATCACGGATATGAAGCGAAAAATTGAAAATGGAGGGGGTAGAAGGAGGAGGAGGAAAAGTGAGTGCAGAAGGAATCTGAAGGAAACACTGCGGACATTGGTATCTATCGATTAGGAATTTTTAACAATCACGGATATGAAGCGAAAAATTGTAAATGGAGGAGGTAGAAGGAGGAGGAGGAAAAGTGAGTGCAGAAGGAATCTGACGGAAACCCTGCGGACATTGGTATCGATCGACTAGGAATTTTTAACAATCACGGATATGAAGCGAAAAATTGAAAATGGAGGGGGTAGAAGGAGGAGGAGGAAAAGTGAGTGCAGAGGGAATCTGAAGGAAAGACTGCGGACATTGGTATCGATCGACTAGGAATTTTTAACAATCACGGATATGAAGCGAAAAATTGAAAATGGAGGGGGTAGAAGGAGGAGGAGGAAAAGTGAGTGCAGAAGGAATCTGAAGGAAACACTGCGGACATTGGTATCGATCGACTAGGAATTTTTAACAATCACGGATATGAAGCGAAAAATTGAAAATGGAGGGGGTAGAAGGAGGAGGAGGAAAAGTGAGTGCAGAAGGAATCTGAAGGAAAGACTTCGGACATTGGTATCTATCGACTAGGAATTTTTAACAATCACGGATATGAAGCGAAAAATTGTAAATGGAGGAGGTAGAAGGAGGAGGAGGAAAAGTGAGTGCAGAAGGAATCTGACGGAAACACTGCGGACATTGGTATCGATCGACTAGGAATTTTTAACAATCACGGATATGAAGCGAAAAATTGAAAATGGAGGGGGTAGAAGGAGGAGGAGGAAAAGTGAGTGCAGAAGGAATCTGAAGGAAACACTGCGGACATTGGTATCTATCGATTAGGAATTTTTAACAATCACGGATATGAAGCGAAAAATTGAAAATGGAGGGGGTAGAAGGAGGAGGAGGAAAAGTGAGTGCAGAAGGAATCTGAAGGAAACACTGCGGACATTGGTATCGATCGACTAGGAATTTTTAACAATCACGGATATGAAGCGAAAAATTGAAAATGGAGGGGGTAGAAGGAGGAGGAGGAAAAGTGAGTGCAGAAGGAATCTGAAGGAAACACTGCGGACATTGGTATCTATCGATTAGGAATTTTTAACAATCACGGATATGAAGCGAAAAATTGTAAATGGAGGAGGTAGAAGGAGGAGGAGGAAAAGTGAGTGCAGAAGGAATCTGACGGAAACACTGCGGACATTGGTATCGATCGACTAGGAATTTTTAACAATCACGGATATGAAGCGAAAAATTGAAAATGGAGGGGGTAGAAGGAGGAGGAGGAAAAGTGAGTGCAGAAGGAATCTGAAGGAAAGACTGCGGACATTGGTATCTATCGACTAGGAATTTTTAACAATCACGGATATGAAGCGAAAAATTGAAAATGGAGGGGGTAGAAGGAGGAGGAGGAAAAGTGAGTGCAGAAGGAATCTGAAGGAAACACTGCGGACATTGGTATCCATCGATTAGGAATTTTTAACAATCACGGATATGAAGCGAAAAATTGTAAATGGAGGAGGTAGAAGGAGGAGGAGGAAAAGTGAGTGCAGAAGGAATCTGACGGAAACACTGCGGACATTGGTATCGATCGACTAGGAATTTTTAACAATCACGGATATGAAGCGAAAAATTGAAAATGGAGGGGGTAGAAGGAGGAGGAGGAAAAGTGAGTGCAGAAGGAATCTGAAGGAAACACTGCGGACATTGGTATCTATCGATTAGGAATTTTTAACAATCACGGATATGAAGCGAAAAATTGTAAATGGAGGAGGTAGAAGGAGGAGGAGGAAAAGTGAGTGCAGAAGGAATCTGACGGAAACCCTGCGGACATTGGTATCGATCGACTAGGAATTTTTAACAATCACGGATATGAAGCGAAAAATTGAAAATGGAGGGGGTAGAAGGAGGAGGAGGAAAAGTGAGTGCAGAAGGAATCTGAAGGAAAGACTGCGGACATTGGTATCTATCGACTAGGAATTTTTAACAATCACGGATATGAAGCGAAAAATTGAAAATGGAGGGGGTAGAAGGAGGAGGAGGAAAAGTGAGTGCAGAAGGAATCTGAAGGAAACACTGCGGACATTGGTATCCATCGATTAGGAATTTTTAACAATCACGGATATGAAGCGAAAAATTGTAAATGGAGGAGGTAGAAGGAGGAGGAGGAAAAGTGAGTGCAGAAGGAATCTGACGGAAACACTGCGGACATTGGTATCGATCGACTAGGAATTTTTAACAATCACGGATATGAAGCGAAAAATTGAAAATGGAGGGGGTAGAAGGAGGAGGAGGAAAAGTGAGTGCAGAAGGAATCTGAAGGAAACACTGCGGACATTGGTATCTATCGATTAGGAATTTTTAACAATCACGGATATGAAGCGAAAAATTGTAAATGGAGGAGGTAGAAGGAGGAGGAGGAAAAGTGAGTGCAGAAGGAATCTGACGGAAACCCTGCGGACATTGGTATCGATCGACTAGGAATTTTTAACAATCACGGATATGAAGCGAAAAATTGAAAATGGAGGGGGTAGAAGGAGGAGGAGGAAAAGTGAGTGCAGAGGGAATCTGAAGGAAAGACTGCGGACATTGGTATCGATCGACTAGGAATTTTTAACAATCACGGATATGAAGCGAAAAATTGAAAATGGAGGGGGTAGAAGGAGGAGGAGGAAAAGTGAGTGCAGAAGGAATCTGAAGGAAACACTGCGGACATTGGTATCGATCGACTAGGAATTTTTAACAATCACGGATATGAAGCGAAAAATTGAAAATGGAGGGGGTAGAAGGAGGAGGAGGAAAAGTGAGTGCAGAAGGAATCTGAAGGAAAGACTTCGGACATTGGTATCTATCGACTAGGAATTTTTAACAATCACGGATATGAAGCGAAAAATTGTAAATGGAGGAGGTAGAAGGAGGAGGAGGAAAAGTGAGTGCAGAAGGAATCTGACGGAAACACTGCGGACATTGGTATCGATCGACTAGGAATTTTTAACAATCACGGATATGAAGCGAAAAATTGAAAATGGAGGGGGTAGAAGGAGGAGGAGGAAAAGTGAGTGCAGAAGGAATCTGAAGGAAACACTGCGGACATTGGTATCTATCGATTAGGAATTTTTAACAATCACGGATATGAAGCGAAAAATTGAAAATGGAGGGGGTAGAAGGAGGAGGAGGAAAAGTGAGTGCAGAAGGAATCTGAAGGAAACACTGCGGACATTGGTATCGATCGACTAGGAATTTTTAACAATCACGGATATGAAGCGAAAAATTGAAAATGGAGGGGGTAGAAGGAGGAGGAGGAAAAGTGAGTGCAGAAGGAATCTGAAGGAAACACTGCGGACATTGGTATCTATCGATTAGGAATTTTTAACAATCACGGATATGAAGCGAAAAATTGTAAATGGAGGAGGTAGAAGGAGGAGGAGGAAAAGTGAGTGCAGAAGGAATCTGACGGAAACACTGCGGACATTGGTATCGATCGACTAGGAATTTTTAACAATCACGGATATGAAGCGAAAAATTGAAAATGGAGGGGGTAGAAGGAGGAGGAGGAAAAGTGAGTGCAGAAGGAATCTGAAGGAAAGACTGCGGACATTGGTATCTATCGACTAGGAATTTTTAACAATCACGGATATGAAGCGAAAAATTGAAAATGGAGGGGGTAGAAGGAGGAGGAGGAAAAGTGAGTGCAGAAGGAATCTGAAGGAAACACTGCGGACATTGGTATCCATCGATTAGGAATTTTTAACAATCACGGATATGAAGCGAAAAATTGTAAATGGAGGAGGTAGAAGGAGGAGGAGGAAAAGTGAGTGCAGAAGGAATCTGACGGAAACACTGCGGACATTGGTATCGATCGACTAGGAATTTTTAACAATCACGGATATGAAGCGAAAAATTGAAAATGGAGGGGGTAGAAGGAGGAGGAGGAAAAGTGAGTGCAGAAGGAATCTGAAGGAAACACTGCGGACATTGGTATCTATCGATTAGGAATTTTTAACAATCACGGATATGAAGCGAAAAATTGTAAATGGAGGAGGTAGAAGGAGGAGGAGGAAAAGTGAGTGCAGAAGGAATCTGACGGAAACCCTGCGGACATTGGTATCGATCGACTAGGAATTTTTAACAATCACGGATATGAAGCGAAAAATTGAAAATGGAGGGGGTAGAAGGAGGAGGAGGAAAAGTGAGTGCAGAGGGAATCTGAAGGAAAGACTGCGGACATTGGTATCGATCGACTAGGAATTTTTAACAATCACGGATATGAAGCGAAAAATTGAAAATGGAGGGGGTAGAAGGAGGAGGAGGAAAAGTGAGTGCAGAAGGAATCTGAAGGAAACACTGCGGACATTGGTATCGATCGACTAGGAATTTTTAACAATCACGGATATGAAGCGAAAAATTGAAAATGGAGGGGGTAGAAGGAGGAGGAGGAAAAGTGAGTGCAGAAGGAATCTGAAGGAAAGACTTCGGACATTGGTATCTATCGACTAGGAATTTTTAACAATCACGGATATGAAGCGAAAAATTGTAAATGGAGGAGGTAGAAGGAGGAGGAGGAAAAGTGAGTGCAGAAGGAATCTGACGGAAACACTGCGGACATTGGTATCGATCGACTAGGAATTTTTAACAATCACGGATATGAAGCGAAAAATTGAAAATGGAGGGGGTAGAAGGAGGAGGAGGAAAAGTGAGTGCAGAAGGAATCTGAAGGAAACACTGCGGACATTGGTATCTATCGATTAGGAATTTTTAACAATCACGGATATGAAGCGAAAAATTGAAAATGGAGGGGGTAGAAGGAGGAGGAGGAAAAGTGAGTGCAGAAGGAATCTGAAGGAAACACTGCGGACATTGGTATCGATCGACTAGGAATTTTTAACAATCACGGATATGAAGCGAAAAATTGAAAATGGAGGGGGTAGAAGGAGGAGGAGGAAAAGTGAGTGCAGAAGGAATCTGAAGGAAAGACTGCGGACATTGGTATCTATCGACTAGGAATTTTTAACAATCACGGATATGAAGCGAAAAATTGAAAATGGAGGGGGTAGAAGGAGGAGGAGGAAAAGTGAGTGCAGAAGGAATCTGAAGGAAACACTGCGGACATTGGTATCGATCGACTAGGAATTTTTAACAATCACGGATATGAAGCGAAAAATTGAAAATGGAGGGGGTAGAAGGAGGAGGAGGAAAAGTGAGTGCAGAAGGAATCTGAAGGAAACACTGCGGACATTGGTATCGATCGACTAGGAATTTTTAACAATCACGGATATGAATCGAAAAATTGAAAATGGAGGGGGTAGAAGGAGGAGGAGGAAAAGTGAGTGCAGAAGGAATCTGAAGGAAAGACTGCGGACATTGGTATCTATCGACTAGGAATTTTTAACAATCACGGATATGAAGCGAAAAATTGAAAATGGAGGGGGTAGAAGGAGGAGGAGGAAAAGTGAGTGCAGAAGGAATCTGAAGGAAACACTGCGGACATTGGTATCGATCGACTAGGAATTTTTAACAATCACGGATATGAAGCGAAAAATTGTAAATGGAGGAGGTAGAAGGAGGAGGAGGAAAAGTGAGTGCAGAAGGAATCTGACGGAAACACTGCGGACATTGGTATCGATCGACTAGGAATTTTTAACAATCACGGATATGAAGCGAAAAATTGAAAATGGAGGGGGTAGAAGGAGGAGGAGGAAAAGTGAGTGCAGAAGGAATCTGAAGGAAAGACTGCGGACATTGGTATCGATCGACTAGGAATTTTTAACAATCACGGATATGAAGCGAAAAATTGAAAATGGAGGGGGTAGAAGGAGGAGGAGGAAAAGTGAGTGCAGAAGGAATCTGAAGGAAAGACTGCGGACATTGGTATCGATCGATTAGGAATTTTTAACAATCACGGATATGAAGCGAAAAATTGTAAATGGAGGAGGTAGAAGGAGGAGGAGGAAAAGTGAGTGCAGAAGGAATCTGAAGGAAAGACTGCGGGCATTGGTATCGATCGACTAGGAATTTTTAACAATCACGGATATGAAGCGAAAAATTGTAAATGGAGGAGGTAGAAGGAGGAGGAGGAAAAGTGAGTGCAGAAGGAATCTGACGGAAAGACTGCGGACATTGGTATCTATCGACTAGGAATTTTTAACAATCACGGATATGAAGCGAAAAATTGAAAATGGAGGGGGTAGAAGGAGGAGGAGGAAAAGTGAGTGCAGAATGAATCTGAAGGAAACACTGCGGACATTGGTATCGATCGATTAGGAATTTTTAACAATCACGGATATGAAGCGAAAAATTGAAAATGGAGGGGGTAGAAGGAGGAGGAGGAAAAGTGAGTGCAGAAGGAATCTGAAGGAAAGACTGCGGACATTGGTATCTATCGACTAGGAAGTTTTAACAATCACGGATATGAAGCGAAAAATTGAAAATGGAGGGGGTAGAAGGAGGAGGAGGAAAAGTGAGTGCAGAAGGAATCTGAAGGAAATACTGCGGACATTGGTATCGATCGACTAGGAATTTTTAACAATCACGGATATGAAGCGAAAAATTGTAAATGGAGGAGGTAGAAGGAGGAGGAGGAAAAGTGAGTGCAGAAGGAATCTGAAGGAAACACTGCGGACATTGGTATCTATCGACTAGGAATTTTTAACAATCACGGATATGAAGCGAAAAATTGTAAATGGAGGAGGTAGAAGGAGGAGGAGGAAAAGTGAGTGCAGAAGGAATCTGAAGGAAACACTGCAGACATTGGTATCTATCGACTAGGAATTTTATAACAATTACAGATGTGAAGCGAAAAATCGAAAATGGAGGGGTGGTAGACGGAGTTGCGGAAGAAATCCAAAGGAATCACTGCGGACATTGGCATCCATGGAACTCAACCACTTCGTCTAATACATAAAATTGACTTTGTCGTCGTCGGTGGGAAATCGGAACTATGTAATGCCATATTTAACAAACTTCCGAGTAGCTAGAAGATTGACATTTGGTAGGAATGTTCGGTTCTTAAAGTAGAAGCCATTTACAGAAAAAAATTTCCAAAATCGACCCGGGTTGATTCCCGTGAATGATTTTCATTCCTTATTAGAAAACATGGAAAAATCGATATTTCGACTTGCGCCTTTATTTTATTTTGCTTATTATAATTCACATATGTAATTGAGCTACGATTTTCGGACTTGGACTGTATTAAAGAAAAATAAATACAGTTTCTTATTCTTATCGTCTTTTATCACTTTCGAATCTAATTCTTTCGAATTTAACGTTTTAATATCAAATTTTGACAAAATTTAGCGTTTTTAACGTGAATTTGCCTTGCCAACCGATTCCATCATTAGGCAATAACAGAGCAGTTTTGTATTCCACTGAATTTTTAAATTCGCTGGATCCTCCTCCTCCAATCAACAAAGCTCAAGGCCAGTCTTTAAAGGTGGCTGGCTTTAATTTGGAAAATCAGTGTTTTTTTCATGGCCAACTCTATGTTGCATGTTCACGTGTTGGATCAAGGAAAAATTTGTTTATTTATGCTATCGAAGGAAAAACAAAAAATATTCTTTACAAGCAAGCTTTGAAATAAATATTAAAACCTATTTTTCTAATTTATAATGCCTTCATTCTTTGGTCAAAAATGCGCAAGAGGTGAAATGATTGTATTACATATTTTTATTCAGCAAAGACGTCTGTCATAACCCGGGCATCGCCGGGTATTTTCAAATAGTGTTTATATAAAATACATATAATCACAATTTTAACGCCCCTTGAATGATGCACCCGGGAAGTGGCGTACCTGAGAATCTGGGGCCCCCCCACAGCATATAATACGAGGCCCCCTATGGATATCTGAAATACTTCCCAAGTGGAATTACTTACCATTGCCCCTCTCTCTCTCCCTCCCTCTCTCTCTCCCTCTCTCTCTATATATATATATTCTAATAAATAAAAGAGGATGTATGTCTGTCTATCTGTCTGTCTGTGGCAGCCATAACTCATCAGAGAATAAAGCTAGGAGCTTGAAATTTTGACAGCTGCTTCAGGTTGATCATGGGAGTTACAGCGCCGAATATAATTCAAATCGACCCGCGGGGTCGTGACCCCGGAGGTCACGGATCGGTCGGTCAAAATTTCAGTTCCTTGAGGATATCTCAGCAACCATTGGACCGATTCTGATGAATCCTACACCAATATCAATGCTTTGATGATATACATTTTCTAGCTGAAAATGGACAAAATCAGTCCACTGGGTCGAAATGTCTTAATGTAATGGCCGGTTCAAATTTTGGTTTTTTGAGTACATCTCAGCAACGAATTGAAATAGATTTAAAAATATAAATTTTTAATCAGTTATTTCTGTAAAACATAATTTTTGCATTTATGGCATTATTGAAGTATAGAAATTTACTAACATTCAATATCTTACGTAAAAATTGTTGTTGAATTGTTGTTTAAATTGTTGTTTATTTCATTGAAATATTTATTGTTTTTAATTGAATTATCTTCTAATCTAACATATAAAGGAGAATGTTTGCAAGTTTGTTCACTTTGAATGCTTTTAATACGAGATAGGGAGGGAGAGAGATGGATGGTAATGGAAGGTGGAGATGGAGAGAGGGAATTAGAGAGAAGTGGTGGAGAGAGGAAGGGGGAGAGATGGAGGGGGAGGGAGGGGAGGAAGGGGGGAGGGGGAGAAGGGAAGGAGAGGGTGGACGGGAGGGGGAAGGGAGTTTATACGTTATTTTCGTAAGATTTTCTTCCTTCATTCATCTAAATAGGAAAATGCGGAGCGGTTTTCTTCATTTTAGCTTTATTCGACGGGTATAACTGTGTACTACCTTATTCTTGCGATGCTTACATGTTACACGATCGAAGTTTTAGTTTCACTAAATCCGTTGAAATTCAACGGGCACTCCTGCTAGTATATATATATATATATAATAATAAAGAATTCTCCCTGTCTCACAAAAACGTCTTTTCACTTTCTAAAGCATAACATTATTAAAAGTTATAATAATGTTTCTCTTATTAACTTTAACAAATTAGGAAAAATTGTATAACATTTTATATTATGCATAGCAATCGTTTTAATTATATGGGGACACAGGTAAATGAAGACATTTATTTCTTTGTTATAGAATATGGTTATTAGCTCACAGTTATTGGTCGACGCCGGTATAACAGGATTTGAAATACTTGTCATTGCCTCCAAGAATTGTAGGCTCGATGCTCGGACGACGTCGATGATATATTACGGCTAAAAATATGACAATTATTGCTTTGAAGAGGAAGAGAAGATTTTAGAATTCCTCTGTTTCCTACAAAATACGATATCATATATACCAATTGTCTGATAAAAATGCTGCCATTATATTGATGAGTGATTACGTACCTAGATGTAAAGATGATCCAGGAAGAAGGTGTCAGTGTTACTGGCTGAAACAATGGTAAGGATGCACTTAGGATCCCTCTGCAGGAATTGAGTGTAACCGTAAAACTACGCTCGGAAGGCTGCCTTACATTAGACGATACCTGCAGATGTGTACTTTTTGGAGAGTTAACTTCCAACACGACCGAGTCCGGTGATCCCGTAATTCTCACTGGGAAATAAGATGCAACAGGCGAAGAAAACCATGCTACATGCTAAGAATTTAGTTAATCGGAACATGAAACAGATTCCAGCCAAAGATACAGAGAAGAGAAAGGTAACTCTTACTTAAACATCCCGAGTCATATTATTACTTTCTCCATACGTAGTAATGGGAAAGTATTGTATTCATGAAAAAAATCGACTTCGAGATTTCAACGGAAATACATGTTTTGAGGTTCGGAGAACACGTTTAGACTATTTTCGGAATTATGTCTGTGTGTGTGTGTATGTTATTGTGGGCGCTCTAACTCAAAAATTACGTGCCATATCGTTACCAAACTTCATATATAACACTTTAACATGAGCATAAAGAACTGATTAGTGTTTCGACAATAACGGGTAACAGGACGTCGAGGTTTATTCGAAACCCGATTCGGTTTTTGCAATATTTCTTCGTTAAAATATCATTATTGTATTTATAATTCTATACAAAAGTTATAGAGAATGTAATTTCCTACAACTTTCATTTGAAACAACCTTCTATTGTAGTTATTTTTTAGGAGTTATTTAAAATTAACCGGTTCTTCGGTTTTCTCCTTAAAAACATCGTTATTGTAATCTTCGTGAGGACCAAAGGTGTCGAGAATAATATTTCTTCCATGTTTTCTTTGAAACTAATTTTCGTAGAACCATCCATTTCGGATATATTTTCCTTTTTACTTTCTCCATACGTAGGAATGGGGAAGTATTGCATTCACGAAAACAATCAACTTCGAGATTTCAACGGAAATACACGTTTTGAGGTCCCTAGAACACGTTTAGACTATTTTCGCAATGATGTCTGTGTGTGCGTGTGTGTTTATGTTATTGTGGGCGCTCTAACAAAAGGTACGTGCTATATCGTCACCAAACTTCATATATAACACATTAACATGAGCGCAAAGAAATGATAAGTTTTTCGACAATAACGGGTAACCGGAAGTCGAGGTTTATTCGAAACCCGAATCGGTTTTTGCAATATTTCTTCGTTAAAATATCATTATTGTATTTTGAAATTCCATACAAAAGTTATAGAGAAGGCAATTTCCTACAACTTTCGTTTCAAATAATTTTCTATTGTAGTTATTGTTTAGGAGTTATTTGTAAATAATCGGTATTTCGGTTTTCTCCTTAAAAACATCGTTATTGGTAATCTTCGTGAGGACGAAAGTTGTAGAGAATAATAGTTTTTCCAAGTTTTGTTTGAAACAAATTTTTGTTGAACCATCCATTTCGGAGATATTTTGCTATTTACTTTTATACTGTTGTGATCACGAAAAAAATCGACTTCGAGATTTCATCGGACATACAAGTTTTGCGGTCCCTAGTACACGTTTACTCTATTTTCGGAATGATGTATGTGTGTGTGTGTGTGCATGTATGCCATTGTGGGCGCTCTAACTGAAAAATTACTTGCCATATTAACACCAAATTACATACATAACACTTTCGTAGGATTACAAAGAGCTGATTAGTTTTTGGACAATAACGGTTAACCGGAAGTCGAGGGTTATTCGTAACCCGATTGAGTTTTGACGAAATATCTCCGTTAAAACATCATTATTGTATATACGATTCTATACATGATTATAGAGAATGTAATTTACTACATCTTTCAGTTTAAATAATTTTCCATAGCTGTTATTGTTTAGGAATTATTTATAAATAATCGGTTGTTTCGGTTTCCGTGAAACATCTCCTTAAAAACGTCGTTATTAGTAATGTTCGTAAGGACCAAAGTTGTAGAGAATAATATTTCTTCTAATATTTCTTTTAACATATTATTATAATATTTTTTATAATATCTACTTTCGCCGTATTTCCCTAGCTCGTTTTTGGTTTTGTATTTTATTGTTAAGAAGAAGTTGAATTGCTAATACAATAAATCATTTGCACTTTCCAAAAAACCTGTAATTAGCTAATAGCAAGTTCTGAAGAAAGAAAAGTTTTTCTGTTTAACTAACCAAATGTCTCACCATCCAGCACATTTCGACGATTGCATGGTAGCAACTTCCTGACAATTAAATGGATATTTTGGCAATCGCTAAGTTTAGAATGATCCCAAAGAAACTCTAGCGATCGAGTGAGAAAATGATGACGAGTAGAGACTCCTTGAGCTCGCAAAGAGGCCTTCAGAGCGCTTGCTTTACACGAATAACGTTTTGACATGTATTGATGTAGATGACAGTGTAGTCAAAGAATGGCGAAATTATTCGATTTCATATCATATGTCAAAATACAATACGGCCTCAAAGCAAAGGAAGATTAATAAATATGTCAAAAAACAGTGATATGAATTAAAACATTGATGGCTCATGTTTTATGTTAAAATCGCCATTCATTTTCCTGCGACACATTGTTTTTACGTTTTTAATACCTTTCCATCATATGAGGTAGGTGTAATTACATGAGCGATCCTGTACGCATCGTGCGTCGAATTTTGCGATTTGCCCAACCAAGCCCATCCTACATCAACCTGGCGACGACAACGGTATCCGAAACACGCAAGCGAACGAGGGTTTCAAATTTGGCGCCCATAAGAGCTCGCCGCCATGGGAGCATGTTATACCTGCTAATGTGACCAGAGAAGAGGATAAATAATGCAATGAATGATTTGTAGGTTGATATAAAGGAATTATAAGATGATGGAAACATGGTTCAACTAATGTCGCTGCTACGTTATAGATTGAGAAGTATTTAGAAGAAGATTAAATGGAATATTCAGAGATGTATTAGGTTAATTCACGCTGTCTCTTTAGCCGTATCGATGGGTTAAGATAGCCTGAGGATATTACTGTAACAATAGAATGAGTAATTTCTTTTGATATCCCAGCACGTACGACGTACGTGAAGGGATGTATGCGTGAGTGAGTGAATGAGCGAAAACGACTGCCTGTAAATGCGTGAGAGAAAACAGTCTGTTGGGAGAATGAGATGACGTTTGAGTGGTGTGTGTGTGTGAGGTTGTATGAGTGTGTGTGAGGCTGTGTGTGTGTGTATGAGGTTGTGTGTGTGTGTATGAGGTTGTGTGTGTGTGTTTGAGTTTGTGTGTGTGTGAGGGTGTGTTTGTGTGAGAGGATGTGTGTGTGTGGATGTATGTGTGTGAGAGGGGGTACGTGTGTGCCACCAATAACGCATCAAAAATCAGCTGGAATATATGCCACCCAACTTGCACAACATACCCCTAATTTTAGGGACTAATATATATACGACCATCAATCACTTGATTGCCCCTTCGATATAGACCACCCAAAACACGAAATTTCCCCCTGATTTATCCCACCCAATTTGCATTGACTGCCGCTATAACATATTCCTCCCTAGATGTATCAAACCCCCCACGCTCTTCTGCCAAGCGATATATACTCTACTGCACCAAACATACACCGAATGCCCCTATGCGTACATAGCTCACAAATTTTATATATATTTTCCTCCATCTGTTGCTTGGTGTGTTTGTAGGATGTAACGCTAAACCCGCTCGCTAGATAAAATGAGAATAATGATATTTGTATTGACATGACCTCGGTAATATTCAAACCCGCGATCATAACCACCCCCTCTATCGACAACTCGAGAGAAAATAAAGATAGAAACTCTAAATTTGGCAAGAATGCTCGATTCACATATGAAAAAGTGGTAACGAAAAAAATCTCGAAAAAAGTGCTGGGTTCGATTCCAATGGAAACCATTTACATCTCCCATTAAAATAACACAATAAAATCGACTGTATGCTTTCATTATATTTACTTTCTCCATATACGTAATATAGAGAAAGTATTATTTTCATGAAAAAAATCGACTACGGGATTTCAAAGGAAATACACGTTTTGAGGTCCCTAGAACACGTTTAGACTATTTTCGGAATGATGTGTTTGTGTGGCCTCTATCTCTAAAAGTACTTACCATATCGTTACCTAATTTCAAATATAACACTTTGGTATGAGCATGAGGCGCTGAGTAGTTTTTAGACAATACCGGTTAACCGAAATTTTAGGTTAATTCGACACCCCATTCGGTTCCGGCGAAATATCTCCGTTGAAATATCATTATATATATATATATATATATATATATATATATATATATATATATATATATATATATATATATAGTATATATACAAAGGTCATAGATACTGTAATTTTCTACAACTTTCACTTGAAACAATTTTCTATAGCGGTTATTCTTTAAGAATTATTTATAAATAATCGGTTTTTTCGGTTTCCGTCAAATATATCCTTCAAAACCTCTTTATTGGTAATCTTCGTGAGAACCAAAGTTGTAGAGAATGATATTTCTTCCAAGTTTTGTTAGAAACAAATTTTCCATCCATCCATTTCGGAGATATTTTGCTTTTTCTTAATTTGCAGTATACAGCGGCACCCCCATATAGCGGTGGATTATGTAAACATTCAAAATTTACGTAATTTATTGCAATAAGGACGACTGTATACTTTTGCGATACGAAATAATAATTTTGCCTTATAATGCTACTCATAAAAAGAATTTAAATATCTATAACCTAAATATGGAGAAAGTCATGTGTTGGCCATATCAGATTTTTTTTTACTGCTAAGAGTGTAAAATCTTGTACGGTTCGTTGATGTTGATGTGGTGAACGACATTGTTTGAGCACCCTTTTCTTTTTCGCAAATCCGCATTGGCGGTTGATTTTTATCTCAACATGTGTCTGAGAATGCCACCCCAAGCTAGACGCCGCCTGAGGCGGTCGCCTCACCCATGGCGCCGGCCCTGCTCCCATTTTTACCTTTAAAAATTTGATGTGGCCAACGCATGACTTTCATCATATTTAGGGTAGAGTTATTTACATTATTATGAATAGCTTATAAGGCAAAATTATTATTTCCTATCGTAAAAGAATACAGTCGTCCTCATTGCCGTAAATTAGGTATATTTTGAATGTTTACAGAATTCACCCCTACATGGTTGTGGCGCTGTATACTGAAAATTAAGAAAAGCAAAATATCTCCGAAATGGATGGTTCTACGAAAATTTGTTTCAAACAAAACTTGGAAGAAATATTATTCTCTACAACTTTGGCCCTCACGAAGATTACCAATTACGACGATTTTAAGGAGATATTTGACGGAAACCGAAAAAACCGATTATTTTTTATAAATAATTCCTAAACAATAACTGCTATGGAAAATTGCTTCAAATGAAAGTTGTAGGAAATTACATTCTCTATAACCTTTGTATAGAACTGCATATACAATAAGCATGGTTTAACGGAGAAATATCGCAAATACCGAATCGGGTTTCGAATAAACCTCGACTTCCGGTTACCCGTTATTGTCCAAAAACTAATCAGTTCTTTGTGCTCATGATAAAGCGTTATGTTTGAAGTTTGGTAACGATATGGCACGTACTTTTTGTGTTAGAGCTCCGACAATCACATACAGCCACACACACAGAGACGCACACACACACAGACGTCATTCCGAAAATAGTCTAAAAGTGTTCTAGGGACCTCAAAACATGTATTTCCGTTGAAACATCGAAGTTGATTTTTCTCGTGATCACAATACTTTCCCATTACTACGTATGGAGAGAGTAAAAATAAATAAACGAAGTATAATAAGAGAGGAAATAATTGAAGAGCAAATGACCATCTTTTTCTTGCGATGTTTACATGTTACACGGTCGATGCTTTCAGAAATACCTAATTTTTTGGGAATTTTTTGGATTTTTCGTACTCTTTCCGGGCATTGCCAAGGCGGCCAGCATTGTTACCTAGGATTCAATGAGCTTCAAGGAAGCCTTTGAATAGACGAATGTTTAGCGTTATTCGCTTTGCAGTTCTGTTTAAACAACGAAATGATCGATATACATAGCAACG
Organism: Uropetala carovei; assembly: GCA_036926305.1. Lineage (NCBI taxonomy): Eukaryota > Metazoa > Arthropoda > Insecta > Odonata > Petaluridae > Uropetala > Uropetala carovei. The sequence goes on along the minus strand of JAXCHB010000037.1, from coordinate 5,249,821 downwards.
GAAATAGATACTGGTAATTATTCAGAAAACTGCGTGTGGGAGGCGATTTACCAAAGCAATTGAACCTTCATTCGTCTATTGAATACTGGAAACTAACCTTTGTTGTAAGTAAAATCATTGAATTCTACATTTTTTATGTGTATTAACGCAAATAGGGGCATGCAACTGGTGTACATTTACCAGAGTAAGTGTTCAGTCATGGACAAATATACGTTGCCTTTTAACGGGTTTCTTGATTACAGGAAATAAAAGTAAACATATCAGAAAGGCATAATTACAAAATGTGATGTGGCCACCACATGACTTTCTCCATATTTGGGGTATAGATATTTAAATTATTATGAATAGCATTAACAGGCAAAATTATTATTTCGTATCGTAAAAGAATACACTCATTCTTATTGCCGTAAATTAAATTTTGAATATGTTTACAGAATTCACCGCTTCATGGTGTTGGCGCTGTATACTCCAATTACGAAAAAAGTTGAATATCTCCGAAGTGGATGGTTCTACGAAATTGTGTTTCAAACAAAAGTTGGAAGAAATATTATTCTCTACAACTTTGGTCCTCACGAAGATTACGAATAACGACGTTTTAAGGAGATATTTGACAGAAACCGAAAAAACCGAATATTTATAAATAATTCCTAAGCAATAACTGCTATGGTAAAATCTTTCAAAGGAAAGTTGTAGGAAATTGCATTATCCATAACATTTGTATAGAATTATATATATATCATCATGATGTTTTAACGGAGAAATTCGCAAAAACCGAATCGGTTTTCGAATAAACCTCGCCTTCCGGTTAACCGTTATTGTCTAAAAACTAATCAGCTCCTCGGACTCATACCAAAGTGTTATATATGTAATTTGGTGATTATATGAGAAGTACTCTTTGAATTAGAGCGCTCACAATCACATACATCCACACAGACACACACACAAACACATATACATCATTCCGAAAATATTCTAAACGTGTTCTAGGGACCTCAAAACGTGTTTTTCCGTTGAAATCTCGAAGTAGATTTTTTTCGTGTTCAAAACAGTAAAAAATCTGATGTGGCCAACACGACTTTCTCCATATTTGGGGTATGGATATTTAAATTATTATGAATAGCATTATGAGGCAAAATTATTATTTCCTATCATAAAAGAATACACTAATTCTTATTGCCGTAAATTAAATTTTGAATTTGTTTACAGAATTCACCGCTTCATGGTGTTGGCGATGTATACTGCAAATTATGAAAAAAGTTGAATATCTCCGAAGTGGATGGTTCTACGAAAATTTGTTTCAAACAAAAGTTGGAAGAAATATTATTCTCTACAACTTTTGTCCTCACGAAGATTACGATTACGATTGCGTTTTGAAGGAGATATTTGACGGAAACCGAAAAAACCGAATATTTATAATAATTCCTAAACTATAACTGCTATGGAAAATTGTTCCAAATGAATGTTGTAGGAAACTACATTCTGTATACCATTAGTATAAATTGTGTATACCATAATGACGTTTTAACGGATAAATATCGCAAAAACCGAATCGGGTTCCGAATACACCTCGACTTCCGGTTAACCGTTATTGTCCAAAAACTAATAAATTCTTTGTGCTCATGTTCAAGTATTATATATGAAGTTTGGTAACGATATGGCACGTACTTTTTGAATTAGAGCGCCCACAATCACATACGAACACACGCACACACAGACATCATTCCGGAAATAGTCTAAGCGTGTTCTAGGGAACTCAAAACTTGTATTTCCGTTGATACCTCGAAGTTGATTTTTTTCGTGATCACAATACTTTCCCATTACTACGTTTGGAGAAAGTAAAAATGTGTATAATAGAGAAAAATAATCCATAAAAAGCGAAGATAAAGCAAGAATCAGCGTTCCGTATTAATTTCACACCTAAGGTTGTACGCGCTTCAAGTGCGGCATTGTGTCAATTTGAAGTATAGATGACCAACTCGCTGTTTTTACTTTCTCCATACGAAGTAATGGGAAAGTATTGTGATCATGAAAAAAATCGACTTCGAGATTTCAACGGAAATACACGTTTTGAGGTCCCTAGAACACGTTGGGCTATTTTCGGAATGATGTCTGTGTGTGTGCGTGTGTGTATGTGACTGTGGGCGCTGTAGCTCAAAAAGTACTTTCCCTATCGTTACCAAATTACTTATTCACTTTATCATGAGCACAAAGATCTGATTAGTTTTGGACAATAATGGTTAACCGGAAGTTGAGGTTTATTCGAAACCCGATTCGATTTTTGCGATATTTCTCCGTTAAAACATCATTCCTATATATAAAATACTATACAAACTTTATAGAGAATGTAATTTCCTACAACTTTCGTTCGGAACAATTTTCTAAGCAGTTGTTGTTTAGTAATTATTTATAAGTAACCGGTTTTTCGGTTTCCGTCAAATATCTTCTTAAAAACATCGTTATTGGTAATCGTCGTGAGGACTAAAGTTGTAGAGAATAATATTTCTTCCAAGTTTTGTTTGAAACAAATTTTCGTAGAACTATCCATTTCGGAGATATTTTGCTTTATCTTAATTCCAGTATACAGCGCCAGAGCCATGTAGCGGTGAATTCTGTAAACATTCAAAATATACGTAATTTACGACAATAAGGACGACTCTATTCTTTTACGTTACGAAATAATAATTTCCCCTCATAATGCTATTCAAAATAATTTAAATATCTCTACCCCAAATATGGAGAAAGTTGCGTGTTGGACACATCAGATTGTTTTCTCATATTTACACTGCATTCTTTGTTACTATTTCGTTAATTATTACTCTCTCCATACGTAGTAATGGGAAAGTATTGTGTTCATGAAAAAATCGAGAATTCAACGGAAATACACGTTTTGAGGTCCCTAGAACACGTTTAGACTATTTTCGGAATGATGTCTGTGTGGATGTATGTTATTGTGGGCGCCCTAACTCAAAAAGTACTTGTGATATTAACACCAAATATCATATATAACCCTTTAGCATGAGCACAAAGAACTGATTAGTTTTTCGACAATACCGGTTCACCGGAAGTCGAGTTTTATTCGGTTTTTCGATATTTCCCCGATAATACGTCATTATTGTATACATTGTTCATTACAAAAAATGTAGAAAATATAATTTCCTACATCTTTTATTTCAAACAATTTTCCATAGCAGTTATTGTGTTGGAATTATTTATAAATAATCGGTTTTTCGGTTTCCGTCAAATATCTTCTTAAAAACATCGTTATTGGTAATCTTCGTGAGGTCCAGAGTTGTGGAGAATAATATTTCTTCCAAATTTTGTTTGAAACGAATTTTCGTAGAATCGTCCATATCGGTGATTTTCAACTTTTTTCGTAATTTCCAGTATACAGCGCCACCACCATGTAGCGGTGAATTCCGTAAACATATTCGAAATATACGTAATTTACGGCATTGAGGACGGCTCTATTATTTTACTGTACTAAATGATAATTTTGCCTCATAATGCTATTCATAATATTTTAAATATGCATACCCCAAATATGGAGAAAGTCACGTCTGCCACGTCAGATTTTATTTGGTGATAAGTGCAATTTTTCACTGGATGTCATAGTTGTAATAATTACAAATAATTTTTCGAGTATCTCATGGGGGGCTTTGAACCCCATAACCCCCCCCCCCCCTCCTCCCCCTTAGCTACTTCTCTGTCCGGGTGAGTAGCACAAATCTCCGGTTTCATTTAGATTGCAGCGGAAAGCCCTTTTATGCCTTTTTTGCTTTTTTTAAATAAATGATTCGAATTAAGATAGTTTGCACTTTAATTTCCATTGTATTTTGTTTTATACAAGAAACTTAAATTGATGATGCTCTTACAATATGGTTAATTAGCAATATTTAAAAAATAAACGATTTTTAATCATTTGTCCTAAAATCACGAGTGCCTCTCAGAATGTTTAATATATTTATCATTACATTTAACTCCTCTTAGGTTTCTTCTAAAGTATCCAGGTTTCAAGCAAACGCCCGGCGCGTCGGTCCATGAAAATCTTAAAGTAGGCAACCCGTAACAAAATTCCGGGTTCATGAAGATCTAAAAGTTGGTAACCCTACCTATAACGTATATTTCCGTAAAAATCTCGAGGTCGAATTTTTTCGCGATAACAATACTTTCTAGATACTTCGTAAGTAAAATGGGTTGAACCCTTACTGAAATTGAAGTATATGGAATGCATGATATTAAAAAGTTCCCTAGTTGGGGAAGAAATGCAAAGTATGCGTAAAAATGTTATTGGCATGGGCTTTCAAGTTGACGAAAGTTTATTATTTAACCAATTTTCATAGTTTAAAAGTTTGATTTCAAAAGAGATGCAAGAAAGGAATGATGAGTGTCTTAATAGATCTTGCTACGGCCGGTGGTCATTTTTTTTCCAAATTTGAATTTCTAGAACAGACCTCAGAAATGGAGAAACTATGTAACTTTTTGATAGAAAGGATGATCTGAAGATCCTTATGCGACAGGCATAAGCTGTTGTGATGGGAGATGGGGAAACAGGTGAAAAAATCTGCCATGACCGGGAATCGAACCCGGGCCTTCCACTTGCAGGGCGGATATTCTACCACTGAACTACCGTGGCAGACTAATTCTCCTTCCTTCCAACAGGAGAATTAGTCTGCCACGGTAGTTCAGTGGTAGAATATCCGCCCGGCAAGTGGAAGGCCCGGGTTCGATTCCCGGTCATGGCAGATTTTTTCACCTGTTTCCTCATCTCCCTATGTAACTTTTTGTTTGCCATTCCGGCACACAATGGAAGTGTGAAAAAATTTTTTCACACACAGACATTCAATGGTTTGATGAACGAAACCGCTTGGATATACATCTACCTCTACATAATCCCCTGCAAATCACCAGATTTGTGGGTGGCAGGGGGTGCAGCCTCTCGTGGGAATCACTCACCTATTATAATCCCGTATGGTCCTTGGAAAAAACGAGCCCTGATATCGCTCGGTCCTACAGTCGATCTCTCGTATTTATCCTCGTCATCGTGCCTGCCCATGTACGTAGGTGCCTCTAATATTCCTGAGACCTCCTCTGAGAGAACTTCCGACCTAAATTCCTCCAGAAGCCTTAACCTAGCGCTAATTCTGCGGTCCTCTAGCGATATCCAATTCAACTCCTTCAAGAGTGATGTGACGCTTAATTTTTGCTCATATTTTTGCTTAACGAATCTGGCTGCTCTGCGTTGGATTCTTTCTAACTCAAGTATCTGTCCCTTTTCGTATGGATCCCATATGCTGGAAGCGTATTCGACCTGAGATCTGACCAATGATAAATAACACGTTTCTCGTATCTGTCCTGTGCTACTTCTTACTAATCTGCCTACGATGCCCAAGATATAAAAACCGTCAATTCCATAATGATGTGTAAATTCAACTTTAATATGACCTTTAATAGTTTTTATGATATGATTAAAAATGATGAAAATTTGATCAAAGCAGGCAGAAGTACTTTAACACTAGAACCGCCGGACATGGTGCACCCCCTGGAACCGTCTACTTTGCCAAAAATGTCACATGAGGGAAAATGATGTTATTGCGTTATATTTTATCGTTTTCAGTGATGTAAAAGGGATGGCGAAGAGTTATTACTCATTTTAAACACACTGTACTGTTTTATTACCATTTCTTGGCAAGTACAGTCAATACGAAGAGTTTAAATCAATTCCGGTAAGTATCAGTTTTCAGTTTTACATTTGTTATCTGCTAATAAAACTCTTTTGTTATGGTTTACACATCAAATGCCATTCTTACAGGTAAGTATAAGAAATTTTTGTCACATTGGTAAAATAAAATTTAGTTTCAAGGTGTAAAGAAATGTCTGGCATTGCTTATAATGACAAGCAACAGCGGAGAATTGTAAGTACCTCCACGTTGCCTCCTCGCACATAGTACATACATGTGTAATCTTTGCTACGCATTTCTTGCATACTGGCTTATTACATAGAGAACACTTATATTGTCTCTTTCCATGAAATTTTGATTGAAGTGCGTTTGCTATACAAGATCCGTGAATTGATTCTGCCAACTCCAAAATGTTATAAAATGTATGAACAGGCCACCTTGAACTAGCTTTTACAAAATATATTTTCGGGACATGTGGTGAACTACATCCACTCCGTACTTCGTTTCATTGTAAAAGAGTAAGGGTTCAGGCTTTTTCTTAGTATTATCTCCAATTTGCACATTAGAGTGAATTGTACTTAAAATTAGAAAATGTTTTCTTGGTTTGCCTTGGTACACAGAGTGATGTTATCCTTTTTCAGAGCTACAGACATGGGCGTCGGTAGGGGGGGGCATTGGGGGGGGGGGGGGGGGGGGGGGGCAGTTGCTCCCCCCTGGAAATTTGTAAAAACGTAAATATTATATTAGATATTATTTTAAAACGTGAAAAAAACTGGACATGCGAAAAAACTTAACACGTTGCGTACGGAAGGCGAGAATTCTCGCCATTCAAACGTCACTTTATTGTAACAAATATCTTATTTATTGATACCACCAGAGCCGTCTATAGGCGGTAAGGCTCCGCCTTAGGGCGACACCTCACTGGGGGCGGCAAATGAGTTGGTCTCGTATTCGCCCAAATTAGTCATAACTCGTTGTTGAAAAAAAGACAACATATTCATATCCATCGAATATGGAAAAATATGCCGAGTCTAAAGTTTAGATGCAAACACGAAAATCGGTATCAGTGCAAGCCTCCAGTTTCTACCGATCCCAGCGACCGATAATTAAAGGCGGCACTTGGGTTTTCTTATTTCCATCGCATCGGGCATCGATACACTTCCCAGGGGCGTTTTCCCCACGGATCCAAGGGGGACGAAGCAAAACAGAAAAAAAAATCCGATTCACATTCACGAATCGACCCAGTGCTTCATGTATAAGCTCGTATGCTCGTACAGCAAAGTGCTAAAAAAACAATATTCGTAACGTAATGAAATTATGAATTGATTTTTTACTTTCTTATATATGTAGTATTTGGAGAAAGTATTGTAATCGTGAAAAAAATCCGACTTGGAGATTTGACATTTTAGGGATTCTGTCGGAACATTCCTGATGTGTTATTTTTGTCATATGTAGTAAGACATGGATCTCAAACATAAGGCACGATGGCCTTCTTTCCTAATGAGCATTCACCCTCGTATTCGCTCGAAATCTTTATAGTATTTTCACTTCTCGTAAGGGTGTTGGGTTGAGCGTCGGATCCAAAGGGAGAGAGGTACTGGCGATCACTTTTGGAAGTCCCAGTCTTCCACTCCAAGATCCGCTCTTTGACCCATTCGGTACACTTTTTCGAATTTGCACCGCAGATTAGTTCTTCCTGAAAAAGGCAAACAAATCTTGCAGAGCGAGAGGTACCCAAATCGTGATCGTCGAAAGTTGTGTATCTGAGAGAAGGATCGCACCTATTGAAAAATACCTATCGCCTCCCTCATGAGAATTTTGTTTCTACTCTCGGAGGTGAGTTTACTCTTGAGACTGTAAACATATTCAAGAAACAAACAACTGAAGTAAATTCCTATTCAAGAATGGGGGATACTTGGAATACTTGAAGCTGGGGAAACCCCTCTATAACCCTCTATAACCCTTTCTGCAGTAGGCTCAAAATCATCTATAACATTATTCTAAAAAAAAGCCTTATGTTGGCCATCCTTCCGACTTGGAATATAAGGGAAATGATTCTCCTGTACTGTTATGGTACTCATTGTCAGTAGGAGCATAGGCCGGCACTCAGTAAAGAATTGTGAGTGAGAGTCGGTAGGTGAATTTCGGTAGCATCAGGAATCAGCAGTAGCAGTTAACAAAGTAAGTAATTGCAGATGCATTTAATAACAATCAATTCTTATCATTTTTACTTTCTCATACGAAGTATCAAGAAGGTTATGTTATCGCGAAAAAATTCGGCCTCGGGATTTTTACGGAAATATACATTTTAGGTGTCGATCAATCAGAAAAAGTGGTATTCGCAATGCCATCTGTCTGTTACTGGCTCTGGAGCCTAGATGGTAGAACGAAAATGAATGAAATATCGTACATAAGCATTTTATCATACTGACCAGAGTATACTTAGAAACGGTTCACATTGCTCAGTAATTAAGAGTAGTTTATTCTACACATTTTTAACAACAATCCGATTTTCTCGAAAACGGCTCTAACGATTTTGATCAAATTTCGTAGAGTTACTTGAGTTTACGTCTTCAATAATACTGTATAGTTCATATTTCTCAAAAAAATGAATATAAGGCTAGTTTATTCTAGGCAACTTTAACAACTATTCGATTTTCTCAAAAACTGCTCTTAGGATTTTGATCAAATTTCGTACAGTCACTCGAGTTTACGTCTTCAATATTACTACCTATTTAATTTTTCTCAATGAATGAATATAAGGCTAGTTTATTCTTGGGCAACTTTAACAAAAATTGGATTTCCCAAAAACAGGCTCATACGATTTTCATTTTCTAAAGATAACTAAACGACGCATAGTACGAGTATATGAGAAAGTTTGTACTATGTATGTTGTACCGATTTTTTAACTACTACTGAAAATATTACTTTTTACGATTTAATCACGTTTAAGAATGTTTAAAATCTCAAAACAATAGAAAACTACTAACGGTAAAACCAAATACTTAGGCGATTTTTGTTCCACCTGGAGTGAAAAATCAATTAAAAGAAAAATGTTCTCTTTTTACTTTCTCATACGAAGTATCGAGAAAGTATTGTTTTCGCGAAAAATTCGACCTCGAGATTTTTACGGAAATACACGGTTTAGGTGTCGCTCAATCAGAAAAAGTGGTATTCGCAATGCCATCTGTCTGTTACTGGCTCTGGAGCCTAGATGGTAGAACGAAAATGAATGAAATATCGTACATAAGCATTTTATAATACTGACCAGAGTATACTTAGAAACGGTTCACATTGCTCAATAATTAAGAGTAGTTTATTCTACACATTTTTAACAACAATCCGATTTTCTCGAAAACGGCTCTAACGATTTTGATCAAATTTCGTACAGTTACTTGAGTTTACGTCTTCAATAATACTGTGTAGTTCATATTTCTCAAAAAATGAATATAAGGCTAGGTTATTCTAGGCAACTTTAACAATAATTCGATTTTCTCAAAAACGGCTCTAACGATTTTGATCAAATTTCGTACAGTCACTCGAGTTTACGTCTTCAATATTACTACCTATTTAATTTTTCTCAATGAATGAATATAAGTCTAGTTTATTCTTGGGCAACTTTAACAAAAATTGGATTTTCTAAAAACAGGCTCATACGATTTTCATTTTCTAAAGATAACTGAACGACGCATTAGTACGTATATGAGAAAGTTTGTACAATGTATGTTGTACCGATTTTTTAAACTTCCGTCTGTCCACGTGCAAGGTTCTAATTATAATAAAAGGCAGTATGGATTGGTTTGTCCTTTGACTGGTTGTTTATTAGGTCCGTCTGCCACGCTGTAGAGAAATTCGGACAATTCGTTAAATGGTATACAGAGAGAATCGAAAATTTGGGAGGATGTTTAAATGGGAAATATGAAGGTACGGCGTAATATATCTCGAAAAACGTCGCGAGATCGACCACTAGGGATTATTTTAATTTCTCGTAAGATAATATGTAATATTTAAAATTCCGCTCAGCGGCCGTTGTTCCTATTGCAAATGAATATTGGGAATTTTGACATGCGTTCTACGGACCAAGAATATTTTAAAGAAAAAGGAACATTTCTTATTTTGAAAGTCTATTTATCCTTCGATTCGGATTCGCTCGAATTTGGTCGAAATTCCGCGTTTTTAACTAACCATGTCAGTTGTATCAATTCACGTATGTAATGCAAAAGTGTCAATGTAGTGCCTGTTGTGCTCGAAAGAGATGTAGAGGGAGGAAGGCAAGACGATTATAGAGGAAGGAGGTAAATATTGGTATTCAACCTGAAATACGGGAGGTTTTTTCAGGATACGCAGAAGAATCACTTTTCATAACCTTTACGATTGCAGTGAATACTAATTTAGTCTACCAAAATTAGTTCTAATCGTTTAAAGATTTTCTATGGATTTGTTCGTATTATGTGATCATACCAGTGGGTATGTACATCTTCAAAGGGGCACGCTTATCAAAAAGGTTGAATATCACCGAGATGTAGATGGGAATAGGAAAGTGAGGGGAAGAAACATCGGGTGTAGGGAGATAGGCTATTTGTGTCCAAGTATTTAGCAGGTCGGAGTGGATTTTAACCAATGCTCGAAATGGAAATAGTTACGCAACGGAATGCTTGTATTGGTAGTAGAACGGAATTTTTTACGAAACGGAACGCGTGTGACGAGTCGGAGCGGCCTTCCGATGCGTTCCGACTCATTCCGAGCACTGATTTTAACCTGCTTTAAGGGAAATAAATTAGTCATTTAAAATATACTGTAAGTTAATTTAAAGAGGATATTCATTACAGTGATAATATAATCCATAGTGATTCATTGGTGTGGATTTGTGGTCAGTTGGGGGCCGGTTAAGTAAAATTTTCCCGGGTTGGGAAAAATTGCCTCCGCCCCTGGGTAATAGGCATTTTTTTGTTTTGCCCACCCCTGCAAAATTTTCTGCCGACGTCCATGTTTATCATAGTAGGAGGAGAATTCAATCTACCCTCGATTAATTGGCACAGTTGTAGCTTCATAGCATCCGGTAGAAATCGTGAGTCATAGCAGGGAAAGGGACAATTCAACAGCTTAAAAATATCAAGTCAAATAAATCTCCGGGTCCAGAAGAGATATCTATATCTATCTATATCTATAGTTCACCCTGCAAGCCACCGCAATGGTGTGTGGCAGGGGGTGCAATAGCACCAAGGTAAAGCGCATAATAATGTATAGTATCATTCTACGTCGGCTGATTTCCTTTCGTAACTTCTGTTCTGCTCAGCTATCGTTCTAGGGAAAAACGAGCCTTTATACCTCTCAGTCCTACAGGCTATCTCTCTTATTTTACGAGGATGGTCCGTTCTACCAATATAAGTTGGCGCTCTTATTATTTCTTCGACATCGCTGGAGAATATATGCGTTCTAAATCTTTCGAGAAGTTTTAACCTAGAGCGTGATCGGCGTTCAGCTAGTGATTCCCATCCTAAGTCCTGTATCAAGGCTGTAACACTATTGTTTCTATCGTAACAATTTTTGACGAATCTAGCGGCTTTTCGCTGCACTCTTTCTAACTCTGAGATTGATCCTTTCACGTACGGATCCCATATGCTCGACGCGTACTCTAATAGCGGTCTTACTAACGAGAAGTAACATGTCTCTTTGACTTTTTCCTCACTTTTACCTACTATGCGTTTGATGAATCCTAGTTTCTGTTTAGCCTTCCCGCATATATTTCGTATGTGCATATCCCACGAGAGGTTGCTTGTTAAAGTAACGCCTAAGTATTTGACGGAATCGGCTAGTTTTAGCTGGACGCCTTCAACAGTGTAATTCGTCGTGTCAATGTTTTTGTTTCCCCAGAATCTCATAAAGGAACACTTTCCTAAGTTCAATTCTAACTGCCACTCTTTACACCACTCGAGAATTGCATTTAAGTCGTCAGAAAGTAATAATTGATCATTAGGACTGTTAATCTCTCTGTAAACTACTGTATCATCCGCGAATAACTTGATTTTACTTTTAATAACCTTATCTAAGTCGTTTATGTATAAAAGGAATAGTAGGGGGCCGATTACACTTCCCTGTGGAACGCCTGAGGCTACGCTGACTGAATCTGATTTAAATCCATCTATAACTACTATTTGTTCACGCTCATTAAGAAAGTCCCTGATCCACTCGATTATCTTTCGATTTATTCCACAGTCATTTAATTTCTTCACTAACTTACTGTGCGGGACTTTATCGAAAGCCTTCTTGAAGTCGAGGAAAACAGCATCTAACTGAATCTTACGGTCTCCTGATCTTAGTATATCGTGAACGAACGGAGCAAGCTGTGTTTCACAAGATCTCGTCTTCCTGAAGCCATGCTGATATTTACTTAGCAAGTTCTGACTATCTAAGAAGTCCATCACGGAGCTAGCGATAATGTGCTCGAGAACCTTGCAAGATAGGGAGGTAAGCGAAATTGGCCTGTAATTTTCTCTGTCGTCTTTTTTCCCACCTTTGTGTAACGGCGTTATAAAGGCTAATTTCCATTCCTTAGGTACAACGCCATGACTAAGTGACTTATTGAAAACTATTTCGAGATAAGGTGCTATTTCCAGTGCTAACTCTTTGAATACTCTAGCTGGTATCTCTTCTGGACCCGGAGATTTATTTGACTTGATATTTTTAAGCTGTTGAGCTATCCGTTTCGCTAATATGACTATATCGTTCATTTTTTCCTTGCCTGGTTCGGGCGCCACGACCTTCGCTCTCACGTCTTCGGTAGTAAATACGCTCTGAAAAAAAAAGTTTCACAAATTTCCTTTATCTGTGATATCGCTAACTACCTCTCCTTGGTCGTTTATTAACGGGGGTACGGTTGGGCGTCGACCTTGAACTTCTCTAACATATGACCAAAAGCATTTGGGATTTTCACTTAGATGTTCACTAAGAGTCTTTTTCTTGAAGTCTGTTAGTGCTTTGCGCATAACCTTTTTGGTCTTAGTCCGACAATCTCTGTACTTAAGTGAAATTGAAATTACTTCCTCCGGTGACTTACAGTTATTGATGCGTTTAAATTTCGAGTGAAGCTTTCTTTGGTGTCTGAGGGCGCATCTAACCTGCCGATTATACCACCTTGGTTCCCCATTATCGCTAATAAATTTACTTGGTATATACGTATTAATACCAATTCTAATTTCTGATAGAAATGCTTTCCAAGTTTCCTCAACGTTTTTTGTGCTTGTCGATTTGCTGAAATCGTCGTAATCCTTGATGAGTTTCTCTTTGAAATCCTCAAAGTTGGCATTTTTATACATGTACACTTTCCGCTTAGGCTTGCGATATTTTGCGACAGTTATATCCAAAAGTACTCGAACTGATTGGTGATCACTGATTCCTTCTTCAACAGTTACTTCGGAAACACGCTCGGGGATGTTAACTGCTAGTAAGTCTAATATATTGTTCGCTCTCGTAGGTTTTTTGACTACCTGGATGAGGGAATGTTTATTGAATATGTCTATTAGCGCTTCGCATGACTCGCGATTCCTACCGGATGGTATGAAGCTACAACTCTGCCAATTTATCGAGGGTAGATTGAAGTCTCCTCCTACTATGATAATGCTTTTACTATTCTTCTTCATTAGTGAATTTATTTGAGCCTCTAGATCGTATATTTCTTCTGCGTTTGAAGCTGGCGGCCTATAATATGCACATACATGAATGTTTCCCAAACCTTCACTGTTTATAGTACACCAAGTGCTTTCAATATTGTTTACAGCAAACTTGACCGGAGAACTTATTACTGTATTATTCACTGCTATAAACACCCCTCCACCGCTCCTATTTGTCCTATCTCGTCTGTGAATAGTATATCGTAAGGGGAAAATTTCACGGTCGTGAATATCCGAGGTTAGCCAACTCTCTGTGCCTATTACTATATCTGCCTCTGTTTGTTCTAGTAAATTCTGAAGTTCCGCAGCCTTATTCCTGATACTCCGGCAATTTAGAGTTAAAATTTTTAGAGTGTCACTTATGTGTCGCTTCGGAATTATTTCAGAGATTTGGAGGGTGCATCCCTCATTTCCAATAGCGGCTTTATTACTGATAGTATTATTATCGCATGGTTTATTGTGCCCTAAAGCCGACCTACATATTGATCTACGGTCAGAGTTAATAAATTTATTATGATAATTAGCGCAAGTCTTTAATTTCCCCGTATATGACCTGCTCACTAACCTACTCTCTAATCTAAAAAAACTCTGCTATGCTCGTATATCCTACCACCTACCCTCTGTGCTGCCTCGGCGGTATAGTGAACTCCCGAGCGGTTAAGGGGTACCTTGCACGATTCGAGAACCGGCCCGAGGTCCACGAAATCTACTCCCATGCCCCCACAGAACTTCCAGAGTCTCCGGTTCAAGCCGATCACTCGACTCCAAACCGTCGAACCCCGGTCGGTCCGCGGGACCATGCTGCATACGGTCAGACGCATGTCGATCCCCATGACCCGCCGAAGTCGGTGTACTTCGGAGCATAGATCCCTGAAGGAATCCAATATCTCCTCAGAACCCCGATCCTGCGCGTCATTGGTGCCCACATGCGCCACTATCCGCAGCTTGGAGCATCCCGTGCCACTTGCCGCCGCCCGAACCGCCTTCGTCACCTGAGGTACTGTTCCGCCTGGAATACACCAGGAGAACACCCGCTCATCACCCTCCCGGCGAGCCCTTTCCCTCACGGGTGCCACCAAACGCCGGACGTTTGAACTACCTATTAGGACGATTCCCTCCCTCCCAGCCCGACTTCCCCTAGGTGCAGCGTCCCTCGAGGCGGAGGGAGCGGATACGGCCACAGAATTCGTCGTGCTATCCTCCGAGAGCACTTCGAATCTGTTTTTGACGGAGATAGGGTCACCTTCCACCTTCCCATCTCCCCGCCATGACCGCCCTACTCCCCCGCGACCTCGGGTAGCCACCTTCCAACCGTCGGGTTTCGGACATGAAGCCATCCCTTCCGGGTTAGTGTCGACCACGGCTCTCTCTTCGACAACCCAGCCAGCATTCGCTCTCGAGCTGGCCCGAGGTACCACCTTGGTACGACAAGGCGTCTCAGAGGTCCCCGCATCTTCACTCCCCTTCCGAGCAGCATCCAAATCCGCAACCTTAGAGAGGAGCTTCGCCACCATCCTCTCAAGTTCTGTGATGCGCGCTTGGAGCAGCTCACATTCAACAGAGCTTTTGAAAAGAGCAACAGAAGACCTATGGGAAGCCATACCTAACTAATTGTGAGATTAATGAATTTGATTTATATGTGTATTTGAGAGCTATATAGGAAATAGGAGCGCGAGGATTAGAAAAGGATTACTTTTTGTTGCGAGAAAGCGACTTGGGACTGTCTACGGTGAAAAGAGTTACTTGGCCTGACAATGAGTCGAGTTAAACGTCAACTCCGGTAGAAAAGGGGGATGAGTTTGGCGATAAGAGGACTGAGCTAGGTGAACCGCGCGGTAGGGGTCTTACTTGATGAAAAACAAACAACCAGCTAGAGCAGGGGTCACCAAACTTTTTACTTAAAGAGCCACATGAGGCTTCATGTACGACTCTGCGGGCCATATATCGCCTTTCAAATGAAGGATCGGGCCGTGTGAAAATTTCTAAGAGCATGTTTCGTGAATTATTTTGATTCTGTAATATGCTATACTCCTATATTAAAAGTACGGGTGTTTTAAATCTAGGCACTCGAAAAGTATCGTTTACATATAAAAAATTATGTCTAATAAAAACTCCTAAAGTTAATTACACAAAACTTAAAAAAATTGATGAGGTAATGTGGGTCGGATGAAATCATAGCGCGGGCCTTAGTTTGGGGACCCTTGAGCTAGAGTACTCAAAGAGTTAGTATTGGAAATAGCACCTTATCTCGAAATAGTTTTCAGTAAGTTACTTAGTCATGGCGTTGTCCCTAAGGAATGGAAATTAGCCTTTATAACGCCGTTACACAAAGGTGTGAAAGAAGAAGACAGAAAATTACATGCCAATTTCGCTTACCTCAATATCTTGCAAGGTTCTCGAGCACATTATCGTTAGTTCCATGATGGACTTCTTAGATAGGCAGAACTTGCTAAGTAAATATCAGCACGGCTTCAGGAAGACGAGATCTTATGAAACACAGCTCGCTCTGTTCGTTCACGATATACTAAGATCAGAAGATCGTAAGATTCAGACGCGGTTTTCCTCGGAATCAAGAAGGCTTTCGATAAAGTTCCTCATAGTAAGTTAGTGAAGAAATTGCATGACTGTGGAATAAATCGAAAGATAATCGAGTGGATCAGGGACTTTCTTAATGACCGTGAACAAATAGTCGTTATAGATGGATTTAAATCAGATTCAGTCAGCGTAGCCTCAGGCGTTCCACAGGAAAGTGCCATCGGCCCCCTACTGTTCCTTTTATATATAAACGACTCAGATAAGGTTATTAAAAGTAAAATCAAGTTATTCACGGATCGGTAGTTTACAGAGAGATTAACAGTCCTAATGATCAAAGATTACTTTCTAACTACTTAAATGCAATTCTCGAGTGGTGTAAAAAGTGGCAGTTAGAATTGAACTTAGAAAAGTGTTCATTTACGAGATTCTGGAGAAAAAAAATTGACGCGACGAATTACATTGATGAAGGCGTCCAGCTAAAACTAGCCGATTCCGTCAAATACTTAGGCGTTACTTTAACAAGTAACCTCTCGTGGGTTATGCACATACGAAATATATGTGGGAAGGCTAAACAGAAACTAGGATTCATCAAACGCATAGTAGGTAAAGGTGAGGAAAAAGTCAGAGACATGTTACTTCTCTTTAGTAAGACCGCTGTTAGAGTATGCATTGAGCATATGGGATCCGTACGAGAAAGGATCAATGTCAGAGTTAGAAATAGTGCAGCGAAAAGCCGCTAGATTCGCCAAAAAATGTTACGATAGAAATAAAAGTGTTACAGGCTTGATACAGAACTTAGGATGGGAATCACTTAGCGCCGATCACGTTCTAGGTTAAAACTTCTCGAAAGATTTAGAACGCATACATTCTCCGGCGACGTCGAAGAAATAATAAGAGCGCCAACTTATATTGGTAGAATGGACCATCCTCGTAAAATAAGAGAGATAGCCTGTAGGGCAGAAAGGTACAAAGGCTCGTTTTTCCCTAGAACGATAGCTGAGCAGAACAGAAGTTACGATAAAAAAATCGGTACAACATACATTGTACAAACTTTCTCATATACGTACTAATGCGTCGTTTAGTTATCTTTAGAAAATGAAAATAGTATGAGCCTGTTTTTAGAAAATCCAATTTTTGTTAAAGTTGCCCAAGAATAAACTAGCCTTATATTCATTCATTGGGAAAAATGAAATACCTAGTATTATTGAAGTCGTATACTCAAGTAAGTATACAAAATTTGATCGAAATCGTTAGAGCCGTTTCTGAGAAAACGGAATTATTGTTAAAGTTGCCTAGAATAAACTAGCCTTATATTCATTTTTTGAGAAATATGAACTATACAGTATTATTGACGACGTAAGCTCAAGTAACTGTACGAAAGTTGATCAAAATCGTTAGAGCCGTTTTCGAGAAAATCGGGTTGTTGTTAAAAATGCGTATGATAAACTACTCTTAATTATTGATCAATGTCAACCATTTCTATGTATACTCTGCTCCGTATGATAAGATGCCTAAGTACGAGATTTCATTCATTTCCGTTCTACCGTCTAGGCTCCAGCGCCAGTAACAGCCAGACAAACAGACGGCATTGCGAAAACCACTTTTTCGGATTCAGCGACACCTAAACCGTGTATTTCCGTAAAAATCTCGAGGTCGAATTTTTTCGCGAAAACTACTTTCTCGATACTTCGTATGAGAAAGTAAAATCAGCCGGCGTAGGGTGATATACATCCTCACTATTAAGCGCTTTCCCTTGATGCTATTGCACCCCTTGCCACACACCGTTGCGGTGGCTTGCAGGGTGAACTGTACATGTAGATTAAATAACTTAAATATGTAGACGTAGATTGTCCACAAATTGTGATTGAATAAATCATTTCATTGTTTCCAAAGTATTGTTGATATTATCAATTTCCTCGTAACTGAACTCATGGATGATAGAATCGAGCTAATATTCGGAGGATAATATTCACTCTGTGATTCTTAACCGTTCTCTATTTACTTTTTTGTCTTTCGTTAAATTAATTAATTTCTATTAGTGAATTGTTCTCGGGTTTCAAACCTGGTGATATCTTGAATAAAATTTGACGTTTCGGCGTATGTCACATCCGCCATTTTCAGGAACAACTGAATTTTTTAATGAATTTCGTTTGTTCCTCTGTTCATCCATTTTCTGTTGATTATTGTGTTCTTGCTGATTTTACTTTCTGTTTTCATTATGAAGATTTCATCATCGCATAGGTAGGTATATAATTTTAACCTGCGTCTAACATAGTCTATAAGGCGATAAAAAATTTGGGGGGAGGGGATGGTTAATTTAATAATTATTTTCCCATAAGTTTACACGTAATTTTCGATTTTTCAGAGTGCAAGATTTTCTTCCTTCATTCATCTAAATAAGTAAATGCGAAGCGGATTTATTCATTTTTGCTTTATTCGACGGTTAAAACTGTTTACGATATAATTCTTGCGATGTTTACACGTTACACGGTCGAAGTTTTTGATTCACTAATTACGTTGAAATTCAACGGGCACTTCTGCTAGTTTGTATATAAAATATCAAAAATTAAGCAGAAATCATGACATTCATAAGATGAAAATAAAAAGAGCTGTTCTTTTTGGAACAAAAAGAAACTCAAAAGATCACAATGATTATGGGTTGGGTATAACCTGATGATATTAATTTTTAAAAAAGTATCCTGAACAGGACGCGATTTTATTGTATACACTCGTGGAATATTAAATAACAGTCGTCTTAAAAATACAAAAAATATAGCTAATTTTAGCTTTATGCCGAATGACCATCGACATAAAAGTAAAACATTTGTTCTGAGATATCTTTACGGATAAATATTGTGAGCGAGTTAACCAAGTAAACATTGTCGTAAACTAGAATAAGATTCCCTTGGATAAAAGAAAAATAATACTTGGAAACGAACATTTTAGAATTTTTTCTTGAATATGTGCCAAAAGGCCAATAAGACCGTAATACCGACAACATCTATGTGCAGAAGAAACGTAAAGTAATTATTCAGTTAAATCCAGAAAATTCACAGTAAAAATCATGATTACAACTCCAATATATTAGTATATTCATTCATATAAAATTTGGTATTAGTAAAAATATTTTAAATTTGTATTGAATATTAACCCTTTAACGTCAGGTGTGCCGTATTCGGCACATACCACAAGAATGGATTTTGCGGTTTTACCTCCTATATGTTTTCGTAATTGCCCATTGGGACGTTTTCGGCACGTTCGTATCTACCGGTAAAGTCCAGCATTGCCACCTGGTGAGGAAAGTTAGAAGCCTAATATCGATCGAAGAAAATCGAAATCAACTACTTTGAAGACGGATATATTTGTCATATTTTCTTTACTTTTTTGGGATTTCAAAGGTAATTCTATGGTTTTTTGAATTTATTTTTCATTTGTATGTGGTTTCTAGGATCAAAATATCTAATTACATCATGTTTATATTTCAGAATTTTATAAATATATCGAAAATAGTGTGCGTGACGAATTAGTCACATTGGTCACTCAAGGATAAAAATCAAGGTAAGACAAAATATCACTATGCAAATCAAATACTATGGAATTGGATTATCTTTTCTCTTATGCATTAATAAGAGAACTACGTGTGTTTTTGAAACATTTCACGAAATGCATTGATTTGTTTTCTGCGTGTGTATGTTCAAATATTTTATGTTTATCTGCAATGTAATTTAACATGAATGTTTCAGAGAATGGATCCTATCTCGTTTTATGGGAAAAGAAAAAGGGCAATTGTGAAAAACGTATTACCACCCGAAGATAGCGATGATCCGCATGCTGAAGACAGTTCAAGTGATTATGAAGAAGAGACAAAGATTCAGAATCAGCTGATGACTATGAGAGTGCAGGTGAATGTGAATGTCCCTCGGGAGAGGAATCACCACCAGAGCTTCTTACAGTTAAAAAAGGAAAAAAACGGTTGCCTGTGTGGAAGTCCACTCCCGGACCAACCAGTGAAAAATGTCACCCGATTTGGCTGGGAAACATAACTTCACCAGAGTCTGTGAAAGGCCCTGTGGATTATTTTTGTGATATCTTTGATGGCAGCATTATTGGCCACATTGCCGAACAAAGTAATTTATTTGCCATTCAATGCAATGTAAATAAACCTTTCAAGGTTTCTACTTTTGAGATAGAACAATTTCTTGGTTGTGTAATGTTCATGTCCATTTACAAATTTCCACGTTCTCGGATGTACTGGGGGATTCATACAAGGATAGATGAGGTAGCATCAGTGATGTCAAGGAATATGTTCGAGGAAATCAAAAGTAAGGTCCATTTTAATGACAACGCTAATATGCCTAATAAATGATAAATTGTTTCAATAAGACGTTTTAAATCATGTAGTGAAAAAGTTTGAAGCCATTCCCCCAAATGGCATATTATGTGTAGACGAGCAAATTGTACCCTTCAAGGGAAAGTCAAGCCTGAAACAGTATAATCCAAAAAAACCATATAAATGCAGGTATAAAATATTTGTATTGTGTGACACTAAGGGGTTAGTGCACAACTTTGAAATTTATACTGGGAAAATAACTCCTTTGCCAGGTGTACTTGATATAGGTGCAAGTGGAAATGTTTTAAATTTGGTGTCCATTTTGGAGGGTAATAACAATTTCACATTATATTTTGGCAATTGGTTCACCTCATTGGCACTTCTTGTTCAACTGAACAAAAGAGGAATATACTCCCTTGGGACAGTTAGATCCAACCGTATTCCTGGGTGCAGTCTGTTGTCTGACGGATATGAAAAAAAGGGGAAGGGGTGCTGTGGATGAGAAAGAAGCCACAATAGATGGAGTGGAAGTGAGGGCTGTAAAATGGTTTGATAATAGACCTGTTACACTGATGGGCACATTTAGCAGTGCCCATCCAATGACAACTGTTAAACGGTGAGATAAGAAGCAAAGAGCCAAGATAGATGTTCAATGTCCCAAGATGGTAACACATTACAATAAGTGTATGGGCGGTGTTGACTTATATGATGCTAATCTGTCAAGATACAGAATTTTTCTGAAGACAAAGAAATTTTATCTTAGGCTCTTTTTTCACTTTGTAGATTTGGCAATAGTGAACAGTTGGACTCTGTATAGGAGAGACTGTGATTCATTTGGTATTCCAAAAAAAAAAGCAAAATGATTTGCTAGAGTTCAAAATAAGAATTGCAGAGGCTTTGACTAAGCGTGGGAAAGATATTTCTGCAAGAAAAAGGGGCAGGAAGTCAAATGACTGTGTTGAAATGAAATACGAAATTAAAAAGAGAAAAGGACCAGCAAACCCAATACCAAACTACTCTGTACTAGTTGATGCCATTGGCCAGAAGTAAAAGAGGTCAGGCAAAGGTGCAAAAATCGTGGCTGTTCAGGGAAAAGTTTTTTTATGCAGCAAATGTAATGTTCATTTATGCTTAAATAAGAACTCAAATTGTTTCATTAAATTTCATGAAAAATAAGTTGGGTATATTGTTTATGATTTATGGTAATTTGTTTTGTAATATCTGATGAGTTTTTCATTATTTTTTGTGATGTTCATCTTAGAATATTTATGGATGTTAGTGATTAATTTTATATTTCATGCTGTGATGTTTTTTTATGTTAGTAGGGAACCCATTCAATATTACTGTCAATTATTTTATATCAATCAATAAATGTACTCAGTAGTGTTTTTGTCTTGTAATACAGGGGTATTAATTTGGTCTGACTGGGAAGTGTTGACTTGTGGAAATAAAAATCTACTCATGGTGTATAAGTATAATTTAGTCACTTATTTTATCATATCCTAAATGTTTATAGTATCATTACAACTTTTTGTGATACCCTCCCAAAAACTTTTGGTTGCCAAACGGTCCTGGTTTAAATACTTTCAAAAAAATAAAATACATATTTTGCGGGTTGCCTAATTTGGGATTCAACAGATTATGAGGAAGGAATGCCCAATGTACCTAAAAAAGGCACAAACCAATGTTATAAACAATATTCAACAAAAATGTTTAAAAATTAATTCATATGCCTTTTTACTCTCCCTTGATTAGGCATAGGCGGAAAAATATTTTTTTTCCTTATAGAAAAATTGTGGTCCATAAAGGGTTACCACAAAATATGTGACTATCGGTAAAACACAAGTTTTTCCAAATTATAATGAATATTGTTATAAAATATGTTAGTATAGGTAAAACTGATTCAAATTCAACTACTTTTTCTTCGTATGGACCGCATTTATACCTACTTAGTTTTTTCATGAAAACTAAGCGATGGTTACCTTTATATTGCTCTCTTTTTCGAGCGAGTTTCAGCGAAGAAATAAATTGGCTCTCAGATGTCGAAGAAAGTTTTCTCCTTCTTTGCTGATAATGATAAATGATAGCACAGGACTCTAAGTTCTATTTGAAAGCATTCATACCTCTTTTTAGTTTTATTTGGCTTGTGAAATTTAGATAGAATTATGATTACATCTATGAAATGCTGTATGCGCGACATATTTACTCGTGCTGCTCACTTTTTCAGTCGTAATTAACGTGACTAGTCTATTATGACTTTTCGATATTTTCTCAGAAATTTCATCTAAGGAAAATATCATATTGATTCTTAGCTCTAATATGCAAATATGTAAACCGTAACAACAGTTTTTCGAGAACCACTTTATCAAAACAAATTTTTCGAACGATAAATATATCGAAAGGCAAATTTTTCGAGCAATCGATTAATTTTGGCGCCTTCCTTGTTTCCAAGTAGTTCGCCAACGATCCGAATGTTGTGGCGCTGCAAGGCTCTCACCCCCGGTTTCTCTACCTACCGAAGTTTTAGTTGGATGATATTTTCGTGCCCTTCTTGCGAGGCTAACTCTCCGTTCACCTCTGCTCATACTCTGAGGCCGAGAGTTTACTGTTGGGCTGTCGGGTTATCCATATTCTGTTCGTTACGGTTGTAGTAGAATACACGTCAGAGCTTTCGCGTTGTTTTGTATAAGTGCTGTCGTACTTTAAGTTTTTGCACTTACGAACTGTTTGTAATCTCATTCTGCATATAAAGTGACTCGAGTGAATTTGTGAACTTTCCCGAACAACAATTTACGAAGGATAACGGACGCTACGAAAGGGGGTGGGTGATGTGTGCATGTTGCTTAGGAAGAGAGTCATTTGGTTCTCCAGATTCACTAGTTGTGTGGCAAGCTTATTTCCTTTCGATCCTGAATTTTTATAATATCCGTTTACGCAGCTCAACTTCCAAGTATTTTTTCTTAGTGTAGGTGAAAAGTTTGGATTGAAGTATCCGTGAGGACAAATTGAAGAGCGACAGATACACCCACTCTTTAACGTTATAAGTGTGAGCTGTGGATGCAGTGCTTCTAGAAAAGAATTCGCCTGTGAGCTAAGCAATTTTTCTTTCAACCTGACCAAGTTTTAGAAAAAGGAGATATACCGCTTCTTACTGTGTGAAAAGGAATCATGGCTAGAGGTAAGGTTCAAATTTTCTCATTGGCATTGACGGTTTCACGAGTTTTCGTGTTATTTACGAATAAGCTTTTACGAATTTGCAGTTTTATTTGTTAATCATGTTTTAATTAATTGAATTTTGCAGTTTTCATATTTATTATGTGTATAGCGCGTCCACAAGTTTGTTCGGTGTTGTTTCATTACAATTTTCGGTGTTCATAATAAATTTTTAAGATATCACATAAACTTAAATGGTCGTGATAAAATGTTACTTTTACCAATTTTTATTGCCGTAGATGTAAATACGTTTCGATGATTTTAATGGGCACGCCTTAAAGATCTAGGCATCGATTACTTGCGTGCTATCCTCAGACGAGTTGAACAGTGTGAGAAAATTTCTGTGACCTCCGGATGAATTTCTTTGAGTCTTACAGTATTGTTTTTGTAAATTTTGTTGTGCTTTCAGTTGCACATCATCAGTAGTCTACACAATCCACCATTATCTCTATCATATCGTTTCGTTTATATTGCTATGAAGAATTGCATTCTTGTTGCTTGTATTACTTATTATACATATATTTAGGTGTTTAGCTGCACTGGATTTTTTACTGCTTGTGTTGAAATACTTCAGTGTTCTTCACACACTCAAATGTAATCTGAATTCTTTTTTATGCATTTGTGGTAATTTTATATCTAGGAAACCATGATAGGGAAGTAGCTCGTCAAAGTAATTTATTGAAACCAATTTAACATAAATGTGTTGTTTCATGGTTTTGAGTTAGTTTTTAATTTAATCTTACAGCACGTGGGATTTGTTGCTCAGTAAAGCCTAAAAGATCCCTGAAAAGAACGTTTTGTTCATTTGTATTATACGTTTGATATTTGATTTATCAGTTTTTTATTTTATCTTTCTTTTTCATTCGTAAACACCCAATAGGCAAATTAGCGTTGTTTAGCCCACTGGAACTAGTTTAGGATCTCTTCTTAATGTATATAAGTAAATATAAATGTTTATCTCTTATCGTTTGATCTTGTACTACTTTCGCACATTACATGTTAGTAATTTCATTTCGTTTTTTAATAAAATGAAATTCAAGTAGTATCGATTTCCAGTGTTATTAATTTTTTATACTAAGGACCATGTACATTATCCAACCTAATCAAACCAATTGACATTAAAATAATTTTACATTGCTAGAAGAGTTCCTTTGTCAGTCTGAAAATGCTAGACTTCAATAGTATTAGTTTTGCAACATGTATAAAAAATTAAATACATACTATTATGCATAGTAGTTATTTTAATGTATAATTTTCAGGGAAGCCACTTAGTAAGTCATCTTTGACGTTAACCTTTTTGGTTTTTCTAAAAACGTAAAAGAGTAATACTTACTATAGAATTTAAGCACTTGTAGAAGTTCGAAGAATTATATTTATAATTCATTGCTATTAAGCCTTAATAACATTAGGTAATGATAAAAAATAGGCTGGGATTAAAACTGCGCCCATGATAACCTGGTTTGAGGGTCGCATGTTTTCCGGGCTTGGGGTGGGAAAGGCTGTGCCGTCACCTCGTGGTAAAATCAATTAGCAGAGCACCAAAACGAAGAGACGTTCATAGCTTTTCTCACGTTTGCCCCGCCCAGCAGGGCCTCCAAAAAAATGAACTCTCGTTTGCCGTTTTCAGGTACGGTGGTCAAGGAAGCGTCATATGCCGGCGAACTTTCTGCCGGCACTTCTCTGATCAATGCTTAGCTCTAACGTTTGCCCGAAAGAAAGGATATATGTATGTCGGAATTGCGGCGTTTCTACATGTATAAAATAATCCATGGCGTTCATCGTCAATGTTAATGAGGTATAGCTGGTTCGTATGGAGAATAATTCGTTAAATTTCGTGGAGAATCAAAAGCCCTCATTCGGTTGAATGCTCGTGGAATATACCACTATTGCTGATTAATCTGCTCTCGTATTATTTCCCTCTTAGGACCCTGTTGTTATCGTTTATTGTTTTACTTTGTCTGTAAATAGATACATTTATAAGAAGTCTTACTCAGGTAGAGAGCTTGGTTTTTTATTTTGGAGACTAATATATTTAGGTGTTGTGAAAGAGAATTTAAGATAAATGCAGATGGATGTGTAATCGTGGAAATTATTTATCCTATGGTTGCTGTTGACCTGTCCCAATGGTGCTATTGCCGAGGTTATCCCAGATGTTTCCAATTATAGCATATTTATCATCATGTCTCACAGGAATTACATGTAAGATTATTACATTAATACCCTGCAAGCCGACAGAAGCGTTTGGTAGGGGGTGTCACAGCACCAACACAAACTCTGATTCCTCCATTGGCCTGTCGTATCGTGGTTCACGGTTCCTCCAGGAAAAATATTCTTTATGTATTTTCTGAGCAATTTCAACCTTAACCTCAGGTGTTGTTTTCCTAATGTTAATATCAAAGAAGCTAGTTTGTTTATATGCTTCAATGTATAAAATATGAATCTACAATTACCATTGTGTGTTACGTTAATATTTCGTTCTGCTGTTAAACAGTAACATTATATTAAACAATTACCAAATAATTGCTTAAAAATGACGATTACTTTTATATTTAAGGAGGTTGCCCCGAAATTCATTTAACATAGAATTGCTTGAAAACTTCGACGGTTCTTCTTTAAACTATACTTATCGATTCAACTAAAAGAGATGATACCTTCCCGTGTTCGTTTTCTTGTATATTGCAATTGAAAGTCGGAGGTTTTCGTATGCTCTCTTATGGGATAATGGCGGAAAGAATCCCGATCAGGATAGAAAAAATGTATTTAAGGTACTAAAATAACACAGGTTTCCGAAAATCTAGGATATTATGAAATAGCATTTAAGCTACCTGATTATGTAAAAATAATACTACCTTCCCGAACTCATATGATAGATATATATTAGTTTATATCGGAATTTTAGTAGAATTTTTCGAGTTTTTACGAAACTCGCAACACTAGCGCCATATACTACTGAATACTTGGCAACGGTGTATTTCCGTCTGCTTTCTGAGATGGAATGAGTAAACACGGATGGATATGAAGTGGTTTGGCATATAGATGATTTAATGACTATTGTCAACTTATATATCGCTGCAATCATCATTAAGTTCTCATGATTTATCATTTTAACATAATGCAAAGCAGCAACACACCAAACTTAATAGAATGCGCATGTATTCAGTGTAATGCTTTCTACAGAAACAGTTTATGACATAGACACACATATCATGACATTATATGTAGAATATATGACTGTTAATACATTACGTTAAAATTATTTGTCTATCACAATATCTGTATTTGTTGTACGTGTTCATGGGAATTTACTGATTTTCAATCTCATTGTTCAAAGACATGAATACGTGAAGGCCATAGTTATATCTGAACTGAAACAGAATAGTTTGGAGTAGAATAAAATGGTATAGTTTAATGTTGATGGGACTTTAACGAAGGCATTAAATTAAGTCAATGGCAATATATTCTTATGTTTCCCCCGTGGAGTTATTTAATGAAAAATTTGATTTACGAATTTATTTATATTTTTGACATATAGTATTTACCAAAAACATATATTGAGAACCAAGACAGTATATTTCATTGCAGCAGTTAAAACATTTGAAAATCACTCTTAGCTTGATGTTAATATTCTATGTATTCTTAGTACATCTTTCATGATATATACACAAAGGTATTAACTAATTATGTAGAATGATTTGTACCATATTTATGTACCCTATTGATATTACGTTTATAACAAAGTGAAATTGACTGTAATTTCATAAAATCAATATTTTTTATATAGCATGACTTTTAATATATTTTTATCAATGACAATATATTATTCTATTTCCCACAAAAAAGTATTTTCCTTATTAACAATTTGATGAATTAATATATATATACATGTGTATGTGTGTATATATATATATATATATATATATATATATAAATGTATAACATTCATTACCAATAAGAAAAATATATTGTAATGCAAGCCTATAATCCCATGGTTTGTTTTAAAAGTATTTTAGACTCAAGATAATGAACATTTACAAATGAATCCTAATTTGAAAAAAAAAACTCCCAACTTTGTTATAATAAAATGTTCTGAAAGACAGGGGAAAAATTATTGCTAATAGTGTCAATGAATACCCTGCCATCCAAGGTTTGTCGGACATCAAATATGACCTACTATCTCATCCGCCAATCCCTCCGACATATATTTCTGTAGCAGATTAAATATAGACTGCAGTCTACGTTCCTCTAACGAGGCCCATTTCAGATTTTCCATTAATGACATTACGCAGCCTTTCTATTGGTTGATTTCTAGCTGTCATTCCTTACCACGCTGAAATAGCTTCTAAATCATTTTGGAGGTAATGATGGTCTTCCGGATTGCTTCCCGGGGGCCTTAGTTTGTGGACTCCTGATGTATATAGTTGGACAGAGATAGCTCTAACCCCACCCGAATAATGTAAATACTCTGATAGTCTCAATAAACACTCTAGCAATCTCAATAAACACTAGGACAATGAAAAGTGGTGAACAGCCTTTGTACAAGGGAGTGGCTGCTAATATATTAAGTTTTTAAATTCTCGTTCATATAAACAACGATTTAAACAAAACTCGAAGAGTTGTGTGGTGTGGCCAATTGAGTTATCCCCACAGGAGGTAAGAAATAGCAACTCTTACAATCGCATTTATTGCGCTAGCTTTAGGACGAGTTACATCAATAGCAGCTGTAATGCCACCAGCACGGGTTTTCCTCAACTTTAGGAAGCTCTGAAAATGAATAAATACCCTGTAAGCCGCTGCTATTGGTGTAGGGCAGGCAGGGCCGTCTCAAGACATTTTGGCGCCCCAAGCAAATCTCAATTATGGAGCCCCATCGATATATAAATTTTGCATTGAGATTCGATAGTTTAGTAGTTTTATAAGATATAATTATTAAGATGTTTTGTGTATTTTTATGGTTAAACAGTTGAATAAAATAAAAAATGATGTGGCCAACACATGACTTTCTCCATATTTGCGGTATAGATATTTAAATTATTATGAATGGCATTATGAGACAAAATTATTATTTTGTATCATAAAAGAATACAGTCGTCCTTATTGCCGTAAATTAGGTATATTTTCAATATGTTTACAGAATTCACCGCTACATGGTGGTGGCGCTGTATACTATATTGTTTCAAATAGAAGTTGTAGGAAATTACATTCTCTATAACCTTTTTATAGATTTGTATACACAATAATGACGTTTTAACGGAGAAATATTGAAAAAACAGAATCGGGTTTCGATTAAACCTCGACTTCCGGTTAACCGTCATTGTCCAAAAACTAACCAGTTCTTTGTGCTCATGCTATAGTGTTATATATGAAATTTGGCGTTAATATGAATGTACTTTTTGAGTTAGAGCGCCCACAATAGGGTGGCCCTTAATTTCGAAGTTGAGATATTTGAATGTCTTTACCCCGATTTTTTTTCCTTTTGTAGAGCATAAACCACCTGTAAAATCCTAGGCCTGTGAAATAATTTTTACCCATGCCTCAACGCCTCTAAAGTTTCGAAAAATCTCTGAAAATGACAAAAATCATTCAATGTTGCCTTCATAGTAGTACAACTCACATCGAATGTCATGGAAACACGTTATTACATTGTTGAAAACCTTGCAACAAGAAATATCAGTTAAATAGTTGCATAGCTTAAGTGTGTGTCGATGTGTGTGCATTTAAATGACTCATGCACCTGTCATTCGACGCACGTGGGTCATTGAATACGTCAGTCATTTTGCTACGGGAGTTCTTCTCGAGCAGAGTCTTGTATTCACCTTTGGTTGGAGGTACTTCACCGAAATGACGTCAAGCCGCAAAGTAGTGTCTGCATATTTAGTGGGCAAAGCGAATCCAGAGATCTGGCAACAAATTGCGATCTAAGAGACAGACTCTCAGCTTCTGTTTGACGTGGCCCATGCAAACGCACTTAACATCAACAACATTCCTGAAGACAGTGTCTTCTCGCTCAGAGAGAAAAAGGGCGTCGTGGGTATATGGGGGCTGTGGACGAAATCTTGGCTGGTAAAGAAGAGAGGGCTGCTGTACGAAGAGCTAAGGAGTCAGAAAGGAGGTCCCGTGCTAAAATGGAACAGGAAGCGGGTGAGTGATCTCAGAATCATCTCTAGGCTTATATTGTTATACCTTAGGTCGTTCAAGTACATATTGAGTAACGCTATTTAAGCTACAATTAAATCCCTCCTCCCCCTTTATAGCGCCCAGTAATATTAGGTGTGACTCCCCCAGACTCTCTTCCTCATCCGTCGCGTAGCTTCCGTTTTATTATGAGTAAAGGAAAACAGGAATTGAGAGGAGGTTTGTAAAATATGTGTAAAATATTTTTCTTTAAAAAAGTAGATCGGAAATTCAAACTATCATTTCTATATTGACTACGGTCACGTAGAAGCTCATTTATTGTCTTTTGGGCTTGCTTACGCGGCGCTTAGAGCAATTCCTTTCCCCCATATGGCAGGCCATTACACTTACAGCAGGTCCCCACCCCCACAGTACGTTGTAATACTTGAAAGGCCCCATAAAAGGAAGTTGAGTATTATTCTTCGTTTGCTTTTCAGTGTGTCCTGTTATGAACCTAGATGAAGATAGCAATGTTAATGATGACACCGAATCAGAGTCTGAGCCATCGTCATCAGGAATGTTTGCCATCCCCACCCCAAAAAAACGTGCGACGGTTATTATCATGACACCAAAGTTGGCAGCGGTGTTAGACAGACGGCAAACCAGTGATAGAGATGCAGCCTTTGTGCTTGCCGCTGCAACTGAACCATTCTACTAAAAAGAATTTTCCTACAAGGCTGTAAGCTCATGGCATTCTTCTTCCTATTCTCTTCTACATGCTTTGTATTTAAATAGGAATTTAATGAAATTGAATGTTTTAAAAGAATTTCACAAGCTACATCCACTTTCTGTATTACTCTCTCCAACATTAGTACATCATATAAAGCATCATGGGCCCCGTAGCAATCTTCATTTAACAAGTCCTTAGCTAACTCAGTTATTTTGTATGTCTTACTTCCTGGGAGCAATGTCTTCAATAAAGGAAGTGAATCTAACACACCATGTATAGCACTACAAAATCGTTCTTTTAAAGAACACTCATCCATATCACGTACATGCATGAAATAATGAATAAAAATTCGTACTTAACCTTATTTTACAAACTATTTTTGATAAATCAACTACTACATCTATAACAATAGTTGTATAGTATATTTTCTTTTGATCACTGACATTTTTTTTGCTACAGAAATACATCTGGCAACAAGCTTCTTGCTTCAAAAATGAGTCAAGATAGATTTTTAAAGGTTAATATTAAATATATTTCGCATTCAACCTGTTTTTCAATCGAAAACATATCATAGATCTTTATACATAAATGCTACGTGCATGATTTTATAATAACAAATTTTATAGAAATGTATTCCACAATTCAATAAAAATGGTATTATTTCTCAATCTTGACTGGCGAAGTCGTAGGGTAACCTCCTTAAATAGTGTGAAGATTAAAAATAGCAGTTTTTCGCAATAAAAATTTTCAATTTAATTTTTATAATTTGATTGCTAATCGAATACACATTTCTAAACTTAATGAAAAACCTCTCAAGTCTTTATTTTCCCTCGATAATATCATATGCAGGAAAGTCCGGAGTCCAATTTAATAGAATTTTGAAAACGAGCTGAGATATTAAACGCAATTAAAGGCTCATTCCATCGCTCTGCTGATAGCATGTTTAAAAGAGTTGGGAGGGATATGTATAGTCCTTGGTTGAATTTTTGATGTTCAGGTTCACTAATGATAAGTATTTCCGCAAGTAAATTGCGGTAGAAAGTTATTTTAGGTAAATTTGAAGAAATGAATATCAAGACATGGTGAAATAACGAAAGAGAGGGAATTCGATATACAAAAATGCAATACAATGAACGAAGCACTCAATTGTCGGCGATCGTAATCAGGACGGTGGACTTATCAAAACATAATAGGATGACTGTTTCACGTTTGACTCCCAAGATTATGTAATTACCGTTACATAGCGCGATGAGATTCTCTGGGTTTCATTAGCCTTTCCGAAGATCTGTAAATAACCTGACGGCGTTCGTATAGTTTAATTTTGAGGTGCGTATTAAGCATTCAAAATTTCCTATACTGGGAAATCCGCATCTATAATATATTACATCTGTAATATATAGACACTTCTGACATGGGATATATGATATAGGAGGATACCAATTATGAGGCACTTACAGATGAGCTAGAAACTTGAAATATTGTATATAGGTAGGTCTAGTGGCAAAACGGATGAGGAAAATCGATAATTAAAAAAATGTTTATTTTTGGCTGTTGAAAAGTCCCAAAATTTAAACAAACTAGTAGGGCAGCTCCGAATCTCCGATCTTCAACGCGATTTAAATAAACTGAAAGTTTAGTGAAATAATTTTCATTGAATAATTAATGAAATAAATGAAATGCAAATAATCTAAATAGTTCGGCCCTAGGTTAGATCTTCTTAGTTCCCTATTCATTTGACGTGTTTCCCTATTTCTTTGTCTTTCTAATACTCTCCGCTCCTCATCTACACGGGCAATCCTATGAGCTTCCGCATCTCTTTCTCTCTCTTTCCTACAATACTCTTCCTTTGATCTCTGGTTCCTCTTCCTTTCTCTGGCAGCTGCAGCAGTTCCAATGATTATCGTTGCACCCTTATAGACGAACTCACAAACAATTGCTTTACTCCATGTGTCTATCAACGACTTCTTACAGGACCTACTATAAAGGCGACGTCAGTGCAACCGTTTATTTAGATTATCAATGAAGAGAAGATAACCATATAATGTGTTTACAAAGTAACGTGCGTCCCTATTCTTATCTAATTTTTAATTGATGCGTGAGCCTATATGCGTTAATAAGGATTACAGATGTGTAATATGATGGTTCTACTTAGAAAAAGGTAAGATTCCAGCATTCAAACGATGAAACAAAACAAAAAAACAAATTAATTGCACAATTTAAAATAAAACTCAATACGTTGGGAGCTTATTTGTTACACACGTCATTGACACAGCTAGAAACGCTTCCCATACGCTGTCAACAAAATAATTATCCGTAAATATTTACGTTCCTATGCTTCGTTAATTTCGACGCTTATGTTAAACAAAAGTGCGAAGCGAATAACGCTATTATTTCACCTATTTGAAGGTATAATTGATAGTAATTGATTCAGAGGCAACAATGACGGTCGCCTTGGCAACGCCCGGAAAGAGTACGAAAAATCCGCAAAAGTTCGAAAAAGAATGCGTATTTCTGAAAACTTCGACCGTGTAACGTATAAACATGGCAAGAATAAGATAGTATAGAGATTTATCAGTCAAACGAAGCAAAAAAGAAGAAAATCGGTCCATATTTACGTATTTTAACGAACGAAGGAAGAAAACGTTGCACTCTGAAAAATCGAAAATCCCGTGTAAACTTATGGGAAAATATAATTGTCTCCTGGATTCGAACCTGGGACACTTTAGCAAACAGAAATATTTTTACTGGGACCTCATAGCCAGTAGAAACAGAACGCCGTTTACCGCATATCTTTACTACGAACGGTTCTCAAGAAATACGCCGATATAAATTGTAAACAAATGTCTAAAGACGTCAACGTAAAATTAATATATAGTTAGATATTTAATTGTTTTGGTTTTATAAATGTGTTAGATTGCTGAAATTTATTATAATGGTATAATTCACTGAATAACCGAATCGGGATTATGGAAATTTAAGTATATTTATTTATTTGGCCGTTAAGAATTCATAAAAATTAAAAAAATTGACAAAGGTTTATGTACATTCGGACGAGCTGAAAAATTTCAGAAAGTTAGAACTTGGTGCACGAGTAGCAATTAACATGGAAATTCACAATGAAGTTCATTATTATGACCATTAAAGTTCATAAATTTTAAACAATTAAATCAATATAATTGAATTTCTAGAGGTACTACATCATTAAAATTTGGCAGAAATGTGTGGAATTTGTAAAAAACATTGGAAAAATATAAAATTCTTAAATTTGCAATTTTTGTGGCTGTTTTGGCCAATTATTGCCCCATGCGGGGATAAAAATTATGATGCAATTTCAGATGACCCAGAGACATCAAATTTGGCACGATTATAGGTTATTAGTCAAAACCAACAGGACATAGTCAAAATTCTAATTTTTAGGGGTTGTTTTTACCCCATTATTGAAAGTATGCTGAAATGCTTGTAGAAAGCAAGCACCGTCTACTAGTATAACATATCCTCGGAAGTAGAACGAATGATCTGGATTTGGTCCATTATCGTATTCTCCCTTTGGATTTATAAGATGCAGATCCTTGGAACGCAGTGGCATTCCGTTAAATTTGCAAGAAATATTTGGTGCGGTAGACTCTAACGCAACGCGGTAGTTTGGTTCCTGAAAACGCCACATTGAGGGAGAAAACGCTCTGCGAGAATTGGATAACTTATGGGAAAAATAGACACGTTCTCAGAGTTTGGGTAGTTACATATTTTATGTAAAAATACAAGATAATATAATATCTAAAACAATAAAAATTTAAAATATTTCCTCACAAGCAATCAAATTGCATTCATTTGCGAGCCTTTTTCCTTGCGGTGACCTTGCACTCCCCTCGACTGTACTTATTGTTAGTATAATTTTGTGGGTTTCGTTTTATAATGACTGAAGTTTGTATAAGAATATCCATCACCAACAACGAACATATATTTAAATATGAAAGTAATATTTGTGTATACAGTAATACCCCGCTATACGTCGGAGATGTGCTCCTGAAAAATGCGAACGAAACAACGTATAGCGAAACAAAGATTACCATAACAACTATGATAAAAGTTAGGGCTTACGTTCCTGGCGGATATTTTGTGACACATTTGTTTCCCAAATAATACATATCAATACAGTACATTGGACATACTATGTTACCACTATGTGTTTACCACTCATTGCTACTAGGGTTTAATATACATTTTATCGTAACAACGAGTAACCGATTGCAATAATAAATTCAGAAATCACCGAAAATAATTGTCTATATTGTGACGGAGCACAAAAATTGTTCTTTACTTACACGTACACTGATACGCACTTTAGAGTACTTTTCAAGCAGATTTCGCAATCCAAAGTATATCCAATATCTCATGAGATATCAACAAAAACGTAAACACAAAATTATAGACACAACTGTTCACAAAGCTCAGAAATAGGATTTTACACATAGTCATTAAAATTGGGACAGTCCCTTTTATCCCATGTCTACCTTGTGAACCACGTAACCCATCGTGATCTCTCAAACACATGGCCAGCAAATGTTTATTCTGAGTATGATTTTACACTAATTGATAAACATGAAATGCACCGCAATTGGAATTTCTGAAATGTTGCTTTTAGTATTTCACAAACGACGTATATGCGAAGCGGTACAACTTATAACGAAACATGTTTCTTAATTGATTGGCGACGTATATGCGAAACAACGTATAGCGGGGTTTCACTGTATATATTTTTACTTTCTCATATACTAAGTATATTGAGAAAGTATTGTAATCGCAAAAATACGACCTCAAGATTTTGACGGGAATATACGTTTTAGGTGTAGCTGAGTCCGAAGTAGTGGTTTTCGCAATGCCGTCTGTCTGTCCGCCATTGGCCCTAAGGTAGGGTGGTTCAAAAAATCGAAAGTTTAAAATGTTCGGGTGCTCATGCTTAATTTTATTCCTTTTCATGTCAGAATGACGTGAGTAAAATTTTAGCCTCATCAGTACACTCTAACCCATGCCGCAGAGGGGTCAAAGTTCACAAATTTTTCAGAAAATTTTGAACAACCGGCTAAAATTCATGCTCATAACATTTTTTTCGCGTTTTCTAATTTTTTAATGAATATTTGAATAATATGTATTATTCTGAAAGCTAGATAATGTTACTTTTCCTTTTAACCAAGAAATAAATCGTTTTCTTTGTTGCGCCGCGCACCTCTCCGAAGGGGGCGTGTCTCCGTAGCTTATAGTCGATCCGAAATCGGAAGACTCCTGGCCTACTTAGAGCAAGTAGCCAATCACGAACGTTTCCCCTTCCATCGCCCCTCTCAACTTTCGTGCGGGAGAGCAGATACCGGTGCGCGCTGCCAGCTCTTGCTCAGTTGATATACTACGCAGTTTCTAAATAAAAAGGAAACGGCGGTAGAAACGGCAACGCAGTCCGATGCGATCTCTTCGAGAGCAGGAGTGAGACTGGTTTCCTCCCCACTACCTTCCCAAACAAACAGTCTCCTATTGGCTGCTGCTAACTGGTTTCCGCCCCTTTTCCGAGGCCAGGAGTCTTCCGATTTCGGATCGACTATAGCTTTGCTTCCTCTTTCTGTCATCTACTCTCGCGGGCAATAAAAAAATAAAACATTCCAAATACTGGTTTGCAAAAACTTAAAATTATAAATAAAAAATAACAATTCAACTTTTTCATGTTTTATTGAAACTTGTCAATATTTAATGATTGTACTTTTTAGAAAGGGTTATTTTCTTTGTATCAGGATACTGCCGTCTATACTCAAAACTTGAAGGACACTTTGTTTTTCTTCTTCTTTCTTCGTGGGAATGTTAGCATACTCGGTAGTCATAGCAACAGCCCTTTCGGCTGAATCATTGATTACTTGAATCGAATTAATTATTTTACGCCCTCTCTCGAAATCAGTGAGAACGTTCTACGCTGGAGGATCACTGTCCAAGAAAGAGGTAGATACACCAAAACGTTCGAACAATTTTAGGGATTTTTGGGTCAGAAATTCATGCAATTCCTTTGAACAAAATAAACTGACGTCCTCAGGAGAAATTTTTGGCCTACGGCAGGGATTTTCTCCTCTTGTCATGTCCTTTACAGCCTGAACCATCTCTCAATGCCAGCTGGTACTGAATCGTCAAAAAAGAACAACGCTGTCAGCTCCGTATTTAAATACCACAGGTGATTCGAAAAAGTTTTCACTGCCGCCATGGAAACAGCACTATTCAAATTTTTATATGCACAAATATCACGGAAAAACTGCAAGTCTTGCATCGGAGCTTTGACTGCTATTCGCGCTGAAAGCCACGCTTTTGCGTACAATAATGTCACAAAAATGCACACATGCCGAATTCCGTTTTCCTGCTCTGATGGCAGAGCAAACTGCGATTTAAAAAGCGCTATTTTTAATTTTTAATCATTAATGTCTTGATCAGGAGTTTCCGAAGCCGCACAGATAACTTTCATGGCCTGCATGGTACTAATAATATGTATATTAGTATGTATATGTATTATTAGTATCATGATGGCCTGATAGTTGCTGAGTTTTGTCGAGTCTAAGACAGCAGCCAATTTTTGAGACATGATAGTTGACTTTTTCTTGGTGGCTGATCTTGAGGCGAGCATAAACGGCTCTTCTCCTTTTACGCAATGCTCGTGAACATAATTTTTGTCTTCAATAAAGGAATCTGATGCTGTATCATCTAAAATAACAGAGAAAACCGATAACGTAAGAACGTAATCAAGGTTTTGAAGGAAAAAAACTTAAATTAGAGGCAGAAAATCAGTTAGTTGTCCATAAATTCTAATACATGAAATATTCTTACCTTCTTCATCTTCGAAACTCGCTATGTCCTTTGAGGTATTTATCATCTTCCACTTATTCTCCCTCTTCACTTTCTTCTCTTCTCTTTCAGCTTTTCTCTTCTCCTTTTTGAGCAGTTTTTCGTCAGTCGAAGTCATGCTACCGAGACAACCTATCTTTCTTTGGTTTATAAGGAACTTCTTGTCTTCCTCAACTT
The DNA here is from genome assembly GCA_036926305.1 of Uropetala carovei. Lineage (NCBI taxonomy): Eukaryota > Metazoa > Arthropoda > Insecta > Odonata > Petaluridae > Uropetala > Uropetala carovei. The sequence continues at coordinate 5,212,510 of JAXCHB010000037.1, read as the reverse complement.
TAATCAATTCAAAGACATTACTCGGAGCCAAACCAAAGAGATCATTTACAGCGTCCTTGAATTTGCCCTCGGCTTTAATTTGCGTCTCGGTTCTCCTATTAGCTGATTTCTGCAGACTCCTATATTCGTGATAAAATTTTATAAGCTTTCGCACACAGTTTCTTTCTTCCTGCATGGGAATCCGAGCTCGATTCCATACTTCAGCTGCTTCTCGTATTACGGAGAGGGCAGATTCTCCTGCACTTTGATTAGAGAACCTAACCCGGTATAATAATGCTCCTAAAACCTGCTCTTTCGAGGGCAACTTCGCTCCAACTATACTCTCATGCAAACGTTCAAGCAAATAAAGCTTCCGTTTCGGACCCATCCTGTAGGAAATCCAGGGAGGGACTGATTTGTGTGCTCTGGTTAATGGTGAAAAAAGATGCATTCGCTAATGGAGACATATTTGAAAGAGAAGGTATCCACGCTAAAGAGCTTCCCTCAGCCAATAGTATTTCGGGGATTGGTGGTGACTAATAGCGATTATCAGGCGCCCTTGGTCTGAGACCCTAATTACTTTATCGTCGTTTGCCTTCATTCTGCGTTGCCAAGTCGTAAATTGTTCGACATTGTGGTTTTTTTGCTTAAAAGTTGCGTATTAGTGCCTTATTTCTCTTCCATGATCAAAATTTTCATGTATTTCTAAATATGAGTACGAAAAATTAGCAACGTGCACTTTAGAAATTATAAACTTCGATTTTTTTAAATGCTGCGCGAGGTTACACGACGGAAAGAAGACGCTGAACTCCGGAGAAACGCTCCCTTCGGAAAGGATGGCGCCGCGCCTCGGCGCAACAAAGAAAACGATTTATTTCTTGGTTAAAAGGAAAAGTAACATTATCTAACTTTCAAAATAATAGATATTATTAAAATATTTAAAAAAAGAAAACGGGAAAAAGTGTTATGAACATGAATTTTAGCCGGTTGTTCAAATTTTTCTGAAAAATTTGTGAACTTTGACCCCTCTGCGGCATGGGTTAGAGTGTACTGATGAGGCTAAAATTTTATTCACGTCATTCTGACATGAAAAGGAACAAAGTTAAGCATGAGCACCCGAACATTTTAAACTTTCGATTTTTTTGAACCACCCTACCCTAGGGCCTAAACGGTAGAGCGAAAATGAATGAGATCTCGTACTTCAGCATTTTATCATACAGAGCAGAAGCTTTGAAGAAATGGTTGACATTACTCAATACTTATAAGGGAAGTTTATTCTATGCATTTCTAATGATTTGATTTTATCAAAAACGGCTATAACGATATTGATCAAATTTTGTACAGTTACTTATGTTTACGTCTTCAATAATAACAGATAGTTCATATTTCTGAAAAAATGAATATAAGGCTAGTTTATTCTAGGCAGCTTTAACAACAATTCGATTTTCTCAAAAACTGCTCATAGCATTTTGATCAAATTTCGTACATTTACTTGCGCAAACATCTACAATAATACAACGTATTTAATTTTTCTCAATGAATAAGGCTAGTTTATTCTTGGGCAACTTTGACAAAAATTGGATTTTCTAAAAGCAGGCTCATACGATTTTCATTTTCTAAAGATAACTAAACGACGCATAGTACGAGTATATGAGAAAGTTTGTACAATGTATGTTGTACCGATTTTTACTTTCTCATACAAAATATCGAGAATGTATTGTTATCAGGAAAAAATTCGAACTCGGGATTTTGAGGGAAATATACATTTTAGGTGTCGCTGAATCCGAAAAAGTGGTTTTTGAAATGCCGTCTTGTCTGTCTGTTACTGCCTCTGGAGCCTAAACGGTGAAGCGGAAATGAATGAAATCTCGTACTTATGTATTTTATCATACTGAGCAGAGTATATGTAGGAATGGTTGACATTTTTAACAACAATTCGATTTTCTCAAAAAACGGCTCCAACAGTTTTGATCAAATTTCGTACAGTTACTAGAGTTTATGTCTTCAATAATACTATGTAGTTCATATTTCTCAAAAATGAATATAAGGCTAGTTTATTCTAGACAACTTTAGCAATAATTTCATTTTTCCAAAAACGGCTCAAACGATATTGATCAAATTTCGCACAGTTACTTGAGTTTACGTCTGCAATAATACTACGTCTTTCATTTTTCTCAATGAATGAATATAAGGCTAGTTTATTCTTGGGCAACTTGAACAAAAAGGGGATTTTCTAAAAACCGGCTGATACGATTTTCATTTTCTAAAGGTAACTAAACGACGCATTATTATATGAGAGAGTTTGTACAATGTATGTTGTGCCGATTTTTACTTTCTCATACGAAGTATCGAGAAAGAATTGTTATCGCGAAAAAATTTGATTTCGACATTTTTACGGAAATATACGTTTTAGGTGTCGGTGAATCCGAAAAAGCTGTTTTTGCAATGCCGTCTGTCTGTTACTGGCTCTGGAGCCTAGATGGTAGAGCGAAAATAAATGAAATCTCGTACTTAGGCATTTTAATTTACTGAGCAGAGTAGATATAGAAATGGTTGACATTGCTTAATAATTAAGAGTAATTTGTTCTACGCATTTTTAACAATTCAATTTCCTCAAAAACGGCTATAACGATTTTGATGAAATTTCGTACAATTACTTAAGTTTACGTCTTCAATAATACTGTATAGCTCATATTTAAAAAAATCGGTACAACATACATTGTACAAACTTTCTCATATATGGGTACAAATACGTCGTTTAGTTATCTTCAGAAAATGAAAATCGTATTAGCATGTTTTTAGAAAATCCAATTTTTTTCAACGTTGCCCAAGAATAAACTAACTTTATATTCATAAACTGAGAAAAATGAAATACTTAGTATTATTCTAGATGTATACTGAAGTAACTACGAAATTTGATGAAAATCGTTATAGCCGTTTTTGAGAAAATCGAATTATTGTTAAAGTTGCCTAGAATAAACTAGCGTTATATACTATACAGTATTATTGAGGACGTAAACTCAAGTAACTGTACTAAATTTGATCAAAATCGTTATAGCCGTTTTTGAGAAAATCGAATTGTGTTAAAAATGCGTAGAATAAACTACTCTTAATTAGTGAACAATGTCAACCATTTCTGTGTATGCTCTGCTTAGTATGATAAAATGCCTAAGTACGAGATTTCATTCATTTTCGTTCTACCGTCTAGGCTCCAGAGCTAGTAAGAGACAGGCAGACGGTATTGCGAAAACCACTTTTTTGGATTTAGCGACACCTAAAACATATTTCCGTTAAGCGATGAGCTTAACAGGTACCAACTTAGTCGCGTTTACACGGGTCTTCACGTGTCGCGCGACGGAGGACACTCTGGATGTAGAACGCGCCAAGCATTTAGACGGTTTTTAAGTAAATTGTGTAGCCGTGATCAATAAAATTCACTTTGCGGTACCGAGTAGGTTTGTTGTTAAGACGAGTGGAGAGGGAAGAATGTTTTTACTTGTTCTCAGAAAATAAATTGTTCATAAGTTGAGAGTAAAAGCAATTCTTATATGGCATACGTGTAGTTATTAGAAATTCCTTATTTAAGACCTCGTGAGATGGGACGAAACAACCTATGATTGGGAACATGAAGTTTTTAAGAGAAAGTGGCGCTAGTGAGGTTAAATGGTGAAAATCATAGATTACGGTGAATAAGTCCGTTAATTTTCTTCAATAGCTTCGGTAAGGTATGTTTTTTTATACATTTTTAGATAGAGGATATATCACTGTGTAATATACTAGATTCTGGGGAAAATGGCATTTACTTTAGAATTTAAAAAAGTTTTTTTCCTCTCCATATCTGCTTCTCTCCAGCATTGCGCTATATGAAAACATATTTGAATTTTTTATAAAAACAAGTGCGGTAGGGCATTGTTTTTTGAACTGAATCGATAAAGAATAGTTTAAGTAAGCAATATAGATAAATTTATTAAAATGCCATTTATTTAAATTTCGGGGCAACCTCCTTAAGACCTATGATTGTGATCAGGGAAGGAAAAGTTTTTGAAGAAGCAGTGAGCAGCAAGGACTCCAGAACAAAATGGTCAATGACCAGACCTTCCTAGAATTACCCCCTGCTCTTGCCTTTCTAAGCCTTGAGTGCCACTCCACTCCCTACTGTTCTACCACGAATCGGTGTGCACCGATCGAAAATATTTTTTTTCTTCCTTAAATGGAAAAACACACTCACCATACTTGGTGCACATGAAGATCTATGAACGGTACATCATATATAAAGAATCAGCGGAAAACATTTGGCGGCTCAATATGCTGTTCAACTTTGAACATTGAACACTTGAACGAAACACACAGACAGCAACTGCGGCACATGCTTTCAAAGCGCCTCAATGTCCCCTTTCGAATGAGTGCAACTGCACATCTCTATCTCTAACGGTTATTGAGATATTTGGTAAAAACTGTCGCCATGCAGAGAAAAAACTGGAATTTTCAGGTCCCTGTAATTCCTGTAAAAATCACATTTTCGCAAAACGGCTTGGCACGGCTTCGTTTGGTGCTGAGTCAAGTACGTCCTCCAAATTGCGTCAAATTCTGAGACATCGAGGTCCAACCTTGTACCGTTTTGACGTGGAATGACCCACATGGAATTGATGCGCTGTTCTTCTCACTACATGGGCATCAAAATCGTCCACCGTCGATTTCGGACTCTTCTGCATCTTATTCTTTCGCGGAGACAAGAATGCTGTCCTGCAACCTTTTTCAATAAATATCTGCTCCTTCCTTTAAAATTCGCTCTAATGTGCTACGTGACATGCCTGTTGCTGCCTCGGCCCGCTCATAAGCATTTTTAATAGGAATGGTGATTCCTTCCACAGCCTTCTTCTTCATAAAACTCAGTATGTTATAAAGAATTTCCCGTGCCTGGTTACGGATAACTTTCCTATTCCCTAGCTTTGAGGTGGATGGAGCGGGGTCAATATTGTTGAAGTTGTTAATAACTAAAGGAACAACAGTCTCAAGAGCCTAGTAACAAAAACGCGATTAATAAAATAACGGAAAATAACAATAACTCTATAGCAAAACAAAACAAAATTACGATAACAAACAACAACGTGAATGGATAACAAAGAATGAATGAACAAAAGAACGCGAAGTATAAAATAACAATAACTTAATAACAGATCAGCAATCAAAACAATGAAAACAAATAATGACAGCAAGAGCGAAGCAGCACTTGGCAACCCGGCCGCATGAAGCTAACTGAATGACTTTCTCTCGTGCGGAAAATACACTCACCCCTGCGGTAGTGAGGTTTCACCAATGGACTCGCATAGGCTCAAATTCCTCTACTGCGCATGCGCCATAAGCTTTCAACAGGACTTACACCAGGCATGTCAAACTCATAGTAGAGAAGGGGCCATTTTCACGATAGGTTCACGACCTGAGGGCCGCAGGTTGGTCTCTAGTATTTGTTTAGCTTTCTGCATAGTTTTAGGGGTAGGATATTTAATCACAATAATTTATTAATACTAATTTATTATATACAACTATAAAATATAACTTTATTAAAATTTAATTCAACTTAAATGACAATAATGAATTATTAATAGATAATTTTGTGTGAACAATATTAAAATGTCATTATTTTAATTTGACTTCTTATTAGAGATCTGACATCGTTTTTTCGACACAAGTTTTTCATAATCCGGATTTAGTTCTTGCGTGGTAACAACTTTTATTATTGATGATAGATGTGCATCAGTCAACCTTGACCTTTGCGGAGTTTTATTGTTTTTTAGTATAGAAAACAGTTGCTCACGAAGATATGTGCTTCCAAACATCGATATTATTTTTGCGCATTTCGACAAAACAGTTAGGCAAAAACGAATAAAATTGTAGCGCACCGACCTCATTAAACTTAGTTTTTAGGTCGTCATCGCACTGCATGTCAATCAATTCTAATTGAATTTCTTCAGCTGCTTTTTCAACATCAAAATTGAACGGAGAAGTAAATAGGGAAAACAAATGCTCTTGAGACGTAACAATAGTCTCGCAACTTAAACACTTCGTGAATATCAAATTATAACAACAGCAAACATAGCTCTTGAGACATAAAACTAGTCTCGCAACATAAAACACTTCATGAATGTCAAATTATAGTTACACTCTGTCCTCAGGAAACTTTCAGCACACACGACTTGCGACGAAAATCTTCTCGACTTGTAGGATCCGCTCCTCTCTCTCCGTCACTCGGACTCTTCCCGGCGGCGACCCTCGGCTGACGCTCTCTCGGGATATCTGCCCACTCGTTCTCTCGAAAGCCGCTGTCATGTGATGGAGCGGATGAGGGGAGATTCGGTGGGTAGCTTAAACGGCCGACTCCTTGACTTCGTATTGGTTAATTTCTTTATTACGTTATATAATCATGAGAAAGGAGGAAATGGGAAATAGGGGTAATATTCGCCCTATATAAAGCGCGTTGCTGTGGGGCAAGCCACTGGCGTGGAGATTTTGGCTTTCTGTTCTGCGATTACGAAAGACGGCTTCGTTAAGTGCGGAGGTGCGGGGAAAATCGCTGCATCCTCCCTCAGAAAATGAAAAAAAAAGTTTTGAAGGGTGGGGGGAGATTCCCTGGACCATCTCTTCCTCCCAATTGTCCACACCCTTTATCTGTAGCACTTCGCTTAATCACGCTTTATATTAAATCACACAGACATTGGAATTGTCTGTAGTATGGCTAATAGAATTTATTTAATGTTATTGTAGTAACTAAAACACATTGGGAATAATTCACTGGAAATGTTATTTTGTTCTGATAATTCGAGTCTGCGACACTGTTCCATCTGAGATTCTCAGGGGAAATGGAAAAATATTCACCGCTGATTAGCACTGTTCAGGTTTAGCACACTCGTTGAAGGCAGTTTTGAAAAGTGTTCACTAAGCACTGGAGTCAGATGTCTTCTCGGATGGAAATTCAATAGCCCAACTTATGTCTTTACCATAACGGATATTAATTATCACGAAGTGTTGTGGTGTGTGGTTTCAGAATAGCAACAGTGAATCAAGATACAAAAGATTATTTCCCACTCCTTGCCTTAGGCTTACAATAAGGGCACATTAAAAGACAATGGATATTATAACAAAGAAAAGAATTCATCGTAGTTCCATGTGGGAAGTACCGAAATTTAACAAAAGATTACTTTGAATTTAAAGCATTAAGTAAAGTAAACAGTATTCTATGCTGGAAACTTACCAGCAGTTATTTTCTAAGACAAGGCATGAAATCAGTATGACTTGAGTGGTACAGATAGTTATTATAACATTAATTAATATTTAGAATAGTACGGCTAATTATTATTATTGAAACAATTTTAAATCTAGTATATTTCCCGTTTGAGATGCATGGCTGTCTTGACAATAGTATACAGTGTTATAAACATATTAAGGTACACTATCCCAATTAGGGAGAGTGCATAAAAACTATTGTGGTAATAGTGGTATTATTACCAGTAAACATAAGAAATACATGGCCAGGTTACATTAAATAATAAAAATTTAGAGCCATGGAGACATACATAAAGGTCTAATTGTCCTTTATGATGCCTTGAACATCATCCTTGTATACACAGAGGCATAGCACGAGGCCGAAAATTAATATGTTTTACCAGATTCTCATCTGGGGGCTGATTGCAATGATGCAGTATCATTGGGCGATGGGGTCGCTAATTCCCTACGCCAGCACATACAAGATATAATAGCAAAATTACTGATGATACAATTTTAAATGTGAAATATTGGCAATTCTCTCCTTATTGGGTGACAGTTCCAGAACAGCTGTCACAGGAGATAAGAAATTTTTAATTGAAAATGGACCGACTCATTGTGGTGTGAGTTTGGCGGTTTGGTGGAGCGCCTTTGAACTAGTAGGAACCCTTTTATACAACACCATATGACAAAGTTTACAAGGATTCCCTGAATGGCTTCTATTAAAGTGCTTCGTTAAGTGCGGAGGTGCGGGGAAAATCGCTGCACTCCGTAAATTACTATAACACGAACCGCAGAGGTAAAGAGGAGTTTGTGGGATTCGCCTTACTGGTTTGTTAAAAACGTTCCTTAAAATTCAGCATATCACAGAAATAAAGGTGTTTCTGCGAGCGCTGACAATTGACGCGCTATGATTAAAGTAAATTTAAAAATATGATCCTCCACAAATGGTGATAAAGCTCACCTCTGAAAGCAAATCACATCATGGGAGCTGATGTGAGTCGCAGTTGCCATTCGGCCAAACTCTTTCGAAGATCGAGGGTTCCATTCGTATAGCGATACAAAAGTTTTTCTCCACTGTACTGTATCACTCAAGCGCCAAGAAATGGTCAGCGCGAAAATTGCTTTTTCGGGAGAACATTAGGAAATATTTACATCCTTTATCCAATTAATTTTACCAAAACTCTAATAAATGGACATTTTTCACATGCAGCACTTTTCTCACAGATAGTGGATACATTTTATATTGACTTTATTTAAATTTTCTAATAAAAAATTTATTCTAGCAGCATTTAATAGGCAATGGCAACAATGAAAGATTTTTTATTGTTTCATTTGAGTATTTAGTGAAGTCTCCTCCTGATTCGATCATTCATTGCATCCGACTCTTCATGGACCGTACTAAATATTCACGTATTTGTGGCTTTCGTCCGATTGAGCCCTAGAGTTCCATAACATGCTCTTCAAGAGCGACTGCCGTCCTCAAATTTCCTCCCGTCCACTCATTCACCATTATACCCCATAAGTTCTCAGATTCAGATCGACGAGCGTGCTGGCCAGGGCAGAACATCAATATTCCAGTTCTGGTCAAAAAATTGTCGAGTTACACCGGCCATATCTAACGGTGAATTATTTTGTATTACTACCACGTCTTCGCCGTCTGGCACTATCTGTCAGACATAAGGCAGAAGATGCTCATTCAGGATCTCCACTAAACCAACAGCTCTCATTTTTATCGTAATTTATGGAGTATTATATAATTTTTGCTCTTGACACATTGATGATTTTTTACGCATTCTGAAGTGAAGTGCTGCCTAGCATTTCACATTAATAATGCCCACAAAGGTGAAAATATTGTATCTTTTCAGCAAGTGCTTTATAGACTTTATTCATTTGTTTCCCTATCTCATTGTAAGACATCACTGAGGACTTAGAACCGTTTACTTACCTCCTTCTCTCGGAGGTTCTCTTGTTACCCTTGGCATGCGAAGGCAACCACTGCGAGAGTCCTTTTTTCCGAGTTGGATTGGATGCTACCGCACTGTTGAATGGAGTTTCTCTCAGCGGCTCTCATTCCGTTCGTTTCTCCCTGCAAGCCTACCCAGGTTTCAAAACACACCTACTCACTCTTCCACCCCTCGCCCTATTCGTAAACGATTTGTTACAATGTGGAGAGAAAAACACTCAGGTTGATGCCATTTTCATTGATTTTAAAAAAGCGTTTGACAAAGTACCCCATAATAAAATAATAGGAAAACTAGGAAAGTACGGCATAAACCCTAATATCGTGAGTTGGGTAAAAAACTTCCTCTCAAACAGAAAACAGATAGTAGTTATTGATGGGAAATCTTCATACCCGGTAAAAGTCGCATCAGGTGTTCCACAGGGAAGTGTCATAGGCCCACTACTATTCCTGATATATATAAACGATATCTGCTCGGTAGTTCGCTGCAAAATAAGACTTTTCGCAGATGACACCGTTTTATATAAGGAGATAACGAGTCAGGATGACCAAAAATCCCTCCATGAAGATTTAAACGCCCGTTTAGCATGGTGTCAAGATTGGAAAATCGTAGTTAGTCACAGCAAATGTTCCCTATTGAGTTTCTGGAAGAGTAAGAACAATGAATTAGACTCGGAGTACAGAATTGATAGATTGAATATCCAATCTGCAGAGTACGTTAAATATTTAGGAGTCACCATTTGTCGTGATCTATCATGGAATATGCATATTCGAAGGATCGTAGGCGCAGCTAATAAGAAATTGGGCTTCGTAGGCAGAATAGTAAGAAGTAGCACAGAACAGGTAAGAGAAACGTGTTATTTATCATTGGTCAGATTTCAGGTCGAATACGCTTCCAGCATATGGGATCCGTACGAAAAGGGACGGAAAGAGACAGAAAGAATCCAACGCAGAGCAGCCAGATTCATTAAGCAAAAATATGAGCAAAAATTAAGCATCACGTCACTATTGAAGGAGTTGAATTGGATCTCGCTAGAGGATCGCAGAATTAACGCTAGGTTAAGGATTCTGGAGAAATTTAGGTCGTAAGGTCTCTTAGAGGAGGTCTCAGGAATATTAGAGGCACCTACGTACATGGGCAGGCGCGATCACGAGAATAAAATACGTGAGATCGACTGTATGACCGAGCGATATCAGAGCTCGTTTTTTCCAAGGAGCATACGGGATCATAACAGGAGATTTATTCCCACGAGGGACGTTATTAGGTAGGTCTTGGTGTGCTGCACCCCCGGCCACCCACCAGTCTGGTGATTTGCAGGGTATCATGTAGATGTATCATTCCCCTCTGGAGCTTTTCCTCAAGCAATGGGTACCAACATACTCGGAACTTTCAGCTCCAGCCTATTTGTGGCGAGACCGAGCCGTGTCGCTAGACTTGTTGAAATGACTGTACATACATACTCTTGCTAATCATAAATTGCAAAAAAAGGAAAAAAACCTCGATAGATTCAGTATAGTGATATTGCAACTACCCTCTTAGGCCCGTTTCACACGGCGCGATTGCTGTCGCGTGTCTAGCCCCCGCGCGGCCAAGAAGTACTCAAGAGTGTATTGCACATTTCACAGGGCGCTACCAGCAGCGCGGCTGTTTTTGACCAAGCGATCGTGACGCGGCCAGCTTGCAGCGCTGTTGCAGTGCTAACATTCCCACGAAGAAAGAAGAAGAAAAACAAAGTGTCCTTCAAGTTTTGAGTATAGACGGCAGTATCCTGATACAAAGAAAATAACCCTTTCTAAAAAGTACAATCATTAAATATTGACAAGTTTCAATAAAACATGAAAAAGTTGAATTGTTATTTTTTATTTATAATTTTAAGTTTTTGCAAACCAGTATTTGGAATGTTTTATTTTTTTATTGCCCGCGAGAGTAGATGACAGAAAGAGGAAGCAAAGCTATAGTCGATCCGAAATCGGAAGACTCCTGGCCTCGGAAAAGGGGCGGAAACCAGTTAGCAGCAGCCAATAGGAGACTGTTTGTTTGGGAAGGTAGTGGGGAGGAAACCAGTCTCACTCCTGCTCTCGAAGAGATCGCATCGGACTGCGTTGCCGTTTCTACCGCCGTTTCCTTTTTATTTAGAAACTGCGTAGTATATCAACTGAGCAAGAGCTGGCAGCGCGCACCGGTATCTGCTCTCCCGCACGAAAGTTGAGAGGGGCGATGGAAGGGGAAACGTTCGTGATTGGCTACTTGCTCTAAGTAGGCCAGGAGTCTTCCGATTTCGGATCGACTATAAGCTACGGAGACACGCCCCCTTCGGAGAGGTGCGCGGCGCAACAAAGAAAACGATTTATTTCTTGGTTAAAAGGAAAAGTAACATTATCTAGCTTTCAGAATAATACATATTATTCAAATATTCATTAAAAAATTAGAAAACGCGAAAAAAATGTTATGAGCATGAATTTTAGCCGGTTGTTCAAAATTTTCTGAAAAATTTGTGAACTTTGACCCCTCTGCGGCATGGGTTAGAGTGTACTGATGAGGCTAAAATTTTACTCACGTCATTCTGACATGAAAAGGAATAAAATTAAGCATGAGCACCCGAACATTTTAAACTTTCGATTTTTTGAACCACCCTACCTTAGGGCCAATGGCGGACAGACAGACGGCATTGCGAAAACCACTACTTCGGACTCAGCTACACCTAAAACGTATATTCCCGTCAAAATCTTGAGGTCGTATTTTTGCGATTACAATACTTTCTCAATATACTTAGTATATGAGAAAGTAAAAATATATACAGTGAAACCCCGCTATACGTTGTTTCGCATATACGTCGCCAATCAATTAAGAAACATGTTTCGTTATAAGTTGTACCGCTTCGCATATACGTCGTTTGTGAAATACTAAAAGCAACATTTCAGAAATTCCAATTGCGGTGCATTTCATGTTTATCAATTCGTGTAAAATCATACTCAGAATAAACATTTGCTGGCCATGTGTTTGAGAGATCACGATGGGTTACGTGGTTCACAAGGTAGACATGGGATAAAAGGGACTGTCCCAATTTTAATGACTATGTGTAAAATCCTATTTCTGAGCTTTGTGAACAGTTGTGTCTATAATTTTGTGTTTACGTTTTTGTTGATATCTCATGAGATATTGGATATACTTTGGATTGCGAAATCTGCTTGAAAAGTACTCTAAAGTGCGTATCAGTGTACGTGTAAGTAAAGAACAATTTTTGTGCTCCGTCACAATATAGACAATTATTTTCGGTGATTTCTGAATTTATTATTGCAATCGGTTACTCGTTGTTACGATAAAATGTATATTAAACCCTAGTAGCAATGAGTGGTAAACACATAGTGGTAACATAGTATGTCCAATGTACTGTATTGATATGTATTATTTGGGAAACAAATGTGTCACAAAATATCCGCCAGGAACGTAAACCCTAACTTTTATCATAGTTGTTATGGTAATCTTTGTTTCGCTATACGTTGTTTCGTTCGCATTTTTCAGGAGCACATCTCCGACGTATAGCGGGGTATTACTGTATACACAAATATTACTTTCATATTTAAATATATGTTCGTTGTTGGTGATGGATATTCTTATACAAACTTCAGTCATTATAAAACGAAACCCACAAAATTATACTAACAATAAGTACAGTCGAGGGGAGTGCAAGGTCACCGCAAGGAAAAAGGCTCGCAAATGAATGCAATTTGATTGCTTGTGAGGAAATATTTTAAATTTTTATTGTTTTAGATATTATATTATCTTGTATTTTTACATAAAATATGTAACTACCCAAACTCTGAGAACGTGTCTATTTTTCCCATAAGTTATCCAATTCTCGCAGAGCGTTTTCTCCCTCAATGTGGCGTTTTCAGGAACCAAACTACCGCGTTGCGTTAGAGTCTACCGCACCAAATATTTCTTGCAAATTTAACGGAATGCCACTGCGTTCCAAGGATCTGCATCTTATAAATCCAAAGGGAGAATACGATAATGGACCAAATCCATGTTAATTGCTACTCGTGCACCAAGTTCTAACTTTCTGAAATTTTTCAGCTCGTCCGAATGTACATAAACCTTTGTCAATTTTTTTAATTTTTATGAATTCTTAACGGCCAAATAAATAAATATACTTAAATTTCCATAATCCCGATTCGGTTATTCAGTGAATTATACCATTATAATAAATTTCAGCAATCTAACACATTTATAAAACCAAAACAATTAAATATCTAACTATATATTAATTTTACGTTGACGTCTTTAGACATTTGTTTACAATTTATATCGGCGTATTTCTTGAGAACCGTTCGTAGTAAAGATATGCGGTAAACGGCGTTCTGTTTCTACTGGCTATGAGGTCCCAGTAAAAATATTTCTGTTTGCTAAAGTGTCCCAGGTTCGAATCCAGGAGACAATTATATTTTCCCATAAGTTTACACGGGATTTTCGATTTTTCAGAGTGCAACGTTTTCTTCCTTCGTTCGTTAAAATACGTAAATATGGACCGATTTTCTTCTTTTTTGCTTCGTTTGACTGATAAATCTCTATACTATCTTATTCTTGCCATGTTTATACGTTACACGGTCGAAGTTTTCAGAAATACGCATTCTTTTTCGAACTTTTGCGGATTTTTCGTACTCTTTCCGGGCGTTGCCAAGGCGACCGTCATTGTTGCCTCTGAATCAATTACTATCAATTATACCTTCAAATAGGTGAAATAATAGCGTTATTCGCTTCGCACTTTTGTTTAACATAAGCGTCGAAATTAACGAAGCATAGGAACGTAAATATTTACGGATAATTATTTTGTTGACAGCGTATGGGAAGCGTTTCTAGCTGTGTCAATGACGTGTGTAACAAATAAGCTCCCAACGTATTGAGTTTTATTTTAAATTGTGCAATTAATTTGTTTTTTTGTTTTGTTTCATCGTTTGAATGCTGGAATCTTACCTTTTTCTAAGTAGAACCATCATATTACACATCTGTAATCCTTATTAACGCATATAGGCTCACGCATCAATTAAAAATTAGATAAGAATAGGGACGCACGTTACTTTGTAAACACATTATATGGTTATCTTCTCTTCATTGATAATCTAAATAAACGGTTGCACTGACGTCGCCTTTATAGTAGGTCCTGTAAGAAGTCGTTGATAGACACATGGAGTAAAGCAATTGTTTGTGAGTTCGTCTATAAGGGTGCAACGATAATCATTGGAACTAAGGTAAGGTAGAGCTATTAGCCCAGCTGCAGCTGCCAGAGAAAGGAAGAGGAACCAGAGATCAAAGGAAGAGTATTGTAGGAAAGAGAGAGAAAGAGATGCGGAAGCTCATAGGATTGCCCGTGTAGATGAGGAGCGGAGAGTATTAGAAAGACAAAGAAATAGGGAAACACGTCAAATGAATAGGGAACTAAGAAGATCTAACCTAGGGCCGAACTATTTAGATTATTTGCATTTCATTTATTTCATTAATTATTCAATGAAAATTATTTCACTAAACTTTCAGTTTATTTAAATCGCGTTGAGGATCGGAGATTCGGAGCTGTCCTACTAGTTTGTTTAAATTTTGGGACTTTTCAACAGCCAAAAATAAACATTTTTTTAATTATCGATTTTCCTCATCCGTTTTGCCACTAGACCTACCTATATACAATATTTCAAGTTTCTAGCTCATCTGTAAGTGCCTCATAATTGGTATCCTCCTATATCATATATCCCATGTCAGAAGTGTCTATATATTACAGATGTAATATATTATAGATGCGGATTTCCCAGTATAGGAAATTTTGAATGCTTAATACGCACCTCAAAATTAAACTATACGAACGCCGTCAGGTTATTTACAGATCTTCGGAAAGGCTAATGAAACCCAGAGAATCTCATCGCGCTATGTAACGGTAATTACATAATCTTGGGAGTCAAACGTGAAACAGTCATCCTATTATGTTTTGATAAGTCCACCGTCCTGATTACGATCGCCGACAATTGAGTGCTTCGTTCATTGTATTGCATTTTTGTATATCGAATTCCCTCTCTTTCGTTATTTCACCATGTCTTGATATTCATTTCTTCAAATTTACCTAAAATAACTTTCTACCGCAATTTACTTGCGGAAATACTTATCATTAGTGAACCTGAACATCAAAAATTCAACCAAGGACTATACATATCCCTCCCAACTCTTTTAAACATGCTATCAGCAGAGCGATGGAATGAGCCTTTAATTGCGTTTAATATCTCAGCTCGTTTTCAAAATTCTATTAAATTGGACTCCGGACTTTCCTGCATATGATATTATCGAGGGAAAATAAAGACTTGAGAGGTTTTTCATTAAGTTTAGAAATGTGTATTCGATTAGCAATCAAATTATAAAAATTAAATTGAAAATTTTTATTGCGAAAAACTGCTATTTTTAATCTTCACACTATTTAAGGAGGTTACCCTACGACTTCGCCAGTCAAGATTGAGAAATAATACCATTTTTATTGAATTGTGGAATACATTTCTATAAAATTTGTTATTATAAAATCATGCACGTAGCATTTATGTATAAAGATCTATGATATGTTTTCGATTGAAAAACAGGTTGAATGCGAAATATATTTAATATTAACCTTTAAAAATCTATCTTGACTCATTTTTGAAGCAAGAAGCTTGTTGCCAGATGTATTTCTGTAGCAAAAAAAATGTCAGTGATCAAAAGAAAATATACTATACAACTATTGTTATAGATGTAGTAGTTGATTTATCAAAAATAGTTTGTAAAATAAGGTTAAGTACGAATTTTTATTCATTATTTCATGCATGTACGTGATATGGATGAGTGTTCTTTAAAAGAACGATTTTGTAGTGCTATACATGGTGTGTTAGATTCACTTCCTTTATTGAAGACATTGCTCCCAGGAAGTAAGACATACAAAATAACTGAGTTAGCTAAGGACTTGTTAAATGAAGATTGCTACGGGGCCCATGATGCTTTATATGATGTACTAATGTTGGAGAGAGTAATACAGAAAGTGGATGTAGCTTGTGAAATTCTTTTAAAACATTCAATTTCATTAAATTCCTATTTAAATACAAAGCATGTAGAAGAGAATAGGAAGAAGAATGCCATGAGCTTACAGCCTTGTAGGAAAATTCTTTTTAGTAGAATGGTTCAGTTGCAGCGGCAAGCACAAAGGCTGCATCTCTATCACTGGTTTGCCGTCTGTCTAACACCGCTGCCAACTTTGGTGTCATGATAATAACCGTCGCACGTTTTTTTGGGGTGGGGATGGCAAACATTCCTGATGACGATGGCTCAGACTCTGATTCGGTGTCATCATTAACATTGCTATCTTCATCTAGGTTCATAACAGGACACACTGAAAAGCAAACGAAGAATAATACTCAACTTCCTTTTATGGGGCCTTTCAAGTATTACAACGTACTGTGGGGGTGGGGACCTGCTGTAAGTGTAATGGCCTGCCATATGGGGGAAAGGAATTGCTCTAAGCGCCGCGTAAGCAAGCCCAAAAGACAATAAATGAGCTTCTACGTGACCGTAGTCAATATAGAAATGATAGTTTGAATTTCCGATCTACTTTTTTAAAGAAAAATATTTTACACATATTTTACAAACCTCCTCTCAATTCCTGTTTTCCTTTACTCATAATAAAACGGAAGCTACGCGACGGATGAGGAAGAGAGTCTGGGGGAGTCACACCTAATATTACTGGGCGCTATAAAGGGGGAGGAGGGATTTAATTGTAGCTTAAATAGCGTTACTCAATATGTACTTGAACGACCTAAGGTATAACAATATAAGCCTAGAGATGATTCTGAGATCACTCACCCGCTTCCTGTTCCATTTTAGCACGGGACCTCCTTTCTGACTCCTTAGCTCTTCGTACAGCAGCCCTCTCTTCTTTACCAGCCAAGATTTCGTCCACAGCCCCCATATACCCACGACGCCCTTTTTCTCTCTGAGCGAGAAGACACTGTCTTCAGGAATGTTGTTGATGTTAAGTGCGTTTGCATGGGCCACGTCAAACAGAAGCTGAGAGTCTGTCTCTTAGATCGCAATTTGTTGCCAGATCTCTGGATTCGCTTTGCCCACTAAATATGCAGACACTACTTTGCGGCTTGACGTCATTTCGGTGAAGTACCTCCAACCAAAGGTGAATACAAGACTCTGCTCGAGAAGAACTCCCGTAGCAAAATGACTGACGTATTCAATGACCCACGTGCGTCGAATGACAGGTGCATGAGTCATTTAAATGCACACACATCGACACACACTTAAGCTATGCAACTATTTAACTGATATTTCTTGTTGCAAGGTTTTCAACAATGTAATAACGTGTTTCCATGACATTCGATGTGAGTTGTACTACTATGAAGGCAACATTGAATGATTTTTGTCATTTTCAGAGATTTTTCGAAACTTTAGAGGCGTTGAGGCATGGGTAAAAATTATTTCACAGGCCTAGGATTTTACAGGTGGTTTATGCTCTACAAAAGGAAAAAAAATCGGGGTAAAGACATTCAAATATCTCAACTTCGAAATTAAGGGCCACCCTATTGTGGGCGCTCTAACTCAAAAAGTACATTCATATTAACGCCAAATTTCATATATAACACTATAGCATGAGCACAAAGAACTGGTTAGTTTTTGGACAATGACGGTTAACCGGAAGTCGAGGTTTAATCGAAACCCGATTCTGTTTTTTCAATATTTCTCCGTTAAAACGTCATTATTGTGTATACAAATCTATAAAAAGGTTATAGAGAATGTAATTTCCTACAACTTCTATTTGAAACAATATAGTATACAGCGCCACCACCATGTAGCGGTGAATTCTGTAAACATATTGAAAATATACCTAATTTACGGCAATAAGGACGACTGTATTCTTTTATGATACAAAATAATAATTTTGTCTCATAATGCCATTCATAATAATTTAAATATCTATACCGCAAATATGGAGAAAGTCATGTGTTGGCCACATCATTTTTTATTTTATTCAACTGTTTAACCATAAAAATACACAAAACATCTTAATAATTATATCTTATAAAACTACTAAACTATCGAATCTCAATGCAAAATTTATATATCGATGGGGCTCCATAATTGAGATTTG
Source organism: Uropetala carovei (assembly GCA_036926305.1). Taxonomy (NCBI): domain Eukaryota; kingdom Metazoa; phylum Arthropoda; class Insecta; order Odonata; family Petaluridae; genus Uropetala; species Uropetala carovei. The sequence continues at coordinate 5,194,153 of JAXCHB010000037.1, read as the reverse complement.
CTTGGGGCGCCAAAATGTCTTGAGACGGCCCTGCCTGCCCTACACCAATAGCAGCGGCTTACAGGGTATTTATTCATTTTCAGAGCTTCCTAAAGTTGAGGAAAACCCGTGCTGGTGGCATTACAGCTGCTATTGATGTAACTCGTCCTAAAGCTAGCGCAATAAATGCGATTGTAAGAGTTGCTATTTCTTACCTCCTGTGGGGATAACTCAATTGGCCACACCACACAACTCTTCGAGTTTTGTTTAAATCGTTGTTTATATGAACGAGAATTTAAAAACTTAATATATTAGCAGCCACTCCCTTGTACAAAGGCTGTTCACCACTTTTCATTGTCCTAGTGTTTATTGAGATTGCTAGAGTGTTTATTGAGACTATCAGAGTATTTACATTATTCGGGTGGGGTTAGAGCTATCTCTGTCCAACTATATACATCAGGAGTCCACAAACTAAGGCCCCCGGGAAGCAATCCGGAAGACCATCATTACCTCCAAAATGATTTAGAAGCTATTTCAGCGTGGTAAGGAATGACAGCTAGAAATCAACCAATAGAAAGGCTGCGTAATGTCATTAATGGAAAATCTGAAATGGGCCTCGTTAGAGGAACGTAGACTGCAGTCTATATTTAATCTGCTACAGAAATATATGTCGGAGGGATTGGCGGATGAGATAGTAGGTCATATTTGATGTCCGACAAACCTCGGATGGCAGGACATCGAAGATAAGATCCGCGAGATCGATTGTAGGACAGAGCGGTATAGAGGTTCATAATAAGATGAGGTAACATAGGTAAACTAGGGAACCTTGGTGCATTGCAACCCCTGCCATCCACCAATAAGGTTACTTGCAGAGAAGAATCTATTGTTCATGAAAGCGAGGAAAAAGCCCTACTTTATAGACAATTTGAGAAAGCGAGAACGAGCCATGTGAGGATTATGTACGCACGGATGGGGTCCTCTCGATGGATGCTGTAGTAATTTCAGGGAGAGGCATAGCTAAGCAATTAGGTTCGGTGAAAGCTATACAAATGCTATACGAATGCCAGCACGTACCTGCTAAGGCCTACTTGTCCGACCCGACACATACCCTCAATAAAGATATATTTGCTTCACCTTACCTCATTTTTACTTTCTCATATACGAAGTATATTGAGAAATTGTTGTAATCGCGAAAAAATCGATCTCGAAATTTTTACGGAAATATGCGTTTTAGGCGTCGCTGAGTCCGAAAAATGATTGCTGAAAGCCACTAGTATATAAAAACGGTTCTTCCACACAAGATTCATCAAGATCCGCAGGTGTTGATCGAAAAGGCAAAACCAACTGGTGAAATGGTGGACTATTCTTAGGGCAGGTGGCGTGTTATATGGCTCAAATGACAGACAGAAATTAACGTCAGCGCCGGCTCCTCTTACTTTTCGAAGATTCGCTGACATAGTGTCAATTGCTCGCAACTGTGTATCTACTAAGTTACAATGTTACTTTATTACTAGAGAAGAGGGGGAGGGGGTGCCACAAAAACACCAGAAGACAGGTGTGAAATGCTCTTGTGCCCCTGTCGGTGAGGCGGCTTGCAATGGGACCGGAACTGATTATCGTACCCGATCTTTATGCGGGTCCGCAAACTTTTTGTTCATACTCGACTCGTACCCGCTTAGAAGCAGTAAATACCCAACCCGACCCGCAACTTTGCTGTGGTGCCCGCGGGTCGTGTAGGGTAAATTGCAGGCTTGCAGGCAGGGGCGGATTGGGAGCAAAAATCGACCCGGGCAAATACTCGGGTATCGGCCCACCTAACAACTAAAATAATGTTGCGGCCCATAGTTTGAGAAACACTAGAATACGGAAAAGCAGCAACTCCTGACCGAAGCAGCAGTCACTCAGGCATCCCCGGTGTAGGAGATAGGGTGGACTCTAGAGTCCACCGTGCCCAAACAATACACCAGGTAAAACGTACTCTGCCAGGTAACATGGACTCCATCACTTTAAATCAATATTTTCACATATCTCTACATAAATATTTTGAAGAGTGTGTTTGTTCCGTATAAAGTCATACTTCGCGATAACCTACGGTTTTGCATAAACTATCCTGCTGCTTAAACTAGTCGAATGCGCTATTTTTCACACCGAAATATGCTGGGTGAAAGGTTGAAATAATTATTTTTGTTTTCCGTTTGAATATTATGTGAATGCCTCGAATTCACAGTGCAGGACTTTTTATTTGCTTTTTTGAAGGTGATAGAATTAAGATATCTAAACGAAGTGTATACCATCCTGCAAAGAAATGAGTCAAGTTTTTTATCCATGTGAAAGGATTTCGCATTTAATTCTAAATCGTTTAATTTCGGAGTTGCGATATGAAAATTCATTTTCCCATATACCTTATTTGAAACGGAATTATTCCAAGGAATCGAACATGGGATACTTTTTCGAAAATTTGGATTTTTCCCGACCCTGGTGGAAATTTGGGAGAAAGTAGAAGCCGGAAAATCTGTCCGTTATATCCGAAGTCCGTTTTATCGAGGTCCGATGTACCGATGGTTCACTGTACATTCATTCTCTTTGTGGAAGTATATACGCAACTATTTTAAGTTTAAGATATATTTGTTTCCTTTTGGAAATTTCGGTATGATAACATAATTTTGAATTTTCTTTATTCCCTTCGTTTCTGACGAGCTATATACTAGTATAAATATAATGACATGGATGCTGAATCCCAGAAATAATACGATACATTGCTTCATTTTTAAACAGGTCCCTAGCTAATTGGATGAAGGAAAGTTAACGACCAAATATGTCTGTTTTTACTTTCTCATATACGAAGTATATTGAGAAAGTATTGTTATCGCGAAAAAATTCGACCTCAAGATTTTGACGGAAATATACGTTTTAGGTGTAGCTGAGTCCGAAAAAGTGGTTTTCGAAATTCTTCAATAATACCAAATAGTTCATATTTTTCAAAAAATGAATATAAAGATAGTTTATTCTAGGCAACTTGAAAAATAATTTGATTTTCTCAAAAACGGCTAGAACGATTTTGATAAAATTTCGTACTGTTACTTGAGTATACGTCTGCAATAATACTGTATATTTCATTTTTCTCAATGAATGAAAATAAGGCTAGTTTATTCTTGGGCAACTGTAACAAAAATTGGATTTTCTAAAAACCGGCTCATACGATTTTCATTTTCTAAATACAGTAAAACTCGTTTAATACGTATTTGAGGGGACCGACTCATTGCTTCGTTATAAGCGTGACTACGTTATATACGAGAAACATGGTTTTTGGCCTATACATCCCATATCACGAGAATAAAATACGAGAGATCGACTGTAGGACCGAGCGATATCAGAGCTCGTTTTTCCCAAGGACCATACGGGATCATAACAGGAGAGTGATTCCCACGAGGGACGTTATTAGGTAGGTTTCGGTGTGCTGCACCCCCTGCCACCCACCAGTCTGGTGATTTGCAGGGTATCATGTAGATGTAGATGTAGATGTAGATAACACGTAGACATACAGTAAAAGCTGTGCTTTCCGACTTGGGAGAAGAAACCGAGGAAGAGAAAAACTGGTAGAATTCTGTGTTAATAACGACTTAGTAGTGACTAATACATGGTTCAGAAACCATAAACGAAGGCTGTACACATGGAAAAGCCCAGGAGATAGAATGGGATGCCAAATAGATTACATCCTAGTAAAACAAAGATTCAGGAACAGCATAAAAAATGCTAAGACATTACCAGGAGCAGACATTGATTCAGATCACATCCTTCTAATAGTCGATGTAACTACAAAGCTGAAACAAATAAGGAAAACGAGAAGAGATAGACAGACTTGGGACCTAGAAAAACTGAAAGAAAGGAAAGATTGGAAGATCGCCTTAGAAATTTGGAAAACAAACCGAAGACCGTGGATACAGAATGGGAGGAAGTGAAAGCCAGCATCAAAGATACCTTGAATAAAGAGATTGGGAAACAAGAGAAGAAAATCAGAAAACCATGGATCACTAAGAAAATGCTGGAGAAAATGGATGAGAGAAGGAAATGGAAAAATGTTAACAGTGAAGAAGGTAGAGCCAACTATAGACGCATAAACAATGAGATGAGAAGGGTAACAGATAAAGCTAGGGAAAATTGGATAAAAGAAAAATGTGAGGAAATACAACAGATGGAGAAGTTAGGACGATACGATATGATGTACGCTAGGGCACTGGAGTTAGAAGATAAGAAGTCTAATGGGATTCGTGGTAAAGGAATTATTAATACAGATGGGAAAATAGTCGCAGAACCAAAGGATGTAGCACAGGTATGGGAAGAATACATTAAGGAACTATATAAAAAGCAGGCAGGATCGGTACAAATGGAACTGGAAGAAGAGAATTGCATTGAAAAAGACAACTTGGGACCAAGTATTATGAAAAGCGAAGTAGAAAAGGCGATACAGGAACTAAAGAAAGGAAAAGCTACAGGCAGCGATGGAATACCGGTAGAGGTACTTAAAGTCATGGGATCGGAAGGACAAAAAGTGATTACGAAACTAATTAACAAGATTTACGACTAGGGGGAGTGGCCTCAGGATTTCTTAGATGTAACAATGATCCCTCTAAAGAAGAAGCCAAGGGCAATGCAGTGTAAGGACTACAGAACGATATCCCTACTGTCACACACTTCCAAGATCATCACGAGGATTCTTAATAAAAGACTAGAGGAAAAGACCGAAGAAATGCTAGGGGAAGATCAATTCGGCTTCAGAAAAGGACGAGGAACCAGAGATGCTATCGGGGTAGTGAGAATCATTTCAGAAAGGGCAATAGAGTACAGTCAAGATAGCTGCGTATGTTTCGTCGACTGGCAGAAGGCCTTTGATAGAGTAAATTGGGTACTGCTGATGAGGATATTAAAGGATATAGGTGTAGACTGGAAAGACAGGAGACTGATCAGGAATCTATATGTGAATCAAGTTGTAAAGGTCAGGTTGGAGAATACGGAAACCAGCGGAGTACATATCGGTAGAGGAGTAAGACAGGGCTGCTGTCTATCGCCGATTCTATTCAGTATATATGGAGATAGACTAATGCAGAAGCGTTAGAAGGCACGGGAGATTTCAAAATCGGAGGAAGGATTATATGAACAGTGAAATACGCGGATGATCAAGTACTTCTAGCAAGAAAGGAAAAGGAGCTCCAGAAAATGATAAATAGACTAGTGATAACAGGTAGAAAATACGGTATGGAAATTAATACAGAAAAATCCAAGGTTATGCGAATATCAAGTGAAGAAGAAGAAAATTTGAACATAAGTATTGGAGGAAAGCCATTAGAACAAGTTTCAGATTATAAATACCTTGGAAGCATCATAACAAGAGAAGCAAAATGTACAGATGAAATCAGGACTAGAATAGCAAAAGCAAAAACCGCATTCAGAAGAAAGAAACTCCTGCTAACGGGAAATATAAAGCAGGAAATCCGCAAGAGGTTGATAAAATGCTATGTATGAAGTATAGCTTTGTACGGAGCAGAAACATGGACGCTAAGGAAAAATGATATTAAATACTTGGAAAGCTTCGAAATGCGGACATGGAGAAGAATGCTGAAGATAAAATGGACAGATAGGGTGAAAAATGAGGAAGTACTACGAAGAATAGGAGAGAAGCGAACGATTATACAGACTATCAGAAAGAGGAAGGCGAACTGGATTGGGCATTACCTGAGGAGAGAGTATTAAAGAAGTGCTAGAAGGAAAACTGGATGGAAAAAGAGAAAGAGGTAGGAAAAGGTTTCAGCTAGTAGACGACTTGAAAGGGAAAGAGAGCTATCAAGTCATGAAGAAAACTGCGGAAAATAGGAGTATATGGTGAACGAAGTTTAACCTAGAATAATCACGGACCTGTCAATGGACAGACTATCTGTGATGATATATATATATATATATATATATATATATATATATATATATAGGTATTACGTATTTACTTCGTATACTTCTGGGGCTGCCGAGTAAGCATGGCGTTTTTGGTTACGTAGTTTGCATTGTCTAGATGTTTTGGATTACTTCTACAATTTCCAGTTTTATCGCTTTTTATTATTTAAAAAATTACCCATCCATTGAATATGTCATAAAAATAAATACCTAAAAGCAAGGGACAGGAGAGAAAAGGTTGTTTTAACGCTAACACAAAAGGTGGAGATGATCAAACGGATGGAAAAAGGAGAAAATAGAGCAGCCATAGCAAAAGAATTCAACATCGGATCTTCCACGCTGTACGATATCAAGGCTCATAAGGCTAAATTAATGAAATTTGTGTCATATTCTGAGACAAGTAAATCAATTAATAAACATCATACGCTTCATAAGCCAAAAATGGAGAAACTGGGTAAAATATTATATGACTGGTTTTCACAGAAATGCTCAGAAGAATTAAATAATTTCGTCCTTTTCTAATAGAGTAAATAAAGATAAATAAGAAGGATATAATCCAATAAATTGTCGTACTCGCCAAACTTCCCGGACGCCCTAAACTTTTCAATAGTCTTTTGTTTTGCATGTAAGCGTAGCAACGTATGAAATAAGAATGGGTAAATAGTATCTACATATATCTAACTACGTGTGGAAGAATTAAAATGGAAAATGCAAACCCCATGCATAGGGGAGTACGATAGTGAACCTAAGCCCAATTTTGTTTGGTTATTGCTAAATTTGCGATGTCAAAATCGAAAAACGCTCCCCTAATCGGCTATTTCTCCTAATCGGCTTTCCACAATCCCCAAGATAGCCGGATAACACAGCTTTTACTGTATTTGCAGTGAGTCGACTTCAATACCGTACTTACATATGCAAAGAGATGCTTATAAACTTCGCGGCATGTAAAATGTTCGATTCCTATTACATACGATTTTTTAAATGGCCAATTAATATTATTATTATGGTCATTAATTTACATAAAAATTTCACATTTTTAATATCAGTTTCAAAACTAAGGGGCGTGGAAATTCGTATGGAAGGGGTAGAGGGAGGAAGGGGACCTCTACCAACAAGTGCGTGGTAAACGGGCGGAAACTATTCATTATTTAACGCTCTGATCGCCAAAATTCGTTATATATGGGGCATTTTGTTGCCACGGGACCAAACATTTGTTCGTTACAGCCGAGAATTCGTAAAATGCGTGTTCGTTACATCCGAGAAATTTAACCAATGCCCTTATGAAGAAGTTGAAGGGACCGAGACATTTCTTCGTTATAGCCGAGATTTCGTTTTAGGCGTGATCGTTATAAACGAGTTTTACTGTATAACTAAACGACGCATTAGTAATGAGAAATTTTGTACCATGTATGTTGTACCGATTTTTTGCGTTGATTTAAGAACACGAGTGACACCGGGTATAATTGCTCTTTATAAATTAAACTAAACTCTTTAGGTGAAAGTAAAAAAGTTTAAGGATTAAGTTTTTTCCATTTTCATAAGTACCGTTGTGTTTTTTTATGGGCCTTTAAATCTGAGCGTTGCTATTAGCCATCCCGTTTCGCCCATCGCTTTCAGATTTCTAGCACATCTAGAAGTACCAAAACATTTATATCCTCCTGTATCCTATACATAAGAAGCGTCCATATATGCTATAGATAATCCATAAAATTCTATTAGTTTCATTTGGAGGTGAATTTTCCGCGGCGGTGAATTGCTGGTGGCAAATTTTCCGGCGGTGAGTTGATAGCGTTGAATCTTCTGCATACCATCATTTCTATACCAGAGAATTTAAAAGTCATTTAAATTTGATTGCATGATTTAGCCTATATGTTTGGAATGAAAGTATTTTTCTTACCTATTTTAAAAGTAACATTTAATCGAATTAAGTAATTAAGTACTATCAGTTGAGCAATTCCAATCATTCATCCGTCAGTGGTGTTCTAATCATTCAATCATCCAACTTCATTTGAATCCGAAATGTTAGTAAGAAAATGCTTCAGGGTCTATGCTGTGACTTTCCATAAATACACTGTGGAAATTGTCAATAAGTAATTGTAAATTGGCAGTCAGCATGCATGGTTTGATATGTACATCAATATATTACAATTAAAAATATATTTAAACATAGAGTACATCTTACCTACCAAGGGTCTCAGAGTGGACTCTAAGAGTCCAAATCACCTGCCAGAGTACGCTATGCCTGGGCTTGTGTTTAGGCATGCCGAACTCTAGAGTACACGCTACCGCTAGGTATGATGTACTGTAGAGTATGTGGTACCTAGGTAAGGCGTACTCTAGAGTCTGTCTTGGCTAGAGTACACCTTACCTGCCACACCGGCCCAGGAGCAGCATCGGTCCACCGGGACTTTGCCCGGTGTCCCGGCGGCCCAATCCGTCCCTGCTTGCAGGTGTCTAGTCGTAAACGTAAGGAAGTTTAAAAGTAGTTTAATAGACGTTAATTGTGAAGTAGACGTAATAGATGACCCCGTTTCAGATTCCATCAAATACATAGGAGTTGCAACTGGAGGCGACCCCTCGTGGGACACATACATTCGTCGGCTGATAGGCACTACTCGTAAAAAGTTGTCCATTTTAGGTAGGAAAGACCGGAATCAGGGCCGGCGTGATTATTTGCGGGGCCTAGTTCGATGGTGAGCGGAGCCTAGTTATATATATATATATATATATATATATATATATATATATATATATATATATATATATATATATATATATATATATATATATATATATATATATATATATATATATATATATATATATATATATATATATATATATATATATATATATATATATATATATATATATATATATATATATATATATATATATATATATATATATATATATATATATATATATATATATATATATATATATATATATATATATATATATATATATATATATATATACACACATATACCCGGTGGCACAAAAAAATTATGATTTTTAAAGAACAGTTGCAATTTTTTAAATGAAAAACAGTTATTAAACTTAATTTTTAAATTTATTATTATGTAATAATATTAATATGTAATAAAAAAATTGTCTAAATCACAGTACATGAAAATTTACGCTTGTGCGGGGCCCCTAACAAAGCGCTTGGCCCTGTTCGGGGGAACCGAGTGCACATGCCTCACGCTGGCCCTGACCGGAATAGCACCGAAGGAGTAATGGAATCTTGTTATTTATATTAGATAAGGCCGCAGGTAGAATATACATCACCGGTACGGGATCCATACGAGGAGGGTTTAATAAAGGAGATAGAAAAAGTACATCACGGGGTAGCTGAATTTGTAAACAGAAATTTTGGTAATAAAGAGAGCATCACGTCGCTTATAGAAGATATGAAGTGGGCATCGTTAGAAGAACGCAGATTACAGGCTAGAATAAGGCGGATAGAAAAGTATATTTCGGGGGGCCTATCGAGCGAGTTTATTGATCTCATCAGGAATCCGGCATATTTATATACAAATTATCGTTTTTCTTAGAACGATAAAGGATTATAATTGGAAAACGATAAATGGGAATTACTACAGACATGGTTAGTTCATAGCAACCCCTGCCATCTACCATTAACGTGACTTGAGGGGTACGATGTAAATTTACATGTAATTTAGACACGGTCTTTAAGCGATTTTTAACAAGAAAGGGTTTATTGATACAGTGAAATCATGTTAACCCCTCAAGCGCGCAGGACATTAAATATAATACGTCACGCAGGTCGGAAGAGATTTCGGGAAATTCGCAGTTTTTGCGCGAAATCATATAAAAATTCGTAACTTATTAGATATTTAAGGAATTTGACTGAAATTTTTTGAGGTTTTACATAAAACTATGTATGTCTTTCACACCATCTTAGTTATTATTATTCTCGTGAAATACCTCGATGAATTCTTTCACTCAATCACGGAAGCCATTTACTCAGTTTTTCTTTATTCAAAGTTTACGGAGTACTTCACATCTACTGTATTATCTTGGATTTCAACTTCTTCTCCGTAAGTTTTTCAGAAAAAAACCCTTCAAATAAGGCTTCTTACCCCTCAGCGCCATCCTTTGTACTGGGTACGCCGCGAAGATTGCTAGCTTTCTTTATTTTTTGACACGGTAAATTTTCTTAAATATGGGTAACCTTCATAATTGGGTCATTCCATGCTACATGTCCAGATTCGGTAAGTGATGGGTCCTTCGAATCGAACCAAATGTTCAGGATCGTTAGTACATCGGACTACCTTTGCAAAATAAGCAAGGGTTTCCCCCTCCGGCGCCCCCCCCCCCCCCCGCCCCACCAGCGCCGACGCAACTGTGCCCCGTGCGCTTTGTCGACCTCTGGGAAATTTACTCGTGTTACCCTCTCGTCCATCGCACAGAGATAACTTTGATGTCACTTCATTCAGGAAGGATTCCACTACAAGCGCATATATAGGTTTGGGGGTCTGAGACGTAAACAAACACCACTTAGCCACCCTTGAATCCGGGTAAGGAATTCGCGATTTCTCTATTTTTCCGGCCTCACAGACGGACCGGGAAATTTTTGAAAGAACCAACACACATATCGCCGAAAACTAGAGCCGGAGCACTGTTACCTCGCGCAGTACAAATATTCTAAAGCATGTCACGTGGAAGAAAATCGACTCTGAACATCGTACACTTTGAAAAAATGCCAAAAGTGCCAAGTTTGCGTCCCAAAAAAGCTATGTTTGCATCCCCGCAGAAAGAACTGGTTTGTACTGAGAGAACAAGCAGCACATCTATTTTCGACATCCGAAGAGAAAAAGCATTTATTTTGGCCACAACTGTAGTTTTACAGGGGTCGAAAATCGGCACGCGAACCACCCCCGCTGACGCTGGTAGCTGGAAGCTGACTACTACGTTTGTGTTTGTGCAACCCACCAGAATTTGAAATTAGCTGCAAATGCTACTTCTTTGACTCGAAGATACAATGAATACCTGGCAGCCACAGTATGGGACTTGAACAACGAGATGTGCATGTTCTCCAAGTGCGCCAACTGTCCCGGTAGGGAGGGCGCTCGGCGTCTACTGATGGAGTCCGGTATGGATGATGCTGAGGCACAGAGTGGTCGTGAAGTGCGCTACAAACAGTGGGTGTCGACAGATCGATGCCGGATGATGGAAGTCATTCAGAACTTGAAAGATTTCATTGACACCTTCCTTGATTTGATTATGGATGCCAGATCACACCACTTCATTGCCAAAACTCAAAGTCAGTTCTTCATCCGCTCAAAGGATACGTTGCCCAAAGAGCATTGCATGGTTCTGTGCGACTTTGCGGAAAACTACAGCTTTGTGGTGCAGGACGCCGTGCAGGGTTTCCATTGGACCAATGATCAGGTAACGCTGCATCCGGTTGTCTTGTACCACCGTAATGAAAATGGTGAGCTCCGGTCCACTTCTCTCTGCATAATCAGTGATTGCATGTCCCACTCCACAGTGCAGGTTGCGGCATTTCAGAAGCGAATCGTGGAGTACATCAATGAAAATGTACCTCATGTGCAGAAACTCCTATACTTTAGTGACGGAGCCGGAGGTCAGTACAAGAACCGCAAAAATTTTACTAACTTGGTCATGCACAAAGAAGATTATGGTCTGGATGCAGAGTGGCATTTTTTCGCTACGTCACATGGGGAGAGCAAATGTGACGGGGTCGGAGGAACAGTGAAGCGATGCACGCGAAAAGCCAGCTTACAGAGACCCATCAATGACCAGATATTAAATGTCTATGATATGTACAAGTACTGTAAAGATAAAATTGTGGGTGTGAAGTTTCTCTTTGTGAGTGAGAAAGAGGTTTACCACCGAGAAGCAGAATGCCAACAGAGATTTGAACTGTCGAAAGCAGTACCGAACACTCGGAACCACCATTTCTTTAGCCCCACCACCTATGAAGGTGTCCTTCGAGTGCGACTAGTGTCATCATCATCCCTTTACAAGGATGTCCAGGTGCTGAAATGCAATTAAGGTAACATAAAAAATAAGTCCCTAATCGTCACAATCTGTATTTTTTTCTCAGGAGACTAATTATCTACATATTTTAGAGGTAGCGCCTGCGCGTTAATGGTACCCGCACTCACGCCGGAAAGAATGATGGCACTCTGATGTTCGACCTCTGTAAAAATACAGTTGTGCGAAACGTCATGAGAACGAACAGAGTCGGAATTGGCTGAAAGGAGTGGCGCAGGTGGTCAGCCTCCAGGCGCCGGCGTCAGCGGGGGTGGTTCGCGTGCCGATTTTCGACCCCTGTAAAACTACAGTTGTGGCCAAAATAAATGCTTTTTCTCTTCGGATGTCGAAAATAGATGTGCTGCTTGTTCTCTCAGTACAAACCAGTTCTTTCTGCGGGGATGCAAACATAGCTTTTTTGGGACGCAAACTTGGCACTTTTGGCATTTTTTCAAAGTGTACGATGTTCAGAGTCGATTTTCTTCCACGTGACATGCTTTAGAATATTTGTACTGCGCGAGGTAACAGTGCTCCGGCTCTAGTTTTCGGCGATATGTGTGTTGGTTCTTTCAAAAATTTCCCGGTCCGTCTGTGAGGCCGGAAAAATAGAGAAATCGCGAATTCCTTACCCGGATTCAAGGGTGGCTAAGTGGTGTTTGTTTACGTCTCAGACCCCCAAACCTATATATGCGCTTGTAGTGGAATCCTTCCTGAATGAAGTGACATCAAAGTTATCTCTGTGCGATGGACGAGAGGGCAACACGAGTAAATTTCCCAGAGGTCGACAAAGCGCACGGAGCACAGTTGCGTCGGCGCTGGTGGGGCGGGGGGGGCGCCGGAGGGGGAAACCCTTGCTTATTTTGCAAAGGTAGTCCGATGTACTAACGATCCTGAAAATTTGGTTCGATTCGAAGGACCCATCACTTACCGAATCTGGACATGTAGCATGGAATGACCCAATTTTAAAAGAGGAACCTTTGGCCTACCTATTTATCGTCATTCTGTGATTTTTTGTCTTTTTTATTACACTGAATGTTCATTAAATTTTGTGATTGATTTTTCGCGAATTGGGGTATCGCATCTTCTAAAAATCCCCTATCCAATGCTTAGAGGCACCGTATGTCGACACGAATGCTACTGAAAAGTGAAACAAGATCCATACTTATCTGCCGACAAACTTATATTTCTCTTTCGTTTTTCCTATGAGTCAGAGGTTGAGATGTATAAGAGCTCGAAGGTCTTGATTCCGAACTTGGAGGACTTCAGAGGGAGATATTGCTTGAAAGATAGACAATGTTAGGGACTCGTCTATTGAAATTTCCCTTTTCGGTAAAAAAAATTCCTTGAATTTTTCGTTCAGATGTTCAATAATCGGAAATATTTTTTGTGGCTTTGGAGGACCACGGTAATTATTCTTTTCTTCGTTATTACTGAAATGCAAAAATTTGCAAATAAGCTCAAATAGATCCCTAGTGATGACATCGCCGAAGCCTGGTGTGGATAGAACTCTTTTCGTCGAAAAATAGGAAAGAAGCGTGGGCTTCTGCACAATTCCCATCAACATAAAAATTCCCAAAACAGTTTACATTTCCTACACGGTAACTGGTTTCCACGATAAAACTCTTGATTTCATCGAAAATGTACGCTCACTTGCTTTGATGTATTGGTCAGCATATCGGTTGGTTTCATTTACTATGGCACTAACAAATTCCTCATCGAAAAACAATTGAAAAGTACCTACAATGTCAGTCAAACCCTTAGCTGCCTTTTGAGGTCCGTAACCACCAATGAAATTCTCTTTTCGTCCTACGTAATTCTCCATGCCCTCCCAGAAGTAGTTTTCTATCACTATCATTATGTGTCAGTGAATCAATTTGAGTACGTTCATCCAAATCATTCTCACTATCACTGTCCGAACTCACGCTTTCTTCCGAATCACTTCCGAGTAGGACTTCCGTCTCCTTGTCAGCACTCGGTATTGCTTGACTATTTTCACTGGTTGAGCACATGATTACTCCTAGTATTTTGAAAATAAGTAAGCAAGTTAACGTAAAATTTATCACAGTAAGGAAAGGCGAACGAAACCTGCCTCCGCACAGTGCAAGGTTTCACTCAGACTGATTTTTTCAGAGCGACGAGAGAACATTTTCCGCGCGGTACAAGCGCCAGCATATTTCCCACGCTTTCCATATCACAAATATCTTGGAAATACAAAAGATAAATACAAAATATGATCCTCTAGTCTGTCTCACTCTAGCTATATTCCCTCATGAAATACTAAACCAAGCACATGGCCCAGACCTCCTCCTCTCTCTCCCTCTCAAAGTGATGACACAATATAAAAACATGTCTCAAGAGCGGGATAGATGTCTGATAGCAGACAAATGGGGCCTATATCCTCTTCTTACACCTCACAGTTGCTTTCGTGCAAAGATTTCGTTGAATAGGGGCTTTTTTAGAAGCCAAAATGCCCCAATTCTCCTATCTACGTGAAAATTTAATCACAAAACTTAACGTATAATAAAAGTAAAAAGAAGTAGAGTAAAAATCACAGAATTAAGCACAATAGGAAGGCCAAAGGTTCCTCTTGTCAAATATATAAATATTATCCATATCTAAGAAAATTTACTGTCAGAAAAATAAAGAAAGCTAGCGACCTCCGCGACGTTCCCAGTACGCATGACGACCGCATGTGGAGTTTCCGTCCGACGTTCCCAGTACGCATGACGACGCTAACGGGTTAATACGTACTTCACAATTACGTTTGTTACAAAATAACGTACTTCTTTGAATCTCCGTCAACTCCTTTATAAGTACTGTGTAAATATGTCAAAATAACGTACTTCAACTTAACGTACTTTTCAGTACTACAGAGGAGCCGAAAAAAGATTTTTGTATTTTAACGTTTACTTTCATCCCTAAATGACTCGTGTATAACGAATTCTTGCTCATTCAAGTCGTTTAACACTAGAAAGACCGGGCATCTGACCCCCCCCCCCCCCCCCCCCCCTAGAAGGACCGGATGCGCCAATCCTTAACCTAACGCTAACGCTACGATCTTCTAGCGATATCCAATTCAACTCCTTCAAGAGTGATGTAACGCTTAGCTTTTGCTCATTTTTGTTTTACAAATCTGACTGATCTGCGTTGGACTCTTTCTAACTCAAGTAACTGTCACTTTTCATACGGATCCCATTTGCTGGAAGTGTATTCGATCTGAGATGTAACTAATGATAAAGAACACGTTTCTCGTACCTGTTCTGTGCTACTTCCTAGTATTCTGCGTACGAAGGTCAGTTTCCTGTTGGCTGCGCCCATGAATCGATGAATATACATATTCCATGATAGATCACGGCAAATGGTGACTCCTAAATATTTAACGTATTCCCCAGATGGGATATTCAATCCGTCGATTTTGTATTCGGAGTCTAATTGCTGCAATGTGTAAGGCTTTCTCCCTGAGAATGACGGAATTTATGGGAATATTAGAAGCTCCAAAATTTATGAATCAGTTCTTTAATATCTTTTCTAATTTCTCATACTTGGAACTCTTGCTGTATCTTCTTCTCTTAGCTATATCTAGACACTGCCGTGAACTTCTTTCAATTATCATGCGATTTTTAACTGCCGTATTCAACGTGGAGATCGGCAAACCAAGTCGTTTGACCAGATCAACACGTGATCTGATATTGTGTCCACATGTTCTAAAATATGTATTTTTTTCATCAACGGAAAACGTCTTCCTTTCACCTCGCTGTTCCATCATCTAATTAGGGTAAATTCTGTAGAGGAATAAAAAAGTCTGAAGTAAATTACAACTGTTTTCACAAGGTGAAAATAGCAACATCACATTGACACAAAATACTCAACCTCAATACAAAATGGCTGACGCTATAAGCGTAGGTATTATCAAGAATCAAACATGCACATTTGCATTATGCATAATTGCGCAGTGGCCGATAAATTGTCACTATACATACTCCAAGTTGTATTTTTGTTGAAATGAATACAGGTATATGCTCGGTCGAGATACGCTTTTTCGCTAATGCGTCGTGACAAAATTAAGGACATGAAATTTGAGATACGCGGTGTTCCCTCGCTAAATTTGAAATATTTTCTTGTCGTGACTTGCAGTTTTCTCGATTATATGAAACATTAGTGTTCACAGCAACAAATATTAGCCTCTTGAATGAATTGAAGTCTAGTGATGAGATAAAAGAATGTGCAAAAATTGCGTATTTTCTTCTGAAAATATCTCGAAGAGAAGCATTCCACATGCATTCCTAGGATATTATTGCACCAAATCATCAAAATGCTAGGGAAAAGGATTTCCTATGGGATGCGCTCCATTCCGAATTTCGTGAAATTTTTAATCTAAGAGTCATAATACGATCGTCTTACGACTAAATTCAGGGAAGGCAGACAAAAATATGCTCGGTTGTTATTGTCCATTCTCTACCCTTGAATAAGCCCATAATATCAACCCGCCTCGGATTGTCTTTATGATAAGAAAAACGCCCTACTGCAACGTTTGCCATCTTTGACTCCTGGTTAAGGCAGCCGGCGTGATAGAAACCCCATTACCGTATTAACATAAGGTAGAATTTGTATTTCAACTTTTTCTTCCGTTACATTGGAGAGATCTTCAAATGTAGATGCTAGTTCGGAAACAACCTCTTTGCTGACAAATAGTTCCATTTTAGAGACTTTGACACAACCAGATTTGGGTATGAGTAGTGACTCGATGTAAGTGATAGAGGGATTTAGGTGCCATTTCTCTGATTCTCTTCTAATTTTTAATACTAGGAACTCTTGGTGTATTTCTTCCCTTAGTCAGAACTGCACGCTGGCTTGCACTTCTTCCAATTACCATACTAATTAATTCAACGAGGAAATTGGCAAACGGAGTCATCTGGCCAGATGTAGTGAAACCAAAAATATTTATTTCGAGATCTGATACAATATTTCAGTCGTCTGGTGATGAAGGAAAATGTGTAAAAATGAAAAAAAAACAAAATATGCATATGAAGAGCTTAAGAATAAGTAGAAGTAAGCGTAGAAGAATGCATGTTCTGCATACATACGTCGTATGAGGAGTTTACTGTGTTGATATATCTCTTTATGATATGACGTGCTTCAATTGCAAAAAATTGGTCTTGGAATTATGTTTGAAGCAAAAAAAATATCCGTGAGGGAAGGAAAGGGTGAAGCATAAAGCAACGACACCAAGTGCTATAAGAATTGCAGAAGCCCTTAGGAGTTGTTTCTACCCCATAATTGCTCCATAAGAAAAGAACGAAAATCGGTACAGAAATTTATATATTTGCTTTTCAAAATTATTTTCCGTCAAAGTTTTTATCGGAAAAGAGTGGGAATTTTTCTGGGTCTGAACAATCGATTACCATAGCAGCGAGCTCATTACTTTTTACTTACTTCGTATGTAGTATAGGGAAATTATTGTTATCACGAAAAAAATCGACTTCGGGATTTCAATGGAAATACAGTAAAACCCCGCTATACGTTGCCCCGGTATACATTGTTTCGCAAAAACGTCACCAATCAATTAAGGAACATGTTTTGTTATAAGTTGTGTCGCTTCGCATATACGTCGTTTGTGAAATACTAAAAGCAAAATTTCAGAAATTCCAATTGCGGTGCATAAATTATAACTATATCAATAAAAACTCTCTATTCAGCTTTTAATTTCATGTTCATTATTATTTATATGAATTAATTTAGTTTCATTTTTATCAATTCGTGTAAAATCATACTCGGAATAAACATTTGCTGGCCATGTGTTTGAGAGATCACGATGGGTTAGGTGGTTAACAAGATACACGGGATAAAAAGGTGTCCTACTTTTAATGACGTGTAAAAACCTATTTCTGAGCGACAGTCAGCTATGAGAGAGCTTTGTGAACAGTTGCGTCTAAAATTTTGTGTGTCCTTTCATCCCGGTTTACGTTTGCGTTGATATCTCATGAGAGATCGGATATACTTTGGATTGCGAAATCTGCTTGAAAAGTACTCTAAAGTGCGTATCAGTGTACGTGTAAGTAAAGAACAATTTTTGTGCTCCATCACAATATAGACAATTATTTTCGGTGATTTCTGAATTTATTATTGCAATCGGTTACTCGTTGTTACGATAAAATGTATATTGAACCCTAGTAGCAATGAGTGGTAAACACATAGTGGTAACATAGTGTGTCCAATGTACTGTATTGATAAGTATTATTTGGGAAACAAATGTGTCACAAAATATCCGCCAGGAACGTAAGCCCTAACTTTTATCATAGTTGTTATGGTAATCTTTGTTTCGCTATACGTTGTTTCGTTCGCATTTTTCAGGAACGCATCTCCGACGTATAGAGGGGTATTACTGTACACGTTTTGAGGTCCCTAGAACACGTTTAGACTTTTCGGAATGATGTATGTGTGTTTGTGTGTGTGTGTGGATGGATGTCTGTATGTGATTGTGGGCGCTCTAACTCAAAAAATACTTGTCATATTAATACCAAATTTCATATGTAACACTTTAGCATGAGCACAAATAACTGATTAGTTTTTGGACAATATCGGTTAACCGAGTCGAGGTTTATTCGAAACCCGATTCGGTTTTTGCGATATTTCTCCGTTAAAACATCATTATACATACATACATACATACATACCAATCACTCTGTTCCCTTACGTGGTAAGCAAGCTGATTGCCTCTACCATTCACAATATTTCTCCACACGTTTCTGTCCTTACATACTTCTTTCGCTTCAAACACATCCTTGCATCTTTTCATACATCGTCTACCATTCCTTAAACTTCTGATCTCTCTTTCCTTGACAGTCTCCTCCACCACATTCAGCCAGCTTTTTCTTGGTCTTCCTCTCCCTTTTGATCTGCATACTCTACCATCATGTATCAATTTAATCACCCGGTTCTCATCCATTCTCTCCACATGCCCAAACCATCGCAGCACACCCCTTTCATACTGACCTCTTAAAGTTTCTTTCATTCCACATTCATTCATCACCCAAGTATTCATTCTCTACCTGGCTGTTGGAGAGAGCGGACGTGCCTTTCACTTCCTTCAGTGGAGCCCAACGGAGACTTACGAGCGACACTTGTAGCAGTAGCATTAGAGTAGAAGTAGACGTACTGTTAAGTAGAACTAACTTTTCTTTTATATTACTTGTAAACCTTTCCTATAGCTTATTTACTTATAGTAGTAGTTATCTTAACTAATAACCTCATTGTCATTTTTTTTAATCGTAATACTTATTAGTCGTATACCGTAGTGTAGTAATTTTTCTAACACCATTTGCGCATTGCTTTTTTACACCGATATTTATATCGTAATTGTTGTTATTTTCTTCTCCTACATTTCTGATAATAAGTGCTTAAGCTCTACTAACACCTACTATAGGGATAAGTTATTTTATTTAACATTCACTAGTATTATTTTCTTTCTCGTAGATGTAATATTTAGTTTTAACTAACAGATATCATTCCCGTGCATAAAATTTAGTAAAGCAAAGACTTTATATTTCTACTTGTGTATTTCGGAACCCTCCTTTCACTTCCTATTCTTATAGTCGACCTTGACTCAAGGCTTGCAGGTCGATACTAACGTTGTTTGTGTAGTGAATCACCCCCTCCCTTTCACTTTTTACCTGCGTTAAGCCTAAATTACAGCGCTTGTCAGCCAACGAATAAGTTAGCCCAGTATTTTAAGTTATATTTTTAAAAACATTTAGCTAGTTCAGATTAGTTTAGAGTTTAGGATGGCTACCCCAAGGACTCCCGTTTCCTCCTTTTAGCGCGACGCTGGTTTGGAGGCCATGAGGTTTCGAATCACGGAGCTTGAGAGGGTGGTTGCGGACATCCTTCAGAGGGTGGAAAAGTCCGAGGCGGCTTTGGTGCGTGTGAGGGGTGCGGGGTCATCCCTGAAAGCAAACCGCGCCAAATTGGCGGCTCGGGTTAGCCAGGGTGCGGAAGCCGGTAGAGCGATCGGGGTTGTCCGTCACTCCTTATCGCGGGCTGAGGGTGTTCGGTCCGGGAAACCCGATGAGTGGAGAGTGGTGTCCACTCGGGGGGATCGTGGGATGGTGCTGCGGAGGCAGGGAGCTGGGAACACTTCGGTGGACCCTCTTCCTGTTCGTAATAGGTTTGCGGTGTTGTCGGAGGACGACTCCGAAGCCGTTGCGCCCGCACCCGCTCCCGTCTCCTCGGTGGGGACCGGGCCCAAGGGGAGCTCGGGGGGAAAGAGGGGGCTGTTAGTGTTAGGGAGCTCCAATGTCCGGCGTGTGGTGGCGCCTTTACTGTCACGGGCCCGCCGGGAGGGTGTTCATGAGCTGGTGTTCTCCAGGTGTATACCAGGAGGTACGGTGCCCCAGGTGACGAAGGAGGTCAGGGCGTCGGTTTTGGGCACGGGTTGCTCCTCGTTGCGGGTGGTGGCCCATGTTGGGACAAATGACGCCTCGAAGCGCGGCTCCGAGGAGGTTTTACGTTCTTTTAAGAACTTGGCCGCTGAGGTTGCTCGTGTCCGAGAGGAGTCGGGTTCTGATGTGCGGCTTACTATCTGCAGCATTGTCCCTCGGACGGACTGCGGTTCTATGGTTTGGAGCCGCGTGGTGGGCTTGAACCGTAGGCTGTGGGACTTCTGTAGGGGCAATGGAGTGGACTTCGTTGACCTGAGGCCGGTGCTGGACTCATGTAGGGTACCCCTAAACGGTTCTGGTGTCCACTACACGGCCGAGGCAGCGGATGCGGTAGCGCGTAGGGTTTTTGAACACGCTAGGGTTTTTTTAGGTTAGACGAGGATAACACAAATATATCTGTTAGAAAAGAGTCCGCCAACATTAACCGTAGGGAGTCCAAGAATAGCGGTAGAGTGAGAAGTAGAAAAATAAAATTGTTAGATCAAGTGGCGGGGAAATCCAGAACGAAAATATCCGTACAAAACACAATAAAAATTATTATTATGAACTGCCGAAGCATTCGAAGGAAACAGGCTGGTTTTTGCCACTTAGTTAAAAGCCATCGTGCAGACGTTGTATTGGGAACTGAGAGCTGGCTATCGGGCGACATTAATTCTAACGAGATTTTCCCACCAGATTACGTGGTGTATCGCAAAGACGGGAGGGAAAGAGTCGGAGGCGGAGTTTTCATCGCCGTCAGAAAGAGTATATCAAGCCAATTAGAGGAGATTAACGTCAGCGAACACTGCGAAACGATATGGTGCTCCCTTCGTACGAGAAATGGTAAAAAATTATTTTTTTGCTCATTTTACCGCCCACCTGACTCGGGAGTCGAGAACATTAGAGAACTCAGTCGTACATTGCAGGTGATAGCTAGGAGAAAGAACGATCCAGTAATCATTCTTGGAGGAGACTTTAATCTTCCATCGATCGATTGGAAATCCGTAACCTATGTTAGTGGTGGAAAAAATAGAGAAGCTTGTCGTGAATTAATTGAAGCATTCACTCTAAACTCGCTAGAGCAAATCGTCAGCGAGCCGACGCGATATGACAACAACGGAAACGGAAACATATTAGATCTGCTAGCCACTACCCACCCACTATCGACTAGAAACCTACAAATCGACGACGGCATAGGTGATCATAAAATAGTAATTGCCGACTTCAAATACACCCCTGCGACAATATATAAGCCAACGCGATTAGTCTATATCTTCAGTAAAGCAGATCTCCCAGGCTTAAAAAATTATGTTACAAACCAAATAGCGACATTTATCAATTTTGCGAATAGTAACAGCGTAGATGACTCTTGGACGGAAATTTTGCGAATCATTCGAGAAGGGCTAAAAACGTTTGTCCCAACTAAAGCAATTCGTGATCGCAAGGACCCGCGGTGGGGGAAACCGAAACTCTGTGCCTTGCTCAAGAAACAAAGACGGCATCACGCGCACATAAAGCACCTTAAAGCAGTTGGTAGGGACCACGCAAACGAGTATTTAATATACAGAAATAGTCGTAAATCTGCAAGAGACGAAGCGCGTAAGGAATTTGACGTCTACCGATCCACGACACTGTCGGACTCACTCAAAAACGACTCGAAAGAATTTTGGTCGTACGTGCGAGAAATGCGAGGAGGTCAGTCGACAGTACCTCTTCTACGTACAGACAACGGTGAAAGTGTACACGATTCATTTACTAAGGCCAGTATGTTAAATCGGTTCTTTGAAAATTGCTTCACAATAGACAGCGGTGATTTCATTGATTTCCCTACTCGTATAGACTCAAATATGAGCGACATAGAAATATCCGAAAGCGGTATCGTCAAATTACTAAGTCAGGTCCACAAAAGAAAATCGCCAGGGCCTGAAGCCATACCTGCATTCATTATAAACTCGTTAGCAAACGAATTAGCTCCGTACCTTAAGCTTCTATTCAGAAAATCTTTAGATGAGGGTGTAGTTCCTTTGATATGGAAAACAGCCCACGTTACACCAATACATAAAACGGGAAGTAAATTAAAAGTGGAAAACTACCGCCCTATATCGTTGACGTCAATCTTCTGTAAGGTTTTTGAGCACATTATCGGTAGCTCAATAATGCGATTTCTCGAAAGCAAAGAAGCGCTTAACAGTAGCCAACATGGTTTCCGGAGAGGCAGGTCATGCGAGACTCAGTTAGCTCTACTCACACAAGATATTGTGAAAGCAACGGATAAAGGAATAGGAGTTGATGCAGTATTTTTAGACTTTAGGAAAGCCTTCGATACCGTTTCTCACGTGAAAATAATGCAAAAATTAAGGGCTTATTGAATTAACGAGAAAATTGTAAATTGGATCGCCTCGTTTCTTTCCGATAGAACCCAGAGAGTAGTCCTCGATGGAGTTGCAGCAGACATCGTCAAAGTGACTTCCGGCAAGTGTGATCGGACCTTTGTTATTCTTGATATATATAAATGATTTAGCGGATAATATAAAGTGTAAAGTTAGACTCTTCGCGGATGACACACTTGTGTATGGAGAAATCAACACAATACACGATCAGGAGAATTTGCAAAAGGACCTTCAAGCGATCACGAAATGGTGTAAAGATTGGCAACTCGATCTGAATATAAAGAAATGCGCCGCAATGAACTTCACGCGCTCCACGAATTTCAACCGTTACCCGTACCAAATATCTGAACTAAAGCTAAAATACGTCAATAGCTACAAATACCTAGGAGTAATTCTCAGTAACAATTTGTCTAGTAGAGAGCATATCAAATCCGTTATAGCATCGGCAAACAGAATTCAAGGGCTTTCCTCTAGAGTTCTGCGGGGATGCCCCTCGAATGTGAAGGAAATCGCGTACTTTTCCCTAATACGACGCATCGTGGAATACTGTTGCGCCGTCTGGGACCCTTTCGAGGAGGGCCTAACTAGAGAGCTCGAAATGGTTCAGCGTAGAGCGGCTAGATTTGTAAAAGGAGAATATCGGTATGATGACTCTTAGTGAACATCTAAGTGAAAATCCCAAATGCTTTTGGTCATATGTTAGAGAAGTTCAAGGTCGACGCCCAACCGTACCCCCGTTAATAAACGACCAAGGAGAGGTAGTTAGCGATAGCACAGATAAAGGAAATTTGTTAAACTTATTTTTTCAGAGCGTATTTACTACCGAAGACGTGAGAGCGAAGGTCGTGGCGCCCGAACCAGGCAAGGAAAAAATGAACGATATAGTCATATTAGCGAAAGGGATAGCTCAACAGCTTAAAAATACCAAGTCAAATAAATCTCCGGGTCCAGAAGAGATACCAGCTAGAGTATTCAAAGAGTTAGCACTGGAAATAGCACCTTATCTCGAAATAGTTTTCAATAAGTCACTTAGTCATGGCGTTGTACCTAAGGAATGGAAATTAGCCTTTATAACGCCGTTACACAAAGGTGGGAAAAAAGACGACAGAGAAAATTACAGGCCAATTTCGCTTACCTCCCTATCTTGCAAGGTTCTCGAGCACATTATCGCTAGCTCCGTGATGGACTTCTTAGATAGTCAGAACTTGCTAAGTAAATATCAGCATGGCTTCAGGAAGACGAGATCTTGTGAAACACAGCTTGCTCTGTTCGTTCACGATATACTAAGATCAGGAGACCGTAAGACTCAGTTAGATGCTGTTTTCCTCGACTTCAAGAAGGCTTTCGATAAAGTCCCGCACAGTAAGTTAGTGAAGAAATTAAATGACTGTGGAATAAATCGAAAGATAATCGAGTGGATCAGGGACTTTCTTAATGAGCGTGAACAAATAGTAGTTATAGATGGATTTAAATCAGATTCAGTCAGCGTAGCCTCAGGCGTTCCACAGGGAAGTGTAATCGGTCCCCTACTATTCCTTTTATACATAAACGACTTAGATAAGGTTATTAAAAGTAAAATCAAGTTATTCGCGGATTCCCCTGCCACACACCATTGCGGTGGCTTGCAGGGTGAACTATAGATATAGATATAGATAGAACTATAGATATGCGAGTGTATCAGAGTTATTGAGAGATCTGAAATGGCAGAAGTTGAAGAGTAGAAGAATTGAATACAACAGGAAACTATTTGAAAAATTTGAAAGTTCCGAATTCGTTGAAGACGTACGCGGCATAGTCGTCCCCATCGGTGTTAGTGAACGTAATGTTAGATCACAGTGCAGGAGAAAATATCTCGAAATTACCGCTAGAACAGAGAAATACTACCGATCCTTTTTCCCAGACGCGATAAGACAATCCAACAGAGGAATTAGCTAGACTTCATCTACATCTAAATGATACCCTGCAAATCACCAGACTGGTGGGTGGCAGGGGGTGCAGCACACCAAGCCCTACCTAATAACGTCCCTCGTGGGAATCACTCTCCTGTTATGATCCCGTATGGTCCTTGGAAAAAACGAGCTCTGGTATCGCTCGGTCCTACAGTCGATCTCTCGTATTTTATTCTCGTGATCGTGCCTGCCCATGTACGTAGGTGCCTCTAATATTCCTGAGACCTCCTCTGAGAGAACTTCCGACCTAAATTTCTCCAGAAGCCTTAACCTAGCGCTAATTCTGCGATCCTCTAGCGATATCCAATTCAACTCCTTCAAGAGTGATGTGACGCTTAATTTTTGCTCTTATTTTTGCTTAACGAATCTGGCTGCTCTGCGTTGGATTCTTTCTAACTTCACTTGGTGTTGTGACACCCCCTGCCAAACGCTTCTAGCGGCTTGCAGGGTATTTATGTAAATGTAAATGACTCTCTCTCGCTCTTGGTTTTCCCACACCTGCTCCTCATATAACCCATTCCAACTGCATTCACCTTACTCATGTGCTTCTCCTGACACACCCACGTTTTGCTACCATACAACAAGGTGGGTACAAGCACACTCCTGTACACAGCCATTTTTGCTTCATTAGACACTTCTTCACGATTTAGTACTGACCACATGCTACCCACCACTTTTCTACCCGCATTCACACACCTTTCTATCTCTCCATCTATTCTTCCATTCTTAGAAAACATTCTTCCCAAGTACACAAATTCATCCACCTGTTCAACAACTTCACCATTTATGCGCAGTCTACAGTCATTCAATTCATTCATACTATCAAACACAACAACCTTTGTTTTTGACACATTGATCTTCAGATCCATTCTCTCTGTAACTTCTGCCATACTGTCTAACATTCATTGCAATTCATTCGGCGTTTCAGATATCAACACAGCATCATCAGCATACAACAGCACCCGCACATTCACTTCCCCAATCCTCAGACCATTCGTATTAGCACAGGCTTTCCTCACACATTTATCCATAAACACATTAAACAACCAAGGAGACATCACACACCCTTGCCGAACACCTCTTTCAATCTTAAACCAGTCACTCAGCACACCATTTATTCTTACGCGAGCCTTACTTCCTGAGTAGACTGCTTTCACTGCATTCACTAACCAGTCATTCACTCCATACTCAGCCAGAACATTCCACAGGTCATTTCTATTGACTCTGTCATAGGCCTTCTCCAAATCCACAAATGCACAATACACTTTCTTTCTTACATTCATACACTTCTCGATTACTTGTTGGAGAGGAAAAATCTGATCAGAACACCCCCAATCTGGTGGCATGAAACCACACTGTACCTTCCAAATTTTACTCATAGTAGCCATTCTAACCTTTTCAATAAATACTTTACCAAGCACTTTCCCAGGTATACTCAATAAACTAATAGCTCTGTAATTCTTACATTCTACTTTACTACCCTTCCCTTTGTACAAAGGAACAATGATGGCATTCTTCCAATCATCTGGTACAGCAGAATTTTTTTTTAAATGATGCATTCCCCGCAAAGCCAATTTTAGGCTTGTCTGCAGGTGGGGAAAAACCCCAAGACGAATCACAACATCCATGCCCGAAGCGTGATTCGAACCCGCGACCTTTGGATTAGAAGGCAGGCACACTACCTACCAGTTAACACACAAATTAAATTAATCGCTAATCCAACTCATAAGTAAGCTACATCCATATTTCAGCATTTCACCCGTAACTCGATCCACGCAATAAGCCTTCAGATTTCTCAACATTTTTACACATGCCTTAATCTCACGTTCGTCAACTCTGTCTTTACTGGACACATTCATACAGTCAGTATCACTTTGGATGCCAGACTCTTAAGAACTACCTCCATACAAGTCTTCTAATACTCCTTCCAACATTCTGTCACTTCATTTACATTTACATCAATACCCTGCAATCCGCCGGAAGCGTTTGGCAGGGGGTGACACAACACCAAGTGAACTCTAACAAACTCCTCTGTTAGACTGTTTTATCGCGTCTGGGAAAAAGGATCTGTAGTATTTCTCTGGTCTAGCGATTGTTTCGACATTTTCCCCTGCACTATGATCTAACATTACGTTCACTACCACCGATGGGGACGACTATGCCGCGTATGTCTTCAACGAATTCGGAGCTTTCAAATTTTTCAAATAGTTTCCTTTTGTATTCAATTCTTCTACTCTTCAACGTCTGCCATTTCAGATCCCTCAATACCTCTGATACACTCGCATCATACCGATATTCTCCTTTTGCAAATCTAGCCGCTCTACGCAGAACCATTTCGAGCTCTCTATTTAGGCCCTCCTCGAAAGGGTCCCAGACGGCGCAACAGTATTCCACGACGGGTCGTATTAGGGAAAAGTATGCGATTTCCTTCACATTCGAGGGGCATCCCCGCAGGACTGGAGAGGAAAGTCTTTGAACTCTGTTTGCCGATCCTATGACGGTTTTGATTTGCTCTCTACTAGACAAATTGCTACTGAGAGTTACTCCTAGGTATTTGTAGCTATTGACGTATTTTAGCTTTAATTCAGATATTTGGTACTGGTAACGGTTGAAATTCTTGGAGTGCGCGAAGTTCATTGCGGTGCATTTCTTTATAATCAGGTCGAGTTGCCAATGTTTACACCATTTCGTAATAGGCTGAAGGTCCTTTTGCAAATTCTCCTGATCGTGTATTGTGTTGATTTCTCCGTACACAAGTGTGTCATCCACGAAGAGTCTAACTTATACTTTATATTAACCGGTAAATCATTTTTATATATCAGGAATAACAGAGGTCCGATTACACTTCCCTGAAGCATGCCGGAAGTCACTTTGAGGACGTCTGATGCAACTCCATCGAGGGGTTCTATCGGAAAGGAACGAGGCGATCCAATTTACAGTTTTCTCGTTAATTGAATAAGCCCTTAATTTTTGAACTATTTTAACGTGATAAACGGTGTCGAAGGCTTTCCTAAAGTCTAAAAATCCTGCATCAACTCCTATTCCTTTATCCGCTGCTTTCACAATATCTTGTGCGAGTAGAGCTAACTGGGTCTCGCATGACCTGCCTCTCCGGAAACCATGCTGGTTACTGTTAAGCTCTTCATTGCTTTCGAGAAATCGCATTATTGAGCTACCGATAATGTGCTCAAAAACCTTACAGAAGATTGACGTCAACGATATAGGGCGGTAGTTATCCACTTTTTACTTCCCGTTTTATGTATTGGTGTAACGTGGGCTGTTTTCCATATCAAAGGAACTACTCCCTCATCTCAAGAGTTTGTGAATACGATCTTAAGGTACGGAGCTAATTCGTTTGCTAACGAGAATGTAATGAATGCAGGGATGACTTCCGACCCTCACGATTTTCTTTTATGGACCTGACTTAGTAATTTAACGATACCGCTTTCGGATATTTGGATGTCGCTCATATTTGAGTCTATACGAGTGCGGAAATCAATGAGACCACCGCTGTCTATTTTGAAGCAATTTTCGATGAACCGGTTTAACATACTAGCCTTAGTAAAATAATCTTGTACACTTTCACCGTAGTCTGTACGTAGAAGAGGTACTGTGGACTGACCTCGAATTTCTCGCACGTACGACCAAAATTCTTTCGAGTCGTATTTGAGTGAATCCGAGAGTGTCGTCGATCTGTAGGCGTCAAATTCCTTACGCGCTTCCTCTCTTGCAGATTTACGACTATTTCTGTATATTAAATACTCGTTCGCATGATCCCTACCAACTTGTTTAGGGTGCTTTATGAGCGCGTGATTGTTTCTTTTTATACTTATTTTATTTCCACACACCCCTGGAGCTAAAGTATATGGCGCGTTTTTTTAAATGTGGTATCCCCACTAGGCCTAGTCCACAAAATATCGTTCAGCTTATTCCAATCTTATTGTTATTCTTTTAACAGCTCTACTGGTCGTTGGTTCATCCTCAGTAGATGTAGAAGTACATACGTCACTACACTCCATACTATTATCATCGAATACATATGGTTCATTTACTGGGCCATCATCAGTATCTTCATCGGTTTCATTTTCGTCATCGTTGTTTGTATCATTTTCGGTTTCATTTTCGGTATCATCGTGTGTGCAAGACTATAGTACTAAAAATGGGAGTAAAAGCACTGTGGGATAGATGGATGAACACACACTACAGGGATTTTAAGTAGGCACTGACACATGCAAATAAATTGATGCACATTTGAAGTGTAGGTAATTACAGCAAGCCATGGAAGAATTCAAAACTTCACATAAGAGATAACTAAGGAATGTAACAGAATCATATACTTTTCTTGCAGAAAAGAATGAAAATTTTTTAAAAAATGAAAGGCTTTTCACCATATAAAAATAATTGATGAAGGTTTTAGTTATATCATTACAGATTATTTTTATTATTAGCATTGCCTTAACTTATAACTTATGAATTAATACTTATAATCAAACTTAAGTATGAACATTGGTTGGAATTAACTGTTTCTGCAAAAAAGAGAGGAATAGCATAATGAATTTCAAAACACTCATTCAATAGTGTGGTAATGTAATACTCCAATATACTTACCTTGTGGAAATTAATTAGCAGCTGGAAATTTGGGCAAAGGCACCATGGAGGAACTGATCAACGTGGCATAGACTGAAAATTTAACTTGTTAATAAGAAGTCAAGAGGAAATTATAACTCATCATTCACCTCACCTTCTTACCTAGTAAAACATTAAGATATTTAAATCAGGAGACAAATTGTTGACTGATTGGCAGTGTTCAATTGAAGCTGTTCAAAAAAAGAGAGATATTTGTATGAGTAAATGGCGAAACAATACAGCATATTAGTAATTATCTAATTTTACACTTAATTTTTTAAACAAAGAGTAATTATTCTATCAATATCTACCATCCTTGGTATTTAAACAGAATGGAACAAATATAAATAATGTCTATAATTTTTATAGTTACCTTCTACAAAGGTGAAACTCCTAATTCTTCCAGTCCAACGTTATCTTCGCTAATATTGACATCACTGCTAGTATTCGAATCCGAACTTGAGGTCAATGCTATTATAATTTCTTGAATTCCCTCTTCCAATATTCCTTCTTTAATCCAAGCCTCATCGATAACTTTCTTTGTGTGTTCTACTACGGTTTTCCTGAGAATACTTCTCGTTGGTTATTCTTCTGACTGTAGCCGTTCCCAAGTTAAGGGCAGCAGCTGATCTTTCTACAACCCCCGAAATAGCAAGTAACGGTCCACCATTACTTTTCTCCCTCACGAAGTAATTTCGTACACTTAAAACTAAATTCCGCGCGGAACTCTGAAGAACACGTCCCGCAGATTTTCGCTCAGACATCTCTCACACAATAAACCCAGCCGCCTCAACCAAAATATGCTACGCAGCTAAGGGTCCCTAAGTCCCCTGAGTAGAAACCGTATAAACCAAACAGGCGGCAACGCCGGATGCCTTTGATTAGTTGACGAAGGGATCGCCCTCATATTTGGTGGCCGTGCCAGCGATCATTAAGTTTGGTACGGAGTATATGTAGGTTTTGGTGCGCTGCACCCCCTCCCACCCACCAGTCTGGTGATTTGTAGGGTATGATGTAGATGTAGATTTGCGTAGCTTTCCAACCTTTTTCGATCAAACTTTCAGGAATCACTTGACTATTCAACTTTCCAATTTGATACCGCTCGCTCGTTTGTTATTATTTGCGTAAGAGTAAGAAATAATTTTGAAAATAATGCGGATAGCATGATTATAATTGGAGATAATTTCCCCCTACCACTTCATTTGATAAACTGATTTTCAACGAACTAGTCATTTTCGACAAATTTGTCTCCGACGAATTTGTCTCCTCCCCACGCATAGTGCACTTTTTATATAGGGAGATATAGTTTTATCAGTAAAAGTCTGACAGTGCCCTTTTCATGAACGTGAAACTGCCTATCTTGATGCATTTTAATGGCAGCCAAAGAGAATATTTTCTGGAATCATAGCTGGGCGCGCCACTGTCCTTCTTTGTCCTAAGACAGGGGTGGTGTGCGTTAGCTATACTCTTTTAAATATGACATTGGGGGTGGCTGTTCGGAGATACTCGGAACACGTCGTTCGCTTTCACTTCGAGGAGGTGGGGAGACGTGTTTGGGCGGGAGAATTCGGCACCGATGTTGTCAGATCTATTTCACATTGGGCTCTCTCTCTCTGTGTATATCTCTCTCTATATCATAGCAACACGAATGAAACGCTTGGCAACACTGCACTCGTAGACACGATGTAGGCACAACGGAGGTCTAAGAGCGAATGAGCTCATGCAGGTTAAGCCTCGAATGAGCTCAGTCAGGTTAAGCCTCGCAAGAGCCCTCATCTATTGGTTCTCGTTAAATCACATGAGCGAGAGCTCTCTACTTCGCTCTCTCTCTAAACCACAATCTCAATTTTAAAGAGATTATTTTATAGTCGCCGTTCTTCTTGGAACTCAGTCACATTATCGTTGGAGCAAGGTTTTGGGACCAATGCCCATAATGAGTTTATGAAAATATAAGTGTTGGAGTTCTGAGAGCATGTCATTAATCTGGAAAGTCCTTTATATGCATATAGGGTGACGAGTAAGATATAAATTGAAGTAGCTCGCCAATTATTTTATACGTACTTCTTATCATTCAGAATATCTTTAGATGAGGGTGTAGTTCCTTTGATATGGAAAACAGCCCACGTTACACCAATACATAAAACGGGAAGTAAAAAGTGGATAACTACCGCCCTATATCGTTGACGTCAATCTTCTGTAAGGTTTTTGAGCACATTATCGGTAGCTCAATAATGCGATTTCTCGAAAGCAATGAAGCGCTTAACAGTAACCAGCATGGTTTCCGGAGAGGCAGGTCATGCGAGACCCAGTTAGCTCTACTCGCACAAGATATTGTGAAAGCAGCGGATAAAGGAATAGGAGTTGATGCAGTATTTTTAGACTTTAGGAAAGCCTTCGACACCGTTTCTCATGTGAAAGTAGTGCAAAAATTAAGGGCTTATTCAATTAACGAGAAAATTGTAAATTGGATCGCCTCGTTTCTTTCCGATAGAACCCAGAGAGTAGTCCTCGATGGAGTTGCATCAGACGTCGTCAAAGTGACTTCCGGCGTGCCTCAGGGAAGTGTAATCGGACCTCTGTTATTCTTGATATATATAAATGATTTACCGGTTAATATAAAGTATAAGTTAGACTCTTCGCGGATGACACACTTGTGTATGGAGAAATCAACACAATACACGATCAGGAGAATTTGCAAAAGGACCTTCAGGCTATCACGAAATGGTGTAAACATTGGCAACTCGATCTAAATATAAAGAAATGCGCCGCAATGAACTTCACGCGCTCCACGAATTTCAACCGTTACCAGTACCAAATATCTGAACTAAAGCTAAAATACGTCAATAGCTACAAAAACCTAGGAGTAATTCTCAGTAACAATTTGTCTAGTAGAGAGCATATCAAATCCGTTATAGCATCGGCAAACAGAATTCAAGGGCTTTCCTCTAGAGTCCTGCGGGGATTGCCCCTCGAATGTGAAGGAAATCGCATACTTTTCCCTAATACGACCCATCGTGGAATACTGTTGCGCCGTCTGGGACCCTTTCGAGGAGTACCTAAGTAGGGAGCTCGAAATGGTTCAGCGTAGAACGGCTAGATTTGTAAAAGGAGTATATCGGTATGATGCGAGTGTATCAGAGGTATTGAGGGATCCGAAATGGCAGACGTTGAAGAGTAGAAGAATTGAATACAAAAGGAAACTATTTGAAAAATTTGAAAGCTCCGAATTCGTTGAAGACATACGCGGCATAGTCGTCCCCATCGGTGTTAGTGAACGTAATGTTAGATCACAGTGCAGAAGAAAATATGTCGAAATTACCGCTAGAACAGAGAAATACTACAGATCCTTTTTCCCAGACGCGATAAGACAATCCAACAGAGGAATTAATTAGAGTTCACTTGGTGTTGTGACACCCCGTGCCAAACGCTTCTAGCGGCTTGCAGGGTATTGATGTAAATGTAAATCCGTTGCAGAGAGGATGGATTTACTAAACAGCATTTCGTCGTTCAGAGCGCACACATCGAAGGTGGGAATTATCTATTTCCTTCTTTCAGTGGAGCTGATTCCGGAGAAAATGAAATGTTTGTGTGGATACCTGCCGAAAATTTGCTCTAGAGGGAGGGAGCAACCAAGCGTTACACCGTCCGCACCGTCTCGCGAATAACTGCTTCCAATACAATGCCGTTCCAAAACTCTTAAGAGTTCCTGGGCGACAATATTAGATGCGAGCGTAAATATCTTATTATTTATCGTAGAATTCCGTTTAAAATACGCGCTTGATCAGCGCATTCACCCGAATATGATGCTTGAGTCACAGTCGCACTACGTTAAAAACATAAAATAGTTTAAATTTTACTGTAAAAGACGTGGTCGGCTACTGCCCCCCTGCTGCGAGGGTAGAAATACCTGAGCTTGGATTTGGGGATGAGCCTCGAGATATGGGCCTCTAATCCGAGTTAATGACGGTCGAGGGGTCTGCTTCGCGGTCAGTTTTTGATGTGGTCCCAGTTAGTGGATACAAGCTTTAAATCTGATAAAGTGAATAATATATAAATCACACTGCTTAAACCAAACCATTTTTAAAACTCAACTCGGTACAAACCATTGTAAAAAATTGCGAACTAAACCACGAAACAAAACAATTCAAAATCGGGGATGGTTTGCTTCGACTTTGGTGGAATAAAGAACCGGAAACATTGACTCTCCCTCCCGTCTATCGTGGCCTTTGGCTGTCGCGGACTCCCGTAGCGTGGCACATATGAGGAGAAATCCCCGTTGACTGCGAGTCTTTCCCCTTTTACTTGGCGAGGAACTGGTCTCCAGGCAAAGGGATCGATAGCGAGCTACGCCCCAGCGCCACCACCAGGACTTGCTCCCCACTCTTAAGGGGCGGAGCCCTCTCAAGTTTTCCCTCTATCTCCTCTTTCACGCCCTCTCCATAGCCCTACTTGCTGGCTCAATATTTCTCGCAGCGCCTCCTCCTTTAGCCCATTTTTCTTTGTATCCCTTTGTTTCTATGCCTCATTCGAAGTACCAAAATCCCAATCTCCCCATCCTTCGTATTCTTGCTCTCTTTGCATCCTACGCTTTGGTATTCCGCCCGCTCCCCCTCCATCTCCTTAACCTTTCTCCTTTCTTTAGCCGCCGTTAGTATTTCTCGGCTCGAAAAAAGAGCCCAAGGAATGCCGAAACACCGCTCGCGTCCCTCGTGATTGCACTTCGCAGTTTTCGTTCGCTCTTCGCCTGGCCGTCACTTTATACGTTCGAGCATTTCCACTCGCCGGACTTCTATATATCGTGCCCCTTTTCTCCGTTTCGCCCTTCCCGAGGCATTCCGCTCGCCCTCTGGAAACTTTTTCTCCTCCTATGAAAGGGAGGAGCGGCAGGAGAAAGCAAAAACGACGTAACTAGGGCCACTTTCACAAATCTCTATCGATGCTCGTGTTATAACGATCGCCTCCAGCCACTCCCCGCGCGAACGCCGCATTTATGAATACTTGCCGTGTGCTGCGGATATTTAGTGTTTTTATGGGTAAATAAAGGGAAAATGGTGCGGCGTCATTGACGGATACGCCGACCGCATGTGACCTGTTATCTCCAGGTGATTTTGCCCTGGAGGCTTTTTCCTACAAAAATAATTTCCTTGCTCTCATTTGCCAATACGATAATATACGCTTAAGGGTCGTGACTTCCTCAGCACGTGAATTGCAAGCGCTTTGTCTCTTTTCGTCACTTTTTCATAGTGCTGTTATGTACTATTATTTCATTGCGGCTAGGTTTGTAACTGTAGAAATCACCCGCGGTGATAAAAAAGGAAGCTGATCAGTTTTCCCACCACGCACAGTGCGTCTTTCAGTTACAATACTTTTCTAGTGACGGTTTTGTTATATATTATTTTTATTTTCACATTTTTCAAACAAATGTGTCGTTGCAAAGCTTGGCTTTAGATCTCCAGTCGAGCCTCTCATCCGGAATGCCTTCCTCACCATTTTCTGACTTCTGTTATGATCTAGTTTAGTCCTCGGAAAATGACGAGCCTCGATAACGCTCTGTCCTACAATCGATCTGACGCATTTTATCGTCCGATCGTGTCTACTTAGGTATGTTAGCGCTTAAATTATTCCTAAACCCTCTTCTGCTGGATTTTCTGGCCTATATATCTCCAGAAGCCTTGACTTGGCGCTCGGTCTGCGGTCCTCTTGTGTCATCCCGTTCGGATCCTTTAACACTTAAGACGGGTGGGCAATCTTCTTAATTAGCAGATGAAAATACTTTGGCGGGCCACATTAAAGATCACGTTGGAAGATATTTGGAAGAATTAGAAGGGTCTCCGCTCCAGCAACGGCCACTGAAACAGAACCGGGTTTTCACTCCGACATTGGATTTTTGTGGAAAAATTGAATACAATTTCGAACAAATTCTATTAATTAATTTTATTTTTTATTTAACCAAATACGTCTCCCGTGTGACCTCCGATTAACCGAACTAACTGGGTCCAAGGTTGCTTTGGATAATAAAAAATTCGGGTGTTTGGAAAGTAAAAAAATGTGTGAAGTAGAAGAGTAAATGTATTTTGGACGCTTATTTTAAAATAGGCCTATCGAGATGCCATGGAAAATCCTAGTATACCGTCAACTCGTCGCAGTCAATTCGTCGCAAGACAAACTCGTCGCGCATTGCCCCGTAAGGAAAGCCCGTAAATCGGTGTAGGGGTTTCTAAGTTTGCTTTTTAAAATTATTTCCCGTCAAGTATCGAATTCGTGATTTAAATTATCGTAAAGATTTAGCGTAAATTGTTAGTTATTATCGAAAAAAGTTGAATCAAAGTCAGTGTTCAATCATGGACAACGTTGCCTATTCACGAGTTTCATACTTACAAAACATAAAAGTAAACATTTCAGAAAGTCATAATTACACAAGAAATTAAGCTGGATTTGGCGAAAGTGATACGATAGCAAATGAAATTATCGTTATGAAATACACTTGGAAGCGGATTGTTTAAAAGTAAATTTTATTAATTGTTAAGAAAATCCAAGCGAAAAAGTATTCTTTATAGGATTTCTTCGTTGGTTTCTGTTACGAACAACCTCAAATATTTTCCACACTTCACTTTTCACGCCAGTTTTCTTCACTGTCATATATTCACCCCTTGTTAATTTTTCCTAGGTTAAATCCATTCTGGCATTTTAGGGATTTATAAAAAGTTTTAATAACCAAATAAATGATAATATAATAAATAACAGATGCACGAAGAATACAAATTATGTCAATTTCTATCAGTACAGAAGACCAATATCATCTGCTACCCAGAGCGAACTGACGACCATTGGTGGATACAAAAGGGAGGGTAGTGGGAATAGGTGTAGGGGTAGGGAATGAAGCTTCGGATGTAGGACTCCCAAAGATCCCGCCATCTCCTAAGGCAAACAGAACCCTCTTGATGGTGATATAAGTAGTTGTTACCCCTCCAGTGTGTGCGCGTTCCGTTTGCGTCCGCTGAATTCCATGCCTCAAGCGTGTGCAACGCAACGTTTGCGGGATTTTAAGTAGGCACTGACACATGCAAATAGATTGATGCACATTTGAAGTGTAGGGATTACAGCAAGCCATGGAAGAATTCAAAACTTCACATAAGAGATAACTAAGGAATGTAACAGAATCATATACTTTTCTTGCAGAAAAGAATGAAAAATTTTTAAAAAATGAAAGGCTTTTCACCATATAAAAATAATTGATGAAGGTTTTAGTTATATCATTACAGATTATTTTTATTATTAGCATTGCCTTAACTTATAACTTATGAATTAATACTTATAATCAAACTTAAGTATGAACATTGGTTGGAATTAACTGGTTCTGCAAAAAAGAGAGGAATAGCATAATGAATTTCAAAACACCCATTCAATAGTGTGGTCATGTAATACTCCAATATACTTACCTTGTGGAAATTAATTAGCAGCTGGAAATTTGGGCAAAGGCACCATGGAGGAACTGATCAACGTGGCATAGACTGAAAATTTAACTTGTTAATAAGAAGTCAAGAGGAAATTATAACTCATCATTCACCTCACCTTCTTACTTAGTAAAACATTAAGATATTTAAATCAGGAGACAAATTGTTGACTGATTGGCAGTGTTCAATTGAAGCTGTTCAAAAAAAGAGAGATATTTGTATGAGTAAATGGCGAAACAATACAGCATATTAGTAATTATCTAATTTTACACTTAATTTTTTAAACAAAGAGTAATTATTCTATCAATACCTACCATCCTTAGTATTTAAACAGAATGAAACAAATATAAATAATTTCTATAATTTTTATAGTTACCTTCTACAAAGGTGAAACTCCTAATTCTTCCAGTCCAACGTTATCTTCGCTAATATTGACATCACTGCTAGTATTCGAATCCGAACTTGAGGTCAATGCTATTATAATTTCTTGAATTCCCTCTTCCAATATTCCTTCTTTAATCCAAGCTATTATAATTTCTTGAATTCCCTCTTCCAATATTCCTTCTTTAATCCAAGCCTCATCGATAACTTTCTTTGTGTGTTCTACTACGGTTTTCCTGAGAATACTTCTCGTTGGTTATTCTTCTGACTGTAGCCGTTCCCAAGTTAAGGGCAGCAGCTGATCTTTCTACAACCCCCGAAATAGCAAGTAACGGTCCACCATTACTTTTCTCCCTCACGAAGTAATTTCGTACACTTAAAACTAAATTCCGCGCGGAACTCTGAAGAACACGTCCCGCAGATTTTCGCTCAGACATCTCTCACACAATAAACCCAGCCGCCTCAACCAAAATATGCTACGCAGCTAAGGGTCCCTAAGTCCCCTGAGTAGAAACCGTATAAACCAAACAGGCGGCAACGCCGGATGCCTTTGATTAGTTGACGAAGGGATCGCCCTCATATTTGGTGGCCGTGCCAGCGATCATTAAGTTTGGTACGGAGTATATGTAGGTTTTGGTGCGCTGCACCCCCTCCCACCCACCAGTCTGGTGATTTGTAGGGTATGATGTAGATGTAGATTTGCGTAGCTTTCCAACCTTTTTCGATCAAACTTTCAGGAATCACTTGACTATTCAACTTTCCAATTTGATACCGCTCGCTCGTTTGTTATTATTTGTCCCTAGAACACGTTTAGACTATTTTCGGAATGATGTCTTTGTGTGTGTGTGAGGATGGATGTATGTAATTGTGGGCGCTCTGACTCAAAAAGTACTTGCCATATCGTTACCACACTTCATATATAACACTTTATCATGAGCACAAAGAACTGATTAGTTTTTGGACATTACCGGTTAACCGGAAGTCGAGGTTTATCGAAACTCGATTCAGTTTTTTCGATATTTCTCCGTTAAAACATCATTGTTGTTTATACAATCCCATACAGTGGTTACAGAGAATGTAATTTCCTAAAACATTCATTTGAAACAATTTTCTATTGTAATTATTGTTTAGGAGTTATTTATATATAACTGGTTTTTCGGTTTTCTCCTTAAAAACATCGTTATTGGTAATCTTCGTGAGGACCAAAGTCGTAGATAATAATATTTCTTCCAAGTTTTGTTTGAAACAAATTTTCGTAGAACCATCCATTTCGGAGATATTTTGCGTTATCCTAATTTCCAGTTTACAGCGCCACCACCATGTAGCGGTGAATTCTGTAAACATATTGAAAATTTAATTTACGGCAATAAGGACGACTGTATTCTTTTACTATACGAAATAATAATTTTGCCTCATAATGCTATTCATAATAATTTCTGTATCCATACCCCAGATATGGATAAAGTCATGTGTTGGCCACATCAGTTGTTTTCGTAATATATTAATATGTAAATGGTATCGGCCAGAGATGAAAACACTTGAAAATTTTAGTCTTACGTACGTTCGTCTCTTTTACTCGTTTCATATTGAAGAGAGCGTGAATATAGTGGAATTTTTGCTATTACCTATAATTAATACTTTTTATAGCTGCTTAATAATCGATTTTTTGTGAAATATTAAAAATAGAAGACATCCGTTCCGGCAAAATTTTTCGGGGCTCCGGGACAAAGTGTGAAATACGGGACATGTCCCGTAAAAAGTTCTTCATTGCTTAATTCCTTGTGTGAATCAAGTAATTTCACAACGTCGTCTTTATACACCTTTTCAAACCCAGCTTGTTTGGATTAATTGACAATTTCTTAAGATGAGGACACTATCATACACCTCGATTCCTCTGAAGCCGTGTGCATACGCTGACCATAAATTTTTCCAAACACCTGTCATGCATGAAGATGATACCTCATCCTAAGCCTCACCGGTGATATCAATAGCCTGAGTAATGTCAAACCCACACCAGAAATGCTTATTGTCACCCACTGTCTCTTCCATTAAATTGGAAAAGTTTTTGCGCACATAAAGGACTTTAAAAGTGGCCAATAATGCCTCACACATTACATGATTTGGTTACTGGTATATGTTTTGAGACTTTTTTTTATTAGTATTATGTCTATGAATATGCTGTGCTCAAAAAATTATTCCATAATTTTTATTTTTTGCACTCTATAGATTAAAATATTGGTACTGGGCACATTTGATCTTCAAAATTTGGATTTTTTTAAGGACCTGGACCACCTAGTAAGTCATGTTAAACCGGGGAAATGTTTAGTGTTATGTGAGTAGTTTCCTTAATTGGAACCTTGTGTTAAAGGAAAATTTCGTGTTAAGTGAAGGCGGGGACTACCTGTAATTAGTTTTTATATAATCACTCCTGCATGGACTCTTTTTCTCTTGGACACGTGTGAGAAAAGTACCCTCTCTCTCTGCTTTCATTGTCAGTGCTCATAAGAGTGTGATAGTAAGAATAATAAAACGTTGTAGAACTAACCGGAAGACTCCAAGTTGAGGTAGGTACTTGGGTGTAGGGTAAAATATTGTTGACGAATCATAAGTTAAAACACTTATCGTTTATCTTTGGTATTTTTACTTAGACGCGCGTCCTACCGGGTTAAGATAATTAGCAGTGTATGTAATGTCGCTAAGCGGATTTTTCACCCAAAGCTCCTATTCAACGTTGCCGCCTATGTGGCGTTAAAGTGGTTCGACTCTTGTATTTGTTACTTTCTCCATACGTAGTATAGGGATAGTATTGTGATCACGAAAAAAGTTGACTTCGAGATTTCAACGGAAATACATGTTTTGAGGTCCCTAGAACACGTTTAGACTATTTTAGGAATGATGTCTGTGTGTGTATGTGATTGTGGGCGGTCTAACTCGAAAAGTACTTGCCATATCATTACCAAATGTCATATATAACACTTTGATATTAGCACGAAGAGCTAATTAGTTTTTGGACAATACCGGTTAAACGGAAGTCCAGGTTTATTCGATACCCGATTCGATTTTGGCGAAATATCTCCGTTAAATTATCATTATTGTATATACAATTCTATGCAAAGGTTATAGAGAATGTAATTTCCTACAACTTTTATTTGAAACAATTTTCCATAGCAGTTACTGTTTAGGAATTATTTATAAATAACAGGTTTTTCGGTTTCCGTCAAATATCTCCTTAAAAACGTCTTCATTGGTACTCATCGTGAGGTGCAAAGTTGTAGACAATAATATTTCTTCCAGGTTTTGTTTGAAACAAATTTTCGTAGAACCATCCATTTCGGAGATATTTTGCTTTATCTTAATTTCCAGTATACAGCGCCACCACCATGTAGCGGTGAATTCTGTAAACATTCAGAATATACCCAATTTACCACAATAAGGACGACTGTATTCTTATACGATACGAAATAATACTTTTGCCTCATAATGCTATTCATAATAATTTAAATGTCTATACCCTAAATATGGAAAAGTCATGTGTTGGCCACATGAGATTTTTTTGGTTAATAGGGTTTTGGTTTTTCCGAATACTATGGTTTTCAAAATTTTTCTCCTCAGTATTGACATGGTCTATGTGATGAAAATTGGCAAAGGAAAACGATATCGTTGTATATATAATATGGTGTTGATATCCATACTTCACTAGAAATAAGTTGGCCTCCTAGATGTTTACGCCCACAAAGTAGAGGGGGAGCTGCGTTGTCGGATTTACGCTTACAGTCCACGGCCGCAACCCAAAGGCTATTGAATGAGAAAACGAAGCCAGCTACTAAGGCACAGCATGGCAACGTCGCAAGACTCCGGTAGGCCCAAGCCTGACAAGTACCCTTCTGTATTCGGGCCGGCGAGAGTTGATCTCTGAGTGTTGCAGTGGAAGGGATGAAGTGTTGCCGCTTTGAAAGCCCTTCTCCTCCGCCAAACTGACTCGTAACCGCCCAGATCCCGGAGCGTGGAATAAGTACATTTTCGAGCAACATAAACGGGTCTATAGATTTATTCTTGGAAAGAAAATTTTTCAAGGACGAGTTTATCGAAAAATTAGCTTTTCTAAATTAATGCTTCGTTTTAAAAAAATTAATCAATCTTTGCTTTAACTGATTCAACCGTTTAGAAATATTTTAACCTATCACTTGATCATTCTAATGAAACATTAGATCATAAAGATTAAATTATTTTACTGATACTATTTATTCATAATTATACAGTGGTCGGCCATATTATTAGACTCGGTCGCCACATTTCGTATTTTCTGAATTCCAGCACTCGTATCAATTTATCGGTTCATTTTACAAAACAAGAATTACCTCAGTATTACATTTTCAAAGAATAATATCATTAGATGATTAACAAGATGCATGAGTAAACACAGGAATCCCTCGCATAGCGACGTTAATTCGTTCCATGAAAAAGCGTTCTTATGCGAAACGTCGTTATGCGAATATTAAAAACTCATATGAACAGTGTTATATTGGATTAACTGGTACCTGGCCGAAGGTTAATGTACTGTAAATTCACAAACAAACAGTAAAATCTACGCGGTAAAGTTCAGGAAATACTATAGTAGTATTACATGCAGTGGATGTACAGTACAGGAATCCTTCGTTTAATGCTGTTGATGCGTTCCTGAAAAATACCTCGTCAATTAAACACACGACAGATGAAAATGAATTTTCAATAAGATTAGATGAATGATAGGATGCATTTCTGGCAAAACATTACTGCGCATATCAATTTTAACACGTGTTTCATGGTTTTAATAAATGAAAATCATCAAATACGCGTTACTATAACGTACCTTAACCCTTCAAGCCCGGATGAGATTTATGAGAACCTACCTAATTCACCGGATGAGGTTTTTTTAAAACACAGGTAAAGGTGAGAAAATTTGCGAAGATTTTCAAAAATTCCTAACTTTTGATGTTTTATTGTTATTTTGATGACATTTTTGTGAATATACATAAAAGATGAAATTTTTAAACAGTATCATTTCAAATATCATATGTCGCACACAAACATTGCTGCAGTAGAAGCGAATAAATAATTCTGGGGGAGGGAAGGACTTACTAGGTAACCAATGCAAACAATACAAATAGCGGAACAAGCCGGTCGTTGAAGGTCGTTGAGGGATCGCCGAAGAGGAAAGCATTCTTGGTGAATTGAAAAGCGATTTTTGAAGCATCTGAAGTGGGCTGTGTGTA
This sequence comes from Uropetala carovei, assembly GCA_036926305.1. Lineage (NCBI taxonomy): Eukaryota > Metazoa > Arthropoda > Insecta > Odonata > Petaluridae > Uropetala > Uropetala carovei. The sequence continues at coordinate 5,151,732 of JAXCHB010000037.1, read as the reverse complement.
TTTAGTATATAGGAGACATTTCTTTCTCAAGCGGACGACCGCTTTTCTCACAACGCTCCACAAAGATACAAGGGAAAAGATTATATTTCTTCATCGAGAAAGTGAAAAGAGGATTCGTAATTTCGTGGGAAAATGAGAATTTCATCGCAAACTTTCACGTTGATTATAAAACGTTAGGACAATAGCAAAATTACAGCTCGTGCATTACTGAAGAGGCGAAAGCTTCCTCTATGAAAGTACTTATAGATTATTCAGATGGACGGATATGCCTTCCGTATTTAGACAAAAGTATGTGGTTGCGCTCCAACTTCTCGGCGCAGAAACGAAAATTTCACCGCACATTTTCACGTTGATTATAAAACGTTAGAACAATAGTAAAAATACATGTCGTGCATTACTGAAGAGGCCAAAGTTTCCTCTATCAAACTACGTATAGATTATTTAGATGGACGAATATGCCTTGTGTATTTAGACAAAAGTATTTGGTAGCGCTCCAACTTCTCGGCGCAGAAACGAGAATTTCACCGCAAAATTTCACGTTGATTATAAAACGTTAGAACAATAGGAAAATTACAGTTCATGCATTACTGAAAAGGCAAATGCTTCCTCTTTCATAATATATAAAGCTTATTTATATTTACGGAACTCCGTTACGCCAAATGGCAATGAAATGTGCTGCCGCACGGAACTTTCATGAAAAATCGAGCGCAAAATTTATCATACATTATAAAGTACACAAATACAATGAAAAGTAGGGGACATGCATTATTACAAAGGCCAAAGCCTTCTCTTTCACAATATATAAAGCTTATTTATGTTTACGGAACTCCGTTACGCCAAAAGGCAATGAAAGGTGCTGCCGCACGGAACTTTCGTGAAAAATCGAGCACAAATTTTATCGTACATTATAAATTATAAAAACAATAAAAATACAAGACATGCATTACTATAAAGGCCTAAGCTTCCTCTTTTAAAATATATAAAGACTATTCAGATTTAAGTATGTCCCTTCCGTCAAAAGACAAATTTAGTGCTGCCGCTCCGTAATTTTGTGGCAAAAATGAAAAATCCAGCTCAAACTTTAACGTAGATTATAAAATATAAAGTCATGCATTACTAGAAAGGCCAAAGCTTCCTCTTTCAAAGTATATAAAGATTATTCAGATGTAATATTTCCCTTGCGTCAAAAGGCAATTAATATTAGTGGTGACGCACCGTAATTTCGTGGCAAAAATGAACATTTCGTCGCAAAATTTAACGTAGAATATAATATACAAAACACTACTAAAATTACAAAACATGTACAACTAAAAAGGCCAAAGTTTCCTCTTTGAACATATATAAAGTTTATTTAGATATAAGAATATCCATCGAGCCATAAGACAATTAAATATAGTGCTGACGGAGGACGTAATAGTACGTATGACGGCGAATGGGACAGTTTTCGGAGGATGTAATAGTACGTATGACGGCGTCTACAGGTTAACTCCCGCGACTGGTCTAAATAAATGAAAACTTCCTTTATGAAAACAGTTCTAATATGTAACGCGCAATTCGGGTTTTCATTTCTTGTAAAAATATGAAAATTAAAATTAAGTAAGGAATTAAGATAAAAAATAAATATGGACCTAATCAAGTTGAGACTTTGGACTTGTAAATCCTGCTGACACAATTTCATTCTCTGCTTGAGACTCACCAACGGGAGGTCCCGGTGAACTTTTAAAGAATTTGTCTAAGGACAACCGCATTGAAGTGTTTACATTTTTTTCCAAACGTGTTTTTCATGTGTCAATATGTAAGCATCCTTTGTAAGGGGAAGAATGGGGGAAATCCCACTGGGTTTTTTTTACTGCGTTGTTTAGAATTGCGGGAGGCGGGAAAGTGAGAATTAAAAACTGGCAACAGAGCCTTATGTTAAGGCTCACGATAGGTTCATTCCACTCCCTCCTCTCCAGCGCCGCCTACCTCTCAAAGATCAACTCTCACCGGCCCGACGATAATGCTCCCACCCTCCACTTCCTCAGAGGCCAACTTACGTCTCGTGTACTATAGTTAGCTTTGAATCCTAGTTGAAGTTCTCTTGAAGACGTAGTGTGGGCTCTTTTCTGTCAAAGTCAATCTTTTTCTCAGCTTATAATACGTTCTTTTATGAATAATAATTAATTTTATTACCTCGTTTCTTATTATACACTTAGTTGATTTCATCATGGCATTTTATTTCCAACTCATCGTCGCCCATCGAAAGTTTATTATTGTACAGAAAAATCTTTTCTTTTAGCTTTAAATAGACTTCGAACTGTATTGTCGGCAGTCGAATCTGTCGAATATTGAAATAACGAATGAAAGTTTTTTCCACCTTAAAGGTAGTCTTTAGGTCCTGTTTTGGCTTCGTGTACGTTATCTATTGTCTATAGAATAGAAAAGTATTGCCTGTTGCTGAATGGTTGAATAATTAATATAAGCGATTCTTTTTTTTATTTTTCAGGTGAGTGCATTTCCTGAAAACCGTGGGAGTTTCCCGTTGTCCATTCGTGTAAAGGAAAAATGATTAGCAGTGCCGAGGTTAGTTTTAACATTGGTATTTTTGAATTGCAGCTGTATTTTGGAACGAAACAACGCAAACATGAGAGCTCTCTAAACTGAGTTACGTAATTAGTATGCCATTGTACTTAAATTATCCGGTATGATTAAATAGTGAACGTTATGATTAACATTTACCGTAGCTAATTTTGACGTAATGTAATTATTTTGACTGTTGAAATATTAATCGTGTGAGTTAAAAATTATGATGTGTCCAGCACATGGCATTCTTCATACAGAGTCACGACTATCATTGTAATAGTACTTATGAATAGCTCTCAAACAGCTTACTCAGGAATAACTATCAGCAACTAAACTCGTGAATAATTTTTAAAACTTTGAGTAATTGTCACAATGAAATATATTTTGAATCGATTATCTCATTGGAAAAACAAGAGGTAATCAAAATTGTTGTATTTCCTATGGATACAATATTGACGCATATTCTTCTACTATAGTCAAATTATTGCAAAAAAATATTCGCGATTAACATTAGCGTTGGCGATGCGGGAATCGCTGTCAATATTTACAAGAAAATTTGTTTACAAAATACGACGCTAGATGGTGTTGGGGTCAACTAACCGTTATTAATATTGCTGTTGGCAGCACTACCAACTATTCAAATATTTAATCATAGCAACGGAAACAAAGCTATCAGCTAGCGAAAATCAATGTACTGAACATAAATTCAGATGGATAAAAGTAATAGAAAATTATATTGTGTACAACTTTGTTAATGATAAATATTTATATTAATGAAGAACTTGAGGAGATATTTGGCGAAAACGGAAAATGACATTTACATTTACATAAATACCCTGCAAGCCGCTAGAAGCGCTTGGCAGGGGGTGTCACAACACCAAGTGAAGTCTAGCTAATTCCTCTGTTGGATTGTCTTATCGCGTCTGGGAAAAAGGATCTGTAGTATTTCTCTGTTCTAGCGATTGTTTCGACATATTTTCTCCTGTACTCTGATCTAACATTACGTTCACTAACACCGATGGGGACGACTATGCCGCGTACGTCTTCAACGAATTCGGAGCTTACGAATTTTTCAAATAGTTTCCTTTTGTATTCAATTCTTCTACTCTTCAACGTCTGCCATTTCAGATCCCTCAATATCTCTGATACACTCGCATCATACCGATATTTTCCTTTTACAAATATAGCCGCTCTACGCTGAACCATTTCGAGCTCTCTAGTTAGGCCCTCCTCGAAATGGTCTCAGACGGCGCAACAGTATTCCACGACGGGTCGTATGAGGGAAAAGTATGCGATCTCCTTCACATTCCAGTGGCATCCCCGCAGGACTCTAGAGGAAAGCCGTTGAATTCTGTTTGCGGATGCTATAACGGTTATGATAAGCTCTCTACTGGACAAATTGCTACTGAGAGTTACTCCTAGGTATTTGTAGCTATTGACGTATTTTAGGTTTAATTCAGATATTTGGTACGGGTAACGGTTGAAATTCATGGAGCGCGTGAAGTTCATTGCGGCGCATTTCTTTATATTCAGGTCGAGATGCCAATGTTTACACCATTTCGTAATAGGCTGAAGGTCCTTTTGCAAATTCTCCTGATCGTGTATTGTGTTGATTTCTCCATACACAAGTGTGTCATCCGCGAACAGTCTAACTTTACACTTTATGTTAATCGCTAAATCATTTATACTATATATCAAGAATAACAGAGGTCCGATTACACTTCCCTGAGGCACGTCGGAAGTCACTTTGACGACGTCTGATGCAACTCCATCGAGGACTACTCTCTGGGTTCTATCGGAAATAAACGGGGCCATACAATTTACAATTTTCTCGTTAATTGAATAAGCCCTTAATTTTTGCACTATTTTCGCGTGAGAAACGGTATCTAAAAACGGTATCTAAAAATACTGCATCAACTCCTATTCCTTTATCCGCTGCTTTCAGAATATCTTGTGTGAGTAGAGCTAACCGAGTCTCGCATGACCTGCCTCTCCGGAAACCATGCTGGTTATTATTTAGCGCGTCTTTCCTTTCGAGAAATCGCAATATTGAGCTACCGATAATGTGCTCAAAAACCTTACAGAGGATTGACCTCAACGATAGAGGGCGATAGTTCTCCACTTTTAATTTACTTCCCGTTTTAAGTAATGGTGTAACGTGGGCTGTTTACCTTATCAAAGGAAGTACACCCTGATCTAAAGATTTTGTGAATACGATCGTAAGGTATGGAGCTAATTCATTTGCTAACGAGTTTATAATGAATGCCCTATTACCAGCAACCCCCGCTTTCCCCCCGAGCTCCCTTTTGGCCCGGTCCCCACCGAGGAGACGGGAGCGGGTGCGGGCGCAACGGCTTCTGGGTCGTCATCCGACAACACCGCAAACCTACTACTATAGTCGGTCCATCATCTGAAGTCTGATGGCCTCGAAAACTGGGCGTGCACGAGTTAGCAGCAGCCAATAGGAGACTGTTTGTTTGGGAAGGTAGTGGGGAGGAAACCAGTCGCACTCCTGCTCTCGAAGAGATCGCATCGGACTGCGTTGCCGTTTCTACCGCCGTTTCCTTTTTATTTAGAAACTGCGTAGTATATCAGCTGAGCAAGAGCTGGCAGCGCGCACCGGTATCTGCTCTCCCGCACGAAAGTTGAGAGGGGCGATGGAAGGGGAAACGTTCGTGATTGGCTACTTGCTCTAAGTAGGCCAAGAGACTTCAGATGGGGGATCGACTATAACAGGAAGAGGGTCCACCGAAGTGTTCCCAGCTCCCTGCCTCCGCAGCACAACCCCACGATCCCCCCGAGTAGACACCACTCTCCACTCATCGGGTTTCCCGTCCCTAACACCCTCAGCCCGCGATAAGGAGTGACGGACAACCCCGATCGCTCTACCAGCTTCCGCACCCAGGCTAACCCGAGCCGCCAATTTGGCGCGGTTGACTTTCAGGGATGACCCCGCACCCCTCACACGTACCTCCGAAGGAGGTCCGAAACCACCCTCTCAAGCTCCGTGATTCGAGACCTCATGGCCTGCAAACCAGCGTCGCGCTAAAAGGAGGAAACGGGAGTCCTTGGGGTAGCCATCCTAAACTCTAAACTAATCTTAACTAGCTATATGTTTTTAAAATATAACAAAATACTCGGCTAACTTATTCGTCGACTGACTTAAGCGCTGTAATCTAGGATTAACGCAGGTAAAAAGTGAAAGGGAGGGGGTGATTCACTGCACAAACAACGTTAGTATCGACCTGCAAGCCTTGAGTCAAGGTCGACTACAGGAATAGGAAGTGAAAGCAGGATTCCGAACTACACAATTAAAAATATAAAACCTTTACTAAATTTTATGCACAGGAATGAAATATGTTAGTTAAAACTAAATATTACATCTACGAGAACGAAAGTAATACTCGTGAATGTTAAATAAAATAACTTATCCCTAAAGTAGGTGTTAGTAGAGCTTAAACACGTAACACTTAAGAAGAAAAAAGAAACGTGGTATTATCAGAACGTTAGGATAGTAGAACTATATAAACAATAATGATCGTGTATAAAATTTAGAAGGGAAAAGCGAGAACTTAGTCACGAAAGTTAATAAACAGCACTACATATAATAAATAAACATCGATGTTGAAACGAAATTAACCTTAAATTAACGAAACGAAAACTTTTGTCACGAAAGTGAATAAACAGAACTACATCTAATATATAAACAACAAAGTTGAAACTAAATTAGCCTTAAATTAACCAGGTTAGTTAAACATTAGTTAAGAATATAAAAGTTTCCATATGGATTTGGTAATGTGGGATATTATAAGTGGGAAGACTAAGAATAAACTACAAATAAAGACGTGAACTCCGGATATTCTCCGAATAATGATTACAATTAAGACGAATAATCTAACGCATGCAACAAAAAATAATAATAATAATAAAAACTAAAATTATGCTATAACTAAAGGTACTTCAATTATAGCGACAGCAAGCTAAAGACAGCTATACTACGGGATACGGCAGGTAAGAGCAGTTGCGGGAGCAAAACTGAAAGCACGTCTGTTCAGGACGGAGGCCAGGCACCAACATTAGACCATCATTATTCTACTTCTACATCTACATGATACTCTGCAAATCACCAGAATGGTGGGTGGCAGGGGGTGCAGCACAACAAAGCCTACCTAATAACGTCCCTCGTGGGAATCACTCTCCTGTTTTGATCCCGTATGGTTCTTGGGAAAAACGAGCTCTGATATCGCTCGGTCCTACAGTCGATCTCTCGTATTTTATTCTAGTGATCGTGCCTGCCCATGTACACTCATTTCCAAAAGTCAAGCGACACGGCTCGGTCACGCCACACATAGTCCGGAGCTGAAAGTTCCGAGTATGTTGGTACCCATTGCTTCAGGGGTAGCAGGAGAGGGGAATGATAGTGAGGGGAGGAAAGAGCGAGGAGGTGAGTTTCGAAGCCTGGGTTGGCGGGCTGGAAGAAACGAACGGAATCAGAGCCTATGAGACAAAACCCATTCAACAGTGCGAGGGCATCCAATCCAACTCGGAAAAAAGGACTGTCTCGGTGGTTGCCTTCGCATGCCAAGGGTAACAAGAAAACCTCCGAGAGGAGGAGGCGTGTAAACGGTTCGAAGTCCACAGGGATGTCTTACAATGGGATAGGGAAACATAAATGAATATGCCGCGGCTAGAAAGCACTTTCGGAAAAGATGCGATATTTTCGTCTTTGTTAGCGTTATTAATGCGAAATGCTAGGCTGCACTTCACTTCGGAAAGCGTAAAAAATCATCAATGGGTCAAGGGCAAAAATTATATAATACTCCATAAATTAGGATAACAAAAATGAGAGCTGTTGATTTAGTGGAGATCCTGAATGAGCATCTTCTTCCTATGTCACACAGATAGTGCCAGATGGCGAAGACGTGGTAGTAATACAAGATAATTCGTCGTTAGTTACGGCCGGTGTAACTCGACAATTTTTTTGACCAGAACTGGAATATCAGTGTTCTGCCCTGGCCAGCTCGCTCGCCGGAATAAAATTTTTATTCCACCGTACTGTATCACTCAAACGTCAAGAAATTGCCAGCACGAAAATTGCTTTTTCTGGAGAACATTAGGAAATCCTTTATCCAATCAGTTTTACCAAAACTCCAATAAATGGCAATTTATCACATGTAGCACTTTTCTCACAGATAGTGGATACATTTTATATTGACTTTATTTAAATTTTCCAATAAAAATTTTATTCTAGCAGCATTTAATAGGCAATGAAAACAATGAAAGATTATTTAGTGTTTTATTTTAGTATTTAGTGAAGTCTCAGCCTGAGTCGATCATCTTTGCATTCGACGGTTAATGAACCGTACTAAATTTTCACATATTTGTGGCCGTCGTCCGATTGAGCCCCAGAGTTCCATAACATTCTCTTCAAGAGCGGCTGCCGTCCTCAACTTTCCTTCTGTCCACTCATTCACCATTATACCCCATAAGTTCTCAATGGGATTCCTATCAGGCAAGCGAGCTGGCCAGGGCAGAACATTGATAATCCAGTTCTGGTCAAAAAATTGTCGAGTTACACCGGTCGTATCTAACGATGAATTAATTATCTTGTATTACTACCACGTCTTCGCCATCTGGCACTATCTGTCTGACATAGGCAGAAGATGCTCATTCAGGATCTCCACAAAATCAACAACTCTCATTTTTGTTATCCTAATTTTTGCCCTTGACCCATTGATGATTTTTTACGCTTTCCGAAGTGAAGTGCAGCCTAGCATTTCGCATTAATAACGCTCACAAAGATGAAAATATTGCATCTTTTCCGCAAGTGCTTTCTAGACGCGGAATATTCTTCATGTTCCCCTCTCTTCGAACCGTTTACACGCCTCCTTCTCTCGGAGGTTTTCTTGTTACCCTTGGCATGCGAAGGCAACCTCTCAGAGAGTCCTTTTTTCCGAGTTGGATTGGATGCTCTCGCACTGTTGAATGGCGTTTGTCTCATAGGCTCTGATTCCGTTCGTTTCTCCCTGCAAGCCTACCCAGGCTTCGAAACCCACCTCCTCAGTCTTCCACCCCTCCCTATCATTCCCCTCTCCTGCTTCCCCTCAAGCAATGGATACCAACATACTCGGAACTTTCAGCTCCGGCCTATGTGTGGCGTGACCGAGCCGTGTCGCTTGACTTTTGGAAATGACTGTACGTAGGTGCCTCTAATATTCCTGAGACCTCCTCTGAGAGAGCTTCCGACCTAAATTTCTCCAGAAGCCTTAACCTAGCGCTAATTCTGCGATCCTCTAGCGATATCCAATTCAACTCCTTCAAGAGTGATGTGACGCTTAATTTTTGCTCATATTTTTGCTTTACGAATCTGGCTGCTCTGCTTTAGCTTCTTTCTAACTCAAGTATCTGTCCCTTTTCGTACGGATCCCATATTCTGGAAGCGTATTCGACCTGAGATCTGACCAATGATAAATAACACGTTTCTCGTACCTGTTCTGTGCTACTTCTTACTTTTCTGCCTACGAAGCCCAATTTCTTATTAGCTGTGCCTACTATCCTTCGAATATGCATATTCCACGATAGATCACGACAAATAGTGACTCCTAAATATTTAACGTACTCTGCAGATTGGATATTCAATCTATCAATTCTGTACTCCGAGTCTAATTCATAGTTCTTACTCTTCCAGAAACTCAACAGAGAACATTTCCTGTGATTAATTTCGATTTTCCAATCTTGACACCATGCTGAAAGGGTTTTATTTAAATGTATTACGTGCTTGAGGTGTTAATTATGTTAAATAATGTTTCCTTAACAATAGCAAGATATATTATCCTGTAAACCATCTAAAAATTAAAAATATATTTTTCCGAAACAAAAATTTCATTTGAAAGGCTATTGAAATCATAAATAAAAATTTAAATAGTGCATACTTGTATTTTTTTTAAAATGCAAAGTTTACTTCGTAAATAATAAATTAGCGTTGTAGTTGCCAGTTGCATTTTTATGCATAACTCGATAAATATTTCGTTTAGAGAAAGATGTATAGAATAAAAGTTGGAGTGCGTTTTAAAATATCCATTTTATGTTCTAAGGTAATTCGCGAAAAAAGCACCCAAACAATGTAAATTGGTATTTAACAAAATGGTAGCATAGTTAATTGGAGAAATGCGAGTTTGGAGGTACACTGTGTTCACATCTTATTTTTGGATTTACTTCCTCGCATATACAAAGATTATATGTAATGTGATCAGAGGAAAATAGGAAAGCATGTTTGTACGAGAATAATTGCTCACAAAATCCATAAGTAAAAACAAGAACTGGATTATTTTATGCTGATCACTATACACAACGGAAATTAAGTTGCAACTGAGAAAATTTTTACCTGCCAGACATTGCAAATTGGAATATTTTATTCATATAAGAAATACTTTGTTATTGCACTAACCTTAATCACTTTCTGATGTGTCTAACGGTGCAACTCCTTCCACAAATGTCTGACATCCTGAAGGACCAGGTTTGGCCAACTCCGTGGAGGGAGATGAAGACTGTGAAGTTGATGATGATGATGATGTAAGCTGGATTATCAAACTATCGACATCGTCTTGAAGTAGATCGGCTGTCCACATTTCTTGTTCTTTTTTTTTATATGCTCAATATAATTGGACCAGTTATTTGGTGTTATTCGCTCATATCCTTTCGTAATTAATAATAGAACATCCTTCTTGTTGAAACTGGTATTATTTTGTCTTATAAAGTTTTTAAGTTGGGCCCAGACCATTTCAATTGTATTTAGTTCGCAATGGTAAGGTGATAATCTCAGAACCTCAAAGCCAGCTTCTCTAGCCATTTCGTCGATCTTATACTTTTCTTATTTTTCTTTATTTTGAATGACTAAATGCAGAAGTCCTCGCTTCAATAAGTCCTCGCTTCAATAAGTCCTCTTCCACTCCTATGCCATGGCCAGTTAACCAATTTTTTATGTCATTCTTGCGCCAAGAGGTGGTAGGGATTGCTTCGATTCTTCTTGAATGGTATTTTGCGTTATCAATCACTATTACCGAATTTTGGGGGCAGTTAGGTATAAGTTGCTCTGAAAATCATTTCTCATATGTATCACCATCCATTTCCTCATGAACATCAGCAGTGTTTTTGTGACATAACAAAGTAAGTTCAGCACCCGATATAAACCCATTCTCATTTCCAGCGTGTACTAACGCATACCTTGGACCTCGAGCTGTTGGAGCCTTCAACCCTGTACTTAAGCCCTCCAGAAAAGCCTGCCGAGTACTTTTTATGGTGGAGTCTCCATTCTCCTAATACAGAATGACCTACGTTAATCCGGGACTCATCGGTATAAATTATATCTCTATTCTCTGTTCTATATTTTTTATTTTTCTTAAATATTCCTGGCGCCATCTAATGATGTCATCACGTTCCAGAAAGATACTTTTATTTCCTCGCCTCTCGTACACAAATCCAACAGCGTGGAGAAGTTGGTAGAGAGTGGTCCTGGTTATTTTTGGTAGATCCGCTTCATTCATTACCTTTAGAATTGAATTTACACTGGGAGGCAAATTTTTTTAGAAACGTGTGAACATTTTTTCTTAATGCCGAGACATAGAAATCGTCATATGTATGGCTTCTTGAATCTTTCCTCAGCCGTTCCAATCTTCTTTTTTTCGAGGGTGTTTTCAGCTTTCCTTCATTTGCTTCTTTTTTAATCTTATAAATTGTCCTCTGAGACACACCACATAGCTTGCTCGTCCTACTAACTGCAGATGACAGGCTTTCATTAGACTCATTGAGGCAGCTACTAAGGACATTTAATATTGTTTGTTTTTCCTTACTCCTGATTCTTTCACCTTGTTTTCTTTTCCTCGTTGAGACTTCCATCTTCTCACAAAAACCACCACAATACACAGTATTTTTAACAAGGGGACACTATAAACATAAAACCTTCAAACACAACGTATCTCTACACACACTTAAACCGTATTACACACTTCAGTTTGAAAACGTTTTGAAGAATTGTTAAAACAACTAATTTTCAATACAAAATAAAACGCAAAATTTGTAAGTACTTTCCCGCAAACTTTTGAGCAGATAAAACGACGAAAGCGAAAGATAGTCCAACAGCTGAGTCGTAACTGACGGAAGAGCAGAATACCGGGCGAGGGTGACGAGACCGCAATAAAACTTTCGCATTGTTTACCCTCTCCTTGGCGACCCAACCCCACATCTGGGTGCACCAAAAATAACTTCAAACATTTACCTACAACTTTCTTGCTTAGACCATGAAAGTATCTTTATAAATAAAAACGTTTCCCGCAGACACATCAAATATTGTTTATCGCATTTTGTATAGAATATAATTTTTAGTTTTCATTTAAAAGCATATCATCAGATTCTGCGTTAAAAATAGAACAATTAGAAATTTTGAATTTTTATTTTAAGGCAACTTTAAATTACTAGTGAGATTTGGCAATCCCGGTGTCGTAGAGAAGGAGGGGGCGATTGGTTTTTTAAGCCTGCAGGAGAGGGGAGAAACGATGCCGTTTGAGACCGTACTGAAACTTTAAGATGGAACGCTCTATAGATGAGATGCGAAATTATTTAGGGGCTAAAAACCATCTGCAAGCCATAGAGTATTCGGATGTATGTACATACAGTAAAACTCGTTTATAACGATCACGCCTAAAACGAAATCTCGGCTATAACGAAGAAATGTCTCGGTCCCTTGAACTTCTCAATAAGGGCATTGGTTAAATTTCTCGGATGTAACGAACACGCATTTTACGAATTATCGGCTGTAACGAACAAATGTTTGGTCCCGTGGCAAAAAATGCCCCATATATAACGAATTTTGGCGAGCAGAGCGATAAGTAATGAATAGTATCCGCCCGTTTACCGCGCACTTGTTCGTAGAGGTCCCCTTCCTCCACCTACCCCTTCCATACGAATTTCCATGCTCCCTTTGTTTTGAAATTGATATTAAAAATGTAAAATGTTTATGTAAATTAATGTCCATAATAATAATATTAATTGGCCATTTAAAAAATCGTATGTAATAGCAGTCGAACATTTTACATGCCGCGAAGTTGATAAGCATCTCTTTGCATACGTAAGTACGGCATTGAATTCGACTCACTGCAAATACAGTAAAAGCTGTGTTATCCGGCTATCTTGGGGATTGTGGAAAGCTGATTAGGAGAAATAGCCTGTTAGGGGAGTGATTTTCGATTTTAACATCGCAAATTTAGCAATAACCAAACAAAATTGGGCTTAGGTTCACTATCGTACTCCCGAAACATAACTATGCATGGGGTTTGCATTTTCCATTTTAATTCTTCCACAACGTAGTTAGATATAGACAGTATTTACCCATTCTTATTTAATACGTTGCTACGCTTACATGCAAAACAGAAAGACTATTGAAAAGTTTAGGGCATCCGGGAAGTTTGGGGATTACGGCAGTGAACCTGTTCCCAAAATTGAATTTATTGGATTATATCTTTCTTATTTATCTTTATTTACTCTATTAGAAAAGGGCGAAATTATTTCATTCTTCTGAACATTTCTGTGAAAACCAATCATATAATATTTTATCCAGTTCCTCCATTTTTGGCTTATGAAACGTATGATGTTAATTAATTGATTTACTCCTCTCAGAAGATGACACAAATTTCATTAATTTAACCTTATGAGCCTTAATATCGTAGAGCGTGGAAGATCCGATGTTGAATTCTTTTGCTATGGCTGCTCTATTTTTTCCTTTTTCTATTCGTTTGATCAGCTCCAGCTTTTGTGTTAGCGTTAAAACAACCTCCTGTTCCTTGCTTTTAGGTATTTATTTTGATGCCATATTCAATGGATGGGTAATTTTTTTAATAATAAAAAGCGATAAAACTGGAAATAGTAGAAGTACACGAAAACATCCAGGCAATGCAAATGGCTTACGTAACCAAAAACGCCATGCTTACTCGGCAGCCACAGAAGTATACGGAGTAAATACGTAATATATACATCTTATATTTTAAGAAATTTTAAAGTGGAAGTTGTGGTATTACACATATACAATTCATACAAAAATTCATAAAAAAGAAAAAGAAATACAAAATGAATTGTATTTGTGTAATTGCCGGTATCTAAGGCTGGCCGGTTCTGAATAGCCGGATAGCACAGCTTTTACTGTATGTGTATACGTATTATATGGGATGTACAGGCCAAAAACCATGTTTCTCGTATATAACGTAGTCACGCTTATAACGAAGCAATGAGTCGGTCCCCTCAAATACGTATTAAACGAGGTTTACTGTATTATATTTTAATCTTTTCGCTTTCTGAATAATATGAATTTTCAGTTTTAACGGGCAATTATACTAGGTATGTATAATTATTTACATTAAATGTTTTATTTTTCAAATTGTAATATAAATTTAGGCCAGGTATGGTAATTTATTTACATTAAAAGTTTTATTTTTCAAATATTAATATAAATTTAGGGCAGGTACGGCAAATTATTTACATTAAAAGTTTTATTTTTCAAATAGTAACATAAATTTAAGGATAGGGCTATTCTTCCGTATCGTCGCTTCCTTCTTTAAGACCTATGTTGTAGTATAAGTATAGGCGAAGTATAGGTTACGACAATACGCTGCATTTTCACGGTTTTCTTTCTTGCAAGGCATAAAAGCAAACCTTTCAGAAAGGCATAATTACACAAGAAATGAAGCTGGAATTGGCGAAAGTGATATGATAGGAAATAAAATTATTGTAATATTTGAATTTAATACGTTTGGAAACGGATTGTTTACAAACAGATTTGGTCAATAGTTAAGAAAAGTTAAGTGAAAAAGTTTTCTTTGTGTGATTTTCAGTATTTTGTAAACTAAAATGTTTTTGTATATCTCGCATACGTCCTAGAATTGGTAGCGAAAGTAAATTCACTAAATCCCTTGAAATTCATCGGGCACTTACGCCAGTCTTTATATATTGCCGCTCGAGCTCAGGCCCCCTTATGGCTCGGGCACATTCTGTCGGGTCCTGCGCCTAGCACGCATCGGTGTGTAACAAGGCCCAAGAGAGTTGGGAATGAGTAGGGCCTCGTAATTGGTGAGGTTCTTCTTGCGTGGTAAGCGACCCGTGTCTCCCTACTCGGCCTCTCTGTGCCGCCGCGCCCTCCCAAATGTACCGAGGAAGAAGGGATAGTCACGGTTTCGTGAGAGCGGAAGTCGAGACGAATGCCATTTCCGGAAGTAGGCGTTACCGTTATGGCGGAGATTCACCGCCCTGCCTCCGGAGGTAGGCACAGGGAGGTATATAAGGAGACCAAACTCATAGTGCATCGCGATCGTCACTTGGCACTTTTTCCTAGCACTTTATTCTCAGATGTCTGCAGCGCTAGTATCGCTTTAACGATCACATTTTGACCGGTTTGGCGTATATATATAAACCTCCATGGGTAGGCACTTTCTCTCTGCGCCCCCTCGCCGTTTCATCCCATCGCGTTCTATCTCCTCCCTCTCCTGACCCCACCTCTCCCGACCCACCATTATATATATATATATATATACAGGGCGGCTAGGCAACCGCCTCTCGAACGGGGGGGCCTAAATTTGACAAAAATGCAAACCTATCAAAATACATTCATAAGGCCAGCCCGCGCCCGAGGAGTCAATATAGTTAGAGAGTTTAAACGACGTTTATATATCTATCCATTATTGCAAATTTCTCTTTGTATTCAAAAGTGAATCACATATTAACGAAGCGGCAACTCCGTATTTATTACAACAGTTGAACAAAAATTAACGGTATGTTTGTGAAATTTTTATATGCAAAAGGGGGCGCTGTTTGTTTGATTGGCCGGGCGTCATAATATGATACCTCGCGCTGACAATGTATATTCATGATTTTTTCGATATCGTTTATTCCTTTTTAAACAATGTTGCAAAAACTCGTTTTTATATTGAGTTGACCATGAGTTGGACAATAGCATATTCGTACAAGAAACCCTCAGCCTAACCGTGCATGGTTGAGTGAACGACTTTGTTACAAAAATAAAGGCGCAATATATCTCGGCAACCTTCCTACGAATATAAAAAAATCGGTACAACATACATTGTACAAACTTTCTCATATACTAATGCGTCGTATGAGCCGGTTTTTAGAAAATCCAATTATTGTTAAAGTTGCCCAAGAATAAACTAGCCTTATATGCATTCATTGAGAAAAATGAAATATGTAGTATTATTGCAGACCTATACTCAAGTAACGTTACGAAATTTTATCAAAATCGTTATAGCCGATTTTGAGAAAATCAAGTTATTGTTAAAGTTTCCTAGAATAAACTAGCCCTATATTCATTTTTTGAGATATATGGACTATGTAGTATTATTGAAGACGTGAACTCAAGTAACTACGAAATTTGATCAAATTTGTTATAGCCGTTTTTGAGAAAATCAAATTGTTGTTAAAAATGCCTAGAATAAACTTCCCTTAATTATTAAGCAATGCCAACCATTTCTTCATAACTTCTGATCAGGGCCGCGCCTAGGATGTTTCGCGCCCGGGTGCAAGATATCTCTGTGGCGCCCCCCTACTAGCGAAATTTCGTGGTATGGTCATACACGGCTTTTTTCATCGATAATGTGTGGAGACAAGCTAATGCGTTTCTGTCGATGTATCCCATAACGAAATGATTGAACAAATTACTTGCATAATTATAAATATGAACATTTCATTTAATATCTGCTTGAAGGAAAATTGTAAAACTCGCCGCACATATGATAACAATAGAATACTCTGTCCCGTTTCTTTATGATCATTCAAAAATTCCTATATTTCTGTTCATTTACAAGCCAAATTAGATTCGATATTTATTCTGACGGTAAGAAAGCAAAACTTCAATTATTTATGCATTCCTACGTCCAAGTCCCAACTTCGTATTTTCATTTTAAGATATTTTAAAATCCAGTGAAGATGTAGCTGTCAATAATTCTATCATTATTTGGAGAAATTGTTCCAGTATTTGAATTATGTACTATTTTGGAAAAGCTATACCAAGCCGATTCAAAACAGATTTGGGATTTCCAAGTCTCGGTAAGTGTGAGAAAAACGTAGGCACCATATTCTTCGCTAATTCCGCGATCCTCTAGCGATATCCAATTCAACTACTTCAAGAGTGATGTGACGCTTAATTTTTGCTCATATTTTTGTTTTACGAATCTGGCTGCTCTGCGTTGGATTCTTTCTGTCTCTTTCCGTCCCTTTTCGTACGGATCCCATATGCTGGATGCGTATTCGACCTGAGATCTGACCGATGATAAATAACACGTTTCTCGTACCTGTTCTGTGCTACTTCTTACTATTCTGCCTACGGAGCCCAATTTTTTATTAGCTGCGCCTACGATCCTTCGAATATGCATATTCCACGTAAGATCACGACAAATAGTGACTCCTAAATATTTAACGTACTCTACAGATTGGATATTCAATCTATCAATTCTGTACTCCGAGTCGAATTCATTGTTCTTACTCTTCCAGAAACTCAATAGGGAACATTTGCTGTTATTAACTTCGATTTTCCAATCTTGACACCATGCTGAAAGGGCCTTTAAATCTTCCTGGAGCGATTTTTGGTCATCCTGACTCGTTATCTCCTGCGAAAAGTCTTATTTTGCAGCGAACTACCGAGAAGGTATCGTTTATATATATTAGGGATAGTAGTGGGCCTATGACACTTCCCTGTGGAACACCTGATGCGACTTTAACGGGTATGAAGATTTCCCATCAATAACTACTATCTGTTTTCTGTTGGAGAGGAAGTCTTTTACCGAACTCACGATATTAGGGTTTATGCCGTACTTTCCCAGTTTTCCTATTAATTTATTTTGCGTACTTTGTCGAACGCTTTTTTAAAATCAATGAAAATGGCATCAATCGGAGTGTTTTTCTCTCCGCATTACAACAAACTGGGCTAGCTGCGTTTCGCATGACATACCTTTCCGAAACCCGCGTTTGTTTTTGCTTAGCGAAGAACGACCATCTAAATAACGCAGAACTGAGCTAACGATTATATGTTCTAGAATCTTACACGATAATGACGTCAGGGAAATCGGTCTATAATACTTGAGTTAGAAAGAATCCAACGCAGAGGAGCCAGATTCGTTAAGCAGAAATATGGACAAAAATTGAGAATTGAGCGTCACATCACTATTAAAGGAGTTGAATCGGATATCGCTAGAGGACCGCAGAATTAGCGCTAGGTTAAGGTTTCTGGGGAAATTTAGGTCGGAAGTTCTCTTACAGGAGGTCTCAGGAATATTAGAGGCACCTACGTACATGGGCAGGCACGATCATGAGGATAAAATACGAGAGATCGACTGTAGGACCGACCGATATTAGGGCTCCTTTTTTCCAAGGACCATACGGAATCATAATAGGGGAGTGATCCCCACGAGGGACGTTATTAGGTAGGTTTTGGTGCGCTGCACCCCCTTCCACCCACCTGTCTGGTGATTTGCAGGCTATCATGTAGATGTAGGTGTTGAAGGAAACCCAGTGCGCACTTTCCAGAAGGAGAGCCGCTGGGGTGTTGGAAAGACACATTTCGTTCAAGATACTAACCACTTTCTTCGACGCCTAAAATTTCTCCCCTCCCACCTAACACAATCATGACAACAATGGATTTCTGCTCCCTTAATACAAACATCCCCCACCACGATGTACTGTCCTCCCTTAAACAATCCGTTGACGCGAGTACACCTGTCCTAAGACCCTCCTCCCATTTCCTAACAAAGCTGGCGGAAATACTGCTCCAGAAGAACAACTTTACCTTCGGAGGGCGCCACTACCTACAAATAAAAGGTACTGCGATGGGCACTCCCACGGCGCCATCATACGCCAATGTCTTCCTAGGTGAATGGGAGGAACGACATACACCCCAGACCATCCCTTGGCTGAGGTATATTGAAGGCTTTTTTCTTCTTTCGACACATGGACCCGACTCACTCCAATCCTTTTTTCAGCCCCTCTCTTCCCACTCCACGCTCTGCTTCACCCACCACTCCACCCCCTCCAGCATCAATTTCTTAGATGTCGACTTTTCCGTCAGAGATAACGAAATCCACACCAAAGTTCACTTAAAACCCTCCAGCCGCCTTCAGTATCTCCACTTCCACAGCTGCCACCCCCTCCACACTAAAACTTCAAAACCCTACGACCCAGCCCGCCGTGGGTGGAGAATCTGCTCGGAGAGGCTCACTACATCTGCCTGCTAACCTGCACCCAATGCCCCCCTTTTTTATCACAAATACTATATCTTTCTTAGAAGCTTCCCTAATGTGTAATGTGATATTTATTGCTCTGTTCTTGTATTTATTTGACGCACCTTTTATTGCTGTAGTTCTGTCTGTATATACATTTATTCATTTTATTATTTTGTAATCAATAACGTAGAGTTGAATGGAAGAGGGGACCTTATGGTCTCTATTTCGCCCTGAAAATAAAGTCATCTACATATCAATCTATTTATCTCTCTAACATTCGCATGAACGGCCATTGCAACAGCGTTAGTCTTAAACGACAGCTACAAATGGCAGTTCATGCAAATAATCATAATCTTAATTTCAATGTTCGTTTCACGGTGAGGGCCATTCGCGCCCTCCCGGACGACGCTTCCGCCCCCCAATTCCGTCAATGGGAATTGGCTCTTTCTCTCCTCCCGGCCTCAATCTCCGTTAATATTTCCTTCTTTCCACCCTCTCTCTCCTACCCCACCCACAAACAGGCCCCACGGCAACACCTTTGCTCTCAACCCCCTTCTCCCAGACTATGCAGTGCCTCGTTTACCACCCATTGATTATGCTCAAACCCAACAAATACTCTCCATGAAACTAGCTCCTTTTCCACGCTCTTTCCAAATCCTCTACATTAATGCCCAAAGCCTTCAAGCGCACATAGACGAGATTCGATCCTTACTTCCACGAAAAAGCGTCCACTTAATTGCCGTCACCGAGACATGGCTAAAACCCTCGATACCATCATATTCAGTAGAAATACCCGGCTTTATACTCTTTCGCAACGATCGTACTGGAAAAGGTGGGGGCGGAGTGGGAATATACGCTAGGAACGACATTAGTTGCAATGTGTTAACTCATAGCGATCCAGTTTATAGGAAAAAGCCTGAATATCTCCTTCTTGACATAAAAATAGAATCCATTAAAATCCTTGCAGGGGTTGTCTATCGCCCACCAAAAATAGGTTATCTGAATGAACTAGATGAAGTCATATCCACCCATATTCACGACTTCCAGCACATTTTTATCACGGGTGACTTCAATGCTAATTTCCTCTCTACCAGCCATGATGCAAATTACCTGAGAAATTCTTTCAATTCCAATGGACTAACTCTCTTGCCTCTCAATCCCACTCATCATACTTCAACGGCATCCACATGGGTCGACGCTGCCATTACAGCCAATCCCGACAATCACGGTCAACTTGCCGCACCCGGAATATCCGCTCACGGCCTACTCTACATCGCGTATTCCCTTAGATGCCCTATACATAAACCCAAATTTATTACGTCTCGCGATTTGAAGGCAATCGACGACGAAAAACTGAGAGATGACGCCGCTAAAATACCTTGGGACTCTATCGAATTCTTAAATGATTTAGACGAAAAAGTAGAAACATTTAATGCCCACATACACTCTCTACTAGACAAACACGCTCCTCTCAAAACAATTCGGGTCTCTAAACCACATGCATCTTGGCCGACGACAGGTATTAAATCCCTCATGTCGAAACGTGATGCGGCCTTCCGCTCCATCAAGAAATCAAAATCTCCTGGCGCATTCCAACGTTACAAAACACTAAGAAACTATACAAAACAGCGTATTAGGAACTCAAAAATAAAATATACATACGAGATATCAAAACAGTCACAAGCTTCGATATGGAAAAATCTAAGACATTTAGGCATTGGCAAATCTAAAGATAGCACTCTACCTACAGACACATCCCTCGACCGTCTCAACAACGAATTCACCACACCACCAACCATTATCGATTGCGATAGAAAAACTGCTGTCATCGACGACTTGCTCCGCCGCGCCGCAACATCTCTCACCGCCTCCTCTCCAATATTTAACTTTTCCGCCATAACTCAAATAGAAGTCATTAACGCTCTCCGCAAAATAAAGTCGAAGTCGCTTGGCGCAGATGGGATATCTATCACAATAATACAGAAAATACTCCACCTTGTCGCTCCAACCATAACACATATCTTCAATTGGTCTCTTCTCCAAGGAAAATATCCATCACAATGGAAATTAGCGTTAGTGCGCCCCCTTCCGAAGAAATCTTCCCACGGGTCGACTCAATATAGGCCGATCAGTCTCCTACCCTCCCTCTCCAAAGCACTCGAAAGACTCATTCATGAACAAATCACATCATTTCTCACATACAACAACTTACTTGACCCGCTCCAATCAGGATTCCGCAAATCACACAGCACGGCCACAGCACTTGTAAAAATTACCGACGATATTCGCCGCGCCATGGACAGAAGAGAGATCACTTTAATGACGCTGCTCGACTTTAGTAAGGCCTTCGACTCTATAGACAAGGACATCCTACTCGCGAAACTTCGCATCCTAAATTTCTCCGAGTCATCATCAAAATGGATCCAATCGTACCTTAACAGCCGTTTCCAAAAAGTCATGTCTGACAACTCTTCTTCCAACTGGATTCATGTCGGAAGAGGCGTTCCCCAAGGATCAATTCTCGGCCCTTTGTTATTCTCCCTCTACATTAATGATATCTCCACCGAAATATCCTCCTGCAAACACCACCTTTACGCCGACGACCTCCAAATATACATCCACTCCCCTGCAACCAACTTAAAGCATGCTATCAACCTCATGAACAAAGACCTCGCCTCAATTAACGGTTGGAGTACACAAAACTTACTTCAAATAAACCCATCGAAGACTCAGTTCATCACCATCGGCTACCCTAAACTTCTTTCTTCCATAAAATTCGATAACCTTCCACCACTCTCGATAGATAACCACATCATAAATCCGGTAAAATCAGTCACTAATCTTGGCATTATTATTCATGAATCCTTCTCCTGGTCTGAACAAGTAACCAAAATCTGCAAAACTGTCAACAGCTCACTTCATTCCCTCACGCGCCTGAAGAATTCAATACCTTACTCTCTGAGAAAACTTCTAGTCTCTACACTTCTCATACCCCACTTCGACTACTGTGACGTTGTTTACCAAGATCTTACTGATGAACTTTCTACAAAACTTCAACGCACCCACAACGCCTGCGTAAGATTTATATACGACCTCAATAAAAGCGACCGTGTCTCAAGCTCCTTTACCAAACTATCATGGGTTAAACTCGAGGCAAGAAGACGTATTCATCTTTTATCACTATTTTTCACCATAAAATCCACTCTTAACCCTCATTACCTGTCATCGCAATTTTCATACATGAGCAACGTGCACAGCATTTACACACGGGGAAACAGCCAACTTCAAATTCCTCTTCACCGGACAGAAATCTACAATAAATCTTTTCATGTCACCGCATGTAGACTCTGGAATGCTCTACCTCCACACATAAAAAACTCTCCAACTGTATCCTCCTTCAAGAAATCATACTTCACGTTACTCCTTTCTCATATGACAACAGTAAACGAGGCAATTTAATAGTGAGTCTCTGTACGAGCAGATTATCGGCCCTCGGCGGGTTAGGGAGTGGGGCAGTGGTCGGCAATTAGGAGTAAATGACCCCGGCGGGAGTAATTTCGAGTTTTCTAGGGGTAACGAGCAATATTCGGCTTACAATAGTGTGTACGCAGCTTTATGCCTAGATAATGTGAGAGAAGCAATTTTTGGCGTGTTGACGGGGCTTCCGATGCCAGACGTACATTTACTATTTTACATATTGGGACATTTTTTGGTGGCACGTTTCATTTATTTTCTTGTAACATTCATGTTGAAATGTAACTTGATGTCTGACAGTTATTTTGCTGTGAATAGATCTTATTTTCAACACTCAGCAATGTGTTTTTTCAGCCACATGCAAAGTGTTAATCTTCTGCTATTGGAATATTAAAGTGAGGAGTTGGAGGAAATTGGAGTAGACTTATCGGAAAGATTGTGTAATCCATGCCACGACACATTCTCAAAGTTATTCGAGGAAAAGACTTTATAACTAAACGTTGACCTTGACTAACTTTGTGATTGTTTCTGAACTAAGAATGCCAAAAATCCCTTCTTTTATTGCCGTCCAAATATTTTTTTAAATCAAATATTCACTATGTTACTTCTTTCGGCACTTATTTAGTAACAAAATTCATACTTTGTCTCTCAAAATTCAGTCCAAAATAAAAATTACGTTTATGTGAACAAATCATAATTCTGGTAATCGAAATTGTGTTTATTTCAATCGAAACTACAATGATTGGTGCTGTCCGAATATTAAAGTGAGCCAATGTAGTTGTTTTGTTTATTTAGAATGTCACAACTTACAGTTTCTCTTTGGTAATCGGACGAGAAAGACGGACATAATGTGTTGTGCTCTGATCCCTGAACCTCAACCCACGCCAACGTACGTTTCGAAAATTGCAGTAATAGAATTCCAATTTCATTGTTCTGCTAATAATTTTATAATAATAAGACATATAAATATACACTATGAAAATAGATTTCATTGACTGTAATGCTGATTATATATATATATATATATCTGTGTGTGTGTGTGTACACACACGCACACGCGCGCGCACACATTGTGCAGAATCACTTCGAGAAAGCGTGTCTACAAGATGAATTCTTGGAGTACGGGTTCATCGCAACAACCGACAAATGAGTCATAAAGCCGCAATGCGTCATTTGTCTGGCTGTGCTGTGTCCGGAGTCCCTCAAATCGTCTCAGCTGCAGAAGCAACTACGTAACAAACACCCTGAACTTTCGAACAAGCCAAAGGAATTCTTCGCCCGCAAGAGAAGCCAAGAGAAAAAACAGATGCTGGATCTCATGGTAAAAGCGACATTTGATCAGAGGGACGCTGCAAAAGGAAATTTTGAAATCGCATGGCTGTTATCTCGTGCAAAAAAGCCGCACAACATCGGTGAGGGACTAATCAAGCCGGCTGCGATAAGAATGACCGAGATTATATGTGGGAAGGAGCAAGCAGCGAAATTGAGGACGGTGCCATTGTCAGCAAGGACGGTTTCGAGGAGGTTGGAGGAGTTGGCACAGAACATCAAGGACCAGTTGATAAGTGCCATAAAGAAGAGTGGGCAGTTCGCAATACAATTGGACGAAACTACGGACATCGGGTGCAATCCTCAGCTTATGGTATATGTCAGATATCAAGGTGAATGCAGGATTGAAGAAGAGATGTTGTTCTGCAGCCCACTGGAAACTACAACCCGTCGAGTCGATATTTTCAACAAGGTCGACAAGTTTTTTACATTGCCAGGTGTCGATTTGCACTGGACTGACTGCGTTGCGGTTTCCACTGACGGAACCCCAGCCGTGGTTGGAATTCACAACGGATTTGTCGCCCTGGTTAGGAGAGATGATTCACCTTTACATTTACATCAATAACCTGCAGGCCGCCAGAGCGTTTGGGAGGGGGTGTCACAACACCAAGTAACTAAATCCTCTGTTGGATTGTCGTATCGCGTCTGGGAAAAGGGATCTGTAGTATTTCTCTGTTCTAGCGACTGTTTCGACATATTTTCTTCTGCACTTTGATCTAACATTACGTTCACTAACACCGATGGGGACGACTATGCCGCTTACTTCTTCAACGAATTCGGAACTTTCGAATTTTTCAAATAGTTTCCTTTTGTATTCTATTCTTCTACACTTCAACGTCTGCCATTTCAGATCCCTCCATATCTCTGATACACTCGCATCATACCGATATTCTCCTTTTACAAATATAGCCGCTCTACGCTGAACCATTTCGAGCTCTCTAGTTAGGCACTCCTCGAAATGGTCTCAGACGGCGCAACAGTATTCCACGACGGGTCGTATGAGGGAAAAGTATGCGATCTCCTTCACATTCCAGGGGCATCCCCGCAGGACTCTAGAGGAAAGCCGTTGAATTCTGTTTGCGGATGCTATAACGGATTTGATATGCTCTCTACTAGACAAATTGCTACTGAGAGTTACTCCTAGGTATTTGTAGCTATTGACGTATTTTAGGTTTAATTCAGATATTTGGTACGGGTAACGGTTGAAATTCATGGAGCGCGTGAAGATCATTGCGGCGCATTTCTTTATATTCAGGTCGAGTTGCCAATGTTTACACCATTTCGTAATAGGCTGAAGGTCCTTTTGCAAATTCTCCTGATCGTGTATTGTGTTGATTTTTCCATACACAAGTGTGTCATCCACGAAGAGTCTAACTTTACACTTTATATTAATCGCTAAATCATTTATACTATATATCAAGTATAACAGAGATCCGATTACACTTCCCTGAGGCACGTCGGAAGTCACTTTGACGACGTCTGATGCAACTCCATCGAGGACTACTCTCTGGGTTCTATCGGAAATAAACGAGGCGATCCAATTTACAATTTTCCCGTTAATTGAATAAGCCCTTAATTTTTGCGCTATTTTCACGTGAGAAACGGTGTCGTAGGCTTTCCTAAAGTCCAAAAATACTGCATCAACTCCTATTCCTTTATCTGCCGCTTTCACAATATCTTGTGTGAGTAGAGCTAACTGAGTCTCGCATGACCTGCCTCTCCGGAAACCATCAAATCCTATTCCTTTATCCGCTGCTTTCACAATATCTTGTGTGAGTAGAGCTAACTGAGTCTCGCATGACCTGCCTCTCCGGAAACCATGCTGGTTATTATTTAGCGCGTCTTTCCTTTCGAGAAATCGCAATATTGAGCTACCGATAATGGTCTCAAAAACCTTACAGAGGATTGACCTCAACGATAGAGGGTGATAGTTCTCCACTTTTAATTTACTTCCCGTTTTAAGTATTGGTGTAACGTGGGCTGTTTACCTTATCAAAGGAAGTACACCCTCATCTAAAGATTTTGTGAATACCATCTTAAGGTACGGAGCTAATTCGTTTGCTAACGAATTCATAATGAATGCGGGGATGGCTTCCGGCCCTGGCGATTTTCTTTTATGGACCTGACTTAGTAATTTAACGATACCGCTTTCGGATATTTCTATGTAGCTCATATTTGAGTCTATACGAGTAGGAAAATCAATGAAATCCCCGCTGTCGATTGTGAAGCAATTTTCGAATAACCGATTTAACATACTAGCCTTCGTAAAATAATCGTGTACACTTTCACCGTTGTCTGTACGTAGAAGAGGTACTGTGGATTGACCTCGAATTTCTCGTACGTACGACCAATATTCTTTCGACTGGTTTTTGAGTGAATCCGAGAGTGTCGTGGATCGGTAGGCGTCAAATTCCTTACGCGCTTCGTCTCTTGCAGATTGACGACTATTTCTATACATTAAATACTCGTTCGCGTGATCCCTACCAACTTGTTTAAGGTGCCGTCTTTGTTTCCTGGGCAAGGCGCGTAGTTTCGGTTTCACCCACCGCGGGTCCTTGCGATCACGAATTGCTTTAGTTGGGACAAACGTTTTTAGCCCTTCTCGAATGATTCGGAAAATTTCCGTCCACGAGTCACCTACTCTGTTACTATTCGCAAAATTGATAAATGCCGCTATTTGGTTTCTAACATAATTTTTTAAACCTGGGAGATCTGCTTTACTGAAGATATGGACTAATCGCGTTGGCTTATATATTGTCGCAGGGGTGTATTTGAAGTCGGCAATTACTATTTTATGATCACCTATGCCGTCGTCGATTTGTAGGTTTCTAGTCGATAGTGGGTGGGTAGTGGCTAGCAGATCTAATATGTTTCCGCTTCCATTGTTGTCATATCGCGTCGGCTCGTTGACGATTTTCTCTAGAGATTTTAGAGTAAACGCGTCAATTAATTCACGACAAGCTTCTCTATTTTTTCCACCACTAACATAGGTTACGGATTTCCAATCGATCGATGGAAGATTAAAGTCTCCTCCAAGAATGATTACTGGGTCAGTTCTTTCTCCTAGCTATCACCTGCAATGTCCGACTGAGTTCTCTAATGTTCTCGACTCCCGAGTCAGGTGGGCGGTAAAATGAGCAAAAATATAATTTTTTACCATTTCTCGTACGAAGGGAGCACCATATCATTTCTTAGTGTTCGCTGACGTTAATCTCCTCTAATTGGCCTGATATACTCTTTTTGATGGCGATGAAAACTCCGTCTCCGACTCTTTCCCTCCTGTCTTTGCGATACACCACGTAATCTGGTGGGAAAATCTCGTTAGAATTAATGTCGCCCGATAGCCCGCTCTCAGTTCCCAATACAACGTCTGCACGATGGCTTTTAACTAAGTGGCAAAAACCAGCCTGTTTCCTTCGAATGCTTCGGCAGTTCATAATAATAATTTTTATTGTGTTTTGTACGGATATTTTCGTTCTGGATTTCCCCGCCACTTGATCTAACAATTTTATTTTTCTACTTCTCACTCTACCGCTATTCTTGGTCTACATCTAATATATAAACAACAAAGTTGAAACTAAATTAGTCTTAGATTAAACGTGTTAATTAAATTTTAGTTAAGAACATGAAAGTTACTGTTTGGATTTGGTAATGTGAGATATTATAAGTGGGAACACTAAGAATAAACCACAAGTAAAGACGTTGACTCCGGATATTCTCCGAATAATGATTACAATTAAGACGAATAATTGAAGGCATGCAACAAAAAATAATAATAATAATAACTAAAATTATAATATAACTAAAGGTACTTAAGCTATAGCGACAGCAAGCTAAAGACAGCTACACTAAGGGATACAGCAGGTAAGAGCAGCTGCGGGAGCAAAAGTGAAAGGACGGCTGCTCACGACGGATGCCATGCACCCTTAAATGAAAGATAATTTATTTAAAGAAAGGAAAAATTTATATTTTAAATATATTACAATCACATCATCATCTTCATTTATTTATATTAAAAAATGGTATTTTTGATCCTAACGTGATTTTTATGGTCATTGTTGTTTACATATCAATTAAAAATTCTCCGAATGGATACACTTCAAATTCATTGATTAACATACACAATCATACATAATCGTACATAATCAGAAAGGAAATACGCCTCTAGCTTAAACCTTTTGAGATTATCCCTGGATGGACGGACAAACCGAAAACATAAAAGAGTTTTAAAGAAATCATTAAAAATCAAAGAAAATTAGTTTCTTGGGTATTATATGTCTTTGTCTTACCTGTAATACACATTATTTAGAGGAAAAAACGTTTATAACCTCCCGTCTCCCAATTTAACCTCTTTAGTTCTACCACCCTCACTTGCCTTTATTTTCCTTATTCTCACACCTACCCATTGCCACATAGATAATTCCCTCCCTACTCTCTGGGGTTCACCCTCTCTCCATCTTCCACAAGATCTACCTGGCCGTTCAAGAGAGCGGACGTGCCTTTCACTTCCTTCAGTGGAGCCCAACGGACTTACGAGCGACCATTGTAGCAGTAGCATTAGAGTAGAAGTAGACGTATTGTTAAGTAGAACTAACTTTTCTTTTATATTACTTGTTAACCTTTCTTATAGCTTATTTACTTATTTACATCTACATGATACCCTGCAAATCACCAGACTGGTGGGTGGCAGGGGGTGCAGACCACCAAAACCTACCTAATAACGTCCCTCGTGGGAATCACTCTCTTGTTATGATCCCGTATGGTCCTTGGGAAAAACAAGCTCCGATATCGCTCGGTCCTACAGTCGATCTCACGTATTTTATTCTCGTGATCGTGCCTGCCCATGTACGTAGGTGCCTCTAATATTCCTGAGACCTCCTCTAAGAGAACTTCTCAACTAAGCCTTAACCTAGCGCTAATTCTGCGATCCTCTAGCGATATCCAATTCAGCTCCTTCAAGAGTGATGTGACGCTTAATTTTTGCTCATATTTTTGCTTAACGAATCTGGCTGCTCTGCGTTGGATTCTTTCTAACTCAAGTATTTGTCCCTTTTCGTACGGATCCCATATGCTGGAAGCGTATTCGACCTGAGATCTGACTAATGATAAATAACACGTTTCTCGTACCTTTTCTGTGCTACTTCTTACTATTCTGCCTACGAAACCCAATTTCTTATTTGCTTCGCCTACGATCCTTCGAATATGCATATTCCACGATAGATCACTACAAATTGTGACTCCTAAATATTTAACGTACTCTGCAGATTGGATATTCAATCTATCAATACTGTACTCCGAGTCTAATTCATTGTTCTTACTCTTCCAGAAACTCAATAGGGAACATTTGCTGTGATTAATTTCGATTTTCCAATCTTGACACCATGCTGAAAGGGCGTTTAAATCTTCCTGGAGCGATTTTTGGTGATCCTGACTCGTTATCTCCTTATATATAACGGTGTCATCTGCGAAAAGTCTTATTTTGCAGCTAACTACCGAGCAGATATCGTTTATATATATCAGGAATAGTAGTGGGCCTATGACACTTCCCTGTGGAACACCTGATGCGACTTTTACCGGGTATGAAGATTTCCCATCAATAACTACTATCTGTTTTCTGTTTGAGAGGAAGTATTTTACCCAAATGACGATATGAGGGTCTAAGCCGTACTTTCCTAGTTTTCCTATTAATTTATTATGGGGTACTTTGTCATACGCTTTTTTAAAATCAATGAAAATGGCATCAGCCTTAGTGTTTTTCTCTCCGCATTGTAACAAATCGTTTACGAACAGGGCGAGCTGCGTTTCGCATGACCTACCTTTCCGAAACCCGTGTTGGTTTTTGCTTAACGAAGAACGACCATCTAAATAACGCAAAACGGAGCTAACGATTATATGTTCTAGAATCTTACACGATAATGACGTCAAAGAAATCGGTCTATAATTTTCGGGGTTCTCTTTATCACCGCCTTTGTGGATGGGCGTTACGTATGCTAGCTTCCAGTCTTTTGGAACGGTACCATGTGCAACGGATTTTTCGAATATTATTTTCAAGTAAGGTGCGATTACCGAGACTAGCTCTTTCAACACACGCACGGGTATGCCCTCCAGCCCGGGAGACTTATTTTGCTTAATCGACTGTAGCTGGTACGCGATACCTGTTTCAGAGAATATCAAATCTTCCATCGAATTTCCCTTATCATTCGAAGCAGGTTCCTTAAATTCGTTGCTCACTGAAGTAAACGCTTTCTGAAAGTGTTCATTTAACAAGTTCGCTTTTTCCGCGCCATCCTGTACTACATCACCTGCCTCCGTTCTCAATGATGCTATGGTCGGGCCTATACCATGAACTTCTCTAACGTACGACCAAAATGCTTTCGGATTTTCTATCAATTACTATGCAGTACTTTCTTTTTGTAATCATTAAATGCTTCTCGCATTGTTACTCTAGCTCTTGACCGCGCCTCTCTGTATTGATGCCGTATCGTTGACCTCTGTTCCCCTGTGACTTTTGAAGAATTACTATTTAAGCGAGCGTGAAGTTTTCTTTGCCGTCTTACTTTCTGGTTGTACCATCTTGGTTCCGCACCATCACGTTTAAGTTTATGTGGAATGAAATTATCCGTACCCTCTCTTATTATAACCCTGAACACGCACCATAATTCCTCTGTACTAGCGTCGATAGATGCCTCGCAGTAATTAGGGAATTGTGTCTGTAAAAAAGACGTAAATTTCGAGAAATCGCCTTTGGCGTACATATATACGCGTCTTCTAGCCTTAACCTGTTTCTCCACTTTTAGCTTAAATTCTACGTACACAGCATTATGATCGCTTATTCCTTCCTCTATGGAAAGTTTGTTCATACGCTCGGGGTAGTTCGTTACGAGTAAATCTAATATATTGTTCGATATCGTGGGACATCTTACTAGCTGACACAACGAGTGTTTAACGAAGGTTTCAATAAGGGCTTCGCATGATTCACGCTCTCTACCACCGGGATCAAAGCAATTATGATTCCAGTCTACTGAAGGTAAGTTGAAGTCTCCTCCTACTATGATGGCCCTCTCTTTATTTTTCGATAATAGCGTTGCTACTTGTTTCTCGAGATCATGAATAATTTCTAAACTTGCATTGGGAGGCCTATAAAATGCGCATATGTTTGCTATAGTGTAATCGCTTCCTCTAACTCCACACCAAACACTTACTATTTCGTCGTCATTAATCGGTAGTGAATAACTTTCGTATGCCTTGGTCACTACTATAAACACACCACCTCCCGTCCGGATACTACGATCCTTTCTAAAAATTCTATAGTCTTGGGGGAATACCTCCTGACTTGCAATCTTGTCAGTGAGCCAACACTCTGTACCGATCACGACATCGGCTTCTACACTACGAATAATATGCTCAAAATCGGCAATTTTCTTACGGATATTGCGGCAGTTCAATACAACAACATTTAATTTCTCACTATCGCTTCTCAGATAAACCTCAGACTTACCATTCGTAATCGTTTTAGGAATACATGCGTTCTTCATACTATTATTCCGCCAATTGGTTGATATAGCATCTATATAAGTCTCCCGGGCTGGAGGGCATACCCGCGCGTGTTTTGAAAGTGCTAGCCTCGGTAATCGCACCTTACTAGAAAATAATATTCGAAAAATCCGTTGCAGGGGTACCGTTCCGAAAGACTGGAAGGTAGCATACGTAACGCCCATCCAAAAAGGCGGTGATAAAGAGAACCCCGAGAATTATAGACCGATTTCCTTGACGTCATTATCGTGTACGATTCTAGAACATATAATCGTTAGCTCCGTTTTGCGTTATTTAGATGGTCGTTCTTCGCTAAGCAAAAACCAACACGGGTTTCGGAAAGGTAGGTCATGCGAAACGCAGCTCGCTCTGTTCGTAAACGATTTGTTACATTACGGAGAGAAAACACTCAGGTTGATGCCATTTTCATTGATTTTAAAAAAGCGTTTGACAAAGTACCCCATTTAAATTAATAGGAAAACTAGGAAAGTACGGCAGAAACCCTAATATCGTGAGCTGGGTAAAAGACGTCCTCTCAAACAGAAAACAGATAGTAGTTATTGATGGGAAATCTTTATACCCGGTAAAAGTCGCATCGGGTGTTCCACAGGGAAGTGTCATAGGCCCACTACTATTCCTGATATATATAAACGATATCTGCTCGGTAGTTAGCTGCAAAATAAGACTTTTCGCAAATGACACCGTTTTATATAAGGAGATAATGAGTCAGGATGACCAAAAATCGCTCCAGGAAGATTCAAACGCCCTTTCAGCATGGTGTCAAGATTGGAAAATCGAAATTAATCACAGCAAATGTTCCCTATTGAGTTTCTGGAAGAGTAAGAACAATGAATTAGACTCGGAGTACAGTATTGATAGATTGAATATCCAATCTGCAGAGTACGTTAAATATTTAGGAGTCACAATTTGTAGTGAATTATCAAGGAATATGCATATTCGAAGGATCGTAGGCGCAGCTAATAAGAAATTGGGTTTCGTAGGCAGAATAGTAAGAAGTAGCACAGAAAAGGTACGAGAAACGTGTTATTTATCATTAGTCAGATCTCAGGTCGAATACGCTTCCAGCATATGGGATCCGTACGAAAAGGGACAAATACTTGAGTTAGAAAGAATCCAACGCAGAGCAGCCAGATTCGTAAAGCAAAAATATGAGCAAAAATTAAGCGTCACATCACTCTTGAAGGAGCTGAATTGGATATCTACATCTACATGATACCCTGCAAATCACCAGACTGGTGGGTGGCAGGGGGTGCAGCACACCAAGCCCTACCTAATAACGTCCCTCGTGGGAATCACTCTCCTGTTATGATCCCGTATGGTCCTTGGAAAATACGAGCTCTGGTATCGCTCGGTCCTACAGTCGATCTCTCGTATTTTATTCTCTTGATCGTGCCTGCCCATGTACGTAGGTGCCTCTAATATTCCTGAGACCTCCTCTAAGAGAACTTCCGACCTAAATTTCTCCAGAAGCCTTGACCTAGCGCTAATTCTGCGATCCTCTAGCGATATCCAATTCAACTCCTTCAAGAGTGATGTGACGCTTAATTTTTGCTCATATTTTTGCTTAACGAATCTGGCTGCTCTGCGTTGGATTCTTTCTAACTCAAGTATCTGTCCCTTTTCGTACGGATCCCATATGCTGGTAGCGTATTCGACCTGAGATCTGACCAATGATAAATAACACGTTTCTCGTACCTGTTCTGTGCTACTTCTTACTATTCTGCCTACGAAACCCAATTTCTTATTTGCTTCGCCTACGATCCTTCGAATATGCATATTCCACGATAGATCACTACAAATTGTGACTCCTAAATATTTAACGTACTCTGCAGATTGGATATTCAATCTATCAATACTGTACTCCGAGTCTAATTCATTGTTCTTACTCTTCCAGAAACTCAATAGGGAACATTTGCTGTGATTAATTTCGATTTTCCAATCTTGACACCATGCTGAAAGGGCGTTTAAATCTTCCTGGAGCGATTTTTGGTGATCCTGACTCGTTATCTCCTTATATATAACGGTGTCATCTGCGAAAAGTCTTATTTTGCAGCTAACTACCGAGCAGATATCGTTTATATATATCAGGAATAGTAGTGGGCCTATGACACTTCCCTGTGGAACACCTGATGCGACTTTTACCGGGTATGAAGATTTCCCATCAATAACTACTATCTGTTTTCTGTTTGAGAGGAAGTATTTTACCCAAATGACGATATGAGGGTCTAAGCCGTACTTTCCTAGTTTTCCTATTAATTTATTATGGGGTACTTTGTCATACGCTTTTTTAAAATCAATGAAAATGGCATCAGCCTTAGTGTTTTTCTCTCCGCATTGTAACAAATCGTTTACGAACAGGGCGAGCTGCGTTTCGCATGACCTACCTTTCCGAAACCCGTGTTGGTTTTTGCTTAACGAAGAACGACCATCTAAATAACGCAAAACGGAGCTAACGATTATATGTTCTAGAATCTTACACGATAATGACGTCAAAGAAATCGGTCTATAATTTTCGGGGTTCTCTTTATCACCGCCTTTGTGGATGGGCGTTACGTATGCTAGCTTCCAGTCTTTTGGAACGGTACCATGTGCAACGGATTTTTCGAATATTATTTTCAAGTAAGGTGCGATTACCGAGACTAGCTCTTTCAACACACGCGCGGGTATGCCCTCCAGCCCGGGAGACTTATTTTGCTTAATCGACTGTAGCTGGTACGCGATACCTGTTTCAGAGAATATCAAATCTTCCATCGAATTTCCCTTATCATTCGAAGCAGGTTCCTTAAATTCGTTGCTCACTGAAGTAAACGCTTTCTGAAAGTGTTCATTTAACAAGTTCGCTTTTTCCGCGCCATCCTGTACTACATCACCTGCCTCCGTTCTCAATGATGCTATGGTCGGGCCTATACCATGAACTTCTCTAACGTACGACCAAAATGCTTTCGGATTTTCTATCAATTACTATGCAGTACTTTCTTTTTGTAATCATTAAATGCTTCTCGCATTGTTACTCTAGCTCTTGACCGCGCCTCTCTGTATTGATGCCGTATCGTTGACCTCTGTTCCCCTGTGACTTTTGAAGAATTACTATTTAAGCGAGCGTGAAGTTTTCTTTGCCGTCTTACTTTCTGGTTGTACCATCTTGGTTCCGCACCATCACGTTTAAGTTTATGTGGAATGAAATTATCCGTACCCTCTCTTATTATAACCCTGAACACGCACCATAATTCCTCTGTACTAGCGTCGATAGATGCCTCGCAGTAATTAGGGAATTGTGTCTGTAAAAAAGACGTAAATTTCGAGAAATCGCCTTTGGCGTACATATATACGCGTCTTCTAGCCTTAACCTGTTTCTCCACTTTTAGCTTAAATTCTACGTACACAGCATTATGATCGCTTATTCCTTCCTCTATGGAAAGTTTGTTCATACGCTCGGGGTAGTTCGTTACGAGTAAATCTAATATATTGTTCGATATCGTGGGACATCTTACTAGCTGACACAACGAGTGTTTAACGAAGGTTTCAATAAGGGCTTCGCATGATTCACGCTCTCTACCACCGGGATCAAAGCAATTATGATTCCAGTCTACTGAAGGTAAGTTGAAGTCTCCTCCTACTATGATGGCCCTCTCTTTATTTTTCGATAATAGCGTTGCTACTTGTTTCTCGAGATCATGAATAATTTCTAAACTTGCATTGGGAGGCCTATAAAATGCGCATATGTTTGCTATAGTGTAATCGCTTCCTCTAACTCCACACCAAACACTTACTATTTCGTCGTCATTAATCGGTAGTGAATAACTTTCGTATGCCTTGGTCACTACTATAAACACACCACCTCCCGTCCGGATACTACGATCCTTTCTAAAAATTCTATAGTCTTGGGGGAATACCTCCTGACTTGCAATCTTGTCAGTGAGCCAACACTCTGTACCGATCACGACATCGGCTTCTACACTACGAATAATATGCTCAAAATCGGCAATTTTCTTACGGATATTGCGGCAGTTCAATACAACAACATTTAATTTCTCACTATCGCTTCTCAGATAAACCTCAGACTTACCATTCGTAATCGTTTTAGGAATACATGCGTTCTTCATACTATTATTCCGCCAATTGGTTGATATAGCATCTATATAAGTCTCCCGGGCTGGAGGGCATACCCGCGCGTGTTTTGAAAGTGCTAGCCTCGGTAATCGCACCTTACTAGAAAATAATATTCGAAAAATCCGTTGCAGGGGTACCGTTCCGAAAGACTGGAAGGTAGCATACGTAACGCCCATCCAAAAAGGCGGTGATAAAGAGAACCCCGAGAATTATAGACCGATTTCCTTGACGTCATTATCGTGTACGATTCTAGAACATATAATCGTTAGCTCCGTTTTGCGTTATTTAGATGGTCGTTCTTCGCTAAGCAAAAACCAACACGGGTTTCGGAAAGGTAGGTCATGCGAAACGCAGCTCGCTCTGTTCGTAAACGATTTGTTACATTACGGAGAGAAAACACTCAGGTTGATGCCATTTTCATTGATTTTAAAAAAGCGTTTGACA
Organism: Uropetala carovei; assembly: GCA_036926305.1. Taxonomy (NCBI): domain Eukaryota; kingdom Metazoa; phylum Arthropoda; class Insecta; order Odonata; family Petaluridae; genus Uropetala; species Uropetala carovei. Next base: position 5,115,991 of record JAXCHB010000037.1, on the reverse strand, counting down.
AAGTACCCCATTTAAATTAATAGGAAAACTAGGAAAGTACGGCAGAAACCCTAATATCGTGAGCTGGGTAAAAGACGTCCTCTCAAACAGAAAACAGATAGTAGTTATTGATGGGAAATCTTTATACCCGGTAAAAGTCGCATCGGGTGTTCCACAGGGAAGTGTCATAGGCCCACTACTATTCCTGATATATATAAACGATATCTGCTCGGTAGTTAGCTGCAAAATAAGACTTTTCGCAAATGACACCGTTTTATATAAGGAGATAATGAGTCAGGATGACCAAAAATCGCTCCAGGAAGATTCAAACGCCCTTTCAGCATGGTGTCAAGATTGGAAAATCGAAATTAATCACAGCAAATGTTCCCTATTGAGTTTCTGGAAGAGTAAGAACAATGAATTAGACTCGGAGTACAGTATTGATAGATTGAATATCCAATCTGCAGAGTACGTTAAATATTTAGGAGTCACAATTTGTAGTGAATTATCAAGGAATATGCATATTCGAAGGATCGTAGGCGCAGCTAATAAGAAATTGGGTTTCGTAGGCAGAATAGTAAGAAGTAGCACAGAAAAGGTACGAGAAACGTGTTATTTATCATTAGTCAGATCTCAGGTCGAATACGCTTCCAGCATATGGGATCCGTACGAAAAGGGACAAATACTTGAGTTAGAAAGAATCCAACGCAGAGCAGCCAGATTCGTAAAGCAAAAATATGAGCAAAAATTAAGCGTCACATCACTCTTGAAGGAGCTGAATTGGATATCTACATCTACATGATACCCTGCAAATCACCAGACTGGTGGGTGGCAGGGGGTGCAGCACACCAAGCCCTACCTAATAACGTCCCTCGTGGGAATCACTCTCCTGTTATGATCCCGTATGGTCCTTGGAAAATACGAGCTCTGGTATCGCTCGGTCCTACAGTCGATCTCTCGTATTTTATTCTCTTGATCGTGCCTGCCCATGTACGTAGGTGCCTCTAATATTCCTGAGACCTCCTCTAAGAGAACTTCCGACCTAAATTTCTCCAGAAGCCTTGACCTAGCGCTAATTCTGCGATCCTCTAGCGATATCCAATTCAACTCCTTCAAGAGTGATGTGACGCTTAATTTTTGCTCATATTTTTGCTTAACGAATCTGGCTGCTCTGCGTTGGATTCTTTCTAACTCAAGTATCTGTCCCTTTTCGTACGGATCCCATATGCTGGTAGCGTATTCGACCTGAGATCTGACCAATGATAAATAACACGTTTCTCGTACCTGTTCTGTGCTACTTCTTACTATTCTGCCTACGAAACCCAATTTCTTATTTGCTTCGCCTACGATCCTTCGAATATGCATATTCCACGATAGATCACTACAAATTGTGACTCCTAAATATTTAACGTACTCTGCAGATTGGATATTCAATCTATCAATACTGTACTCCGAGTCTAATTCATTGTTCTTACTCTTCCAGAAACTCAATAGGGAACATTTGCTGTGATTAATTTCGATTTTCCAATCTTGACACCATGCTGAAAGGGCGTTTAAATCTTCCTGGAGCGATTTTTGGTGATCCTGACTCGTTATCTCCTTATATATAACGGTGTCATCTGCGAAAAGTCTTATTTTGCAGCTAACTACCGAGCAGATATCGTTTATATATATCAGGAATAGTAGTGGGCCTATGACACTTCCCTGTGGAACACCTGATGCGACTTTTACCGGGTATGAAGATTTCCCATCAATAACTACTATCTGTTTTCTGTTTGAGAGGAAGTATTTTACCCAAATGACGATATGAGGGTCTAAGCCGTACTTTCCTAGTTTTCCTATTAATTTATTATGGGGTACTTTGTCATACGCTTTTTTAAAATCAATGAAAATGGCATCAGCCTTAGTGTTTTTCTCTCCGCATTGTAACAAATCGTTTACGAACAGGGCGAGCTGCGTTTCGCATGACCTACCTTTCCGAAACCCGTGTTGGTTTTTGCTTAACGAAGAACGACCATCTAAATAACGCAAAACGGAGCTAACGATTATATGTTCTAGAATCTTACACGATAATGACGTCAAAGAAATCGGTCTATAATTTTCGGGGTTCTCTTTATCACCGCCTTTGTGGATGGGCGTTACGTATGCTAGCTTCCAGTCTTTTGGAACGGTACCATGTGCAACGGATTTTTCGAATATTATTTTCAAGTAAGGTGCGATTACCGAGACTAGCTCTTTCAACACACGCGCGGGTATGCCCTCCAGCCCGGGAGACTTATTTTGCTTAATCGACTGTAGCTGGTACGCGATACCTGTTTCAGAGAATATCAAATCTTCCATCGAATTTCCCTTATCATTCGAAGCAGGTTCCTTAAATTCGTTGCTCACTGAAGTAAACGCTTTCTGAAAGTGTTCATTTAACAAGTTCGCTTTTTCCGCGCCATCCTGTACTACATCACCTGCCTCCGTTCTCAATGATGCTATGGTCGGGCCTATACCATGAACTTCTCTAACGTACGACCAAAATGCTTTCGGATTTTCTATCAATTACTATGCAGTACTTTCTTTTTGTAATCATTAAATGCTTCTCGCATTGTTACTCTAGCTCTTGACCGCGCCTCTCTGTATTGATGCCGTATCGTTGACCTCTGTTCCCCTGTGACTTTTGAAGAATTACTATTTAAGCGAGCGTGAAGTTTTCTTTGCCGTCTTACTTTCTGGTTGTACCATCTTGGTTCCGCACCATCACGTTTAAGTTTATGTGGAATGAAATTATCCGTACCCTCTCTTATTATAACCCTGAACACGCACCATAATTCCTCTGTACTAGCGTCGATAGATGCCTCGCAGTAATTAGGGAATTGTGTCTGTAAAAAAGACGTAAATTTCGAGAAATCGCCTTTGGCGTACATATATACGCGTCTTCTAGCCTTAACCTGTTTCTCCACTTTTAGCTTAAATTCTACGTACACAGCATTATGATCGCTTATTCCTTCCTCTATGGAAAGTTTGTTCATACGCTCGGGGTAGTTCGTTACGAGTAAATCTAATATATTGTTCGATATCGTGGGACATCTTACTAGCTGACACAACGAGTGTTTAACGAAGGTTTCAATAAGGGCTTCGCATGATTCACGCTCTCTACCACCGGGATCAAAGCAATTATGATTCCAGTCTACTGAAGGTAAGTTGAAGTCTCCTCCTACTATGATGGCCCTCTCTTTATTTTTCGATAATAGCGTTGCTACTTGTTTCTCGAGATCATGAATAATTTCTAAACTTGCATTGGGAGGCCTATAAAATGCGCATATGTTTGCTATAGTGTAATCGCTTCCTCTAACTCCACACCAAACACTTACTATTTCGTCGTCATTAATCGGTAGTGAATAACTTTCGTATGCCTTGGTCACTACTATAAACACACCACCTCCCGTCCGGATACTACGATCCTTTCTAAAAATTCTATAGTCTTGGGGGAATACCTCCTGACTTGCAATCTTGTCAGTGAGCCAACACTCTGTACCGATCACGACATCGGCTTCTACACTACGAATAATATGCTCAAAATCGGCAATTTTCTTACGGATATTGCGGCAGTTCAATACAACAACATTTAATTTCTCACTATCGCTTCTCAGATAAACCTCAGACTTACCATTCGTAATCGTTTTAGGAATACATGCGTTCTTCATACTATTATTCCGCCAATTGGTTGATATAGCATCTATATAAGTCTCCCGGGCTGGAGGGCATACCCGCGCGTGTTTTGAAAGTGCTAGCCTCGGTAATCGCACCTTACTAGAAAATAATATTCGAAAAATCCGTTGCAGGGGTACCGTTCCGAAAGACTGGAAGGTAGCATACGTAACGCCCATCCAAAAAGGCGGTGATAAAGAGAACCCCGAGAATTATAGACCGATTTCCTTGACGTCATTATCGTGTACGATTCTAGAACATATAATCGTTAGCTCCGTTTTGCGTTATTTAGATGGTCGTTCTTCGCTAAGCAAAAACCAACACGGGTTTCGGAAAGGTAGGTCATGCGAAACGCAGCTCGCTCTGTTCGTAAACGATTTGTTACATTACGGAGAGAAAACACTCAGGTTGATGCCATTTTCATTGATTTTAAAAAAGCGTTTGACAAAGTACCCCATTTAAATTAATAGGAAAACTAGGAAAGTACGGCAGAAACCCTAATATCGTGAGCTGGGTAAAAGACGTCCTCTCAAACAGAAAACAGATAGTAGTTATTGATGGGAAATCTTTATACCCGGTAAAAGTCGCATCGGGTGTTCCACAGGGAAGTGTCATAGGCCCACTACTATTCCTGATATATATAAACGATATCTGCTCGGTAGTTAGCTGCAAAATAAGACTTTTCGCAAATGACACCGTTTTATATAAGGAGATAATGAGTCAGGATGACCAAAAATCGCTCCAGGAAGATTCAAACGCCCTTTCAGCATGGTGTCAAGATTGGAAAATCGAAATTAATCACAGCAAATGTTCCCTATTGAGTTTCTGGAAGAGTAAGAACAATGAATTAGACTCGGAGTACAGTATTGATAGATTGAATATCCAATCTGCAGAGTACGTTAAATATTTAGGAGTCACAATTTGTAGTGAATTATCAAGGAATATGCATATTCGAAGGATCGTAGGCGCAGCTAATAAGAAATTGGGTTTCGTAGGCAGAATAGTAAGAAGTAGCACAGAAAAGGTACGAGAAACGTGTTATTTATCATTAGTCAGATCTCAGGTCGAATACGCTTCCAGCATATGGGATCCGTACGAAAAGGGACAAATACTTGAGTTAGAAAGAATCCAACGCAGAGCAGCCAGATTCGTAAAGCAAAAATATGAGCAAAAATTAAGCGTCACATCACTCTTGAAGGAGCTGAATTGGATATCTACATCTACATGATACCCTGCAAATCACCAGACTGGTGGGTGGCAGGGGGTGCAGCACACCAAGCCCTACCTAATAACGTCCCTCGTGGGAATCACTCTCCTGTTATGATCCCGTATGGTCCTTGGAAAATACGAGCTCTGGTATCGCTCGGTCCTACAGTCGATCTCTCGTATTTTATTCTCTTGATCGTGCCTGCCCATGTACGTAGGTGCCTCTAATATTCCTGAGACCTCCTCTAAGAGAACTTCCGACCTAAATTTCTCCAGAAGCCTTGACCTAGCGCTAATTCTGCGATCCTCTAGCGATATCCAATTCAACTCCTTCAAGAGTGATGTGACGCTTAATTTTTGCTCATATTTTTGCTTAACGAATCTGGCTGCTCTGCGTTGGATTCTTTCTAACTCAAGTATCTGTCCCTTTTCGTACGGATCCCATATGCTGGTAGCGTATTCGACCTGAGATCTGACCAATGATAAATAACACGTTTCTCGTACCTGTTCTGTGCTACTTCTTACTATTCTGCCTACGAAACCCAATTTCTTATTACCTGCGCCTACGATCCTTCGAATATGCATATTCCACGATAGATCAGGAGAAATGGTGACACCTAAATATTTAACGTACTCGGAATTAGCGCTAGGTTAAGGCTTAGTTGAGAAGTTCTCTTAGAGGAGGTCTCAGTAATATTAGAGGCACCTACGTACATGGGCAGGCACGATCACGAGAATAAAATACGTGAAATCGACTGTAGGACCGAGCGATATCGGAGCTTGTTTTTCCCAAGGACCATACGGGATCATAACAAGAGAGTGATTCCCACGAGGGACGTTATTAGGTAGGTTTTGGTGGTCTGCACCCCCTGCCACCCACCAGTGTGGTGATTTGCAGGGTATCATGTAGATGTAGATGATCACCTTTCTTTTTAGTCCTTTCTCGAAACACTCCCGAGATGGTCTCCAGCCCAGGTCATCGAGCCGTAATTTTTTTCCCTCCGGTTTTCGTTCCGGTTCACTCAAAACTCAAAATTTCGGTTCGGTTCCGGTTTAGCTCCGGCAAGCGTCAGTGAACCGGTTCGAACCGGTTTTTTTCGCTCCGACCTTAAAATATTTTTAGGAAACTTTCAAGAATTTATTTATTAATTAAGTAATTATCTTATTAAATCCAACACATCTTCACTATATAAATAGTGAGATTTAAAAAACAATCAAAACGCGTAAATAAATTATTTAAATGTGAATATTTAGTGTGTATCTTATTTATTTAAGATTATATTTTGAATTGAATATTTACAAACCATACATGCGCCGCAAATGATTTCAACATATTAGGAAAGTATAAAGTAAATTATAAATGAGCACGTTTTCTGCGATCGAGCATTCTAAACATATTATGTTATGCAAAGCATTCATCTCATTTTCTATTTTACTGTGCTTAGTCCTTAGTACTAAATTTTATCAAAATCCGCTGAATAGCTATGGAAAAAATTGCATCCTTATAGAAGGACGGACAGATTGAAGCTAATATGCGCTAAAGCTAGAATGCCTAATAATGATTTATTAATATTTTTATTTACAAATCGTGCTGTAAAATAAGAGATCGCGTTATCTCAATAGTGCCAGTAAGTTGAGTAAGATATTACTTTATTTTCATTAACAATTTGTAGATCACGTCCACTGCTCGTATTATAGTAAAAACTGTAAATGCACGGCTTAATTTTTTAATTCAGAGATTACTTAAATGGATGAAAAAATCTATAAAATATCTATGAGGAAGAAGCCCGCAGAAATTGAGGGTCCGAGAATTCAGAAAGGCTGAGAAATGTTTATTAACATGATACAAATTTACGATGACTGAACATTTTTAATCACTTAAGTAGTGTGAGAATGTTATTTATTATTTCATGAAATTGAAATGATAAGCACCGTTTCGAAAAATTATTACTAAGCGAAAGCATGTGATTTTCACCCGGCAGCAAATAAAAAACATCTACGTACATCTACATATTACCCTGCAATCAAACATGCAAACAAAAAGAAAATAAGACTTATTTATTCGGTCTGTCATGAACTTTCTTCAGGCGGAGTCTCTAATGTGAGTTTCTGCAGTCGGCAAAATATTTCACTAAAAATAACTAATTCGCATTGATCTTTAATTTCTCTTCAGTTTTAAGCAACCAATACGAATATGTGTGCTCATTTTAAGATGCACTCTATAAAATAAATAGAAATTTACTAACCTTTATCAAAGGATAACCGAAGTAAGAATATCTCAAAACCACGACTGCGGAGCGATCCTTCCTGGATAAGTTTTAGAGAATAACTATATACCAGAATACAAGGGTTCAGTGGATATGGAGAGGGAGTGAAAGTATATGGGGACAATAACCTCCAACTTTAAGGAAAATCCAAGTTAAGAATTGGGAAATATTTTTGCTGGGAAACCACTCTACGGGGTATGCTCGGGGGGAGGATAGCAAGACAATTAGAGGCTGTCTTCAAAGTGCCGCCTGAGTTCCTTTCCAGTAGCCTCGTTTAACAGGTAATCTCAGCAGGATGTATTTTAGACCCTGTCTCTATGTATTGAGATGCACATGGAAAATCCCACTATTGAGCCAACAGATATTATGACAAAGACAACCTTCCCAAGGGTGAGGAGAATGTATTCTCAAGAAAAACCCAACCCTTTCTTATTCGGTTTCTAAACGTGAGACTTTCAGAAAGACTCAAACTAAAGCAAAAGGAAAAACCCTTCTTTCGCTCCCACTTTTTATGCGAACCGAAAAATATGGAACGAAATAAATAATGGTTTTTGGTTTCTGTTTGGGTTCAGAAAAATATTTTTTTTCGGTTCGGGTTCTGTTTCACTCCAGGAAAAATAACGGTTTTTTACGGTTTCGGTGTTCGGTTCGGTTCCGGTTCGATGCCCTGCTCCAGCCTTTCCTTTCCCCTCCCCCTTTATCCCTTTACAACCTACCCCCCGCAGTAACCCTCTGACTGACAATGAGATAGGTTCCTCCTATCCCTCCCCTCCATTCCTTTCCGTCTTACAAACTACCCTACCTCCCCCCTCTGTACCCATTTCTCTGTATATACTTTCTATTCACCTTTACCTGACTATAGCATTGTAATGTCGATACCCGGGTCGTAAGAGAAATAAAAACAATGGAAATTACAAAGCGTTATTCCTTTGGTTCATTTATAACAAATAAAATAAAAAATGCTATATTTATCAAGGGTCTAGGAAAATTCTTTTCTGTAAGCTCTTACTAAGATTTCTTTGATTGAATGATAGATTTAATTATTTAAGTAGACAGTTTCTTGCTTTCCAATGGCGATGATGCACGGCGTCTCAATTTTTCCAACTTTCAATAATAAATTTATGTCAGTCAAATATTTTAATTAGTTAATTGGTCAGAAAATATGGAATGAATTTACGATATGTAAAAAACTAATAAATTCGATTATTAATTCTTATTATTATATAATAAATTGAAAAAGACACGTATAGATCGATTCCAAACATTACGTATTGCTAATTTTTTTCTTTTGCCACCTTATAAAAGTACTCAAAAAATCAATATCATAGTGAAATTACGTTACAGGAATAATTTAAAATTAATCATAGCTTACGCTAAATCATGAAAGATGCTTTAATTTAACTTTTTCCTTTTAAATAATACAAAGTATAAATAAATCATTTAATTTCCATATATAATGGGTTTTCTTTGTGGCATAACAAATTTTACATGTAAATGTATTACATTACTATAATTTCACCGTTTCCTGTTTATATTTGAAATGATTAAAACACAAATCATTAAAGATAATGAAATATTGTTATTTAACTGGCAGAAATTTCCGCCGTTGCCCGGGGAAATTTGGTTCACATCCGATTGGAATTCAAGATTATACATGGTATTTAAGAATTCACTCGGCCACCGTTTTGAATAAAACGGGTAGAGAGAAACAAAAACCACGTATGAATTATTTCTGGGAGCCCGCCGCAATCGTGCCAAATTTGATTCATACAATAGTAGGACTTGGGAAAATACGCGTAGTTTAATGTTTAAATCGACCGCCATTTTGAATGAAGTGGACATACAAATACTAATAAACCAAATTTGGTTGGAATCGGTTGATTGTGGGCGTGCAGAAAGGAGCCGACAGATAATGGGTTGCCATTAGCATTAGTATACAAAGTTATTTTTCTTTTTGTACAATTACCTATATAAAACATTTGGGATTAAAAAGCAGCGTACGGCCTTTCTATTTGTAGAGAATGTATCTGTTGAAAGTTTGATTACTCAAACTTTAACGGTGTGGAAATGTATAGAGGCACAAATAAAACAAACAAACATACTTTTATAAATATATAGAAGATAGGTATTAAATCCAGAAATTCTAAATGTAAATGATGCCTTGAAGCAATATTGCATAATTTTCAGGATAGCTCAGCAATTACAATAATTGAGGGGTGTGAGGCAAAACGATGGTAACCCACAAACACCTATTTGTAGTTAGGTTGCGCACAGAAAAGAAAAAACTTCAATTAATATTTTGGAAATTTGTTTATCATTTGTTGTAGTTCATATTTTGTAACACGTTTATTTATGATTTCTCTTACGGGTGCCCCCCCCTACAGCCCCCCTCCCCTTTGTCTGATTTTGATCATCTACAAACTTGATCTTATACTTGTATTGAAAGTGACAAATATCAAATTTGAACTTCGTAAGTTAATTTACTCGAGAGTTATCGTCGAAAAACCAAATCGATGCCCCCCAAACCCCAACTTAAAATTTTTTTGAGACACACCACATAGCCTATATTTTAAGCTGGACCAGTCTAAAGATACGCTGCAAGTTTCATAAAAATTCGACCAGCCGTTTTAGCGTGATGCGGTAACAAACAAACAGACAGACAACAATTGTGCAAACCGGTTCAAACGTCTTCTTGTGATGCAAAACACACAAAAAAGATAAAACCCCGACAAAAAAACAAATGTACTGACAGAGGTTACAATTTTATTTATATAGATTTTTAACAAAATCAATGGAGAAATGCTTTTCACAAAGTTATTGATTTTGGATTGAAGGCTTTCATTCTTTTACTCTTTAAAATATCTTAAGATTAAGTTATCGACACGAAATTTGCGCTAAATCACGCCAACATGAATGAGGATACTTTGTTACCGTCGAATACTCAAACTCATTCGAATTTGCTCATATTTTGAATTTATACTCGAGTTATGGTAAATTTTTTAACATTTCAATAATAAGATTCCATGGTATTGTTGTCCTCGGTAATTTCCGTGCATATGCACTTAAATAAAGGCCTAAAGATCGAAAATAGGATTAAAACTTGCTCTAAATGACCGAAGATATGAATTTAATTCAAACAAAACGAAAGCAGTATTCATGTTATTTATATTTTTTATCTTGATTACTAAAAGCCTATTTCTGGTTGTCTCTCTCTCTCCCTCTTTAACGCTCAATACCTCAACCATTTTTATTCTCCGGGAATTCAGCCCACTAAGTTTATTTTTTTCTTAATTTTTTATTAAAAATCAAACATACATCCCTTATAAAATATATTCATTAAACTCATATTCCAACAACACACTTTCCAGTTTCTCGTTTTTTGCAGATTTCATCGTATTTCGACTTGGTTGCTGAATATGGGAATCGTTCAGTACTTTTTCCCGATTAGCCATGATGTTAGTGAGCGTAGATACGGGAATATTAAGTAATTTTGCCATCTTTACACGCGTAGTGTTTCGATTGGCATCCACTTTACTTATAATCTCCAGTTTTTCGTTTAGTGAAAGTGGTTTTCTTTTAATTCCCTATTTAGATGACATCCGTATTCAAAAATAATATGCTTGGGTTAATAAACTGAATTTAAAAAAGGAAATCTACGACACAGCCACAAACACACAGAACACTATGAATACTTCGAACACGCTATCATAACAGAATGGTCAGAGCCGAAAACTACAATAACATAGGGAATTACAATACTGACCTAAATATAAGGTGATGGTTTTTTGGTAATTATTCGGAACGTCGCGTCCGGCGATTTCCCTCTTTAAAATTTTACCGCTACGTAAGTTAGCCTCTTGCGCTTGTCGCTTCGAGTTTGTCAGCTGTTTCTACATCTACATAATACCCTGCAAATCACCAGACTGGTGGGTGGCAGAGGGTGCTGCACACCAAAACCTACATAATAACGTCCCTCGTGGGGGTCACTCTCCTGTTATGATCCCGTATGGTCCTTGGGAAAAACGAGCTCTGATATCGCTCGGTCATACAGTCGATCTCTCGTATTTTATTCTCGTGATCGTGCCTGCCCATGTACGTAGGTGCCTCTAATATTCCTGAGACCTCCTCTAAGAGAACTTCCGACCTAAATTTCTCCAGAAGCCTTAACCTAGCGCTAATTCTGCGATCCTCTAGCGATATCCAATTCAACTCCTTCAAGAGTGATGTGACGCTTAATTTTTGCTCATATTTTTGCTTTCGTCTGTTCTGCGCCGTCACTTGGCATAATGTGTTCATGGAAACAATATTAGGTGACATGTTGTTCCATTCCAAAATGAATGAATGACTGGTCTATTAGATTTATTTTTATAGAAAAGTTTTGAAAATATTTATAGTAAAATTACGTTTGGACTAATATGGAAAATGCACACGGGAATGTGCAAATCGCATTCATTTTTATGTAAGAAATGAAATGAAATATAAAACGGGTACATTTCCATTTTTTAAAGTTCGTTACGACTATTTTAGGCGTGAAAACATTATACACAGAAACATATTAAAGGGGAAAATATTACATTGTACTTATGAGGGAGGAGAAATAACGAAAAAACCGAATCAGGTTTCGAAAAAACCTCGATTTCCGGTTAGCCGGTATTGTCGGAAGACTAATCAGTTCTTTGTTCTCATGCTAAAGTGTTATATATGAAGTTTGGTGTTAATATGAAAAGTACTTTTTTAATTAGAGCGCCCACAATCACATACACAGTATGATTCGGTTTTTGCGTTATTTCTCCGTTAAAACGTCATTATTGTGTATACAATTCTGTAAAAAGGCTATAAAGAATGTAATTTCCTACAACTTTCATTTTAAACAATTTTCCATGGCAGTTAATGTTTAGGAATTATTTATAAATAATCGATTTTTTCGGTTTCCGTCAAATATCTCCTTAAAAACATCGTTATTGGTAATCTTCGCGAGGAACAAAGTTGTAGAGAGTAATATTTCTTCCATGTTTTGTTTGAAACATATTTTCGTAGAACCATCCATTTCGGAGATATTTAACTTTTTCGTAATTCTGTAAAAATGCTATAGAGAATGTAATTTCCTACAACTTTTATTTTAAACAATTTTCCATGGCAGTTAATGTTTAGGAATTATTTATAAATAATCGATTTTTTTGGTTTCCGTCAAATATCTCCTTAAAAACATCGTTATTGGTAATCTTCGCGAGGAACAAAGTTGTAGAGAGTAATATTTCTTCCATGTTTTGTTTGAAACATATTTTCGTAGAACCATCCATTTCGGAGATATTTAACTTTTTCGTAATTCTGTAAAAAGGCTATAGAGAATGTAATTTCCTACAACTTTCATTTTAAACAATTTTCCATGGCAGTTATTGTTTAGGAATTATTTATAAATAATCGATTTTTTCGGTTTCCGTCAAATATCTCCTTAAAAACATCGTTATTGGTAATCTTCGCGAGGAACAAAGTTGTAGAGAGTAATATTTCTTCCATGTTTTGTTTGAAACATATTTTCGTAGAACCATCCATTTCGCAGATATTTAACTTTTTCGTAATTTTTCGTAATTTCCGGTATACAGTGCCACCACCATGTAGTAGGGAATTCTGTAAACATATTCAAAATATACTTAATTTACGGCAATAAGGACGACTGTATTATTTTACGATACGAAATGATAATTCTGCCTCATAATGCAGTTCATAATATTTTAAATATCTATACCCCAAAGTCATGTGTTCGCCAGATCAGATTTTTTCGTGATGGGATACTAATGAATATAAAAATGCGAACTTTATTTTAAAAGTCGTATAAAAAGAGTATCGTATTCTTATATTACAATAATGAAGATATATCGGTACTAACCTTTAAAACTAAAATGCTGAACTCATTTACCAGACTACGTCCAAAACTTCCATAGAATAAAAGGTTCACCATTTAACAGAGATAGCATTCTAAATTAATTTAAATGATCCATGAGTACGCATACTGAAATATTAAATAATATAAATGAATGCACTGGCCTTCTACGGTAATGTCAAATTCTTCATGAAAATGTCTAATAAAACCAGGTGCCCTTTTGTTTGCAGATAAGATTCACACGCCATAAGAAATCTTTCTCACAGCTGATATTCCTTCTACCACAGTTTTAGGAGAACTGAGGAGATTCGTTTCACTATTTTCCAAAGTTCCAAAATGCCACCAGAACTGTAAGCAATAAATCGAACCGAATCTGGCTGAAAAATTGTGCCTTCACCTTCGGTTTTTCGCATATCTCTTCTGAATACTACTATCCGGGATAAAGTGCCGCTATGCGCGTTCTGCACAACTTCTCAGTGGACAATCCCGTTAGGGAAAGGGAAATGAGTGTGCAGGGGTTCCTGGTGGGAGCCTCGAAGCTCGGGTGGCACTTCTTACTTAGTAAGTGGCATTGACCTTGTTGAAGGCAAGATAAGAATTTTATTGTGGCGAAGCATGTCCTCCCTTTCTCGAAAGGAATTAGGATATGGAAAAGAAGGCAAGATCTCCGAAAGAATGCCTGGGAAACGGCATTGTCGGGGTCTATGTCGATGTCTGCCAGATGTTTTCAAAGGCCGAATTTTGCGAAATGACGCCCTCATGTCTGTCTTGGAGGCAGGGACATTGCATTCTCCCAGAGCTGCAAACCACTTCAAAATTTGGAGGTGGTTCGGTTCGCGGTTCGGTTCTGAATTTTTGAAGTGGTTCGGTTCATGGTTCGATTCAGACGGGAATTTGACAAGTGGTTCGGTTCGGTTTGCGGTTCGGTTCAACTAAATTAATCTTTTGAAATACTATCCAGAAATAATTTATCCAATATAAACATTACACATTCAGTATCAATCTTTAAGTAAGTCAATCAGCAGTCATTATTATTTTAAATGAAAGAAGAATTTATTTATGAAGCCTCGCGTAATTATACCGACGTATTTCTCGAGAACCGTTCGTCGTCAAGATATGCGGTAAACGGCGTTCTGTGTCTACTGGCTATGAGGTCCCTGGAAAAATATTTTCTTTTGCTAAAGTGTTTCGGGTTCGAATGCAGGAGACAATTATATTTTCCCATAAGGTTACACGGGATTTTCGATTTTTCAGAGTGCAAGGTTTTTTTCCCTTCGTTCATTAAAATACGTAAATATGGACCGATTTTCTTCTTTTTTGCATTATTCGACGGGAAAAGCTTTATACTATCTTATTCTTGCACTCTGAATAGTCTTTATATATTTTAAAAGAGGAAGCTTAGGCCTTTATAGTAATGCATGTCTTGTATTTTTATTGTGTTTTTATAATTTATAATGTACGATAAAATTTGCGCTCGATTTTTCACGAAAGTTCCGTGCGGCAGCACCTTTCATCGCCTTTAGGCGTAACGGAGTTTTGTAAATATAAATAAGCTTTATGTATTGTGAAAGAGGAAGCTTTGGCCCTTGTTGTATTGCATGTCTCCTATTTTTCGTTCGGTCTGTGTCTTTTATAATGTACGATAAAGTTTGCGCTCGATTTTTCATTTTTGCCACGCATATATGGTGGTTCTCGTTCGAAATATCGCTCTTCAGTGCACTAGGAATTCTTCCCTTGTGTTTGAAGAGGCAAAAGGAATCTTCTGAAACATGTTTCTTTCTTGGCAGAGCTTTTCGAGGAAAACGTCCTGTAAATATTTACCTATAGCCTACTACACCACGGACCTACGCACTTTCGATTTCTCAAGTTGGCCCATATAGAGCAAATGGCCTAAACTCTGCGTTCGGAACAAAGGATCCTTTGTGCGAGTCATCTGCGGGAGCGCTTTTTACAGAGAAGATTACTAGATATTTTTAGTATTTTATAAGGTAAATTTGATGCTGAGTTCAATTACGCATGTGTACATTTTCTAAAACAATCGGGAAAGGACTTGTGAGCTAATATGTAACTTTTAAAAGTTTTTCGTATTCTGTGTCTAAAATCATTCATGATAAATTCAACTTCATATCTCCGCTTTTTATGAACGAAATGTAACCATTTTTTATGTGTGACTTCTGTAATGATTAAGAATGATGACTGCAGAACTAAAACGTTTATATTATATATAAAACGTCTTTTAAAAAATCATAAATACAAGACTTACTTAAAATTTCCATTCAAGACATGGAAAAGTTGACATTCGACAAACTTTTTACCTATTTGGTTTAGATAGGTACATTCAGCGAGTAAATGTTCAGTAATGTCTATATGTTTTTTAGAATAAGATTTCATGTCAATATATGTCATAGTTCTCGCGATTCCGATATTTAATATAAACCGTAAGCGCGCACCGGAAAATTAAGCGATTGGTGTTTATTCGCTTCTACTGCAGCAATGTTTTTGTTTGACATATGATACTTTAAATGATACTGTTTAAGAATTTCATTTTTACTGTATATTCACTAAAACCTTCATCAAAATAACAATAAAACATCAAAAGTAATGAATTTTTGAAAATTTTAGCAAATTTTCTCACCTTTACCTGTATTTAAAAAAACCTCATTCGGCGAATAAGGTAGGTTTACATAAATCTCATCCGGGCTTGAGGGGTTAAAAACGTCGTTATTGGTAATCTTCGTGAGGACCAAAGTTGTAGAGAATAATATTTCTTCCAAGTTTTGTTTGAAACAAATTTTCGTGGAACCATCCATTTCCATTTCTTAATTTCCAGTATGCAGCGCCACCACCATGTAGCGGTGAATTCTGTAAACATTCAAAATATACCTAATTTACGTCAATAAGGGCGACTATATTCTTTTAAGATACGAAATAATAATTTTACCTTATAATGCTATTGATAATAATTTAAATATCTATACCCCAAATATGGAGAAAGTCATCTGTTCGCCACATAAGATTTTTATTTGGGATATCCATTAAATTAATTTTGATTTAAACGAATTTACGGTTGCAATCCATTGAGCTATGGTTTCGTCTTTTCCTTGACGTTCAAGATTGAGATGTTAAGTCTGTAGGAAATGCCCTGTCAGATAACTGCCTAAGGTTAGTGAGTTATTCACAATCTTCATTACTTGATTCCAAAAACAACTTTATTTCTGGAAGAAAATCTTGAAATTGTTGCAACACTTTACCTTTACTGAGCCATCTAACCTCGGACTGAAAAATAAGAACACCATACTGTGAATCAAGTTCCTCTGTAGGTGCTTTAAAGAGTCTGTGTTGCAGTGGTCTAGCATGAATAGAATTCACAATTTTCAGAATAACAGCCATGGTATAACATTATCAAAATGAAGTACTTTTGAACATAATGCCTGCTGATGAATGATGCAATGGTAGTTTAGAAAATCTGGAACTCAACATCTTCCCTACACAATGCAATTAAACCAACACCCCGGCCAATCATGGCTGGTGCACCATCACTTGTTATAGAGACGTGTTTTTTAAGTGGCAAATTGATTTCTTTCACATAATTTGTAAGTGCTTGATAGATGTCTCTCCCACGTGTACTTCCTTTTAATTGTATAACTGCCAGTATATCTTCTTTTACAGTGCAGTCTTTAAATACCATCCTTATAAATACATTCAGTTATGCTATATTACTAACTAACAGAAATACCCGGCGTTGCCCGGGAAAATTTGGTTCAAATCCGATGGGAATTCTAGATGATACATGGTATTTAAGAACTCACTCGGCCGCCGTTTTGAATAAAACGGGCAGAGAGAAACATAAACCACTTATGAATTATTTCTGGGAGCCCTCGACAATCGTACCAAATTTGATTCAAATCAATAGTAGGACTTGGGAAAATACGCGTAGTTTAATCAGTACCCGCCGTCCAATTACAGATAAGGAAGTAGTCCTTTCCCACCCTCTTCACTGTGTATAAGATGTAGAGTTACCTGTTCATTGAGAACAGGAAGTTTATGAGAACAGTTATTTTATTGAACAGTTTAGGCATCAGAACAGTTCGAAAAGAACTGTCCCGTTCTTTCTGACTCATCTCTAGATGGCAATGCATTAGCATGCAAAGTTATTTTGCTTTTTGTACAATTAATATAAAACATTTGGGATTAAAAAGTAGACTACGACCTTCCTATTTGTGAAAAAAGTATTTGTTGAAAGTTTGATTATTCTAGCTTGAACGGTGTGGAAGTGTATAGATGCACAAACAAACAAACTTTCATAAATATATAGGAGATGGATCTTATACTTGTACTGAAAGTGACAAATATCAAATTTGAACTTCCTAAGTTAATTTACTCGAGAGTTATCGTCGAAAAACCAAATCGATGCCCCCCAAACCTCCACTTAAATTTTTTTTTGAGATACACCACCTCTACTATAATATATTTTCAAGGGTGTGTTTGTCGGTTTGTTCATGGAACTCCTAAACGATAAAAGATAGAATAACCAAGTTTGGTACGATTCTTCCTTACATCCTAACTTAGTGAATGGTCAAGGTTTTGTTTCTGTCCGTCACTTTGAGCCGAAATGGCGAACGATTTCATTATAGAACGTCACGTATTTTGCCGAGCCCTGCAACTGATATACAGGGATGAGTGTAGAGTGTACACTCATCCCTGTATAACAGTTGCAGTTACACTGTAGACTACTTTCAATTTGCACTTTGAATGAGGCAAAACCGGATGACGCGACGCACCGGGACAGTTGCCGCACTAGCTGTAGTTTTTATGTGTGAAGCTACATGGCTCCACGACCATGGCGACAGCTCCGTTGAGTGAAGAACTGTATTGTGATGACATGTGGGCAAACTCCGTTGTATTTTTTAGTCGCGGCTCTTGTTTTTGTTAGGTAAGTACACAAATTTTATCATGAAACTTTTTATTCATAGTTGCTTTATCGTTTTCTAAATTACTTCCTGCAGTGTTTTACTGTACCTAATTATTTTAAACGAAAGTAGTCGCTGTGCTGATGCTTCTTCTTTCAAATTCCGCCATTGTAACACAAGTGAAAGCTTATCAGCTAGGTACGGCGTCTATCCCTGGAGTTCGGGACACTTGCCGCGGTTTTTTAAGGGTGACATGCCGCATCCAATAATATTGTTTGACGATGAATTTTTTAATAATATGCCGTAGTTATTGAACATTTTAGTTGTAAAATGATGTAATAACATGTTGTAATTGGCGAAGTTTTCCATTCCTTTCTTTTTAAAAAGATTATTAGTTCATTTTATTATTATGTTTTTCGCTTGTAGACCTCTCTACGATGCCCACAGTTTACAAAAGGAGGGAGCCAGGAAGCGTGGCCAGTGGACGGAGGAAAACTTGCTGTATTTCTGTATTATCAAGAGGACATTGAAACATTTTTGTTTAACTTTTGCCAAATTTTTGGAGTTGTAATTTTTAGACCTAAACGTTTTCTGAAAATTTTCATAATTTTGAAAACTGAACATTAGGATAATAATAAATCCTTTTTTAGGCTCGTTTCGTTTCCAGCGTGAGAGCCTATTATCGTCGGTCTGTCCGTCCGTCTGTCTCTCCGTCCGTACGTCCGTCCGCATGTTCGTTCTCGGCTTCAACCAAACGGATTTTCATGAAATTTAATATGAAGGACTTACAATCAAATATAATAAGAAAATCGCAAAAATGAATCACGTACGCCAGTCAGAGGTACCACTTTACTGGTGACAAAAAATTAAATTTTCGTCATATCTCGTAAAGTATTGCCCATATCCAAATATTTTTCAAACAAAAGTTGTAGCTTTAAAGAAGAGTATTTCCTTTCCTGTACATTTTTATCGTAGGAGTAGCCGTTAACCAAAAAATTCACATGAGAATGTCTTAATTCGAGTTGAACAAAATTTCTTGAATGGTTACTTCTTTATTGTTGCAGTCATAAACAATCTCACAAACAAACGTTTAATTTCCTTACGCGTGCATGCAATATTATTAAATAGGAAGAAAATGGATTATTTTTGAAGAATATAAGAACTTGAAAACGCTATTTCCCTCACGTACAGGTATATAATTTCTTTCTAATACTCCATTGCACGAAAGGCGCCCATTTGTGATACGTTGTACACTTTCCTATGTTGTTTATTGTTGAGGCCAATCACATAGGTCTGTATTTACTCTTTCAAATTGATTAAGTGCCATGTATGTTTTTGAATTTTCCCTTTGAAAATATGTTCAATAAATAATTTTCAACAGTTAATACTACTCTTACAAATCATTTTATTCTTTTTTTTCACATTCTATTCCAAAATTTAATTTATTATCACAAAAATGAAAGACCTTTCGGTTTTTTACATGTGCGCGGCAACTCTCCCAAGGGTGCAGCATAGCACCCGGCAATGCGGCAACTCGCCCTGTCTGCTAACTTCTTTTCTTTCACAGTAAATGCCATCTAAATAATATTTTAAAATTATTTTTCTAGTCGAAATCAAGGACCACTGTTGTAGATATGCGTATAAGTTTTGTAGGCCTTTAAACTTATATCGATTTATAACGGATTTAAAAAAGGTTTTGCCCGATACTTAAAATCACGGTACGAACTTGAGACTTGGATACTTCTTTGCTGGAAAGAACAAAGTTTATTTTTATGGAAGACAGTTTCCCATTGTCGCCGAAATTGAGAGTTCAATGCATTTATATTGAGACTATATAATCCCTTCTTAAATTTAAGAGAGAGAGGGAGGGAGAGGAAGTGAGGGGGAGGGGGTGGGGGGGTTTATACGTTATTTTGGAATTTTCACAGTGCAAGTTTTTCTTCCTTCATTCATCTAAATAGGAAAATGCGGAGCGGTTTTCTTCATTTTTGCTTTGTTCGGCGGTTATAACTGTGTATCATCTTATTATTGCGATGCTTACATGTTACACGGTCGAAGTTTTAGTTTCACTACATCCGATGAAATTCAACGGGCACTCCAGCTAGTTTCTTTATATTTCGATAATACCAGGATGAATTGCAATTGTCTTTGCAAACTACGCAAGGCGAGACACATTGGACGGTGTATATTTTTTATGTTGATTATAGCGAACAAAAAGATGAGAAAAAGTACCACATATGTTGAAGGGTGTTTTTGTCGGTTTGTTCATGGAACTCCTCCTAAATGATAAAAGCTAGAATAACCACATTTGTTACGATTCTTCCCTACATCCTAACCTAGTGAACGGTCATGGTTTTGTTTCTGTCCGTCTCTTTGATTCGAAATGGCGGAAGATTTAATTATCGAATGTCACGTATTTTGACGCGTCCTGCAACTGAAATACAGGGATGAGTGTAGACTTCTTTGAATTTGCACTTTAAAATTACATACTTAAAATCACGGTACGAACTTGAGACTTGGACACTTCTTTGCGGTACAGAACAAAGTTTATTTTTATTGAAGACAGTTTCCGAATTCGCGTAGAAATGCGGTTAGAATCAATAAAATACGTGATTTTGTCAGTTTTATTACAATATCAATTATAAGCTACCGTGACAACTCTCATTGTCGCCGAAACTGTGAGTTCAATGTATTTATATTGTGATTATATAGTCCCTTCTTACATTTAAGAAAGAGAGGGAGGGAGAGGAAGTGAGGGGAAGGGCGGGAGAGGGAGGGAGAGGGAGAGAGGGGCGGGAGGGGGAGAAGGGAAGGCGAGTGTGGGAGTGGGAGGGAGTTTACACGTTATTTTCGATTTTTCACTGTGCATGATTTTCTTCCTTCATTCATCTAAATTGGAAAATGCGGAGCGGTTTTCTTCATTTTTGCTTTATTCGACGGGTATAACTGTGTACTATCTTATTCTTGCGATGCTTACATGTTACACGGTCGAAGTTTTAGATTCACTAAATCCGTTGAAATTCAACAGGCACTCCAGCTCTAGTAGCCTATATTTTAAGCTGGGCCAGTCTAAAGATACGCTGCAAGTTTCATAAGAATTCAGCCAGCCTTTTTTGCGTGATGCGGTAACAATCAAACAAACAGCCAGAAAGACAGACTTTTTCCTAAAATATTTTTCTTAAAATATTTACCCAAATTGTTTTCCTAAAACATTTCTTATTTATACTTCTTCGATGTAATCAACCGTTAGCTAGAAATCAGCGATTTCTCTTACGGGTGCTCCCCCACAACCCCCTCTTCCCTTGGTCTGATTTTGCTCATCTGCAAACTTGTTCTTATACTTGTATTGAAAGTGACAAATATCAAATTTGTACTTCCTAAGTTAATTTACTCGAGAGTTAACGTCAAAAAACCAAATCGTTATCCCCCCCAAACCCCCACTTCAATTTTTTTTTGAGATACACCACATAGCCTATATTTTAAGCTGGACCAGTCTAAAGATACGCTGAAAGTTTCATAAAAATTCGACCAACCTTTTTTGCGTGATGCGGTAACAGACAGACAACAATTCTGCAAACAGGTTCAAACGTCTTCTTGTGATGCTAAACACACAAAAAAAGTAAAACCCCGACAAAAAACAAATGTACAGTCAGAGGAAATAATTTCATTTATATAGATATCTGTTGATTCATCGCATTGTAAACTAAAAGATTCGCACATTTCAAAATCCCTTTTTAGTTGCTTCCTAACATTCTCACACATTTTTTCAATACTCCGAGTCACCGTATTTCTAGACAATTGAACTTCTTGTATGGCTGACAAATTTTCACTCTTATTTTTAAATTCGTCACGCAATGATTCTGATGCTGCAATCATTGCATCCTTAACCAATTCGCCATCATCAAAAGGTTTTTTCTTTGACGCTAGTATGTGTGCCACTTTAAATGATGCAATAGTAGTAGCCTTCGATTTAATGACAGACTTGACAAACACAGATTGCTGCGCAGCCAATGAAGTTTTTAATTCCTTAACTTTAGCTTTTCTTAAATTGGTGTTAGAAAGATACTAGATGTCATATTTTTTATGAAGAGTAATAAGAGGACGCATCACTCTGCTTGGCGCGACGAATTTTGGCGCAATTTACGTCACTGATTGATCGTGAACGCGTTAAGGTATCCATACAAGACTTTCGGGAGTTAAAAACAATATTACTTTTTATATGGATCTGTTTTTGAAATGGCCTTCTGTGCCTCCTAATTATGTTTATAGTACGGGAAACTAGTGACAACGCACGATCAATGTTCATATTAACTGGAAAAGGTATAAGAAAAATAAAAACTAGCCATCATTAGTTAAAGCTTTAGGAACAAATTTACATGCAACATGACCTCTCAATGTGTGCCTTATCTGCGTAATTAGCAATTTATTCAGAGGAGCGCAATGCGATTTTTAGCGAAGTTTTAGCTGCAGGTGGCTGAAAACAGTTCAACGTATTCCCGCAGCGCCTGCGGCTCTGCCGAAGGAAATGGAATCATCAAGAAAGGCAACGGTGTGAGATCTACATCTACATGATACCCTGCAAATCACCAGACTGGTGGGTGGCAGGGGGTACAGAACACCAAAACCTACATAATAACGTCCCTCGTGGGAATCACTCTCCCGTATGGTCCTTGGGAAAATCGAGCTCTGATATCGCTCGGTCCTACAGTCGATCTCTCGTATTTTATCCTCGTGATCGTGCCTGCCCATGTACGTAGGTGCCTCTAATATTCCTTAGACCTCCTCTAAGAGAACTTCCGACCTAAATTTCTCCAGAAGCCTTAACCTAGCGCTTTTTCAGCGATCCTCTAACGATATCCAATTCAACTCCTTCAAGAGTGAAGTGACGCTTTATTTTTGCTCATATTTTTGCTTTACGAATCTGGCTGCTCCGCGTTGGATTCTTTCTAACTCAAGTATTTGTCCCTTTTCGTACGGTTCCCATATGCTGGAAGCGTATTCGACCTGAGATCTGACCAATGATAAATAACACCTTTCTCATACCTGTTCTGTGCTACCTCTTACTATTCTGCCTACGAAGCCCAATTTCTTATTAGCTGCGCCTACGATCCTTCGAATATGCATATTCCACGTAAGATCACGACAAATAGTGACTCCTAAATATTTAACGTACTCTGCAGATTGGATATTCAATCTATCAATTCTGTACTCCGAGTATAAATCATTGTTCTTACTCTTCCAGAAACTCAATAGGGAAAATTCGCTGTGATTAACTTAGATTTTACAATCTTGACACCATGCTGAAAGGGCGTTTAAATCTTCCTGGAGCGATTTTTGGTCACCCTGACTCATTATCTCCTTATATAAAACGGTGTCATTTGCGAAAAGCCTTATTTTGCAGCGAACTACCGAGAAGATATCGTTTATATATATCAGGAATAGTAGTGGGCCTATGACACTTCCCTGTGGAACACCTGATGCGACTTTTACCGGGTATGAAGATTTCCCATCAACAACTACTATCTGTTTTCTGTTGGAGAGGACGTCTTTTACCCAACTCACGATATTAGGGTTTATGCCGTACTTTCCTAGTTTTCCTATTAATTTATTATGGGGTACTTTGTCAAACGCTTTTTTAAAATCAGTGAAAATGGCATCAACCTCAGTGTTTTTCTCACCGCATTGCAACAAATCGTTTACGAACAGGGCGAGCTGCGTTTCGCATGACCTACCTTTCCGAAACCCGTGTTGGTTTTTGCTTAGCGAAGAACGACCATCTAAATAACGCAGAACAGAGCTAACGATTATATGTTCTAGAATCTTACACGATAATGACGTCAAGGAAATTAGTCTATAATTTTCGGGGTTATCTTTATCACCGCCTTTGTCAGCCGTGAGGCGTCTTGATAATACAAGTTTCTTCCATGGTATTCGTGTGCTTTAGTCATCTGTTGGTGAAAGAGTTGATTTTTAACTTGAAGGAAACTTCCTTATAAAATATCTTCGGGATCTCAACGTTACAGAAAAGGCCATCAAAAGTTGAATTTGAAGCTATTGGCTAAACGTAAGAGGAATAGAGGACAAAACTTATTGAAATGGATGGCAGATAAGAGGTGGTTGCTTTCGATAAACTATTGGATGTGATGAAAGCATTTGGTGAAAGGATTCATTTAACTACGGCTCCGATTATTTTACACGATTTTCTTGTCTTGTTTATAATCACCAACCTCTGTGCTAATAACAATTCTCTTCGCGTGGT
Source organism: Uropetala carovei (assembly GCA_036926305.1). Taxonomy (NCBI): domain Eukaryota; kingdom Metazoa; phylum Arthropoda; class Insecta; order Odonata; family Petaluridae; genus Uropetala; species Uropetala carovei. The sequence goes on along the minus strand of JAXCHB010000037.1, from coordinate 5,091,793 downwards.
ATGCACTAGGAACAATCAAATGAATGTCCCTAGCGAGGAAACCGAGGAAGTTGACTCAACTATACATCAAGATACCCGGAATACTTGAAATGCATTGGTTTTAGATGATGCAGCAGAGGTATGAACGCTTTCAAATGTCCATGTTAATATGAATGTAAAAAAGATAATAATAAGTAGGCGGAGCCCCCTGTTATTATTACTTACAAATTATTAACTTAATTGTCTCTATTGTATAAAAATCATCATTGTGTATGCTATGATTCCTTATGGTTATAAAGTAAAATTCTGGACTTTTCTTTATGTTCATCGCGGAACCCGATCAGCGAAGTTACGGATGGGGCAATTTCTCTCCAGTGCTCCGAAATGTCAGTAGATGAACTGAAAACGTTGACGTAGAAGATTACCAACTACACACAACTAAGTTGATAGATGAAAATGAACAACAACAGCCTCTGATGGGAAGAAGAATAGTAGGCTTGAACCACTTGCTGCTGTCCATTAACACAATTAGTAACCGCGGTCCTTTAGGTTGCTCCTTTGGAGACATGGATTTAATAGCCGAAAAAATGGGAAGGATTAAAATCTTTGTTGAGATTCAAGTGTAAAATGTGCAAAATCATCCGGAAAATTTGGACCAATGGCATAGGAGGTGAAAACACCAAAATGGATGTGAACACTGCAATTGTGGCTGGTGTCATGTGTTTGGACAGGAACTCAATTTATTTCAATTAAAGTAACCCTGCCTTTAGTAATAGTGGACTGTATTAATTTGGTAATTAATGACCACCAATGGCACAATTGATTTACCTCTTGTTAGCCGTAGTGGTTTCCTTATGTAATCCGACTCCGTCTCCTATGGTTTGCTGTTAATGCGACTCCGTGTCCTCACGGCCGTCTGGGTTGCTCGCGGTTAGGACGATTTTCTAACACTGATTCACACTCAAATTCACATACAAACGCATTAGTAGGTAAGCCAACGAACCCTGGTGGTATTTCAACAAACTAAGTGAGTTATGGACGCAACATACCGCCCACCAAATTTGATAATCAAATTTAGATACCGAAATACCCAGGAGAAAGGTAACTAATGATAAATACCCTAAGAATAACAAAAAATACCATAATTAATAATGAGTGTTGCTCCTAAGGGAAGGAGTAGGATATGTTATTTCTTCACTGTGGAGGGGGCTTTCACCAGAGACTTGAACACAGGATAGTAAGCCCACGGAAAAAGGGATGTGAGAATGAGCAACACTACCTCAATGAATAATCCTTAACCTAAATGTCTTAAGCTAAATTAAAGAAAGAGAAAGAAGAGGGAAAAAAAACTTAAATACTAATTCCTAATGATCAACTGGTAGTTTAACCAGTTTAGACGTAGATCTTTTAAAGACCCCATGTTTTCCTCGTATAGTAGCAACATTATTTTGTCTATCCTATCCTGGATGAATTCTTTCTATTCTAACAAGTGACCAGTTCAGAGGCATGTTACTCTCACCCTGTACAATAACCAAATCGCCTTCTGAAAGATTAGGGTGATCCTTTGACCATTTAGCTCGTGATTGGAGTGTGGTCAAGTATTCATTGGACCAACGATTCCAGAAATGTTGACTGACTTGTTTAACAAGTTGTCACCGAGATAGTCTGTTAATATTTGTGTCCAACAGATTGCACTCAGGTACACTGACTAAAGGTTCGCCTATGAGAAAATGACCTGGCGTGATTGCTTCACATTCATTAGGATCTGATGACAAAGCAGTAAGCGGTCTTGAGTTTAAGACTGCTTCAATTCGGCGAAATACTGTGGAAAGTTCCTCGAACGTGAGCGCGCGATCACCAATAATTCGCTTCAGAAGGTTCTTCGCAGACTTCATGTTTGATTCCCACAAACCTCCGAAATTTGGTGCATAGGGTGGATTAAAATGCCATACGATTTGCTTACTTTCAAGCTTAGAAGATATCTTACCTTCTCTAAATAATGATTGGAATTGTTTATTGATTCCCGTAAGATAGTTATTAGTGCCCACAAACCCAGTTCCGCAATCAGAATAGAGGTCTGAACAGAGACCTCTTCTTGACACAAAGCGATCCAATGATGCTAAGAATGCCTCAGTGCTTAAACTAGAAACTACTTCCAAGTGACACGCTTTAGTTGCTAAGCATATAAATAAGCACAGATAGGCCTTTGAATTCCGGGAGGACCTCCTTAGAGATTCCTTAATCAGAAATGGTCCTCCAAAATCTACTCCAGTGTGTAAAAACACTCGTGCTGACAAAACTCTTGCCGGAGGGAGATCTCCCATTAATGGGACTTTGGGTACAGCCTTCAACTTAGTACATGTGAAACATTTCATGATACGGTGACGAATCACGCTTCTACCTGAAATGATCCAAAATTTAAATCGCAAAAGATAAAGAAGCGTTGTTGGCCCAGCGTGCAAATATACTTTATGGTAATTATCAATGATGAGATTTGTTAAGGTGCTCTTTTTAGGCAAAAGCCACGGATGCTTACATCTACATCTACATGATACCCTGCAAATCACCAGACTGGTGGGTGGCAGGGGGTGCAGCACACCAAGACCTACCTAATAACGTCCCTCGTGGGAATCATTTTCCTGTTATGATCCCGTATGGTCCTTGGAAAAAACGAGCTCTGGTATCGCTCGGTCCTACAGTCGATCTCTCGTATTTTATTCTCGTGATCGTGCCTGCCCACGTACGTAGGTGCCTCTAATATTCCTGAGACCTCCTCTAAGAGAACTTCTCAACTAAGCCTTAACCTAGCGCTAATTCTGCGATCCTCTAGCGATATCCAATTCAGCTCCTTCAAGAGTGATGTGACGCTTAATTTTTGCTCATATTTTTGCTTAACGAATCTGGCTGCTCTGCGTTGGATTCTTTCTAACTCAAGTATCTGTCCCTTTTCGTACGGATCCCATATGCTGGAAGCGTATTCGACCTGAGATATGACCAATGATAAATAACACGTTTCTCGTACCTGTTCTGTGCTACTTCTTACTATTCTGCCTACGAAACCCAATTTCTTATTACCTGCGCCTACGATCCTTCGAATATGCATATTCCACGATAGATCACTACAAATTGTGACTCCTAAATATTTAACGTACTCTGCAGATTGGATATTCAATCTATCAATACTGTACTCCGAGTCTAATTCATTGTTCTTACTCTTCCAGAAACTCAATAGGGAACATTTGCTGTGATTAATTTCGATTTTCCAATCTTGACACCATGCTGAAAGGGCGTTTGAATCTTCCTGGAGCGATTTTTGGTCATCCTGACTCATTATCTCCTTATATAAAACGGTATCATCTGCGAAAAGTCTTATTTTGCAGCGAACTACCGAGCAGATATCGTTTATATATATCAGGAATAGCAGTGGGCCAATAACACTTCCCTGTGGAACACCTGATGCGACTTTTACCGGGTATGAAGACTTCCCATCAATAACTACTATCTGTTTTCTGTTGGAGAGGAAGTCTTTTACCCAACTCACGATATTAGGGTTTATGCCGTACTTTCCTAGTTTTCCTATTAATTTATTATGGGGTACTTTGTCAAACGCTTTTTTAAAATCAATAAAAATTGCATCAACCTGACTGTTTTTCTCACCGCATTGCAAAAAATCGTTTACGAACAGGGCGAGCTGCGTTTCGCATGACCTACCTTTCCGAAACCCGTGTTGGTTTTTGCTTAGCGAAGAACGACCATCTAAATAACGCAGAACAGAGCTAACGATTATATGTTCTAGAATCTTACACGATAATGACGTCAAGGAAATCGGTCTATAATTTTCGGGGTTCTCTTTATCACCGCCTTTGTGGATGGGCGTTACGTATGCTAGCTTCCAGTCTTTTGGAACGGTACCATGTGCAACGGATTTTTCGAATATTATTTTCAAGTAAGGTGCGATTACCGAGGCTAGCTCTTTCAACACACGCGCGGGTATGCCCTCCGGCCCGGGAGACTTATTTTGCTTAATCGACTCTAGCTGGTGCGCGATACCTGTTTCGGAGAATATCAAATCTTCCATCGAATTTCCCTTATCATTCGAATCTGGTTCCTCAAACTCTTTGCTCACCGAAGTAAACGCTTTCTGAAAGTGTTCATTTAACAAGTTTGCTTTTTCCGCGCTATCGTGTACTACATCACCTTCCTCCGTTCTCAATGACGCTATGGTGGGACCTCTACCATGAACCTCCCTAACGTACGACCGAAATGCTTTCGGATATTCTTCCAAATTATTATGCAAAACTTTCTTTTTGTAATCATTAAATGCTTCTCGCATTGTTACTCTAGCCTTTGACCGCGCCTCTCTGTATTGATGTCGCGTCGAAGGACCAAAAAATGTTTGGACAGGAACTCAATTTATTTCAATTAAAGTAACCCTGCCTTTAGTAATAGTGGACTGTATTAATTTGGTAATTAATGACCACCAATGGCACAATTGACTTACCTCTTGTTAGCCGTAGTGGTTTCCTTATGTAATCCGACTCCGTCTCCTATGGTTTGCTGTTAATGCGACTCCGTGTCCTCACGGCCGTCTGGGTTGCTCGCGGCTAGGACGATTTTCTAACACTGATTCACACTCAAATTCACATACAAACGCATTAGTAGGTAAGCCAACGAACCCTGGTGGTATTTCAACAAACTAAGTGAGTTATGGACGCAACATCATGTCTTCGGGTGGTGGCTACAGCCAACTCGAAGAAATTGTGACATCATTGAACATTCCAACAATGTCCCTGAACTGCTACAAAAAATACCATGACATTGTGTGTGAAACGTGGGAAGTGGGGGCACATGAAGAAATGGAGGCAGCGGCTAAAGCGGAGGCAAAAATAGCCATTTCCAAAGGAGAAGTAGATATAGATGGTACGCCATTACTCACAGTTATTTCTGACGGAAGTTGGTGTAAAAGATCCTACCGTACAAATTACAATTCCTCTTCTGGTTTGATAAGTGCAAAGACTGGTCTAAATTTATTGCAAGCTAATATAAGGTATTACTTAAACTGCCACCAATGGTAATTAATTTTTTCCAGGGTGCTATCATGGGTTACAATTCAAGAAAATTGCTTTTCTTGGGAGTAAAAAATAAATATTGTGTGATATGCGCAAGATCACCTTCTCAAAATATCAAACCAACACCACACGTTTGTTTCAAAAGTTGGGAAGATTGTAAGAGTTTCACCGTCATGGAGGCATCCGTGGTTGTGGAAGGTTTTCGCAGAAGTGAGGAATTATATGGCGCCCGTTATGCAAAACTAATTACAGACGGTGACAGTAATGTCTATAAAAGTATATTGGAAGCACGTCCATATAAGAACATTACTGTAGAAAAAATAGAATCCCGAAATCATCTTATGCGGAACTTCTGTAATAAACTAAAAGAAGACGTAACAACCAGGGATATACTCGGAGAACCGAGCACGATAAAATTCAGGAAACACTTAAGCAGTAGTATTCTTCGACTAAGAGTAGGGATTACTGAAGCCATAGAGTATAGAAAGAAAGGTGAAGATGTGGGAGAGAATATAGAATGTTTCAGGAAGGACATTATTAACAGCTTACCTCACGTTTTTGGTGATCACTCCAATTGTGTCTTACTTCTGTTCTGCTAATTCCAACGAACACGAAAACAGTTTTCCAGCTCTGAAAGAGTGTACTTTATTTCCAAAGTTGGAGTTGATATTCAAAAACATAAGTCGACATTCCCGAAGCTTACTTCATGACGTGAACGGCAAGCCTGTGGAACAATTTAATGCTCTTGTAGCAAAAATGATTGGTGGAAAGCGCGTGAATTATGCGTTACGACGATCATATCAAGGGAGATACGAAGGTGCTGTTATCCATCACAACACAGGACAGCTCTTGTATCAAACACATAAGAAGATGTTTCTCACGAGCCCAGGTCGATTTTGCAAGAATATGGAATTGCGGTGAAAAATGAAAGCGGACTGTACGCCAGTTAGAAAACTGAAGGATAAGCCAAAGAGCAGAAGATCTCTCTTCAAAGCAAAAAAAACTGCCCTGATTCTTATTACGGGTCAAGTTCTCAGCGCCCAGATATTTCACTTGAAGAATATAAGAGAAAAAAGGCAGTTTTTGCAACGGCTAGAAATATCGAGCGATGAAAAACATCGCATTGAAATACAATTCTGCAGTGCGAAAGTGGGCAGTGAAGGGAAATGAGGAGAAAACTTCTCATTGCTTCCTATTTCGGAAGGGTGTGCAATATGCTACCCCATACAAGCTGTGCGAGCTTGGTTAAATGCATTGTGTACGGCAACTTTGAGAACGAGTCCTTGGCTTAAGGGAGAGAAAACGAATTTCTGGCAAGAAAGGCATTTGAAAAGGCTACAGGACTGGTAGTCCATAACTGTGGACTTTTCATCGATTGCCATCTCCCATTTTTAGCCGCCACTCCTGATGGGTTGATTGGAGAAGATGGTCTCATAGAGATTAAGTGCCCTTCTTCCTCTAACCTATTAACACCAGATGAGGCTATTGTAGCGAAGAAAATCACATTCTGGAAGATAGATAAGGATAACAGGGACACTGGAATAAAACAAAAGCATACCTTCCGTTTCCAGATTCAGGGGCAACTCCACATTACTAAGGGAAGGTATTGCTGCTTCGTGGTTTGGACACCGAAAGGATTAAAAATAGAAAAGATTTACAGGAATGATGACTTTTGGCGGAAGAAGATGTTGCCTTACCTGGAAAAATTTTATATTAATTGTTTGTTGCCTGAATTAATTGACCCCTGACACAGCCGATCCATGCCCATAAGAAACCTTTCCTATATTTTGGATGCACAAATAAAACATCAAGAAAAGAAGGACAAAATACGGAAAAAGAAAGAACTCCAAGAAAATCATGAAAAGGTGGAGGAAATTCATCACGTAAGTGATACTTAGCAGTGTTAATGGCAGTGCTTTTGATTTAGCCACTGCGGGAACATTCCATGTCATCGTGAGCTACTCATCCTTGTTTTGTTTTATTTTAGCAATAGGAGAATAAATGAGATAGAAAGGTATTGAAATGCATTTATTTTCTCTTTTGGTCCATCACCCCTTTCCTCGTCATCTGTGTCACCTTGCAAAACTTCAATGCACGCTTTCTAATTTAATCATTCCTCTTCGTCATATTTTCATAGTTCAAAAACCTTCACCTCTCACTTAAAGATTAAAGCGTTTTATGCTGAAGTTATTTTTTACTGAATCAGTTGCAAGGGTGTTGTAACTGAAATACAATTGCAACAGTCGTTCTTAGCATGACCTTAAAATATGGCTCGGTGTCTCCTAAAACAGGTTTAACTCAATTTTTTTAAACAATATTCGATTCAGTTTAAGTTTAATTGCAAGAAGTTACCAAAGGTTTGCCAGCAAAACTACCAGCACTTTTTTACGATTCCACAGTGAGTTTAATATTCCATTATTTAATTCTTGATATCCTCAAGGGTTAGTCACCACCTTGTTCTAATTGTAGCATTTCGTAGTGCTGACTTAATTCGGTGGCACTTCTTCTAAAAATACATGAACACTCCCTGGAGAATGATTTTATCAAACGTACATTTTTGTGGAGTAAGTATGTTCAATTTCCCTAAAGTGAAATTTCAAATTTTGGCTAAGAACATTATTTCGTTTTAGGAAGACAGCAAACCAAAGTTTGTTATCAACGCGCTTGATCGCCGCAGATTCATTGACGTTAAGCCCGTAATGGAATTGACTAGAGAGTGTAAACGAACTATCGAGAATAAAGTAACGGTCGGACGGGTGCTAATCTGCCTGATGGTCTGTCCACTTTCTCCAATGGAAAATGCCCTCCCACTCCTCCGTAGAAATACCGTAAATAACCTAGTGCCACTCTGACTCCCTGACTGTGCAACTGTAAGGAGGGTAGGGTGGGGGGCTATGTTGTCGGTTCATTAGATCTCGCTTATATCGCTTGATATTGACTGCTGCAAGAAGTTCCCAATTCAGTCGCCGAAGCTTTGTGATAGAATATACCGCAGCGATTACTGGCGGATTTTGTGAAGAACTAAATCAGTTTCGAGTTGTGATGCGTCCTCTTAAAATGTTATTCTACATTACATTTTTCCCAACAGCAACAGTTGCACCGCAAATTAAGCAAAGACATTTGTCTTTAAAGTCAAAGAAAAAATTCTGTTCTACCCATTCTTCATGAAAATTGTACTTGTATGTACACACTTTCTTATTTTGTGGTTCACTTGCAGACATAACTGAGGGTATCTACAAATAATAATTAATCAAAATCAATTACTTGTTTATCAGAGGAAAATAAGATTAAAGAAACAACAATAATTACTAGCTCACCTGTAACAATATCAACTAATAATAACATTTAGATTAAAATAACGGATTTTAGACAGCTTTGTATTGATGATCATTTCTGACTCGATTCGCGAAGGTCGATCATCGACGCGCATCGCGTCGTCGCGATATACAACACCTCGAATGTGAGTAATCGCGTTATTATTTATGGCGGCGAGTAGAAATGCGACGAGCTTAGTTTGTTTACATGCAGAAATGGACATTTTGCAACAATCTCGACTACTCAAAACAGATCATAACTGTATGTAACCTCCAAAACTCTGCCAACAAACCTGTTTCAATCATTAGTACAAATGACGCGAGCCACTTGAAATTGTTGCGCGAGTCACATGTAATAATATAATAATAATCTCAGTTTATTTTAGCTATTGCTATTCTCATAATACGATACAAAAAATATATATTCACAATACAATGAATAAGTCACTCATACAATAGGACGAAATAGTAATAGATAAATAATACTAGTTTACTTCTCTTGTTTCCTGAGCCAGCTTTTCAACGTAATTTTGACCACATTTAAATTCACAGTATTTTTCATATCTATACTTAAATTATTATATAACTGCAAACCTTTAAAAAATATTGAATTTTGTGTAGTTACCTTATTTACACTATGGATATACAAATTATTCTTGTTTCTAGTATTATGACCATGTATATCACTATTACGTACTAATAAATTTTCATAGTATTTAGGCATTAGCCCAGACCTTATTTTATGTATAAATAGAATTACTCGCATGTCCATCATTTGCGAGCAATTTAACCAATTTAGCATTTGTAACATTAGATCAGTCTTTGTATATTTATCACATTTGAGAATCAGTCACATTCCTCTATTCTGTAGGATTTGTAGTCTTTTGTTTTCTGTAACATTTGCCATATACAAAACTCATGACCAATACATAAAGTGTGGTAACACAATACAATTATACACCCGCTTAATACTCATTGGTGTCAGGAATGCACTTCATCTAGATATAAGTCCCAATTTTTTAGAAATTTTTTTACGTACATAATTTATATGCCCATGGAATTTTAAGTTTCAATCAAGCATGACACCAAGGTATTTAATAGTATCAACAAAGTTCACTTATTCACTACCTATCATCACTCTCAGGTTGCTATTTTTATTATTTAAATATTGAGAATTATTCTCTAATATTATTGCCTTTGATTTATGTTGCTCGCGTGCTACGCGTTGGGCACCCCTGCTGTAGACAATGAATATGACTCAGATTAAAAATGCTGCAATTGCTTTTTGTTCCAGCAGTCACAAATATTACCTTCCACATGTACATATTTCTTTTTGTTGATGAATGATGATGTAGTGCTGAATTAAAAACATATATTAGAGAAAAATATTGTTTTTGTATAAAGGTAATAATATTTACATTTACATCAATACCCTGCAAGCCGCAAGAAGCGTTTGGCAGGGGGTGTTACAACACCAAGTGAACTCTAACTAATTCCTCTGTTGGACTGTCTTATCGCGTCCGGGAAAAAGGATCTGTAGTATTTCTCTGTTCTAGCGATTGTTTCGACATATTTTCTCCTGTACTCTGATCTAACATTACGTTCACTAACACCGATGGGGACGACTATGCCGCGTACGTCTTCAACGAATTCGGAGCTTACGAATTTTTCAAATAGTTTCCTTTTGTAATCAATTCTTCTACTCTTCAACGTCTGCCATTTCAGATCCCTCGATACCTCTGATACACTCGCATCATACCGATATTTTCCTTTTACAAATCTAGCCGCTCTACGCTGAACCATTTCGAGCTCTCTAGTTAGGCCCTCCTCGAAAGGGTCCCAGACGGCGCAACAGTATTCCACGATGGGTCGTATTAGGGAAAAGTATGCGATTTCCTTCACATTCGAGGGGCATCCCCGCAGGACTCTAGAGGAAAGCCGTTGAATTCTGTTTGCGGATGCTATAACGGTTTTGATATGCTCTCTACTAGACAAATTGCTACTGAGAGTTACTCCTAGGTATTTGTAGCTATTGACGTATTTTAGGTTTAATTCAGATATTTGGTACGGGTAACGGTTGAAATTCATGGAGCGCGTGAAGATCATTGCGGCGCATTTCTTTATATTCAGGTCGAGTTGCCAATGTTTACACCATTTCGTAATAGGCTGAAGGTCCTTTTGCAAATTCTCCTGATCGTGTGTTGTGTTGATTTCTCCATACACAAGTGTGTCATCCGCGAAGAGTCTAACTTTACACTTTATATTAACCGCTAAATCATTTATATATATCAGGAATAACAGAGGTCCGATTACACTTCCCTGAAGCATGCCGGTAGTCACTTTGACGACGTCTGATGCAACTCCGTCGAGAACTATTGTCTGGTATATATAGGAAAGAGACGAGGCTATCCAATTTACAATTTTCTCGTTATTTGAATAAGCCCTTAATTTTTGCACTATTTTTACGTGAGAAACGGTGTCGAAGGCTTTCCTAAAGTCTAGAAATACTGCATCAACTCCTATTCCTTTATCTGCCGCTTTCACAATATCTTGTGTGAGTAGAGCTAACTGAGTCTCGCATGACCTGTGTCTCCGGAAACCATGCTGGTTTCTGTTAAGCGCATCTTTGCTTTCGAGAAATCGCATTATTGAGCTAACGATATTGTGCTCAAAAACCTTACAGAAGATTGACTTCAATGATATAGGGCGGTATTTCTCCACTTTTTACTTCCCGTTTTAAGTAACAGCGGGTGATGAAATTACCTATCTATCATTGCGAAATTGCAATACTTTTTGCAAATAAGACGATTGAAAGTTACATAATTGCATTGCGGTGAAAATCTGAGACATGAACCATTTGTACTCTTCTGCTATCTATTCTCAAAGCGTTTCGTGTGCGTAATGGTTTCATCGTGACCTATCAAAAGCACATACCGTGAGTTCGAACTTATTCTATGCCACAAGACACTTGGACATTTTAATCAATCAACCAGCTTCCTATTTCTAGTGATTCATTGTCCGTTTAAATCCATAACGCTTCAAGGGTTTAATATCGTTGTGTATATCGAATGTTATAAGAATTTGAACCTTTGTTTCTTATCAGTTTCATTAATTTAAATGGAAATCAAAATTTGAAATACATTTAGTCTATTTTTGACAAAACTATGATAATGAAGAGATAGAGAAATATGTCGTAGTGTTATCTAAATTAAAGTGATGAAGCATAGTGTTAAAATTTGAGATCTCGTCAGTTAAGATGTATAAATGGTACTATTTAAAATAAAGTGATAAATAGATAATGTTTTAGCTATCTCATGTACAATCTCTGGATGTTCTTGGGGAAAATATAAGAAGTAACTCAAGCTGAAGTGCATCAAAAAATGAAGTGATTTTTGCATTTGTTCTTGGCATTTTTACTGGAAATGTATTTTGAATTGCCTGTTATCTGTGAAAACGTACCGAATATGTAAATAAACATTACATTCAGGAGACACTAAATAATCCATCCTGCAAGTAAAATCATAGGAAAGATGATTAAAAGTAGGATTTTGGGCGCAGAATTTAATAAATGTTTCGGTTGTTCGGTTGGTGCACGGGAAAGAGAAAATGAACTTTTAAACGAGCCGTTCCAACACGCAATCTCCGCTGCCGCTTTGGCAAACTATCACGTTATTTATAAACAGTAAATGGAGCTCAGACGCAGATTTGGGGTTCGATGAAATGGTTGGTGGGATATTTAGAATTTTCAACGAATAATAATTTCTGAACAGGGAAAGTTAAGTAAAGTAGAGCGTCGATTATCCGGGTGCGGATTAACCGTGCAGCGGATTATCCGTGATAAAAGAAAAGAAAAATGTAATAGAACCCACTGTACGCCCTAGTTCTGCTACAGAAGAAATTTTATAGGGAAACGATGATGAACTGCCAACCACTCGCCGTGTGATCAACAAGGAAGCACTAGCGGCAGCAGACACACTTCTAAGATATGTTGAAAACCAAGACGATACTGACTTAACAGACATGCTAAACATCCGACGGTGCATAAGAGACATTATGGGAAAGAGGCGAAAGCAAAGAAAACGAACAAAAATTACTTTTTCTAGTGACTAAATAATGAGGCTATTCGTTTAGTGTATATATGTATTTTATTTTTAAATGTTTGCAGTAAATATGTCTAGATAAGTACTCGTTATAAAAGTGTTAATAACTGTAAAAAAATACTTAGGATTATCCGCGTTTTTCAATTATCCGTGCCTCCTACCGCACCAATTCACCCGGTTAATCGACGCTTTACTGAAATTGAAAAATTGATAAAAATATAATATATAAAATATCTCTTTTCCATTCACCATCCCCATCTCCTCTCTCTCATCTCTCTTCCCCTTCCACTCTCTCCTCTCTCCCTCCCTCACCCCTCTCTCCCTCCCTCACCCCTCTCTCCCTCCCTCACCCCTCTCTCCCTTCCTCGGCCCTCTCTCCCTTCCTCACCCCCTCCTCCTCCCCCTTTCGCCCCTATCTCTTTCCCATTTCGCTCCCTCTGACCCCCTCATCCCTCTCCCTCACCTCATCTCTCTCTCTCACCCATCTCTCTCTCTCTCTCCCCTCTCCTCTCTTCCCCCTCACCACCTCTCCTCACTCTCCCCTATCTCCCCTCTCTTTCACCTATTTCCTATCTCCTCCGCTCCTTTCTCTCCCGATCTCCTCTCTCTCCCCATCTCCCCTATCCTTTCTCTCCTTTCTCCACTCTCTCCATCTCTCCTCTCTCTCTCTCCCTTCAACAAAATTGTATCCACACTTCAATATAGGGGTGCTTGTTATGTATTTAGTAGTTACTGCACCTTGTAATCATGTTCTATGGGAGTCTGTCCTCAACAATAAAATTCTTATCAATTTATCCACTTCTCTCCATATCTCCTCTCTCTCCTCCTTATATCTTCCTCTCCCCCCTCCTCCCCCCCCCTCCTCTCTCCCCCTCTCACATCTCTCCCCTCTCCCTCTCCTTTCTCTCCCTCTCACCCATCTCTCTCTCTTCCCTTCTACTCTTTCTCCCTCCCTCTACTCCCTCCCTCCCCCTCTAATCTCTTCCCCCCTCCACTCTTCTGTCTTCCCCTCCTCTCCCTCTCCCATATCCATCTCCCCCCCCCCTCACCCCTATCTCCCCCTCACCACTATCTCTCTCCCACTTCGCTCTCTCTGACCCTCTCATCTCACTCTCCCTCTCACTTCTCTCCCCCACTTCTCCTCTTTCTCTACCACTCACCCCTCCCAAAATGACGGGGTGTGATTTAGTTTATTGGCACGGTACACATTATATATACGAGCTGCTGCCCAAAAGTTCCGAGCCTGTAGGCCTAAACTACCGTAGGCTTACCTGAGCTTCTAATCGCCACCATCACCCTCGAAGTAGTCCCGTTGGGAGTTGATACAACGATCCCAGCGCCACTGCCAGTCATGGAAGCACCTCTGGAACTGTGATTTGAAATGCTGTTCAGCACTTCCTGCGATTCCGCCTGGATGTCTTCAACGGTGTCAAATCTCCGTCCCTTCATACGAATTTTCATCTTGGGGAACAGGAAGAAGTCGCAGGGGGCTAAGTCGGGGGAGTAGGGAGGATTGGGAACCACTGCCATGTTGTTCTTGGCCAAGAACTGCTGCACAGACATAGCGGTGTGCGCGGGCGCGTTGTCATGATGCAGGAGCCATTCTTGTGTGCGCCAATTCTCCGGCCGTTTCCGTCTCACGTCCTCTCTCAAACGCCTCAGGACTTCAGTGTAGAACTGCTGATTCACCGTCTGACCTTGGGGAATAAATTCCTTATGGACAATTCCCTCCGTGTCAAAGAAGACGATCAACATGCTCTTGACATTGCTCTTGACCTGCCTTGCTTTTTTCGGTCGCGGAGAAGATGGAGTCCTCCACTGGGAAGACTGCTGCTTGGTTTCGGGGTCGTAGCCATAAAACCAGCTTTCATCACCGGTAATGACCTTTGAAAGAAAGTTTGGGTCGTTCCTAACGTGCTCCTTGAGTTCCCTGCACACACTCAGTCGATGTTGGTTCTGTTCCTTGGTCAACACGCGGGGCTCGAATTTGGCTGCAATCCGCCTCATGTTTAGTTCATCAGACAGAATTCGTTGACATGTCCCGTAGGGCAGGCCAACAATGCTGCTGACATCTTGGATGGTACGCCGACGATCCTCGCGAATGACCTGTCGCACTTTTTCCATGTTTTCGTCCGTTTTGCTGGTTGAAGGCCGACCAGAACGTTCGGAAACTTCAACAGACATTTGTCCACCTTTGAAACGCGAGAACCACTCGAAAGTCGGGGTTCTACTCATAGCCTCGTCACCGAATGCTTGCTTAAGCATTTCATGTGTCTCGGACGCGGTTTTGTCAAGCTTGAAGCAAAACTTGATGCAGACGCGCTGCTCCTTCAAGTCTGCCATTTCACTACACAAGAAAATCGCGGAACGCCGGTAACAATGGGTTGAAAAAACTCGCGTGAAAAGAAAAGACGTGCACACACACACCTGAAACTTTACACACTGCTTTATAAAGGAGGTCTTCAGCACATCCTAGCGGTAGAAGTACCTACTAGTTCCGGTTAGCGCTCCACGCGGCCAGTCCCAGAACTTTTGGGTAAATGGATTGAGTGGGTATAAATTCGGACAATGCACATGGAGAGTTGGTTAGCCGCTTCCTTTTATAGTCTTCCGCACTATGAAAATCATTCCTCGACACAGAAATTGTTTTGATGCTCCTTTTAATGCAAACGGAGGTTTTCACATTTTTTATGTTTATAATTGATTGAACATTTCTTTGAAAACAATGGTTTTGTGAAATCTCTCTTTGGTTAATTGTCTCTCTCTCCCTTCCTACCCTTCCCCGTCTCTCCCTCCCCTTCTCTCCGCTACACTACCTCCTTCCCTCCCCTTCTCTCCGCTACACTACCTCCTTCCCTCCCCTTCTCTCCGCTACACTACCTCCTTCCCTCCCCTTCTCTCCGCTACACTACCTCCTTCCCTCCCCTTCTCTCCGCTACACTACCTCCTTCCCTCCCCTTCTCTCCGCTACACTACCTCCTTCCCTCTCCTTCTCACTCCCTTTCTCTCAAACGGCCAATAATTTATTTTTAATAATTTTATTTAATCTCGTCGTTTATCGGTTGCTTTCTGACTGGCATTTACACGGTTCAATGCATTCCGTGCAGCGTTCTCTCTTCTGATTCTTTCTAACGTCTCCCGACTTTGCCTTACAACCCAGCGCTCTCTCCTAATCTTCGTTTTCTATCTGCTTGTCCTAGCATTGCTATAAATGAATAAAGCTTATTTTTTTGGAGACAGAAATAAAAATTGAGCTTATTAAGTGATCAATCAGCAGAATAATTTCTTTGAATAATATCTGAACGGAAACAAATCACCAATTTATTTCAACACTAGTATAAGTGCCCGTCAAAAATGACTGAGTGATTGATTATTCTGAAATAAAATTTTAGACAGTCTTCTTTGACCTGAAATCATACCACCTGCTGAGAGGGTTGCCTTCGATCCGAGCGAAGTTTCGAAACGCTCGCCGCGTGCACCTATTGTGCTTCAAAAGCTGACCTTCATCTACTCGTGCCAGGTATATTAATGTGTTTCAGAACGTGACAGCGAGTATTTGAGGTGGGGGTGTTAGCGGAGGTTTAGACCGGGAAAGGAAAGAGAGCGGAGGATTTCTATATGGGCCAGCTCCCATTGGCGGAGTTGTGGTGCGGCGGAGTCTTTTGGGAGAGCCCGGATTGTTTTTACTGTGAAGCATCTATTGAAGGGTAGAGAGTGGCTTACCGCATGATCGGCCACTGGAAGGGATATGTATGTATGTATATATATATGTGTGTGTGTGTGTGTGTGTGTATATATATATATATATATATATATATATATATATATATATATATATATATATATATATATATATATATATATAGTAGAAACTAGTTTATCCGGATCACGATTATCCGGATCGCGATTATCCGGACTAATCTGCTCACAAATTGAAGTGGACCACTTTCTCGTGCAACTAATGACAACACGATTGCGTTTCACGAAAAATACTCGTAGACGCTCCGTAAAGTGTCACTGAGCGAATTTCCCATTTAAAACAATCTTAGTGTTTTTAGAAAATTATATTTGAATAAATACGTATATCAAAAACCATAAATTGTATAATGAAACTTCAAAAAAGTAAAATATACGTCTTTTTACACGTTTTAATATAGAAAAATGAGCTCATCTAAGTTGTTCACAAAAGAAACGTTTGTGTAAAACTTCAACATTAAGACGAGCTCAAAGCTCCATTTCCTTAGGAATTTTTCAAAAGGTATAAGTGGTCCATTTCAATTTGTAAGCAGTTTAGTTTTGCCACGCCCAGGTCTACGAATAGGAGGGAGTGTGATGCGTGTTTGACAGTGAGTCACCTTGGGTCACGTGCAGTACCGCATGAGTGGGCGGGCAGTAGGGGAAAGAGGAGTAGGTGGTTGGGGAAGGTAGTAGGAAGCGGGAGGCCATTGTCTACTGTTCTGTGTTAAACACGTTGCTTTAGTCGTTTCCTCTCAACGTTATATTAAAATGGATATGTATTTGTGTCTGTGAGTAGTGAGTGATGAAAATGTCTGCAAAACGTAAGAGGTTGGTTGTGTCAATGCAAGAGAAACTAGAAGCTTTGAATCGGATTGATAAAGGCGAGCCATTGAAAAACATTGCCAGAGATTTAGGAGTAGGAAAGCAAACTGTTTGTGATTGGAAAAGAATAGGGAAGAAATCGAATATTTCTGTTCTAAAATGGTGGCGAAAGACTGTCTAGGCGATAGAAGCACTGCTAAAAAGGCAAAAGCATGAAGAACTTGACGAGGCCTTGTTTTTATGGTTTATACAAGATCGTGAGAAAGGACTACCGATTTCTGGAAATTACAAGGATATCTAGAATTTACTGCGAGTGAAGGATGGCTGGGGAGGTGGAAGGCACGGCATGGCATTCGGCAATTGTCATTTTCTGGAGAGATCTTGTCTGGGGACAAAGACGTTAGCGAGGCTTATAAAAAGAAATTTGAAATTTTCATTGCAGATGGAAATTTATCCCCAGGTCAAAATTTTCGCTATCAGTAGCCGGAAGGTATTAGGTTCATTTAATTAAATAAGATTCTGAGATGGCAGAATATGCACAATCTTTACGTGGAGAAAGTACGTACAGGCTTATTCAAAATAATGAACAATATCATACCAGACATTGATGGAAAATTTTTGCTGATGGCCTTGTTCGACTGTCGTGCTGTGGTGCGGAAGTCGCCGATTAGGAAAGCGTCCCTGATACAGCCGCTGAGCCTTCCTGCCATTTCCGTCTGCTGCACCGAACGCAAGGAGCATATCTGAAATTTCTTCCCACGTATACGCATCCATTGCTGAAGTCACTCATGCACTAATGCAAACAAACTCACAACAGAGACGTGGTGGCGCGTGCCAGGCTAACAAGCTACTGATCGAGGTATCAAGGAGTGCAGTTCAATGCAGCCAGATCAGTCACGTCGAACCGCGCATAGCAGTCCCAACTACGTAATTACAAGCAGCGATAGAGGGGCGGGGATGGTTGCAAAACCTACAGGGACAACGGTACATTCATCGGGCTGTATCTCGGTAATGAAGCGATGCAAACATCTCGTATTAATTTTTCGGATCATACCTCTAACCCACCTACAAGTCCTAGAAGTCTGTCGGTGGAATTTAAATACACCCTGTGTGTGTGTGTATATATATTTTGGGCAACTAGGTGTTGAGTTGTCTCTCTCTTGTGCTGACGAAGGGATCATCCCGAAAGCTCTAACCTCTACAAATGTGTCTCTCCAACACCCCAGCGGCTCTACTTCCGGTAAGTGTTCACTGGGTTTCCTTCACCACCTAGTTGCCCAAAATGTCCTTACTTACCTTTCCTCTTCCTTAGTATTTATATATATATATATATATATATATATATAGATACATACATACATACATACACACAGGATGATTCAGGAGGAAACCTCAATATTTCAAGGACGTCTTTTGGAGGTCTAAATAAGCAAAAAAGTTCATATTAACATAATTTGTTAACCATAAAGCGGGTACAGCCGTTTTAATCTCAACGATCGGTAGAAGATAATTGCGGACAAACAATGCTGCGGTAATTGAAGAAATATTATGCCATCAATCTTATTACAGACTTATTACAACAATGAAGAAATGATTTATTAAGGAATCAATCATTATTACAAAGTTTCTAAGAACTAAGGCACAAACGGTAGCTACTTTACGACAATCCATTTCAGAACTGAGATGCTAGAGTTGTATGGTTGGCCAACTTTCGTCAGCCAAATTCTAGTTGGATCACCCATCATTCAACCAACTAAAAGTTGGCCAACTAAAAGTCGGTAGTGCGCGCATAGCCTAATATGCAATAACTTTTTTCCGTTCAATGTAAAATATAATGTTTATGGATGTTACACAATTTTAGTTTTATTCAAACCTAGCATATTAAACGACTAAATAAAAGCACAGAAAAAGATTAGTGAATTCTTTGGATAATCACTTTTATTCTATGCAATAACAAGGTATGCTTTATTCTCTTTTTACTTTCTCATACGATCGAGAAAGTATTGTTTTCGCGAAAAAATTCGACCTCGAGATTTTTACGGAAATACACGTTTTAGGTGTCGCTGAATCCGAAAAAGTGGTTTTCGCAATGCCGTCTGTCTGTTACTGGCGCTGGAGCCTAGAAGGTAGAACGAAAATGAATGAAATGTCGTACTTAGGCATTTTATCATACTGAGCAGAGTATACATAGAAATGGTTGACATTGATCAATAATTAAGAGTAGTTTATTCTACGCATTTTTAACAACAATCCGATTTTCTCGAAAACGACTCTCACGATTTTGATCAACTTTCGCACAGTCACTTGAGTTTACGTCTTCAATTATACTGTATAGTTCATATTTCTCAAAAAATGAATATAAGGCTAGTTTATTCTAGGCAACTTTAACAATAATTCCATTTTCTCAGAAACGGCTCTAACGATTTTGATCAAATTTCGTACAGTTAGTTGAGTATAGGTCTTCAATAATATTACGTATTTAATTTTTCCCAATGAATGAATATAAGGCTAGTTTATTCTTGGGCAACTTTAACAAAAATTGGATTTTCTAAAAACAGGCTCATACGATTTTCATTTTCTAAAGATAACTAAACGACGCATTAGTACGTATATGAGAAAGTTTGCACCGATTTTTTCTTTTGACTGTGTAAATAGATTTCGTATTTTAAGCAGATATTCTACTTTCTCGTTTATTTTCATTAGAACGTTCATCTTTATTGTTTTTATTTTTGTTAATGTTGTATAAATTTCACTAAATAACAAGTAAATCTCATTTTTTAAAGATTATATGTTCAGCTAAGGAATATTAATAGCAAATAACATTAACAAAGTTCTGAAAATTTTTTAATATTGACCTTTTACTTTCTCCATACCAAGTAATGGGAAAGTATTGTGATCACGAAAAAAATTGACTTCGAGATTTCAACGGAAATATACGTTTTGAGGTCCCTAGAACACGTTTATACTATTTTCGGAATGATGACTGTGTGTCCGTGTGTATGTGATTGTTGGCGCTCTAAATCAAAAAGTACCAGCCATATCCTTACCAAACTTCATATATAACGCTTTAACATCAGCACAAAGAACTGATTACTTTTTGGATAATACGGGCAACATGCAGTCGAGGTTTATTGTAAACCCGATACGGTTTTTGTGATATTTCTTCGTTAAAACATCGTTATTGTATATACAATTCTATACAAAGGTTATAGAGAATTTAATTTCCTACAACTTTCATTTCAAACAATTTTCCATTGCAGTTATTGTTTAGGAATTATTTATAAATAATCGGTTTTTTCGGTTTCCGTCAAAAATCTTAAAAACGTCGTTATTGGTAATCTTCGTGAGGACCAAAGTCGTAGAGAATAATATTTCTTCCAGGTTTTGTTTGAAACAAATTTTCGTAGAACCATCGATTTCGGAGATATTGGAATTTTTTCGTAATATCCAGTTTATAGCGCCAAAACCAACTAGCGGTGAATTCTGGAAACATAATCAAAATATAATTTACGGCAATACGGACGATATATCTATACTCCCAATATGGAGAATGCCATGTGTTGGCCACATCAGATTTTTTACTTTCTCCATACGAAGTAATGGGAAATTATTGTGTTCACGAAAAAAATCGACTTCGAGATTTCAACCGAAATACACGTTTTGAGGTCCCTAGAACACGTTTAGACTATTTTCGGAATGATGTCTGTGTGTGCGTGCGTGTGTGTGTATGTGATTGTAGGCGCCCTAACTCAAAAGTACGTGCCATATCGTTACCAAACATCATATATAACACTTTAACATGAGCAGAAAGAACTGATTAGTTTTTGGACAATAACGGGTAACCGGAAGTCGACGTTTATTCGATACCAGATTCGGTTTTTGCGATATTTCCTCGTTAAAACATCATTATTGTATATACAATTCTATGCAAAAGTTATAGAGAATGTAATTACCTACAACTTTCATGTGAAACAATTTTCTATTGTAGTCATTATTTAGTAGTTATTTGTAAATAACCGGTTTTTCGATTTTCTCCTTAAAAACATCGTTATTGGTAATCTTCGTGAGGACCAAAGTTGTAGAGAATAATATTTCTTCCCAGTTTAGTTTGAAACAAATTTTCGTAGAACCAACCATTTCGGAGATATTTTGCTTTTTACCTACTCCTTACGTAGTAATGGGAAAGTATTGTATTCACGAAAAAAATCGACTTCGAGATTTCTACGGAAATACAAGTTTTGAGGTCCCTAGAACACGTTTAGACTATTTTCGGAATGATATCTGTGTATGCGTGTGCATGTGATTGTGGGCGCTCTAACTCAAAAAGTACGTACCATATCTTTACCAAACTTCATATATAACACTTTAGCATGAGCACAAAGAACTGATTAGTTTTTGTACAATAAGCGGTAACAGGAAGTCGAGGTTTATGCGGAACCCGATTCGGTTTTTGCGATATTTCTTCGTTAAAACATCATTATTGTGTATGAAAGTTATAGAGTATGTAATTTCCTACAGTTTTCATTTGAAACAATTTTCTATAGGAGTTATTGTTTAGGAGTTATTTATAAATAACCGGTTTTTCGGTTTCCGTCAAATATTTCCTTAAAAACATCGTTACTGGTAATCTTCGTAAGGACCGAAGTTGTAGTGAATCATATTTCTTCCATATTTTGTTTGAAACAAATTTTCGTAGAACCATCCCTTTCGGAGATATTTTGGTTTTTATCTTCTCCATACGAAGTAATGGGAAAGTATTGTGATCATGAAAATAATCGTCTTCGAG
This sequence comes from Uropetala carovei, assembly GCA_036926305.1. Lineage (NCBI taxonomy): Eukaryota > Metazoa > Arthropoda > Insecta > Odonata > Petaluridae > Uropetala > Uropetala carovei. Next base: position 5,069,985 of record JAXCHB010000037.1, on the reverse strand, counting down.
ATTTCAACGGAAATACACGTTTTGAGGTCCCTAGAACACGTTTAGACTATTTTCGGAATGATGTGTGTGTGCTTGTATATATGATTGTGGGCGCTTTACCTCAAAAAGTACTTGCCATATCGATACCAAATTTCCTATATAACACTTTGGTATGGGCACAAAGAACTGATTTGGTTTTTGTCAGTATCGGTTAATCGGAAGTCGAGGTTTAGTCGATACCCGATTCGGTTTTTGCGATATTTCTCTGTTAAAACATCATTATTGTATTTACAATTCAATACAAATGTTATAGCGAATGTAATTTCCTACAACTTTCATTTGAAACAATTTTCCATAGCAGTTATCTTTAGGAATTATTGATAAGTAACCGGTTTTTGGGTTTCCGTCAAATATCTCTTTAAAAACTTCGTTATTGGTAATCTTTGTCAGGACCAAAGTTGTAGAGAACGTATTTCTTCCAAGTTTTGTTTGAAACAATTTTTCGTAGAACCATCCATTGCGGAGATATTTTGCTTTTTCTTAATACCAGTATACAGCGCCAACACCATCTAGCGGTGAATTCTGTAAACATATTCAAAATACACGTAATTTACGGCAACAAGGACGTGTCTTCTTTTACGATACGAAATAATAATTTTGCCTCATAATGTTATCATAATAATTTAAATATCTATACCCCAAATATGGAGAAAGTCATGTGTTTGCCACATCAGATTGTTTCTGTTTACGTCAAATATCGCCTTCAAACTGTCTTTACTCGTAATCTTCGTGAGGACCAATGTTTTTGAGAATAATATTTCTTCCAACTATTGTTTGAACGAAATTTTCGTAGAATCATCCATTTCGACGATATTTTGCTTTTTCTTAATTTCTTAATTGTCGTGCGGGCTACCAAAGTTATTTAACATATACATTAGGGCCTTCAACCTTTTCAGCCTTGATGACGCATTTGCAAATTTAGAGAAGTATTGCGGGCGCCAATTGGAGGTACACAGAAAAGTAAAACTAAAGAAATGGGTTAGATTCTTTGTTTATTTTCAAACAGCTAAATATACTGATTTAAATACAAAATTTATTAATAATAAATAATGACAATCTTCATATTTTTAATGAGAAAATTGAATTTGTACTTCTTCGGCTAGCTTGTTGTAATCGGGAATGTAGCTTGAACAGGCTGCTCGTAGGCAATCGTCAAGATGGTCATCAGTCAAACCTGACCGAAGCTTAGATTTAATATTGCTCACAGTAGAAAACACTGTTTCGCATAAATACGTCGATCCAAAGCAAGAGTAATTTTTTAGAACAGTGCTCCGTAGCACTGGATATTTAACCTTATCAACAAGATTCCAAAAGTTTTTCTTATTATAATGAGCTTTTAAGAATATATCATTTTGAAAGACAGTGATTTCTAACTGAAGCCCTTCAATTTTTACACTTTTAAATACTTAACTGATAGCAAAGCAAACTCAGTGACATTAATAAGCATGAATGGATTCAACACGAATGTAACGAATGGTTCCAAAACACAGCACTCACTAAATCTATTATTAAATTCTTGTAGGAGGTTTTCAATATAACAAACGAAAGGACTACGATCAAATTCCTCTTGTATACTTTCTACGGTTTACTTCAAATTGGGGAAATATATCAACGAATTTCTAGCTATATGAGTTTTCCATAAATTTAATTTACTTTTAAATCCATTTACTGAGCTAATCATTTCAACAAGTTACGATTTTTGCCCTGTAATTCTAAATTTAGCACATTCAATTTTTCGGTTACATCGATCAAAAAAGCTAGACCTAGTAACCAAAGGTTATTCTCTAATTCAGGATACATTTCTTTTTTTGTCCCTAAGAATTCCTTAATCTCACTTATGAGGCCAAGAAAACGTTGTAAGACTTTTCCTCTGCTGAGCCACCTCACATCCGTGTGCAACATGACATCTCCGTAAACAGCACCTTTATCATTTAAAAATGATTTAAATAAACAATGGCTTGTAGCCGACGATCTGATGGAATTTATAATTTTTGTTACAGTAGTAATTACATGCTGAAATTTCAACGCTTTTGCACACAGTGCTTCTTGATGAATGATACAATGATACGACAAAAACTTCGGGAATGAATTCTCTTTGCGACACAAAGCGAGAAAACCGTTGTTACATTCAACCATTGAGGCAGCTCCATCGGTTGTAATTGCCACTAACTTTTGAACAGGGATATTATTTTTCTGAATGTAACCATTAAAAACACTGAAAATATCTTCTCCTCTTGTTCGCCCTGGAAAAGGGTGTATTTTCAGGAAGTCCTCCTTTACGGTGAAATCCTCAAAAGCCATTTTTACAAAAACTGCCAACTGATCGATATCAGTAACATCAGTGGATAAATTTAGTTGCAGCGAAAAACATTCACATAGTTCTAAATCCTGAATCAACAGTGATTCTAAATTTCTGGCCATGTTTTCTACTCTCCTTGAATTAGTTGAGCTCGAAAGGGGGATTTTGCTCATGGATGCAGTTATTTCACTTTTGTTCTTAAACTGATTGAAAAGCGATTCAGCTGCAGACAGCATTGCTTCTTTGACTATTTCGCCGTCTTGGAATGGATTTTTTCGTTTAGCTAACACACGGGCAATTTTGAATGACGCAATAGTTATATTTTTAGACTATGCACAAGGTTTTACGAGAACTTGTTGTACGGATAAATTACGTTTCAATTCTTGTAATTTTTCTTTCGAACTGATGAATTAACAGGAAATTTGTTGAAATTTGTATGAAGGCTCAAAAATGTCTTTGAATATTACTTTTCTTTGGTACTGCCACTCTTCCAGAGCACAATAAGCACACAGACTTGCCGTTTATATCTACGAAGAAAAATTGCTCCTCCCAGTCCGAGTTGAAGAAATACGTTCTTTTCCTCTTTGCCATGATCTTAAACCCTAATTTAAAATAAAAAATGAAATGAAATTCTAAAAAATTGTTAAATTAAAAAAAAATAAACTACAAAAAACGAAGCGGAAGGAATTCATACTTAAAATTCAAAAGCATATATCATAACTATATTTACCAATTATTTCTAGATGAGAGTAGGTTAAATTATCGTCTTTGCAGTATAATATTAGTGAACAAGATTCTCCTTTTCCCAAAACTTCGTTTTTCGCTAACTTTGCGACCGTGAACTACCAACTGACGGTGGGGAGTGTCATTCCGATGTACGAGGCGGGAGTAGGAGATTCAACACAGTACATATAACAATGAAATGTTGAACGTAAAACATTGTTTCTTTCCTCTCTTAACAATGTTAAATATTGAGCTTTCCTATGGCATATAATTAGCTGCTTTGTAGCGAATTACCACAGACTCAGCTGAAAAACGAAATCCGTATAAAATTTTATCCGATCGTATTTTACTGCACCTCCAGAGTAAATGACTTGCCATAGCCTTAGTAGCGGGCGCCAAGGAATTCTAGGAAGGGTGCCATGGCACTCGCGGGCGCCGGTTTGAGGGGCCCTGCTTTAGGGTATTGTAACTTTATGTTATACGCAAAAATTGCCTTAAGAAGTCATTTATTGTACGCCATTAATGAAAATCTACAAAATGAATAGTCGCCAAATTTATTTGAATTTATTCTTTATTTAAACGCATTTGCATTGCATATCTTCAGGCAGTGATTGGTAACTCGTAACTGAGAGGTGTAACAATATTTAAGATGGTCGTTGGTGAATGCATTTCTAGTTTTCGATTTAATTAGTTTACGATGTATTTGAAAAAAATTCAGATGAAACATGTTTCCAAAAATGAATCGTTATATCTTTATTTCAACTCTATAACACTTTGCAACATAAATATTTCATTTTCCAAATCTGTTGCATCCATCTTGAACATACCTCCTATTTTGCTAGCTATTTCTTCAATGGCAATTTCGGCGAAAGAAATGAAAACAATGTTACAATGAGCTAGAGGTTTTACAATCTAGAAACTATTCTTAGAATTTAGTTTTTAATTTTGCTAGCACCTCGCTGCCACCACGGGCGACTCAAATCTTCCTAAAAGGCGACCGATTGCCCTCGGGCGACGTAATGGGCACCACTAATTTAATGTTCCTTGTGGCCGCGGCCATGGTGGCCCCGTGCGAAAAGGCCCTAAGAGCATTCTCGTATGAGGTGTTAAGATTGTGAAATTTCGGATTTCCCCTTAATTCCGACTCGAAAAACGGACCGTACCGGCTGTCCCAGCCTGCAAATGACCTCTCTCGGATGACTACTCGTAGACTTGACCTCGCGTCTTTCCCGTCCCCTTCCCTCTCCCCACTCCATTCCTAACATCATTCCACATTCCTGTGTCGAGATCTTTATGACCAAAGCTCCAGCGCAGGCGCCCTTTTGGTGCTCCGGTTCGCCAGCAAGAGGAACGAAGAAATGGTGGGGAGTTTCTCGATTTGACCCGAGGTGAAGCAACAGCATCCCTTAGTAAGCGGAAGGGGGCGGACAGTAGGGGAAGGATAGACGGGCGTGTCATGATGGGAAGGGTCCTTAAGGAATGTTTCGTTATTGAGGAAACTGTAACATGACAAAATGACTTCTGGAAGCAGCTGAATTATCGGGTTTATCTCCCAGTGAATATGATTAACTACTGTCCAAATCGAGTCGTAACACTGAAAATGTCAATCATTGAGGTCTCATTAATTAAGAATGTTTCAGCAATCCTATTTACTCGTTGAATTAGGTAGTTCTAAGAGCCTAACTCGCCAAGATTGCCAGATTTATATGTATGATTTCTTGTTATTATGCTCAAACTTTAATGTATTTATTGCCATTCATTAATTCATAGTTATTCTACCTTTCTGTCGGTTTTAGGCTTACACAGCCCAGTCTCTCCTTTTTACTTATCATCTCTTAGCCTCCCCCTTCTTGTAATGCATCTAGTATTCGTTTTATTATCATCTTTTCTTAAAAAATATGGGAAGATGCCTCCAAGGTAGTTTGTTGTCGTTCTAATTTCCTCATTGTATTGAGTATCCAAAAGTTGTGTTACCTATACAGTACTTCGATATTATTGTCTAGAATTTATTGGAAAGGATAACAAATATATACAAGTGAATGTGTTGTTCCTCCACTTGAATTCGGATATATTTTGCATCTAAATTGTGTAGTCGCGTACGTTTCCCCTCGTGCATGTGATTCTAGTAAGAATATCATTCGTGTATTGGTTATTTTTTGTAGCTCTAACTTGGTTATTGTTGTTTTCTTTGTTTTTCATAGTAAATGTGTTTAGCTAATCAGGGGAACAACATTCTTTTCTCCGAACCACTGCCACAAAGTCTCACGATTCCCTTTATTCGCTAGTCTTGTTTTATTTGAAGTACATTATTTCACTTTGTAGGTTTTATAGTCGACCTAATGATGATATTGTCTTAAAAGTTTAAAAGAGCTGACAGAAGAAACTATGTACTTAATTTGTATCTGGAAAATGATTGAGAATGTTCAGCTTTTTAGTACGACGCAACTTTACTATTGGTTTTCCTCCGTTGTTTCAATTATATAAATATATGACCTTTTTACGTGGCATTCGTATATTTGAGTGGTTTAGCGAGCCGTATTAGAAGTCACGAGTGCTTCGGCGTGCGGGAATAGTTTCCATCGGAAGTTACTCAATGGATTATATGCGATGTAAAACTTTATCCGCTGCTTTCACAATATCTTGTGTGAGTAGAGCTAACTGAGTCTCCAAACCATAGAACCGCAGTCCGTCCGAGGGACAATGCTGCAGATGGTAAGCCGCACATCAGAACCCGACTCCTCTCGGACACGAGCAGTCTTAGTGGCCAATTTCTTAAAAGAAATTAAAACCTCCTCGGAGCCGCGCTTCGAGGCGTCGTTGGTCCCAACACCCGCAACGAGGAGCAACCCGTGCCCAAAACCGACGCCGTGACCTCCTCCGTCACCTGGGGCACCGTACCTCCTGGTATACACCTGGAGAACACCCGCTCATGAACACCCTCCCGGCGGGCCCGTGGCAGTAAAGGCGCCACCACACGCCGGACATTGGAGCGATAACAATACTTTCTCAATATACTTCGTATATCCGAAAAAGTGGTTTTCGCAATTCAGTCTGTCTGTCTGTTACTGGCTCTGGAGCCTAAACGGTAGAGCGAAAATGTATGTACTTAGGCAATTTATCATACCGAGCAGAGTATATGGAAAAAAGGTTGTCTTTGCTCAGTAATTAAGGGAAGTTTATTCTACGTATTTTTAACAACAATTTGAGTTTCTCAAGAAAGCCGTGACGAAATTGGTCCCCTCAAGGTCACTCCAGAATCGCACAGCGTTGCCACTTTCTCAGTGAGGGCGCGCGGGCTGATTTGAAATTGTCTAGCACAGTGCTTCTCAGACTTTTTGTTGTGGCGGACCGGCAAATTTTTTTTTAAGTTCCAGGGACCGGTAGAGAAAATAATACTGTTATAATAAATATATAAAAAATCAAATCTGCAAAGTGTTTTCAGAAATATATTACAAAAATGTATATTTAAATATTAGAATAAACAATTTTACTAAATAAAGTAGAACGAAAATTTTGATTATTTATTTTAAACGTAAGCTTTTCTAATTTGAAAGATGAGTCTGCTTATTTTTTGCCAGCTTATCCAGTCGTGGTTCGATGGAAGACAGTACCACGCGTAATGGAGGATGATTATACAGACTATTCCTGTACTTGTTCTTAATAACACTCATGGTTGAAAAGCCAATCTCGCACAAGTATGTTGAAGGAAATGGGAGAAGTCTTAAGAGAAATCTCAGCAAGCTCTGGGTATTCTGTTTTCACTTTTATCCAAAAGGAAGCTAGTGAGTTTGTAGTCTCAAAAATCATCTTCAAACCTTCGTCAGCAGTCAGCTCCAACAATTTATCCTCCATAGAGACAGTTAATTCATCTTTCAATGGGATAAATGGATTCCCATTCTCTTTCCGTGGATCTTCTTCTGTTGGAAAGTAAAACTCAAAACGTTCTGCCAAATTCCTCAAGTGTTCACTGATAACCTTTCTTAGAGATGTAATATTAATCTCTTCGCTTGCATCGGAGATGACTGTTGTTAAATTGTGAAACATGTCATAGCAATCTCTTGAAACTCGACTATTCCATGCTTCTAGCTTTCGTTTCTGCCCATCGATCTTGTCAGCCATCGTAAAGCATGAAGCCATCCTTCCCTGCATGGAGGTGTTGAGATCATTCATGACGGCAAAGATGTCAGCCAAATAGGCCAGCTTGGCTATCCAATTCACATCGCTGAATAACTGGGACCAATTTGGTTTTTTGTCTTGAAAAAACAGGTCAAGCTCGTTTCGTAACTCAAATACTCTTGACAAAACTTTTCCCCTCGATAACCAACGTACATCGGCATGCAACAGGAGCTGTTTATGATCAGCTCCCATAGCATCACATAATGCAGAGAATAGTCTCGAATTTAAAGAATTCGCCTTTACATTGTTAACAATTTTCACAACTTCGTTGAGCACACTATTTAGTTCTGGTGACAATTTTTTTGTTACAAGACTTTCTCGGTGAAGAAAGCAATGCGTCGACTTGCAACTTGGAGCAAGCGCCTTAATCTGGGTAACAACTCCTGAATGTCCTGTCATTGCGGCAGTGCAATCAAAACAAAATTTGAAGTCCGACCCACATTTATTAACGATGTAGTCCTTCAAAGTTTTGAAAATTTCAGAACTAGTTGTTTTTGTCGGTAGTGAAGCAGAAAAATAGAACTCTTCCTTCAAATCACCATTAAATTCAAAGCGCACATACACCATCAGTATAGCCGCATTTGAAACGTCTGTACACTCATCAAGCTGTAAAGAGAAGTACTTTGCTAATTTAATCTGTTCTATGAGCTGATCTTTCATATCTTGAGACAGATCTAAAATTCGTCTAGCTATAGTGTCATTTGAAAGTGGCACCTGACTCACTTTTTTTGCAGCCTGCTCGCCCAGCATTTCCATGCAGACGTCATTAATACAGCCTTTCACTAACGTCTCACCAATTGTGTATGGATTTTTGTTCTTAGCAACTCGATGCGCTACTTTATAAGAAGCTCGCATAGCACTTATATTTATGTGTGACACTTTGAAGATCTGTTTCTGACGGCATTTCAGATCGGCATGCTTTCTTTCAAAGAACTCTTTTCTGCTTTGAACTCATTTCCCTATGTTTTGTATTTAAATGCCTCTTTGAGTTTTGACGGTTTCATTGCGCCGTTAGACAACATATATCCACAAATAACACACTCCGGTTTTGGAATTCCACTATCATCATCTGTACATAGGAGATAAAAATATTTTTTTATAAATCTATACTTCAAGAAAATACTTCATTTCTGATATTAGGATGAAAACCGAATAAATGCAGTAGGAACTTCGGGACTCTAGTAGTATTGAAAATAGACATTAGCGTCAATGCCAAAGCATAAGCTTTCTAAAACTGTTACAAATAATCATTCGGCAATTCATCAGACACGCACGCACATACGAACGTAAGCACTCAGATATGATATTAATAATGGAATAAACCCTCCTCCTTACAATATATCAAACAGAGTTTAAAAGCAAGATATGAGTATTTCAGTAACTACATAAATCTGTACTTTGAAAAAACTAAATATATGTATTAGTTTAAAAAGTTCGCATATCATGACTTCATCACATTAACCATAAGATCGAACCTCACTCTTAAATATTCAATAAACTGCATGAATTGTTTAAAAATATGGACACAGGCTATAAAATTCTTAAACATTCAAAAAATAAATATTACGTAGTAAGTATGGTCGTACAGAAAAAGTTTAAATTTACTGATTTACAAAGGCATAAAAGATATCAATATCAAGTTTAATTTGATTAATATACACGTTTTTGGTAACTTGGTATTGCTTCCAAAAAGTACTTTTCCATACCAAAAACCCGATATCGGTATTGTGTGTCTAATTCAATACCGGTATTAATTCCGGTTTTCCAATACTGGTAGTCACCCCTAATTGGAAGCCAAATCATTTCGTACAATAAATTGTAACACATTTAACGGCGTCCAACAAGATGTTATTAAAACATAGTGGTGTTTTTTACTCAGATATTTCAGAGTTAGTGATTCTTTAAATCCAAGCATTTTTAAAGTTCATGTTACAAATTTCTAATGCTTTCATATGAAAGATACTGCACATATCGCAGTAGATCATACGATTTAAACTTCATATTATTATGCAAAATATCGGTGATTTTACTTACAGTTATTACGAGCTAAGGTCCTCCAAGGGTCGCGATCTCTGAAGAAGCCACACCTCACCTCAGAGAGATTTCAAAGGCAACTGAGTGAGATATTCCTAACTCTCCTTACTTTAATGGCCTTCTCATGAACCAAGAACAACGCTCCAATTTCTTCGACAGTTGTTTACAAAAACTCAGTTCGATGGATCACTCTTTGTCTCGTGGAGAAAGATAACAAGAAAATAAATCCACGTGAGAATGAGAAACTACGGGACTCTCATGATCGATTTGTTTCATAAAAGGCGAGAACGGGTATTTGACTCTGTCAGCAAACGTTTTGAAGCGTCGTGACATTTGAAACGACATTCGGGATAAATTTAATCTGTTTACGATTTGGATTGACCCAAACGGTTGGCCATAGAGCACCCCCGTTCCTCTGTTAGTCGCAGGTGTAGGTATCATTAGCTTCAGTATATATCTGTTAAAATTGTTGCGGCACTATCCAATTTAAATCTGCTTAGAAAAGAGAGGTTTAATAAACGGGAAGGACAACACGTCGTCCCAGGAAAAGAAAAAATGCTTGCATTTTGCATTAAATGTATATAAAGACATTTATTAATCCAGGTCCGGGTCTCACTCTCATTAGTCTATCTCGAGGCAATGCTTCGTTAACATCTGTACATACATTACCCTAAGAACTTGCCGCGGACCGGCAGCCGATGGCTCGCGGACCGGTGCCGGTCCGAGGACCACCACTTGAGTAGCACTGGTCTAGCACACAGCAGGATTTAAATTCTTTTGACGACGTAGAAAACATTAATTTATGACAAAATATTGTTATTAATTAATTTTTGAATTACTTTTGTTTACACAACTAATAAAGATTTGTAATGATGTTATTTTAACTTAAATGCAAAAGCCTCTATTATAATTAGTATTTATTATTCTTACGTTTATGTTCATGTTTATATTTATATATTTTTTAACATTTAAAATTCCATATTGAGTCCTAAAAAAGATTCCGTTTGAGGATTTTTATTTTTTAAGAGTGACATTTCTTAACCGAGAAAAATATGCATTATATTTCAAGGTAGTTTAGGTAGGATGCATAGTTCTGGCGCATTAACCTATCTCTAGACGCACTTAAAGCGGGAGATAAGGACTTTGATTCTTAAGTTGTGATTGCAACCAATTGATTTTGCAACGCGTAGAATTCTTGCTTATTTTAATTTACTTGTCACAACGTTATATAGTTCATCACATTCATTAGTTTATTATATTTAATTTTATTGAGGTATGTTCATTACTTTATTTTATTTACGTTCTCCGTGTGTGTCAAACTATACGGTACACAAGTACATAATAACTGAAAATGTTACTTCCCTTTGACAGATATTGCTGTTGGTGGTATGAAGTTTCAGTTGCAGTAATTTACAAAAAATTGGAGAAGATTAAACTGATAATAATGAAGCACATAATATCCACCAGTATTATATAATATCCACGCACGTATACACACACGCTCGCACACAAAGGAACGACACACACAAACGCACGCAATCATCAATCATAAAAAAAGAACCAATCATATATTACAGGTAGCCGGGGCATAAATGCATTTATTTATTTTTACATCTCTTTCAACCATATTTTAAGCTCTGTACAAGATTAATTATTCGTCTTTGGATGCGGTATCCTGGTCAGATTCGCTGCTGTCACTGTCCTCACCAAGGCAGATAATAATTGGTTCAATAACGTTGTCCCTGGCACACTGTTGGGCATAATCTTTTTCTTGAATCTGTTCTGCGTGTCGTATACGTCGAATCCAGTCTTATTTCGTCACCTTATCTATAGCTTGGTAGGCAAGTCGCTCCACATCTTGTAATTTAAAAGTATTGTTTTTTTCAGCCACTTCCCTCTTGACCTGGGCCCACACCAACTCAATTGGGTTGTACTGGCAATGCTACGGTGGCAGGCGTACAACTTCGTGCCCCCTTTCATTGGCTAATTCGTCCAGTTCATATCTTTTCTTTGCATTTTTTTATTTCATTCATTGACAGCAACTCGTCCCTTGTAATATTTGGATCATGTACAATCCCGTTTATTTCCATCCATTGCACAATGTCCTTCTTTCTCCAGTTGGAACTTGGTGGCTTATCTATCTGCATGGAGTGATAACTGGTGTTATCCATTACGATGACGCAGCCCTCCTCTAAGCAGTTTAATAGTTGGATAAACCAATCCCTGAAAAGTTCACCGTTCATCTCTGAATGATAATCCGACCTCGCGGAAGTCTTCCCACTATGAAAAATAAGTTTTGCCTCCGGGATAAAGCCTGTGCTGGCTGATCCAGCGTGAGCTATAATTAGTCGGCCACCTCGACCTGTGGGCACCTTCAGACCACCATTCCCTAAAGAATCTTGCCAGATGAACTTCTTTGTGTGATTCTTTGAAATCTAGGTTTCATCCAAGTAAATTATGGGCCTGGAATGTTTCGCTCACAACGAATGCATTGTTCGAAGAAACTTCGCTCTCACAGCGGCAATGTCTCTCTGCTCCATTAAAAATTTTCGCCCATCGTTGCACTTTCAAAATTTGAAACCAAGACACTTCAACAAGCGGAGAACGGAGGTAACAGATCCTCTATAATTTATTTCATTTTCAAAGTCAGCCCTGATTTTTCCTGCTGTTGGAAACTCCCCCATGTCCTAGTAGTCCAGCACTGTTTTGCGTACAACTTGCTTGACGAAGTCGGCGATATTCGTGAATTTCCTTTCCCTTTTGTACGTTTTCCTTGGAGTGTCAAAAACAAAGTCCTCCTCGTCGGATTCTACAGCATTTACGGTAGTGCTTATGCGCTTAACAGATTTTTCCGATACGCTGCACGCTTGTGCCGTTAGTTTAATAACCTGAGCAAAGTTCAGGTTTTCTATGGCCTCTTCATTCCCTGATAAATGCTCGAAAAACCTGCAGACATTTGCAATAATCCGTTTGCTCTGCTTATTAATATCCGGTCGTCCCAGTCGCACCCGCACATTACGTTGTTGTTTGACGGGTGTACATGGTGCTGCAACGTCCGCCATCGGTAAAACACCCTTCACCACTGTTGAGAACGATTAGAATGAGAATGAAAATAGAGAACTAGTGAACTTTAGCAAGGGAAGGCAGTCTTTATATCGCATCATTAATAGATCTTCGTAAACATCACACTGCAACGAAAAACAAATGTCCATGCGAGTTCAATAATTAAAAAAAAATTATCGCAAAACAGAAACATTCCGCCTAAAATATTGATAATAAAGTGATGTACGTCATATTACGAAGCCATTATATTTCCGCTAATCACATGCGGAGCAATGGAACGAACACAATAATATCAGTTGGAGGTAAAAAAATGTTGGGAGTAAATTTCATGAGTACTTACGGTATACACTGGTTTCCCGGAACGTTTCGAACGTTGCGGGGATAGCAACACCTCGGACACTCGAATATTCTTCAGAAGAGACGAATCTCAAAAACGGAGCCAAAGACTTCACCGAAAAACTTCACCAAAAGACTTCACCAAAGACTTCACTGCGCTCTGCTCTATGACTTGACACTGCAAGCTGTAGCTGGGCAATGAGTTCACTCCTGGTAAATTTCTATTCCAAAGCTTTTGTCAGCGATGAGACTTGGACGCCATGATGCATTTTGGTTTTCCCTTCAACCCCTAATGTCTCGGATTCCTGGAAATTGTTTCTTATCGAGAACATTACAAAAGCAGAAGATACGTTGAAACCTTACAGCGATAGCCACCTACTGCGTTTTCCCAGAAGTGATTAACCTTAATCTTACGAGCATGCCTCTCCGGCACAAAAATGTTGTTTGTAAACCGATGAACATGGGCGTATGTAGGATTTTATTTTGGGGGGCTGAGGACCTAAGAGTTCCTATGAGGATCATATCATGAGTACTGTATAATAGGATATTGTATAGACGGCTGGATTATCGTATGCGTATTCATACACTCATTTGGCCTTCCGGTCGAAATTGTGTTTTAGTGTATTTTTGAATTTTTAAAAAAATTGTATTTTGATTTTTTTTTAATTTGAATTTTTTTATAAATTCAAAAGTTTCGGAGGAATTTTGGGGGAAGGGGTAAGGTCCCCTTGCCCCCCTCCCCCATATATATGTCCATGCCGACGAGCGTCGGTTTAAAAAAAATTTACGAAAAGTAAAGGATTGCATACTGCATTCAGCATGGAGATTACTTACCCTTATTTATTCTCTGTATTGCTTTCTCAAAGGGCCGAACTTGTCTGGAATTCAATATTCCGTAATAAAACGGACCCTTTCCTTCCTTCCTTCCGTTGAAAGAGTATCGAAAGCCAGCGGTTATAGAGGTACATACAAAACATAACGAAGTAAGACAAGCGTAGAACCGAAGAAATTATTTATTGAGGCATACATGCATTAATATGAATTTTATTTATACGTGCATTTCATTGCGTTGGTTATGTTTGAGGAGAGAACTTCATTTTCGTTTATATGCATTTCAAATATTCCTTCAATTTAAGGTGTAAGCCACAAAGCAGAAGTTAAATATCACACAGATACGACTATATACCGCGAAAAAGTGAAACAAGAAATTATGAACAATAATTTGGATGCCAGATACGGAACGCGAAATAGCGAAACACGCTAAAGATGAAGCAACGAAAAACGAGGTTGTACCCCTCAAGCCCGGATGAGATTTATGAGAACCCTTATTTGCCGGATGAGGTTTTTTTAAAACACAGTTAAAGGTGAGGAAATTTGCGAAGATTTTCAAAAATTCATAACTTTTGATGTTTTATTGCTATTTCGATGAAAGTTTTTATGAATATACATAAAAGATGACATTTTTAAACAGTATCATTTAAAATATCCTATGTCGCACACAAACATTGCTGCAGTAGAAGCGAATAAATAATTTTCCGGTGCGCGCTCACGGTTTATATTAACTTTCGGAATCGCGAGAACTATGGCATATATTGACATGAAATCTTATTCTAAAAAACATACAGACATTACTGAACATTTACTCGCTGAATGTACCTATCTAAACCAAATAGGTAAAAAGTTTGTCGAATGTCAACTTTTCCATGTCTTGACTGGAAATTTTTAAGTAAGCCTTGTATTTATGATTTTTTAAAAGACGTTTTGTAAATAATATGAACATTTTAGTTATGCAGTCATCATTCTTAATCATTACAGAAGTCAAATAGAAAAAATGGTTACATTTCGTTCATTAGAAGCGGAGATATGGAGTTGTATTTATCATGAGATTTTAGACACAGAATACGGAAAACTTTTAAAAGTTACATATTAGCTCACAAGTCCTTTCCCAGTTTCTTTAGAAAATGTGCACATGCGTAATTGGATTCAGCATGAAATTTAGATTATAGAATTGTAAACATATCTCTTGTAAGCGAAGTCTTTGAAAAGATACCGTGAATCATATCCGAGCGTGACCGTTTCCTCGTCTGCACGCACGTTTAACATATGCGGTTTCGTACTGTAGGCGGAAGAAGATGAACAGAATAAGAAAGACAAAAACTATCATTATTATATATTGTCCATAAATTGCATTTATTATTATTTTTGTAATGTAAAAATGTATATTTACGTCAAAAATTGATTTTAATGCGCTGTTTTATTTATTTTTCCCCAATGTTAAATGTCAATAAAACATACTTATTGATTCACTGAAATATCTGTCATGTTACGGTTTTGAGTTAGCCTTTCATTTTAACGCGTCGTTTCGTGTTTCTGGGAGACGGAAGGACTTTTTCGTAAACACTGCAAAAAATAAAAAAAAGCATAACAAGCCCCTTCACTTTGTCTTCGCGTGGCCTCGGTACTGGTTGGCAGCGGCCTCGACCTCTCTCCACACTGCCATAGGAATTCTTTCTGAGGTTCGAGCATAATATTCTTGAGAGGTGCCTATTAACCACTAGGAGGTGGGGGAACGTCTTCTGGGAAATGAAGTGAAATGCAGCAAATCACAGAGAGAGCTGATGTTGGCAAGAGGATGATCTATGAAAGCATGAATAGCTTATTCAGATGGAAGAATATGCCTTGCGTATTTAGACAAAAGTATGTGGTTGCGCTCCATCTTCTCGGCGCAGAAACGACAGTTTCACCGCAAACTTTCACGTTGATTATAAAACTTTATAGCAATAGAAAAATTATAGGTTCTGCATTACTGAAGAGGCCGAAGCTTGCTCTATCAAAGTACATATAGTTTATTCGGATGGACGAATATGCCTTGTGTATTTAGACAAAAGTAGGTGATTGCTCTCCAAATTTTCGGCGCGGTAACGAAAATTTCACCGCAAATATTCACGTTGATTATAAAAAGTTAGAACAATAGCAAAATTACAGGTCGTGCATTACTGAAGAGGCCAAAGCTTCCTCTTTCGTAATCTATAAAGCTTAATTATATATACGAAACTCCGTTACGCCAAAAGGCGATGAAAAGTTCAGGCGCACGGTACTTTCGTAAAAAATTGAGCGCAAACTTTATCGTACGTTATAAATTATAAAAACACAACAAAAAATACAGGGCATACATTCCTGGAAAGGCCAAAGCTTACTCTTTCAAGATATATAAAAGTTATTCAGATTTAAGTATGTCCCTTGCGTCAAAAGACAGTTAAATTATTGCTGCCGCTCCGTAATTTTGTGGCAATAATGAAAAATCCATCTCAAACTTTAACGTAGATTATAAAATATAAAGTCATGCATTACTAGAAAGGCCAAAGCTTCCTCTTTCAAAATATATAAACATTATTCAGATTTAATTATGTCCCTTGCGTCAAAAGACAATTAAGATTAGTGCTGACCTACCGTTAATTTCGTGGCAAAAATGAACATTTCGTCGCAAAATTTAACGTAGAACATAATATACAAAAACACTACCAAAATTACAAAGCATGTACTACTATAATGGCCAAAGCTTCCTCTTTGAAAATATATTAAGTTTATTTAGATATCAGAATATCTCTCGCGCCAAAAGACAATTAAATGTAGTGCTGACGGAGGACGTAATAGTACGTATGACTGTCCCGCCTCTACCTCGCCTCTCGCACCGGCACATAGCCAACACTGGTGGGCGATGGGGGAAGCGGATAGTCGTGTGACCTTGATGGGACTAATTTCGTGACGGCTACTCTACCTATTTCATTTTTCTTAATGAATGAATATAAGGCTAGTTTATTCTTGGGCAACTTTAACAAAAATGGGATTTTCTCAAAACCGGCTGACACGATATTCATTTTCTAAAGATTGCTAATCGACGCATTAATATACGAGAAAGTTTTTACAATGTATGATGTTCCGATTTTTTCTTATGTTTTGATCTCTTATAGTCCTTGGGAAAAACGAATCGAGATATCGATCGGTCCTGCAGTCCATCTCTCGTATTTTATCCTCGTGGTCGTGCCTACGCCTCTAATATTCCTGAGACTTCCTCTAATAGACTTCCGACCTAAGTTCTCCAAAAGACAACCTGACGCTAAGTCTGCTATCCTCTAGCGACATCAATTTCAACTCCTTCAACTGTGATGTCATGCTTAGCTTTTGCTCATATTTTTCTTTTACGAATCTGGCTGCTCTGCATTGGACTTTTTCTAACGCACGTATCTGTCACTTTTCATACGGATCACATACATCTACATCTACATGATACCCTCACAATAACACCAGACTGGTGGGTGGCAGGGGGTGCGGCACACCAAGCCCTACCTAATAACGTTCCTCGTGGGAATCACTCTCCTGTTATGATCCCATATGCTCCTTGGAAAAAACGAGCTCTGATATCGCTCGGTCCTACAGTCGATCTCTCGTATTTTATTCTCGTGATCGTGCCTGCCCATGTACGTAGGTGCCTCTAATATTCCTGAGACCTCCTCTAAGAGAACTTCTCAACTAAGCCTTAACCTAGCGCTAATCTGCGATCCTCTAGCGATATCCAATTCAACTCCTTCAAGAGTGATGTGACGCTTAATTTTTGCTCATATTTTTGCTTTACGAATCTGGCTGCTCTGCGTTGGATTCTTTCTAACTCAAGTATCTGTCCCTTTTCCTACGGATCCCATATTCTGGAAGCGTATTCGACCTGAGATCTGACCAATGATAAATAACACGTTTCTCATACCTGTTCTGTGCTACCTCTTACTATTCTGCCTACGAAGCCCAATTTCTTATTAGCTGCGCCTACGATCCTTCGAATATGCATATTCCACGATAGATCACGACAAATAGTGACTCCTAAATATTTAACGTACGCTGCAGATTGGATATTCAATCTATCAATACTGTACTCCGAGTATAATTCATTGTTCTTACTCTTCCAGAAACTCAATAGGGAAAATTTGCTGTGTTTAACTTAGATTTTCCAATCTTGACACCATGCTGAAAGGGCGTTTGAATCTTCCTGGAGCGATTTTTGGTCATCCTGACTCATTATCTCCTTATATAAAACGGTGTCATTTGCGAAAAGTCTTATTTTGCAGCGAACTACCGAGAAGATATCGTTTATATATATCAGGAATATTAGTGGGCCTATGACACTTCCCTGTGGAACACCTGATGCGACTTTTACCGGGTATAAAGATTTCCCATCAATAACTACTATCTGTTTTCTGTTTGAGAGGACGTCTTTTACCCAGCTCACGATATTAGGGTTTCTGCCGTACTTTCCTAGTTTTCCTATTAATTTATTATGGGGTACTTTGTCAAACGCTTTTTTAAAATCAATGAAAATGGCATCAACCTGAGTGTTTTCTCTCCGTAATGTAACAAATCGTTTACGAACAGAGCGAGCTGCGTTTCGCATGACCTACCTTTCCGAAACCCGTGTTGGTTTTTGCTTAGCTAAGAACGACCATCTAAATAACGCAAAACGGAGCTAACGATTATATGTTCTAGAATCTTACACGATAATGACGTCAAGGAAATCGGTCTACAATTTTCGGGGTTCTCTTTATCACCGCCTTTGTGGATGGGCGTTACGTATGCTACCTTCCAGTCTTTCGGAACGGTACCATGTGCAACGGATTTTTCGAATATTATTTTCAAGTAAGGTGCGATTACCGAGGCTAGCTCTTTCAACATGCGCGGGTATGCCCTTCGGTCCGGGAGACTTATTTTGCTTAATCGACTCTAGCTGGTGCGCGATACCTGTTTCAGAGAATATAAAATATTCCATCGAATTTCCCTCATCATTCAAAGATGGTTCCTCAAATTCGTTGCTCACCGAAGTAAACGCTTTCTGAAAGTGTTCATTTAACAAGTTCGCTTTTTCCGCGCTATCGTGTACTACATCACCTTCCTCCGTTCTCAATGACGCTATGGTGAGGCCTCTACCGTGAACCTCCCTAACGTACGACCGAAATGCTTTCGGATTTTCTTTCAAATTACTATGCAGAACTTTCTTTTTGTAATCATTAAATGCTTCTCGCATTGTTACTGTAGCTCTTGACCGCCCCTCTCTGTATTGATGCCGTATCATTGACCTCTGTTCCTCTGTGACTTTTGAAGAATTACTATTTAAGCGAGCATGAAATTTTCTTTGCCATCTAAGAGCGCGTCTAACTTTTTGGTTGTACCATCTTGGTTCCGCACCATCACGTTTAAGTTTATGTGGAATGAATTTATCCGTACCCTCTCGCATCATATCCCTGAACACGCACCATAATTCCTCTGTACTAGCGTCGATAGATGCCTCGCAGTAATTAGGGAATTGTGTCTGTAAAAAAGACGTAAATTTCGAGAAATCGCCTTTGGCGTACATATATACGCGTCTTCTAGCCTTAACCTGTTTCTCCACTTTTAGCTTAAATTCTACATACACAGCATTATGATCGTTTATTCCTTCCTCTATGGAAAGCTTGTTCATACGCTCGGGGTAGTTCGTTACGAATAAATCTAATATATTGTTCGATCTCGTGGGACATCTTACTAGCTGACACAACGATTGTTTAACGAGGAAGCGTATTCGTCCAGAGATTTGACTAATGATAAATAGCCCCTGCCTTCATTTATAGCTTTAACTTTCCTTTTCTGAGACGTTTATAGCTCATGATCTGATTTCCGTAGTCTTCTTATACCTCATTGTCGTTTAGTTGTCTAGTCCTGTGCAAGGATTAACTAACGAGACAGCCTTACTTCCATCACTACCGGACGAGGCACCAGCTCTAATAATCATGGTCCTCTACAATTCGTAAATCGAAATCTTATTGCTGAACTGTCATGATGTTTTTAATTTGACATCATCACCTAACTAGGCCCACTCACAGGGCACGGAGTCTTGCAGCAGCTTTCTCTCATCAAGCATGCTGTGTGGGTTAATCTTTGTCTGGTTCCTGCCAGTAGCCAATGTAGCCCTCAAGGTCTACGAAACTCAAGCCCTTATACCTCGCCATCAAAGTAGGGCATCATCGCCTATGTAGTTGTGTATAGTCTATGTTGGGAAGCAAGGGGTTAGTGCTCCCTTTCTTAGGACTATTTCATCTTTTTTATTCAACAAACTTTTTAAAGCATACCTTATATTCACCCTTGAATTGTACATTATTTGACTTTAGGTATGTCTCTCCGGGATTACTCTCTTTCTTGTATTAAGAAAGTTTAGTTATCCCATATTTTAAGTTGCTCATCAATCGCACTGTTATCTTGCGTCAAACATGGTACGAATATGAGTAACTCTATTATGTGGAATATCTTAAAGTGAAAGGACTCCTGTTATTCAACCAAGTCACATCAGCCCTTAGATATCAGAGGGCCTGTAATGATACGAGTGCTAGTGGTGAATACCTATTAGTCATATATCATTGTATAATTTCTATCTCAGTATAATAATGTCAACCACAATACGGAAAATGATTCTTTGCGATTAAGTCCATTGGAGAGCGATACCCCTTTTCCTGTTGAACGATAACTCTTAGTGTAGCTTTCATAGAAGGGTGAAATAATTTTAGTATGGAAATATTTTATGCAAGAGTTGCGTATCTGACTTGAATGTGTGTAATATAAACTACATACTGACAAGGGACATTCACGAAGTCTTACCGCCTGATTTGATTCAAATTCAGCATAATAAGAGTACATGGTGAATAAATACTTTTTGTGAAATTATACATGCCACGATAGCCTATGAGCCGAGTTATTTGCTATCAAACGTGTTTTTTACAACCCGGGCCTCTCGTCGCTGCCGCGTGGTCGCCATGGTAAATACTTGTAACAATGTGCTCCATAATAATAATAATGAGAGCCTCCTTGGCAACGCCCGGATTGAGTACGAAAAATCCGCAAATTTTCGAAAAAGAATGCGTATTTCTGAAATATAACTCCCGCAATAGGATCGCAACTCATATCAGCTGTTTTCAATCCGCGGAGCAGGATGGCCAAACGAGGCGTACTTTGAATTTCATTTACTGTGCTTTGCTTCATTTCTATCGATCATTAGATTGCGTGCATGCCGTATAAGTGAAATTTTTTGTTGGCGATCACGTTTCCTTCTTTGTGCCTTGTTTTATTTTTTTCAGACAATTTTAAATATAAACCAAGGAGTGAGTTAATTGCTGTTGAACTTCATATCGCAGTTTTGCCGAACAAGTCTAATCCTATATATATATATGTGTGTGTGTGTGTGTGTGTGCGTGCGTGCGTGCGTGCGTGCGTGCGTGCGTGCGTGTGTGTGGTGTTTCAATGGAATGGACCCTGTATCAAAAAGTCTTTGCCTTTGACTTTTCTGAACATACGACTGTAATGATTTCCAGAAAATATCATCGTAAGTCGAATGTAAATTTCCCATAGACTTACATGTTATAAATTGGGATACGTTCTAGAACCTTGGAAAAAATATGCATCAAGCCTTATTTAGGCTATTAATGAATAGTTTATGAACCAATGAATGCTATATATTTTATAATAAACATTTTTAGCACTTCAATCAATAAATTAATGCCTACAATGCTAACGAGTCATATCGACCATCTGAATATCGGCCGAAAATATGCACAAGCAAGTGGACTCAGAGCGCATCGGATATCAAATATCATATGTCCGGGGTACGATATCGGATATCGATTGCGAGGTATCAATGTATTACTGCCGTAAATCGGAGTTTATCGTTAATCGAAACATCCTAAGTCGGGAACGGCCTTTACTGCAGTTATACGCTCATAAATGGAACTTGCCTTTATTTTCTTCTGAGAATTGTAATAAAAGTTGGATTCATTAACGAAATCGATTAAGGGTGTATGTTTTTGAGTGATATTTCATAGGGAAGAGAAATAAGTATGTTATTCCCCGTTTAACACAAGTGGAAATTCGCACTGTCTATTAAATGATTTGTTTAGTGTATACATTAAACAGATTGTAATGTAACATTCAGCCCGTTGCCATTTCTTCGACGTTTCAAAGTGCAACCATAGAGCCAATTATGCCTGAAACCACGCCTAATAGTGTTTTATTGCCATCAGTTTGGTTTCATCAGAACTTCATAAATCGGAATAGAATCACTTAGTTCCACCAACTCTAGTGTCTTAACAATAGCGGAAATTTGGACGCCATGTCTATTTATCGAAATAAATAGTGATAATTATTTATTGCAGTCTAATACACCCACCGTTACTTAAAATTCACGTATTTCTACAAAAAACTCGCATTTCCTTAAGTGTAATGGTGGAAATGAGCAAGTCACTACTTCCGAATGCATTCTGTAGGCGTCTCCGTCTGACTATAAAAGAGGGGAAAGTGCCATCTGCCGTTAAATATAGATGTTTGGTGGTACCCCATCCAATTATATTTCAGCGAGAAGAGGATTAGCCTGCCTCGGCAGTTCTGTGATATATTTATGATCCGTCGGGCAAGCGGAAGACCCGGCTTCGATTTCTGGTCGAGGCATAATTTTTCCCCAACTCTCCCGAATTTATTTTCGTCCGACATATGCCCGCATGCGTAGAATTTAACATAATTACTTTCCATTTGTGCCCAAGTATTTTGTTTACGTCTGCGTGCGTGCTCCGCTCGAGTACGCTGATGTCAATTGTAGGAGGTGAATGAAGCGTACGCGCCGCGCCACCCTAAAACCTCTCTCCATCCTATCGACCTTAGGAACCCTTCCCGTATACGCTCCTCGCAGGAGTAGCGAGGGTAGAAAAGGTAGCGGGTAGGGGTAAGCACCTCGCGCCACAGATCGATCGAGAAGAGGGCGGTGGCGATGGGGTAAAGAAGGGGAGAAATGTAGTGGAGGCTGTGATGGGAAATCGCAGGGGCTTCCGTAGGTAACAGGGCGTAAGTTTAAAGCTCCGGGAAAGAGGATGAGGATTCTGGAGTTTGACGTTGAATGAAGAGACTTGTACGCAGAGTTCTTGCGATAACGTGTTGGTATTTCTTGTCTGTAGGATTATTGATGGAATGAATGGTTTCTCATCAGGATCGCTTATTATTATTCGAAGCGTGGTACGCGATTCAGTGCCGGGTCTCGTAGATCACAAAAAATGTGACCTCTCGACTTTAAAAGACTAAAATTTTCTTGAATGACAGGTTACTAAATGCTATTATATCCTTTTATATGTCCATCTATTGCGTTTATGAATCGGGTTAAAGAAAACTCAATTCAGTGGATAATTTTTGTTTCTTTACAATTTCTTCGACTGACTCGCGAGACAAAATGCTTGAAAAGAAAGCATCTTTGGAAATTCAAGGACGACTGTGACCATGAGTCGGCGTTATTTTTAGGAACACCCACACCACTGTTTATCCACGCGATCGAGAGGCTGAAATCACTTACAAGAATGATGCGGTGGGTGAATAAAACGGTCAACACGGATGAAAAGCCGTGGCTAACGTTGACGTTTCCTGGGAGCAGGATAAGAAACAGAAAATACCTCCAACCTGGGATCTTGGAGCTGCAGAGTCGATGATGCGACGAACGCGTGGAAAGCATGCGTACGCTGTCAGAGTAATAGCCGCAGCAGCACGTTTGAAAACTGAATTTTCGAAAGGAAAGCAAACAGATCACGCGATTCATTCTGCTTCCTATGCACACGATCCTGATAGTTGTTTATTTCACAAGGGTGGTGTTACTTAGTGCAAGGCAAAATACAACCGAAAACAGACCTATTTTATCCAGTGGAAGGTCGAGGGCTACCTCTACTTCTTATTCCAAGGATGCTAAATATATCTTATTTTCATTCCTACTCGTGCCAAACAACTTTTTTTATCGGTGGAAACGTAGGCAAGATTTCCTTCATTTGATTGCCAAGATATCACGAGTGCTTATCGCCCCCCATGGAATTTTTCTTTCTTTCTTGAAAAAAATGCATGGTGACTAGAATCTCTTGGTGCATAATATTTTGCTTGGGTTTTCCCCGAACTTATTCCCTTTTGAGTTTCGTCTTACGCTCTTAATCGAACGTGTGACTGTGATCGTGCTCAGTCAGTTTTTCCAGAATGAGGAATATTATAGCTCGAAATTGCGCCAAAATCTCATGAGTTTCAGACAATCTATGGGTTATTAATAACATATAGTTGGCAGCCGTGAGCGTAAAGCAGGTTAATGCTTTTATAAAAGTTAAATATTATTTTTTTGTTTCTATGGCCATGCTATAGCCAAATTTGATCAACATCAGTCTACTGATTATCATGATATGTTGAAGGAGGCTCCAGAAATTCTTACTTCAACTACGCAAATAAGCAGCAACCAATATATGTTGAACTTGAAGTACAGAAACTAAAATGTGCATGTGAAAAGACTCGGGCCCAAGATCGAATCGATGTTGTACTGCGGTTGACGGTGTAGGTCTAAAAGGACTCGGAGACAGTGAACCCATCGCACCCTAAGAGCCTCCTGAAAATTATACGAACGTCAGAGCTGCTGTTAGACGCCAGATTAGAGTGACTACAGATGCTAAAATGTCGTTAGAAACAGCACCAGTCCTCAGTACAACAGCCCAACAATTTAGAAAGAAGTTGCTTATGCATGCAATAATTTTATATTAGAAACAATAGTAAATAATGTTAACAATTCAGAGTGATTTTCTTTAATTGTTGATGAAACTTAAGCTGTTATTGACACAGGATTAATCTCTGTATGCTCGCTATGCCAGTAAAATTTACTTGAAATTGCACGGAGCGTTTCTCCAGTTAGAAACAATAACATATGTTACTAGAGCAGGAATTGCAGGCAAAGTCCTAGATTGACTTCGTTCCTATGGAGTTGGGGACGATAAAATGAGAGATCAAGATTACTGCGGGTCTTCAGTCATGAGCGGGTATAAGCGCATAAGAGAGGTGATACCTAACCAACCACATGCCCATTATTCTTCTTATAGTCTAAATCCAGCAGTTTTCATACCTGGGATATTCCAGAAATTAGAGACTGTGTGATACTAATCAGCGATGTACATATATGTATTTTTCAACGCACCGAAAAGGCTTAATGTGATGATATGTGATATTGAAGAATTTTACCCACAAACCAGAAGAGATAAATCGAAACAGTTATGCGCCACTGGCAGGCTAGAGAGACATGACTCCGTTGATACTTTCCATGAGCTTCTAGATACAGTGATTCCTGCCGAAGAAGAAATATACTGCATCTTTGCACTATAATACGAAAGGTGTATTTAAATATTGCCAGTGCAGTAAGCCATACAGAAAATATTATTGCAGAGTAGTGCAATCTACGTCAAAATGCATGAATAAATGTTTACATTTACTAGAGACTAAAAAACAGAAGAAAAATATATATTTTCTGCTTCAAGATCCCGAGTTGCATCATTCAAGCAGAGACAGATGAATAGTATTTGCTAGTTGCCATATACATATATATATATATATATCATCATCATCATCAGCCTTTTTCAGTCCACTGACGGACGAAGGCCTCCCCCAGACTCTTCCAGTTTTCCCTGTCAACTGCCTCCCTCCTCCAAGTTTGCCCCAAGAACTTAACAATATCTCTGTCCCACCTGTCTTTCGGTCTTCTTTTTGGTCTCTTGATGTTTCTTGGGATCCATTCGATGACACTGGACGTCCAACGCTGGTCATTTCTTCTAGCAGTGTGGCCCGCCCACTGCCATTTTAACACCTTCACTCTTCTAATCACGTCACAGACTCCCGTCTTCTTTCTTACCCAGTCGTTCCTCTTGCGGTCTCTTCGGGTGATCCCTAACATGCATCTCTGCATGCTCCTCTGTGTTGTTTGCAGGCACTGTATCATTCTGGCATTCATGGTCCATGTTTCACAACCATATGTCAGAACAGGCAGAACACATTGGTCATACAGTCTCCTTTTTTAGGAAGACTGGAATATTTGATTTAAAGATGTTCGCATTCTTGCCAAAAGCACTCCATGCCATCTTCACTCTCCGGTTGATTTCTCCAAGAAGCGAACCATCAGTAGTGATGAGCTGACCTAAGTAAACATAGCTGGTTACTTCACCAAGTTCTGCTCCGTTGATATGTATCTTCTCAGAATTTGTGAAGGAGTTGTACATAACCTTTGTTTTATTAAGATTCATCTTAAGTCCAGCTTCTCGGCTTGCTTGCTCAAGCTCTTCAGTTCTTCTAAGGAGCTCTTCTGGGCTTCCTGCGAACAGTATGATATCATCTGCAAAGCGCAGGTGACTCAGATATTCTCCATTTACCTTTATGCCTTTTTCCTCCCAGTCTAGCCTTTTGAATACTTCCTCTAGAGCTGCTGTAAATAACTTAGGGGACATAGTATCTCCTTGTCTCACTCCCTTTTCGGCCTTAAAGGCACTCGTCTCTTCATGCAGCTGGACAGATGTTGTCGCATTTTCGTAGATATTCTTGATCAAGGTTATGTACGTTTCTTTAGTGCACGTAACACCGACGAAGTTCGGACAGAGTCGAATGCTTTGTCGTAGTCGATAAAGCACATACATAGAGGTAATTCATACTCGTTGGTCCGACTGATTACCTCTCTCACGACTTGGATGTGGTCCATCGTGCTATACCCACTGCGAAATCCAGCTTGCTCTCTGGGTTGGGCAGCATGAAGATGGTTTTGAAGGCGCATAGTGAGTATTTTGGTGAATATTTTGTAGACTGTTGGGAGTAGGCTGATCGGTCTGTAGTTATTCAAGTCTTCTTTGGAACCTTTCTTGTGCAGAAGGATAATACATGCGTGGTTCCATGTTTCTGGTATCTTTTTCTTCCTCAGACAGGAATTAAAAATCTTAGCGAGAATTGTTTCCGTATGATTCCCCATTGCTTTGAATACTTCCGCTGTGATACCATCCATTCCAGATGCTTTTCCATTCTTCATACTTCTGATTGCGTGTCTCACCTCTTCCGGAAGGATACCTGGGACCTCTTCGGTGGGCATGTTTGCATCATCATTTACTTCATCATTTCCTAGAGGATCCTCATACAGCTTGGTGTAAAATTCTTGTACCCGTTTCAGGATCAGTTTCCTACTGTGGGTTATGGAGCCGTCTTCTAGCATCAAGGCCACCAGCTGTCTCTTTCCGATCGAGAGATGTTGCTTCATTTTCTTGTAACTTCTATTGTTTTCTATGACTTTCTCGATTAGTTCATAATTATATTTTTTCACATCTTCCTTGATGCACTTCCTTATAGTTTTGTTTAGTTCTGCAAAATGGATCATTTCTTTAGGATCATTAGTAATTAACATTTTCCTTCTTTTTTCCATCAGCAGTCTTGTTTTTTCAGTCAACTTTTTCTCTGGCTTTGTTTTAACTGTTCCACCTATTTCTTCAGCAGTTTCCTTGAGTATCTCTATAAATTGGGATTCAACTTCTTGGTCTTCCAGTGCACTGAATCGATTTTTCAGTTGGAGCTGAAATTCTTCTTTTTGTTCTTTTAGCACCTGCGTGTTGATAATAGACTTAGGCTTCTTCTTTATAAGCTTCTGTCTTTCTAACTTTGAGTTGAATTTTATTCTGCATCTTACCAAGCGATGGTCGCTTCCAGTTTTAAACTGGTTGAGGACGGAACAGTCTTCAGCCAATTGCTTCTTATTTACTAGTATGTAGTCAATTTCGTTTTTGGTACCATTGGGTCCTTTCCAGGTCCATTTTCTATTGGGATTCTTTTTGAAGAATATATATATATATATATATATATATATATATATATATATATATATATATATATATATATATCCCTTTTTAGATTCATACATTGTGAATTTGGAGGATCGATTCATCAAGCTCAAAAATGTACTGATGACATTCATGTGCCTTCTTCATGAAAACTCTGAAAATGGACCTACAATTAAACAAATTAATGGATTAATTGCGCTTAAAAATTTTAAAAGGACGATCTGGGAAATAAATCTACAAATCTGGCAGCTGAGATGAAACTCTGGCGCATGCATTTGAGTGCAATTGACTAATGTAACCAAGAAAATTACGCAATAGGTCTTAAATATAAGCAACTCCTCATATTACCCAAATGTACACGGATTGTTGATTATCCTAACTGCAGTACCAGTTTCTAAGGCATACTTCTCCACGCTCAGACGTCCGAGGAATTATTTTCATAATTAAGTGGGAGACGGCAGCCTGAATGGCGTCATGTTTTTACATCTTTATCCACATTTTATATAAAATAATTAGCAAAGAAATGTAGACGCCCGAATTTCATTATGTAGTAGCGGTACCACCATTTCCAAGCTTGTTATCAATTCATGCATATACGCTGAATTATGTGTACATTTGTACAAATCATTATATATTATTAATTAGTAATAGCCTCAAGTTTGAGGTATTTATTTACACATTAGTTTTCAAATTTTAAATTAAAAGTTTATGTACGTGCATTGAAAAAATTTCTCTTTCGGCGGTGTACCACCTCTAGTCCGGTCGAGGCAAAACCATTGCAAATCCTTAGCTATACCACTGGCTGTACACCATTATAGAATTTGTAAGTACGTTCGATCGCACAAACTTGATCGTGTATGTACAACAGCAGAGATTTCCAATATGTTTAAATGAGCGACACCCTTTCAAAAATAATTTTGCGGTACCTCATATCGGAGATTAAAAAATGCACGCATACATATTTGTGTCACAAATAACACATTGGCCCCTTCAGCGTCGCTCACCAGTTATGAATAAATTATACTCCTCAAAGTATATGATCATACACAAAATCGTTAATTTAGTTGTTTGACAACATTTTTTCTGTGGCACATCTTCGATACCCTCATTACGGTGAGACATCCCGGTTTGTCAGAGCGGCGAGACATTCCAATTTGACAGTACTGTCTGTCAGTAAAAGAGGAGTATATAGGAATTAGGAAGATACCCGTTATGTTATCAGAAATGTTCAGGAACGCCGATATTGATAATTACTGTGGGCGTAAATCATGCGAATATAATCGAAAAGTTAGCCGTCCTTAGCGGTAATTCAGCATCACTTTGTAAGAGCGGCTATTTCGCGTTTTTTTTTCTTGTCCAGTGAGAGTGAGAATGGAAAATTTTGAGA
This sequence comes from Uropetala carovei, assembly GCA_036926305.1. Classification (NCBI taxonomy): domain Eukaryota; kingdom Metazoa; phylum Arthropoda; class Insecta; order Odonata; family Petaluridae; genus Uropetala; species Uropetala carovei. The sequence continues at coordinate 5,041,226 of JAXCHB010000037.1, read as the reverse complement.
GCGTCCTTAAGGGAAATGTCCAAAAGAAGAATCTTTGGAAAGGTTTTTGCTCATGCACTTTATTGGCTGAGACTCATTACTCGGCTTTGAGTACTCAATATCGCAATTTAAAGTTAAAAACATTTTGTTAGCATTCTAATTTTATTTGTTTTAAATCTTTCTTTCCTGAAATTGTAGAATTTATTTGGCCGGGACAGCCCCGATCTTGGTTACACGTCCCGGTGAGGATTTCAACCTGTCAGAATTCCTTTATTTCATTTTTAATTACCTACGAATAACTTTGTTTTATTTTTTATATACTGATGATAAAAAGACAAAAAATGCATAAGCTCCTGGTTTGGCTTTTCCGATTTTTCGACCTCAAAATTTAGTGTAGATGGTCTAGTTTAAATCAGGGATCCCCTACCCAATTCTGTGCGGCCCTTGCCTCCTCCCAGAAACTAAGTCTCTTTGCCACATTTTATACAAGTTTGACAGCGTCGTCTTGTAGTCAGCCAATGCGACCTCACGTACTTCAAATAGTAGTGCACAAAATCACCCCGTGGAAGACAAATGATTCGACGCGAAAACATTCATACGATATAGGTTATGCCAGAAAGTATTCAAAGGCGGAATCTTGATTGACAACTTTACTATTTAACCAGAGTCTGAATCCGGGATTTTACTGGACGTAGTTTTCTTTGAGGCCTTGAAGGAGTCGGGAATTATCGATTTAACGGAGCGTCGAATAGACGAAATGCTCAGTGGCAATCCTATTCCGGTCTTAGCAAAACATAAGTTATATTTTGCAGGTAAACGCAATTGGTGTGAATTCGCCAAAAATCGACAATTATATGTCGTGACTATCATTCATGAAATAAATTATTTTTTTATGCTGTTTTTACATAGAGAAATAACTCAAGGAGAACAGCGAAAGAATTTCCTAAGAATACTAACGGGAATACAGTACCTCCTTGAAATTGAAGATTCGAATGGTATAGTTGTGGAAATCATTTTACAATGGCTTAACGTTCGCTTGTATTTTTCCCTTCTCTGTTAAAAAATTTCCGGCGATTGATTTCTTCTTCCTCCAAAATTCGAGCACATCTAATGGATGGAATCCAATAAGAGATCTTTTGTAGCCAAGTAAACATATAAATTGTCTAATATTCAGTGTTCCTTATATCTACGGTCGTTCCTTTTACAAAAGATATCAATGAAGATGGGTACTAGCTAAACGAAACGCAATTTGTTTACTAGACCTTCTAATGACCGTTGTAATTGCCTTAATTGCCTGTATCGTTTAGTTGACACAATCCGTCAGCTACACTGTTATAAAGCTGCGTATTATATTGCGGGATTATATTTATTCAATTTCTTTAGGGGAGATTCGCCAATTAACGCGAACAGCGTTCATCATATTTAGCACTGCCTGTGTAACTATACGTAACTTGTCAGGTTTTCTGTACAGCGTGTTCAAAAAGTAATGGTACGGTTAAAAAGATAATTTTAAATCTTTTTTATGTTAAAATTTGTAGAAATTACAATACTTACATAAAGTATAATAGATGTTGAAATTGATGCATTAAAATTTTAACATAAAAATATTAAAGGGTATAAATGATATTTTCAACTTTACAGTGACTTTTTGAACACGTACTATATTTTAAAAACATTTCATACTAGCAGAAATTCCCGGCGCTGCCCGGGGAAATTTGGTTCAAATCCGATCAGAATTCTAGATGATACATGGTATTTAAGAATTGACTCGGCCACCGTTTTGAATAAAACGGGTAGAGAGAAACAAAAACCACGTATGAATTATTTCTGGGAGCCCTCCACAATCGTACCAAATTTGATTCAAATCAATAGTAGGACTTGGGAAAATACGCGTAGTTTAATCAGTACCCGCAGTCCAATTACGGATAAGGAAGTAGTCGTTTCCCGCCTTCCTCACTGTGTATAAGATGTAGAGTTATCTGTTCTTTGAGAACAGGAAGTTTATGAGAACAGTTATTTTATTGAACAGTTTAGACATCAGAATAGTTCGAAAAGAACTGTCCCGTTCTTTCTGACTCATCTCTAGATGGCAATGCATTAGCATGCAAAGTTACTTTGCTTTTTGTACAATTAATATAAAACATTTGGGATTTAAAAGTAGACTACGATCTTCCTATTTGTGAAAAAAGTATTTGTTGAAAGTTTGATTATTCTAGCTTGAACGGTGTGGAAGTGTATAGATGCACAAACAAACAAACTTTCATAAATATATAGGAGAAGGATCTTATACTTGTATTGAAAGTGACAAATATCAAATTTGAACTTCCTAAGTAATTTACTCGAGAGTTATCGTCCAAAAACCAAATCGATGCCCCCCCAAACCCCCACTTAAAATTTTTTTTGAGATACACCACATCTTATAAATATTTTAGTGTGTGTGTTTATGTTCTTTATACGTTTTTACACCGTTGAAGCTATCGAATTAAGAAGTTTCATGGGCCATCGCATGAACCAAAGGAAGAACTTGGTCTAGGTTTGTAAAACGTGGAGTCTCTTATACCCCATGGGGTCAACAGAATACTATTTCCATAAGAGCGTATTAGAAATCGTGTGCAGAAACCCCAAAATGCCATGCAGCCCTTCTCTAATGTGGATATAAATATACCTAAATATTAACTGATGATCACGGGAAAGGACTTATTTTACGCACGAAAGACTGAATACAGGTAGTCCTCGGTTAACGCGCTTTCAGTTAACGCGTTTTCGTTTTAACGCGGTTTATTAATTATGGACAATTTTTGTACTACGCGCCATTTTTTCGGTATAACGCGGTTCCGGTGAAGGTCACTAGTAGGCGCTGCATGGAGAGTACCCTAACCCCACCCTCGTAGTTTCCCAGCCTGTCTTGACCAGTCTTGAATTGGTTTCCGTAGCGTTTATTTGAAGTCTCTTCGATCTTTTGGAATAATTATTGTTAACTGATTTAACCCTTCATTAACATCATCAGGAGTGGCAAACGATCCTACAGTGATACCATTTCATCTGTGACTAAACTTAAGAGAAAAGCATTACCTTTAAGTGTAAAATTAGAAGTTGTTGAACGCTATGAGCATGGTGAAAAAGCAGTTGACATCGGCAAAGCACTTGGATTTTCGGAATCGACACTTAGAACAATTCGCGCAAATTCCGATAAAATTAAGGCTAGTGCTAAGAGGGCAACACCTTTAAGTGCTTCTAGAGTGAGTCGTGTACGGCCAACTATAATAGAAAAGATGGAACGGCTACTAAGCATCTGGATAGAATATGAAAATCGAAAGAACATGCCTTTAAGTCTGAATACTATAAAGGAAAAGGCTAGAAGCCTGTATGAACATCTGAAGACCTCTGAACCTGTTCCTAGTGATATAAAACCATTTCATGCAAGTCATGGATGGTTTGAACGCTTCAAATCACGGTACAGCTTACGTAATGTGAAAATGACAGGTGAATCCGCTGGAGCTGATACGGAAGCATCAGAAAGTTTCCCTGAAATTCTACTTAGCATTATTGAAGGAGGAGGATACAATCCGAAGCAGGTCTTTAATATCGATGAGACAGGACGTTACTGGAAAAAAATGCCAAATAGGACATACATCTCCAAAGAGGAGAAGAGTGCGCCAGGGTTCAAAACAGCGAAAGATCGCTGCACGCTGCTGCTAGGAGGCAACGCCGAGGGAGATAAAAGCTCAAACCTCTCATGGTTTATCATTCGGAGACACCAAGGGCTTTAAAAGTTTATAGAAAAGAACTCCTTCCTGTCATTTGGCGTTCAAATGCTAAAGCTTGGATGACAGCAAATATTTTTGTAAACTACTTGACAGATTGTTTGCACAAGGAACTCAAGGATTATTGTAAAAAGGAGAGTTTAGATTTTAAAATACTCCTGCTTCTGGATAATGCACCGGGCCATCCTGCAACCATTGTTGATCTATGTGAAAACATCAATGTTGTGTATCTTCCACCGAACACAACATCTTTGATTCAGCCGATGGACCAGGGCGAAATTGCGACCTTCAAAGAATATTACTTACGCCGCACATTTGCCAGATTGATCAAGGACACCGATGGAGATGATAAGCAATCCATAAAAGAATTTTGGAAGAAATTTAACATCAAAGATGCCATCGACATCATTGCTGAATCATGGGGTGAGGTATCACCTGCCTGTATGAACGGCATTTGGCGTAAAATCTGGCCTCAGTGTGTTAAAGATTTCCAAAGTTTTAATAGAGTTCCAGAAGTAACAGAAGAACTAGTCTAATGAGGAACATGAGGAGCTAGATAATCAGCGAGAGGTAGAAGATGAAGATGAAACGGAGCTTCCTACAACAACACACGTGAACTGAGAATTTTTTTCTGTCATTCAAAAGAAGACGTTTGCGGAGGTAAAATCTTGATGCAATTGAAGACCTCAGTCGAGGAACTGACACCGGAAATCCCCGTCGCGAGCATTTTGAGACATTCAGCTGTAGCCTTAATCTTTTTGCTAGGGCAGAACTCCTAATCTGCGTGAAAGAGTATTATTCAGCACTTAGATGACGAGTGTTTGAAGTGTTTCCAGCTAGTAGCACTTGCATGACGATAGGCTCGTGACTCATCGTCCTGTGCGTTGAAAAAATAACAAGAGTCAAAGGAATCTCAAATGTATAGCTCGGGACCCAAGAACGCATCAAACCATTATTACATATATTCTTATGGGATATAGATTTTCGCTTAACGCGTTTTCGCTTAATGCGCTACTTTCAAGGAACGTATCTACCGCGTTAACCGAGGACTACCTGTATTTTAATTCTGTTCATGTTTTGTCATATTACATCTTAAATCGCTCGAAATTTTTCTTTAAGCGCAAAACTTATCGGTTTAGATGACCATTTTCCAGGCGGCAACAAAGCTAATTTTCTTAATTGTTGTCCTCTTCAAAGTTATGGATATCCACGCCGTAGAGGAAGAATATGTAACTCCCTAGTGATAGGGAGCTCCAATGTCCGGCGTGTGGTGGCGCCTTTACTGTCACGGGCCCGCCGGGAGGGTGTTCATGAGCGGGTGTTCTCCAGGTGTATACCAGGAGGTACGGTGCCCCAGGTGACGAAGGAGGTCAGGGCGTCGGTTTTGGGCACGGGTTGCTCCTCGTTGCGGGTGGTGGCCCATGTTGGGACCAATGACGCCTCGAAGCGCGGCTCCGAGGAGGTCTTAAGTTCTTTTAAGAACTTGGCCGCTGAGGTTGCTCGTGTCCGAGAGGAGTCGGGTTCTGATGTGCGGCTTACTATCTGCAGCATTGTCCCTCGGACGGACTGCGGGTCTATGGTTTGGAGCCGCGTGGTGGGCTTGAACCGTAGGCTGTGGGACTTCTGTAGGGGCAATGGAGTGGACTTCGTTGACCTGAGGCCGGTGCTGGACTCATGTAGGGTACCCCTAAACGGTTCTGGTGTCCACTACACGGCCGAGGCAGCGGATGCGGTAGCGCGTAGGGTTTTTGAACACGCTAGGGTTTTTTTAGGTTAGATGAGGATAACACAAATATATCTGTTAGAAAAGAGTCCGCCAACATTAACCGTAGGGAGTCCAAGAATAGCGGTAGAGTGAGAAGTAGAAAAATAAAATTGTTAGATCAAGTGGCGGGGAAATCCAGAACGAAAATATCCGTAGAAAACACAATAAAAATTATTATTATGAACTGCCGAAGCATTCGAAGGAAACAGGCTGATTTTTGCCACTTAGTTAAAAGCCATCGTGCAGACGTTGTATTGGGAACTGAGAGCTGGCTATCGGGCGACATTAATTCTAACGAGATTTTCCCACCAGATTACGTGGTGTATCGCAAAGACAGGAGGGAAAGAGTCGGAGGCGGAGTTTTCATCGCCGTCAGAAAGAGTATATCAAGCCAATTAGAGGAGATTAACGTCAGCGAACACTGCGAAACGATATGGTGCTCCCTTCGTACGAGAAATGGTAAAAAATTATTTTTTTGCTCATTTTACCGCCCACCTGACTCGGGAGTCGAGAACATTAGAGAACTCAGTCGTACATTGCAGGTGATAGCTAGGAGAAAGAACGATCCAGTAATCATTCTTGGAGGAGACTTTAATCTTCCATCGATCGATTGGAAATCCGTAACCTATGTTAGTGGTGGAAAAAATAGAGAAGTTTGTCGTGAATTAATTGACGCATTCACTCTAAACTCGCTAGAGCAAATCGTCAACGAGCCGACGCGATATGACAATAACGGAAACGGAAACATATTAGATCTGCTAGCCACTACCCACCCACTATCGACTAGAACCTACAAATCGACGACGGCATAGGTGATCATAAAATAGTAATTGCCGACTTCAAATACACCCCTGCGACAATATATAAGCCAACGCGATTAGTCTATATCTTCAGTAAAGCAGATCTCCCAGGCTTAAAAAATTATGTTACAAACCAAATAGCGACATTTATCAATTTTGCGAATAGTAACAGCGTAGATGACTCTTGGACGGAAATTTTGCGAATCATTCGAGAAGGGCTAAAAACGTTTGTCCCAACTAAAGCAATTCGTGATCGCAAGGATCCGCGGTGGGTGAAACCGAAACTCCGTGCCTTGCTCAAGAAACAAAGACGGCATCACGCGCACATAAAGCACCTTAAAGAAGTTGGTAGGGACCACGCAAACGAGTATTTAATATACAGAAATAGTCTTAAATCTGCAAGAGACGAAGCGCGTAAGGAATTTGACGTCTACCGATCCACGACACTGTCGGACTCACTCAAAAACGACTCAAAAGAATTTTGGTCGTACGTGCGAGAAATTCGAGGTCAGTCCACAGTACCTCTTCTACGTACAGACAACGGTGAAAGTGTACACGATTCATTTACTAAGGCCAGTATGTTAAATCGGTTCTTTGAAAATTGCTTCACAATAGACAGCGGTGATTTCATTGATTTCCCTACTCGTATAGACTCAAATATGCGCGACATAGAAATATCCGAAAGCGGTATCGTCAAATTACTAAGTCAGGTCCACAAAAGAAAATCGCCAGGGCCTGAAGCCATACCTGCATTCATTATAAACTCGTTAGCAAACGAATTAGCTCCGTACCTTAAGCTTCTATTCAGAAAATCTTTAGATGAGGGTGTAGTTCCTTTGATATGGAAAACAGCCCACGTTACACCAATACATAAAACGGGAAGTAAATTAAAAGTGAAAAACTACCGCCCTATATCGTTGACGTCAATCTTCTGTAAGGTTTTTGAGCACATTATCGGTAGCTCAATAATGCGATTTCTCGAAAGCAAAGAAGCGCTTAACAGTAGCCAGCATGGTTTCCGGAGAGGCGGGTCATGCGAGACTCAGTTAGCTCTACTCACACAAGATATTGTGAAAGCAACGGATAAAGGAATAGGAGTTGATGCAGTATTTTTAGACTTTAGGAAAGCCTTCGACACCGTTTCTCACGTGAAAATAGTGCAAAAATTAAGGGCTTATTCTATTAACGAGAAAATTGTAAATTGGATCGCCTCGTTTCTTTCCGATAGAACCCAGAGAGTAGTCCTCGATGGAGTTGCATCAGACCTCGTCAAAGTGACTTCCGGCGTGCCTCAGGGAAGTGTAATCGGACCTTTGTTATTCTTGATATATATAAATGATTTAGCGGATAATATAAAGTGTAAAGTTAGACTCTTCGCGGAATACACACTTGTGTATGGAGAAATCAACACAATACACGATCAGGAGAATTTGCAAAAGGACCTTCAGGCTATCACGAAATGGTGTAAAGATTGGCAACTCGATCTGAATATAAAGAAATGCGCCGCAATGAGCTTCACGCGCTCCACGAATTTCAACCGTTACCCGTACCAAATATCCGAACTAAAGCTAAAATACGTCAATAGCTACAAATACTTAGGAGTAATTCTCAGTAGCAATTTGTCTAGTAGAGAGCATATCAAATCCGTTATAGCATCGACAAACAGAATTCAAGGGCTTTCCTCTAGAGTCCTGCGGGGATGCCCCTCGAATGTGAAGGAAATCGCATACTTTTCCCTAATACGACCCATCGTGGAATACTGTTGCGCCGTCTGGGACCCTTTCGAGGAGGGCCTAACTAGAGAGCTCGAAATGGTTCAGCGTAGAGCGGCTAGATTTGTAAAAGGAGAATATCGGTATGATGCGAGTGTATCAGAGTTATTGAGAGATCTGAAATGGCAGACGTTGAAGAGTAGAAGAATTGAATACAAGAGGAAACTATTTGAAAAATTTGAAAGTTCCGAATTCGTTGAAGACGTACGCGGCATAGTCGTCCCCATCGGTGTTAGTGAACGTAATGTTAGATCACAGTGCAGGAGAAAATATCTCGAAATTACCGCTAGAACAGAGAAATACTACCGATCCTTTTTCCCAGACGCGATAAGACAATCCAACAGAGGAATTAGCTAGACTTCACTTGGTGTTGTGACACCCCCTGCCAAACGCTTCTAGCGGCTTGCAGGGTATTTATGTAAATGTAAATGTAAAGATAAAGGGTACAGATGGCCTAAATGCCTAAATATAGTCTATAAATACCTTTAAAGTGAGTCAAATGATTTTTAAGGAATATTAAAACATTGTTATCTTTTACCATTAACATTGAAAGATTTATCGCAACATAAATCGATACATCTACTTACATTTGTTCGGTAACCAAGATGTTGTTTATTGTTTACGTTTTAGTGTTGACATAATTCACATAATTTTATTGCTGCTTTAAAGGCTTCGGTGCATCTATCCATGTGAATATTAAGTAAGACAATGCGTTATTATATTAATGGTAAAACTTTACAATACAATACATAAAATAGTAAATGTTGATGTAAGCATCACTTGCGTAATTAAGGAATGGGGAACGTTTGCTCCGAGCAATAAAAATCGTTTGCTACTTAAAAGGGCTAAACTGCAGTATAGTGGACCACTTACCTATCGCCGGCTCTAAATACATACGTATTAACGGGGAGCCCAACTTAAAAATATAAATACGGAACAAATATCATTTTCATTGTTTTAATTTTTCAAGACAACATTAACAGAAACTGATTGGCCGGTCTCGACATTTACAAACCCAATCACCGGACAACGGGGAGGGATACTTTGGTTCCGGGCGAGGCGAAGGGCGCGGTAGCGCCCGGAGACGACTACCCATTAAAACAGGCGTCTGAAACCCGCGGGCCGCATGAGGCCCGTGAGATGCATTTGTGCGGCCCGCGAAGCAATTTACTTTATACTACGCGACCCGAACTCAAATCTATTTCTTATAAAATATTTTACGCAAATATTTCTAAATAATTTAAGAAGTGTATTAAATCATTCCAATTTATATCAGCCTGCACGGTTGAGTTACTGAAGGATGTTTATCCCACTGACAGCGAGTTTCTTGCGTATCAGGACAACCCTCGACGTTAAACTTAGCATTTTTGTAATGACTGCGTGTAAGACGCGTAATAGAGCGATTCCTCTCTTGTGGAAAGGGAGAGTGAATATAAAACAAAGAATACGAAAAGGTGTGAAGACTGGGAATGTAAGGAATGCGGCCCGCGGATCGTCAGAGAGCCGTCATGAGTCTGTGAGTCTGAGACCCCTGCATTAAAACAAAGCGAGCCGAAGGCTCGTCAATATATCCTTTCAATGTTATATCCTCTCCATTTGCGGCACAAGTTAGGTTAGGTATATTTTTCATGGTTTTGTTATTATTATAGATTAATTTGAGTACGTTCTAAGGTAAATTAACAAATTGTAATTCTGTTATTGGCCAAGAGACGGCGATAGATAAGCGGTCTACTATACTGCATTTTTCCCCTTAAAAGAAAACTCCTTCCCGAGCGAAGCCGAGCGTTTCAGCTAGTATCCTATATTTTAAGCTGGACCAGTCTAAAGATATGCTGGAAGTTTCATAAAAATTCGACCAGCCGTTTTTGCGTGATGCGGTAACAAACAAACAAACAGAAAGACAGACTTTTTCCTAAAATATTTACCCAAATTGTTTTCCTAAAATATTTCTTATTATACTTCTTCGATATAATCAACCGTTAGCTAGAAATCAGCGATTTCTCTTATGGGTGCCCCTCCTCCCCTTCGTCTGATTTTTCTCATCTACAAAATTGATCTTATACTTGTATTGAAAGTGACAAATATCGAATTTGAACTTCCTAAGTTAATTTACTCGAGAGTTATCGTCGAAAAACCAAATCGAAGCCCCCCAAGCCCCCACTTAAATTTTTTTTGAGATACACCACATAGCCTATATTTTAAGCTGGACCAGTCTAAAGATACTCTGCAAGTTTCATAAAAATTCGACCAGCCGTTTTTGCGTGATGCGGTAACAAACAAACAGACAGCCAGACAACAATTCTGCAAACAGGTTCAAACGTCTACTTGTGATGCTAAACACACAAAAAAAGTAAAACCCCGACAAAAAAAAAACAAATCTACATACAGAGGTTACAATTTTATTTATATAGATTAATTAGAGTTTTTAATAAAATTTTTACCTGGATGCCTCTGGTGATTATTGTAAACTACACAAACTGCTTTTAAAATGCACGAGACATATGATTGCCAAAACCGAAGATCTGAGATTCATGTGACAATAAATCGATGGGATGCCATACCAAGAAAATTTAGATTTGTTATACTGAAGATATATTTGATTTTATTAGAAAATTACGTAAAATAATAAATCAGTTCTTGAGAGTTTCTTTAAAATGTTTTCTAGGTCGGAACGAAAAAAAATCCCCGTTCGAACCGGAGCTAAACTGGAACGGAACCGAAATTTTCTTTTGGTGAACCGGAACGAAAAAAATGACGATTGGATACCCTGGTATAAACAGCTGTGGTTGAGAGGCAGCGCTAGTATGTACGCCACTAGGAAAGTGTTTCATCTACGCTCGTATTGGATGCATACATGGCACGCGTGCTAATCATCATTACATTGTTAATACATGTACTTTAGACAATATTTTATGGGACAATATATTTACAGTAATAGGTAATGGTTATTTTAAGTTCTGTTATGAAATAAATAAAAACACGAAGACACCGAAGACCCTTCGCGACCCTACTAGGGACCACCTTCGGCCCCAATTTGGGTCGCGACCCGAGGTTGGGAGCCACTGATCTAGAGCTTTGGATAAGTTGGGTAAGAATATGATACGGCGATAATCGTTGTCATCGGATGGGAGTGACTTCTTTGTGATTGTTCGGATAAATACTCCCATTTCCCCACTATTAGGGATAGTTTTATAATATTTGCTACTACGATCGGGATTAGGTAAGCTAAGTTGTTAATGAGTTAACGGAATTCCGTCTACAACGTGCGCTTTGGATTTAAATCTGGGTAACGCTTTATGTACACTCATTTCGAAAAGTCAAGCGACACGGTTCGGTCACGCCACACATAGACCGGAGCTTAAAGATACAAGTATGTTGGTATCCACTGCTTGAGGGGAAGCAGGAGAGGGGAATGATAGTGAGGTGGAAGAGTGAGGAGGTGAGTTTTGAAGCCTGGGTTGGCGCCCTTGAAGAAACGAACGGAATCAGAACCTACGAGACAAAACCCATCCAATCCAACTCTAAAAAATCTGATGTGGCCAACACATGACTTTCTCCATATTTGGGGTATAGATATTTAAATTATTATGAGTAGCATTATAAGGCAAAATTATTATTTCGTATCGTAAAAGAAGACACGTCGTTGCCGTAAATTACGTATATTTTGAATGTTTACAGAATTCACCGCTACATGGTGTTGGCGCTGTAGGCTGGTATTAAGAAAAAGCGAAATATATCCGAAAGGGATGGGTTTACGAAAATTAGTTTCAAACAAAACTTGGAAGAAATATTATTCTCTACAACTTTGGTCCTTACGAAGATTACCAATAACGATGTTGTTAAGGAGATATTTAACGGAAACCGAAAAACCGGTTATTTATAAATAACTCCTAAACAATAACTCCTATAGAAAACTGTTTCAAATGAAAACTGTAGGAAATTACATTCTCTATAACTTTTGTATAGACTTGTATATATAATAATGATGTTTTAACGAAGAAATATCGCAAAAACCGAATCGGGTTCCGCATAAACCTCGACTTCCTGTTACCGCTTATTGTACAAAAACTAATCAGTTCTTTGTGTTCATGTTAAAGTGTTATATATGAAGTTTGGTAACGATATGGTATGTACTTTTTAAGTTAGAGCGCCCACTCTAACATACACACACAAACACACACAGAGACATCATTCCGAAAATAGTCTAAACGTGTTCTAGGGACCCCAAAACATGTATTTCCGTTGAAATCTGGAAGTCGATTTTTTTCATGAATACAATACTTTCCCATTACTACGTATGGAGAAAGTAAAAAATCTGATGTGGCCAACACATGACTTTCTCCATATTTGGGGTATAGATATTTAAATTATTACGAATAGTATTATGAGGCAAAATTATTATTTCGTATCGTAAAAGAATACAGTCGTCCTTATTGCCGTAAATTAAGTATATTTTGAATATGTTTACAGAATTCACCGCTACATGGTGTTGGCGCTGTAGGCTGGTATTAAGATAAAGCGAAATATCTCCGAAATAGATGCTTCTACGAAAATTTGTTCCAAACTATACTTGGAAGAAATATTATTCTCTACAACTTTGGTCCTTACGAAGATTACCAATAACGATGTTTTTAAGGTTATATTTAACGGAAACCGAAAAACCGGTTATTTATAAATAGCTCCTAAACAATAACTCCTATAGAATATTGTTTCAATTGAAAACTGTAGGAAATTACATTCCTTATAACCTTTGTATAGAATTGTATATACAATAATGATGTTTTAACGAAGATACATCGCAAAAACCGAATCGGGTTTCCAATAAACTTCGACTTCCGTTTAACCGTTACTGTCCAAAAACTAATCAGGTGTTTGTGCTCATGTTAAAGTGTTATATATGAAGTTTGGTAACGATATGGCACGTACTTTTTGAGTTAGAGCGCCCACAATAACATACACACACACAGACATCATTCCGAAAATAGTCTAAACGTGTTCTAGGGACCTCAAAACATGTATTTCCGGTGAAATCTCGAAGTCGATTTTTTTCATGAATACAATACTTTCCCATTACTACGTATGCAGAAAGTAAAAAGGACCCTCTCAGAGGTTTCCTTCGCATGCCAAGGGAAACAAGAAAACCTCAGAGAGAAGGAGGCGTGTAAACGCTTCGAAGTCCACAGTGATGTCTTACAATGGGATAGGGAAACATAAATGTATATGCCACGGCTAGAAAGCACTTTAGGAAAAGATGCAACATTTTCACCTTTGTGGGCATTATTAATGCGAAATGCTAGGCTGCACTTCACTTCGGAAAGCGTAAAAATCATCAATGGGTCAAGGGCAAAAATTATATAATACTTCATAAATTAGGATAACAAAAATGAGAGCTGTTGATTTGGTGGAGATCCTGAATGAGCATCTTCTGCCTTAAGTCAGACAGATAGTGCCAGACGGCGAAGACGTGGTAGTAATACAAGATAATTAATTCATCGTTAGATACGGCCGGTGTACCTCGACAATTTTTTCACCAGAACTGGAATATCAATGTTCTGCCCTGGCCAGCACGCTCGTCGATCTGAGTCTGAGAACTTATGGGGTATAATGGTGAATGAGTGGACGGGAGGAAATTTGAGGACGGCAGTCGCTCTTGAAGAGCATGTTATGGAACTCTAGGGCTCAATCGGACGACGACCACAAATATGTGAAAATTTAGTACGGTTCATTAACCGTCGAATGCAAGGAGTGATCGACTCAGGCTGAGACTTCACTAAATACTAAAATAAAACACTAAATAATCTTTCATTGTTTTCATTGCCTATTAAATGCTGCTAGAATAAAATTTTTATTAGAAAATTTAAATAAAGGCAATATAAAATGTATCCACTCTCTGTGAGAAAAGTGCTACATGTGATAAATTGCCATTTATTGGAGTTTTGGTAAAACTGATTGGATAAAGGATGTAAATATTTCCTAATGTTCTCCCGAAAAAGCAGTTTTCGTGCTGACAAATTCTTCACGCTTGAGTGATACAGTACAGTGGAATAAAACTTTTATTCCGGCGAGCGAGCTGGCCAGGGCAGAACACTGATATTCCAGTTCTGGTGAAAAAATTGTCGAGTTACACCGGCTGTATCTAACGATGAATTATCTTGTAAGACTACCACGTCTTCGCCGTCTGGCACTATCTGTCTGACATAAGGCAGAAGATGCTCATTCAGGATCTTCACTAAATGAACAGCTCTCATTTTTGTTATCGTAATTTATGGAGTATTATATAATTTTTGCCCTTGACCCATTGATGATTTTTTACGCTTTCCGAAGTGAAGTGTAGCCTAGCATTTCGCATTAATAACGCCCACGAAGATGAAAATATTGCATCCCTTCCGCAAGTGCTTTGTAGACGCGGCATATTCTTCATGTTCCCCTCTCTTCGAACCGTTTACACGCCTCCTTCTCTCGGAGGTTTTCTTGTTACCCTTAGCATGCGAATGCAACCACCGAGAGAGTCCCTTTTACTTTCTCCATACGTAGTAATGGGAACATATTGTATTCACGAAAAAAACCGACTTCGAGATTTCAACAGAAATACACGTTTTGAGTCCCTAGAACACGTTTAGACTATTTTCGGATTACAGCGCTTAAGTCAGCCAACGAATAAGTTAGCCCAGTATTTTAAGTTATATTTTAAAAACAGTTAGCTAGTTCAGATTAGTTTAGCGTTTAGGATGCCTTACCCCCAAGGACTCCCGTTTCCTCCTTTTAGCGCGACGCTGGTTTGGAGGCCATGAGGTCTCGAATCACGGAGCTTGAGAGGGTGGTTGCGGACTTCCTTCAGATGGTGGAAAAGTCCGAGGCGGCTTTGGTGCGTGTGAGGGGTGCGGGGTCATTCCTGAAAGCAAACCGCGCCAAAATGGCGGCTCGGGTTAGCCAGGGTGCGGAAGCCGTTAGAGCGATCGGGGTTGTCCTTCACTCCTTATCGCGGGCTGAGGGTGTTCGGGCCGGGAAACTCGATGAGTGGAGAGTGGTGTCCACTCGGGGGGATCGTGGGGTTGTGCTGCGGAGGCAGGGAGCTGGGAACACCTCGGTGGACCCTCTTCCTGTTAGTAATAGGTTTGCGGTGTTGTCGCAGGACGACTCCGAAGCCGTTGCGCCCGCACCCGCTCCCGTCTGCTCGGTGGGGACCGGGCCCAAGGGGAGCTCGGGGGGAAAGAGGGGGCTGTTAGTGTTAGGGAGTTCCAATGTCCGGCGTGTGGTGGCGCCTTTACTGTCTCGGGCCCACCGGGACGGTGTTCATGAGCGGGTGTTCTCCAGGTGTATACCAGGAGGTACGGTGCCCCAGGTGACGAAGGAGGTCAGGGCGTCGGTTTTGGGCACTGGTTGCTCCTCGTTGCGGGTGGTGGCCCATGTTGGGACCAATGACGCCTCGAAGCGTGGGTCCGAGGAGGTTTTAAGTTCTTTTAAGAACTTGGTCGCTGAGGTTGCTCGTGTCCGAGAGGAGTCGGGTTCTGATCTGCGGTTTACTGTCTACAGCATTGTCCCTCGGAGGAACTGCGGTTCTATGGTTTGGAGCCGTGTGGTGGGCCTGAACCGTAGGCTGTGGGACTTCTGTAGGGGCAATGGAGTGGACTTCGTTGACCTGAGGCCGGTGCTGGACTCATGTAGGGTACCCCTAAACGGTTCTGGTGTCCACTACACGGCCGAGGCAGCGGATGCGGTGGCGCGTAGGGTTTTTGAACACGTTAGGGTTTTTGTTAGGTTAGACGAGGATAACACCAATATATCTGTTAGAAAAGAGTCCGCCAACATTAACCCTAGGGTGTGCAAGAATAGCGATAGAGTGAGAAGTAGAAAAATAAAATTGTTAGACCAAGTGGCGGGGAAATCCAGAACGAAAATATCCGTAGAAAACACAATAAAAATTATTATTATGAACTGCCGAAGCATTCGAAGGAAACAGGCTGGTTTTTGCCACTTAGTTAAAAGCCATCGTGCAGACGTTGTATTGGGAACTGAGAGCGGGCTATCGGGCGACATCAAATCTAACGAGATTTTCCCACCAGATTACGTGGTATATCGCAAAGACAGGAGGGAAAGAGTCTGAGGTGGAGTTTTCATCGCCGTCAGAAAGAGTATATCAAGCCAATTAGAGGAGATTAACGTCAGCGAACACTGCGAAACGATATGGTGCTCCCTTCCTACGAGAAATGTTAAAAAATTATTTTTTTGCTCATTTTACCGCCCACCTGACTCGGGATTCGAGAACATTAGAGAACTCAGTCGTACATTGCAGGTGATAGCTAGGAGAAAGAGCGATCCAGTAATCATTCTTGGAGGAGACTTTAATCTTCCATCGATCGATTGGAAATCCGTAACCTATGTTAGTGTTGGAAAAAATAGAGAAGCTTGTCGTGAATTAATTGAAGCGTTTACTCTAAACTTTAAGAGCAAATCGTCAACTAGCCGACGCTATATGACAACAATGGAAACGGAAGCATATTAAATCTGCTAGCCACTACCCACCCACTATCGACTAGAACCTACAAATCGACGACGGCATAGGTGATCATAAAATAGTAATTGCCGACTTCAAATACACCCCTGCGACAATATATAAGCCAACGCGATTAGTCCATATCTTCAGTAAAGCAGATCTCCCAGGCTTAAAAAATTATGTTACAAACCAAATAGCGACATTTATCAATTTTGCAAATAGTAACAGCGTAGATGACTCTTGGACGGAAATTCTGCGAATCATTCGAGAAGGGCTCAAAACGTTTGTCCCAACTAAAGCAATTCGTGATCGCAAGGACCCGCGGTGGGTGAAACCGAAACTCCGTGCCTTGCTCAAGAAACAAAGACGGCATCACGCGCACATAAAGCACCTTAAAGAAGTTGGTAGGGACCACGCAAACGAGTATTTAATATACAGAAATAGTCTTAAATCTGCAAGAGACGAAGCGCGTAAGGAATTTGACGCCTACCGATCCATGACACTTTCGGATTCACTCAAAAACGACTCAAAAGAATTTTGGTCGTACGTGCGAGAAATTCGAGGTCAGTCCACAGTACCTCTTCTACGTACAGACAACGGTGAAAGTGTACACGATTCATTTACTAAGGCTAGTATGTTAAATCGGTTCTTTGAAAATTGCTTCACAATAGACAGCGGTGATTTCATTGATTTCCCTACTCGTATAGACTCAAATATGAGCGACATAGAAATATCCGAAAGCGGTATCGTCAAATTACTAAGTCAGGTCCACAAAAGAAAATCGCCAGGGCCTGAAGCCATACCTGCATTCATTATAAACTCGTTAGCAAACGAATTAGCTCCGTACCTTAAGCTTCTATTCACAAAATCTTTAGATTTAGCCCACGTTACACCAATACATAAAACGGGAAGTAAAAAGTGGAGAACTACCGCCCTATATCGTTGACGTCAATCTTCTGTAAGGTTTTTGAGCACATTATCGGTAGCTCAATAATGCGATTTCTCGAAAGGAAAGAAGCGCTTAATAGAAACCAGCATGGTTTCCGAAGAGTCAGGTCATGCGAGTCTCAGTTAGCTCTACTCACATAAGGTATTGTGAAAGCAGCGGATAAAGGAATAGGAGTTGATGCAGTATTTTTAGACTTTAGGAAAGCCTTCGACACCGTTTCTCACGTGAAAATAGTGCAAAAATTAAGGGCTTATTCAATTAACGAGAAAATTGTAAATTGGATCGCCCCGTTTCTTTCCAGTAGAACCCAGAGAGTAGTCCTCGATGGAGTTGCATCAGACGTCGTAAAAGTGACTTCCGGCGTGCCTCAGGGAAGTGTAATCGGACCTCTGTTATTCTTGATATATATAAATGATTTAGCGGATAACACAAAGTGTAAAGTTAGACTCTTCGCGGATGACAGACTTGTGTATGGAGGAATCAACACAATACACTATCAGGAGCATTTGCAAAAGGACCTTCAGGCTATCACGAAATGGTGTAAACATTGGCAACTCGACCTGAATATAAAGAAATGCGCCGCAATGAACTTCGCGCGCTCCACGAATTTCAACCGTTACCCTTGCCAAATATCTGAACTAAAGCTAAAATACGTACATAGCTACAAATACCTAGGAGTAATTCTCAGTAGCAATTTGTCTAGTAGAGAGCGTATCAAAACCATTATAGCATCGGCAAACAGAATTCAAGGGCTTTCCTCTAGATCCTGCGGGGATGCCCCGCGAACGTGAAGGAAATTGCATACTTTTCCCTAATAGGACCCGTCGTGGAATACTGTTGCGCCGTCTGGGACCCTTTCGAAGAGTACCTAAGTAGGGAGCTCGAAATGGTTTAGCGTAGAGCGGGTAGATTCGTAAAAGGAGAATATCGGTATGATGCGAGTGTATCAGAGATATTGAGGGATCCGAAATGGTAGACGTTGAAGAGTAGAAGAATTGATTACAAAAGGAAACTATTGGAAAAATTCGAAAGCTCCGAATTCGTTGAAGACGTACGCAGCATAGTCGTCCCCATCGGTGTTAGTGAACGTAATGTTAGATCAGAGTACAGGAGAAAATATGTCGAAACAATCGCTAGAACAGAGAATTACTACAGATCCTTTTTCCCAGACGCGATAAGACAGTCCAACAGAGGAACTAGTTAGAGTTCACTTGTCGTTGTGACACCCCGTGCCAAACGCTTCTAGCGGCTTGCAGGGTATTGATGTAAACGTAAATGTCTGTGTGTGCGAGTGTGTGTGTGATTGTGGGCGCTCTGACTCAAAAAGTACGTGCCATATCGTTACCATACTTCATATATAACACTTTAACATGAGCACAAAGGACTGATTAGTTTTTCGACAATAACGGGTAACCGGAAGTCCAGGTTTATTCGAAACCCGATTCGGTTTTTGCGATATTTCTTCGTTAAAACATCATTATTGTATATACAATTCTATGCAAATGTTATAGGTAATGTAATTTCCTACAACTTTCATTTGAAACAATTTTCCATAGCAGTTATTGTTTAGGAATTATTTATAAGTAATCGGTTTTTTCGGTTTCCGTCAAATATCTCCTTCAAAACGTCGTTATTCGTAATCTTCTTGAGGACCAAAGATGTAGAGAATAGTATTTCTTCCAATGTTTGTTTGAAAAAATTTTCGTAGAACCATCCATTTCGGATATATTTCGCTTTTTCTTAATACCAGCCTACAGCGCCAACACCATGTAACGGTGAATTCTGTAAACATTCAAAATATACGTAATTTACGGCAACGACGTGTCTTCTTTTACGATACGAAATAATAATTTTGCCTTATAATGCTACTCATAATAATTTAAATATCTATACCCCAAATATGGAGAAAGTCATGTGTTGGCCACATCAGATTTTTTACTTTCTCCATACGTAGAAATGGGAAAGTATTGTGTTCATGAAAAAAATCGACTTCCAGATTTCAACGGAAATACATGTTTTGGGGTCCCTAGAACACGTTTAGACTATTTTCGGAATGATGTCTCTGTGTGTGTGTATGTTAGAGTGGGCGCTCTAAGTTAAAAAGTACATACCATATCGTTACCAAACTTCATATATAACACTTTAACATGAGCACAAAGAACTGATTAGTTTTTGGACAATAACGGATAACCGGAAGTCGCGGTTTATTCGAAACCCGATTCGGTTTTTGCGATATTTCTTCGTTAGAACATGATTATTATATATACAAGTCTATACAAAAGTTATAGAGAATGTAATTTCCTACAGTTTTCATTTGAAACAGTTTTTCTATAGGAGTTATTTATAAATAACCGGTTTTTCGGTTTCCGTTAAATATCTCCTTAACAACATCGTTATTGGTAATCTTCGTAAGGACCAAAGTTGTAGAGAATAATATTTCTTCCAAGTTTCGCTTGAAACTAATTTTCGTAGACCCATCCCTTTTGGATATATTTCGCTTTTTCTTAATACCAGCCTACAGCGCCAACACCATGTAGCGGTGAATTCTGTAAAAATTCAAAATATACGTAATTTACGGCAACGACGTGTCTTCTTTTACGATACGAAATAATAATTTTGCCTTATAATGCTACTCATAATAATTTAAATATCTATACCCCAAATATGGAGAAAGTCATGTGTTGGCCACATCAGATTTTTCCGAGTTGGAATGGATGCCCTCGCACTGTTCAGTGGGATGTGTCTCATAGGCTCTGATTCCGTTCGTTTCTCCCTGCAAGTCTACCGAGGCTTCGTAACCCACCTCCTCATTCTTCCGCCCCTCCCTATCATTCCCCTCTCTTGCTTCCCCTTAAGCAGTGGATAATTTCAGCTCCGGCCTATGTGTGGCGTGACCGAGGCGTGTGGCTTGACTTTTCGAAATGACTGTACATCGTGCTGCGTCACCGCTTTGATGTAGGAAACAGACTTATTAGCTCGTGATGAAAGTCTCCGATAACTTTACATGTGTGTTCAGAATCATTTGCTATAGGAAGTATTTATAAGGTTAGATTTAGAGAGTGAAGCGATACGTTTGGAGGTAGGAGGAAACCCGCAAGCCTGCCGATTCCTAATTTACGTAAATTATTACATAACACCAACGGCGAAGCTTTCGAATTAGAAATGGATTGAACAGACTTTATGTTCGGGTTTATTATTTGTTGCTATGTTATTTATGTTTCAAAGCCTTTTGTAACCTTTGAATGTTTTATAAATGCAAAAAACCTGCATCACTTTTAGCCATCGATAGTTTCTTTTCGTTTTTTAAGCAAGGGACACGAAGTTTGGAAACGCGTATTGTTTTCATAGGATTATGTTTACCTAGTTGAGAGAAAAGAGTTTATCGTTTCTGCTTTTTCATCAGCATCATCAGTATACTGTACATGTAGGTACATTGTTACACTGGAAGCTGTCATTATCGGTTGGCAGGATATGTCACTGCGCCAAGAATACGCTTAAATGGAGTGCGTGTCGATAACCCCACCAATAAAGATAGCTGCTATATAAATATCGACGGCACCACTGAAACTGTTCCACCCTAGCGTTACTCGCCTCGCTCCACTTCCTTGCCTTCTGGCGGCTCAAAACTAGTTGATGTGGATCTTTGACGTCAGCGTTACCCTCCGTGGCCCACTAGCGCTGTCGGCGAAAGCATCGATTCTCTCTTTCCCTTCCATCTCTCTCCCTCCCTCTCCCACCCTCCCTCCCTCCCTCTATTCCTCTTTCCCTCCCTACTCCCTTTCTCCATCCCTCTGTCTCTCTCCCTCTAATCCCCTCCCTCTAGTTTCCTCCCTCC
The DNA here is from genome assembly GCA_036926305.1 of Uropetala carovei. Classification (NCBI taxonomy): domain Eukaryota; kingdom Metazoa; phylum Arthropoda; class Insecta; order Odonata; family Petaluridae; genus Uropetala; species Uropetala carovei. The sequence continues at coordinate 5,019,868 of JAXCHB010000037.1, read as the reverse complement.
CTTTCCTTCCCTCTCCCTACCTCTCTCTCAAGGGTAAATTGTAAGAAGGGACTTCACAGTCTCAATTTCGCCCATAATATAGTAGTTTGTCTCTCTCTTTCTTTCTCTCTCTCCCCTCACTCTCTCCCTCCATCTCTCTGTCCCTCCATCTCTCTCTCCCTCCATCTCTCTCTCCCTCCATCTCTCTCTCCCTCCGTCTCTTTCTTCCTCCATCTCTCTCCCCCTCCATCTCTCTCTTCCTGTCAGTTCCTCTCTCTCCACCTTCTCTTTCTCATTGTCTCCCCCTCTTCCTTCCTCTCTCTCCCCTCCACTCCCCCCCTCTCCCTCTCCTTAATTCAAATTCTTATGATTCCAATTACCTTATAAACTCCTTCACCGCTCATAGTCTCCACTTCCTTCCCCTGAATGCAACATAGAACACTCCCACATCCTCATCATGGCTAGATCTAGCGCTCACAGCACTATGTATGGCTTTTTCAAAATCTGCGAAGACTATTTCGGGACAGAATTTCAAACCGTGGATGAGGCACTTAGAGTTCAAATGTTCAAACACTTCAATGTGGGTCTGCACATTTTTATTCGGCAGCGGGAAAAACACTAATGGAACGTATTTTCTCTCCCTGACTCCATGAATGATAAACAGTTGATAAAAATATTTTGTGCAACATTTAAAAGTTCCATCAACGAAAATGTTGCCCATTGTAACCAAATGTTCCAAGTTAATTTTTGTTGAAAATCTATGGTTTGTCTGGATATTTATGTTATCCAGGGTGAGATGAACATCTTCAACAGATTTTGGTAATTTATGATATACTGAAGTTCGGGCATGATGGATGTTGTTCTTGATAAGCGTTATATTGTAGGAAGTAAGTGTCTGAACGTCACCTTTCAGTAGCTCCCGCTGCAGAATTTTGCTGGACCTTTCACACGGATCTTCTACTGTCTTCCGTTTTAATGAATTGTTTATTTTTTGTGTTCAATTTCTCTTCACTGTCCTTCTCGTGATTATGGTTAGTAACACTGTCAAGAATACTGTTGTGATCAATCACTTTCAAATAACTTTTACACGAACTGTTAACCCAATACCACCGCTGTACAGTCATTTCCAAAAGTCAAGCGACACGGCTCGGTCACGCCACACATAGTCCGGAGCTGAAAGTTCCGAGTATGTTGGTACCCACTGCTTGAGGGGTAGCAGAAGAGGGGCATGATAGTGAGGTGGAAGAGTGAGGAGGTGAGTTTCGAAGCCTGGGTTGGCGTGCTGGAAGAAACGAAAGGAATCAGAACCGGTGAGACAAAACCCATTCAACATTGCGAGGGCATCCAATCCAACTCGGAAAAAAGGACTGTCTCGGTGGTTGCCTTCGCATGCCAAGGGTAACAAGAAAACCTCCGAGAGAAGGAGGCATGTAAAAGGTTCGAAGTCCACAGTGATGTCTTACAATGGGATAGGGAAACATAAATGAATATTTCGCGTCTAGAAAGCACTTTCGGAAAAGATGCAATATTTTCATCTTTGTGAGCGTTATTTATGCGAAATGCTATGCTGCACTTCACTTCGGAAAGCGTAAGAAAGCATCAATGGTTCAAGGGCAAAAATTATATAATACTCCATAAATTAGGATAACAAAAATGAGAGCTGTTGATTTAGTGGAGATACTGAATGAGCATCTTCTGCCTTATGTCAGACAGATAGTGCCAGACGGCGAAGACGTGGTAGTAATACAAGATAATTTGTCGTTAGTTACGGCCGGTGTAACTCGACAATTTTTTTGACCAGAACTGGAATATCAGTGTTCTGCACTGGCCAGCTCGCTCGCCGGAATAAAATTTTTATTCCACCGTACTGTATCACTCAAGCGTCAAGAAATTGTCAGCACGAAAATTGCTTTTTCGGGAGAACGTTAGGAAATATTTAATCCTTTATCCAATCAGTTTTACCAAAACTCCAATAAATGGCAATTTATCACATGTAGCACTTTTCTCACAGATAGTGGATACATTTTATATTGCCTTTATTTAAATTTTCTAATAAAAATTTTATTCTAGCAGCATTTGATAGGCAATGAAAACAATGAAAGATTATTTAGTGTTTTATTTTAGTATTTAGTGAAGTCTCAGCCTGAGTCGATCACTCCTTGCATTCGACGGTTAATGAACCGTACTAAATTTTCACATATTTGTGGTCGTCGTCCGATTGAGCCCTAGAGTTCCATAACATTCTCTTCAAGAGCGGCTGCCGTCCTCAACTTTCCTTCCGTCCACTCATTCACCATTATACCCCATAAGTTCTCAATGGGATTCCTATCCGGCAAGCGAGCTGGCCAGGGCAGAACATTGATAATCCAGTTCTGGTCAAAAAAATTGTCGAGTTACACCGGTCGTATCTAACGATGAATTAATTATCTTGTATTACTACCACGTCTTCGCCATCTGGCACTATCTGTCTGACATAGGCAGAAGATGCTCATTCAGGATCTCCACAAAATCAACAACTCTCATTTTTGTTATCCTAATTTATGAAGTATTATATAATTTTTCCCATTGACCCATTGATGATTTTTTACGCTTTCCGAAGTGAAGTGCAACCTAGCTTTTCGCATTAATAACGCTCACAAAGATGAAAATATTGCATCTTTTGCGCAAGTGCTTTCTAGACGCGGAATATTCTTCATGTTCCCCTCTCTTCGAACCGTTTACACGCCTCCTTCTCTCAGAGGTTTTCTTGTTACCCTTGGCATGCGAAGGCAACCTCTCAGAGAGTCCATTTTTCCGAGTTGGATTGGATGCTCTCGCACTGTTGAATGGCGTTTGTCTCACCGGCTCTGATTCCGTTCGTTTCTCCCTGCACCGCCTACCCAGGCTTCTAAACCCACCTCCTTAGTCTTCCACCCCTTCCTATCATTCCCCTCCTGCTTCCCCTCAAGCAATGGGTACCAACATACTCGGAACTTTCAGCTCCGGCCTATGTGTGGCGTGACCGAGCCGTGTCGCTTGACTTTTGGAAATGACTGTACATCATTTGCTAACATTTTATGAGAGAAGTAAACAGTAGAGACAATAACCCCCACAGCCCAGCGAAACCATCCGGGACTGAGTTCATGTGTGCACCGGAACTAAATTCATGTATGGCCTAATGGGCTAATCGGACTATGGGACTGAGTTCGTGTGCAGCCGTATAATGTGGGATGTTTTGGACTATGAAAATTGGGGTGGTTTTGCCTACGAATTTCCATAAGTGGGATGTTTTGGGCTACTTCCGGTGCCCCATGTGACGAAGGAGGTCGGTGTTGGGCACAGGTTGCTCCTCGTTGCAGGTGGTGGCCCATGTTGGGACTAACGACGCCTCGAAGCGTGGGTCCGAGGAGGTTTTAAGTTCTTTTAAGAACTTGGCCGCTGAGGTTGCTCGTGTCCGAGAGGAGTCGGGTTCTGATCTGCGGTTTACTGTCTACAGCATTGTCCCTCGGAGGAACTGCGGTTCTATGGTTTGGAGCCGTGTGGTGGGCCTGAACCGTAGGCTGTGGGACTTCTGTAGGGGCAATGGAGTGGACTTCGTTGACCTGAGGCCGGTGCTGGACTCATGTAGGGTACCCCTAAACGGTTCTGGTGTCCACTACACGGCCGAGGCAGCGGATGCGGTGGCGCGTAGGGATTTGAACACGCTAGGGTTTTTTTTAGGTTAGACGAGGATAAAAACAATAGATCTGTTAGAAAAGAGTCCGCCAACATTAACCCTAGGGAGTCCAAGAATAACGGTAGAGTGAGAAGAAGAAAAATAAAATTGTTAGATCAAGTGGCGGGGGAATCCAGAACGAAAATATCCGTAGAAAACGGTTCTGGGGTTCACTATACTGCCGAGACAGCGGATGCGGTAGCGCGTAGTGTTTTCGAACACTAGGGTTTTTTTTAGGTTAGATGGGAAAAAAATCAAGACATCGCACAGTGTGCAATATGCTCGATCTAGGTGGACAATAATCTTAATATATAAAATACCACTTTTTTGTCATTTAAATTGTAGCGCATTATGAACTGGGTGTTTTTGATGAGTTTTACATTTTTCCGTCGAAGTGAACGCATATACGGATGTCATTTTTGTTCGAATTTTCCTCTGTCTTTATACTATAATTTGAGAATTACTGAACCACATTTTTATGAAGGAAAATATGTATTTCTTACCTTGAAAACTGCACAAAGAAGCATTAAATAGTTTATCTTTTCACTTTCCGTGTCACTTGCACAACGCGTTTCCTCGTGGGAACTAGTGGAAGGTGGAGGGGGGTCCAACAATAGGTCCAACACTTAAGGAGGTATATTTTTGCTTTTATTCTGTGGAAGTTTTCTTATACTAGAAATAACTGTATCGGAAGAGATTAATAGCATGGATTGCAAGTCTTCGTTAGTAGCAATTCGCGAGATTTTTCTTGTATGACCTTCCCTAAATCTTCTTAAATCTTTATTGCGTGCCTCTTGAGCCTCTTCGGAAAGCTGTCCTATGGGTAAAATGCACGATTTAATTATGTCAGCACCGTGAACTAAAATTTTGTGCACTGAGCAGGCATGTAGAACCAAGGATAAAGATTCAAATACATTTTCCTTGTTTTGACTGTGTACGTTTCAAAAGCCTCTAAATGAACGTCATACCCACTATTAATTGTTTCTAAAATCACCCAGAAATGATATACGAGGTCTTTATTGACACCTGTTATGCAAGCACTTTGGTGAGGGTCTTTAAAAAATCTTCTTGCTGTATTACCATCATTTGTAGTGCCTCTGCCAGGCTTTGGTTGGTCAACCAATAAACCCGTTTCATTTCGAAATCGTTGCCTGATTTCTTTTTTTCTTGCTTCGCACGTTGACTTGTCACTTGCACTTCTAATCTGCCATTTCTTTATACACAATCAATATGCTACGTGCAGTAAGCATTCAAAACAACGAATCCACGCATGTAAAGTAGAAAGTCCGAAAGCATAAGTTGTAATATCTGCTACCCTCTTTTCATTAGCTGTTTCTTCATTATTCATTTCCTTAGGAGAAGCTCCGCATATGTACCACTTTTGTGACGATTGGTTTTGTGCCAAAGCATTACATACCTTTCCATCTACCATTGTCATTAACAGTCGTTGATGTACATCAATTTCGGTGCCATTTACAGTCACCTTGGTAGGTGAAAGTTTCTTTATTTGTTGTTCCAACATGGCTGTTTCTTGTTGAATTAATATTGATGATTCTTTTACAAAAATGCAGTTTCACTGGACGGCAATATCTGGTAGAGGAAGTTCTCGGATTTTGCCACAAAATAGGTTTATTAGTGTCATTAAGATTGAGTTGAAGAGGAACAAGAGATACGAGGAATAGATTTTCGTCATCGTAGGTGTGGTCTTCTTGCTCTTCAAACTTCTGCTTGAAAGTACTATGCCCTGAGCTACCATCACATCCCCATTTACATATTAAAGTTAAAGGCTGAAAGATAAAACTTGACCAAGAACTTCACGTTGTACTTTAACCCGTAGACGCCGTCATACGTATATTACGTCCTCCGTCAGCACTACATTTAATTGTCTTTTGGCGCGAGAGATATTATTATATCTAAATAAACTTTATATATTTTCAAAGAGGAAGCTTTGGTCTTTCTAGTAGTGCATGTTTTGTAATTTTAGTAGTGTTTTTGTATATTATAATCTACGTTAAATTTTGCGAGGAAATGTTCATTTTTGCCACGAAATTAACGGTAGGTCAGCGCTAATCTTAATTGTCTTTTGACGCGAGTCATACTTAAATCTGAATAATGTTTATAAATTTTGAAAGAGGAAGCTTTGGCCTTTCTAGTAATGCATGACTTCATATTTTATAATCTACGTTAAAGTTTGAGATGGATTTTTCATTTTTGCCACTAAATTACGGAGCGTCAGCACTAATTTCAATTGTCTTTTGACGCAAGGGACATACTTAAATCTGAATAGTCTTTATATATCTTGAAAGAGGAAGCTTTGGCCTTTCCAGTAATGTATGCCTTGTATTTTTTGTTGTTTTTATAATGTACGATAAAGTTTTCGCTCGGTTTTTTTACGAAAGTACCTTGCGCCTGAACATTTCATTGCCTTTTGGCTTAACGGAGTTTCGTAAAAATAAATAAGCTTTATATATTGTGAAAGACAAAGCTTTGGCCTTTGCAGTAATGTAAGAATTGTAATTTTACTATTGTTATAACGTTTTATAATCAACGTGAAATTTTGCGGTGAAATTTTCGTTCTGCGCCGAAAATTTGGAGCGCAACCACATACTTTCGTCTAAATACGGAAGGCATATTCGTCGATCTGAATAATCTATACGTAGTTTGATAGAGGAAGCTTTGGCCTCTTCAGTAATGTACGACCTGTAATTTTACTATTGTTCTAACGTTTTATAATCAGCGTGAAAATTTGCGATGAAATTTTCGTTTCTGCGCCGAAAATTTGGAGCGCAAGCACACACGGGAGGCATATTCGTCGATCTGAATAAGCTGTACGAAGTTTGATAGAGGAAGCTTTGGCCTCTTCAGTAATGCACGACCTGTATTTTTACTATTGATCTAACGTTTTATAATATACGTGAAAGTTTACGATGAAATTCTCATTTTCCCTCGAAATTACGATTCCTCTTTTCACTTTCTCGAAGAAGAAATATAATCTTTTCCCTTGTATCTTTGTGGAGCGTTGTGAGAAAAGCGGTCGTCCGCTTGAGAAAGAAATGTCTCCTATGTACACACACACAATCCACTTCAGATGCTTCTAAAAATCACTTTTCAATTTACCAAGAAGGCTTTGCTCTTCGGCGATCCTTCAAAAAACTTCAACAACCGGCTTGTTCCGCTATTTGTATTGTTTGCAATGTTTACCTATCCAGTCCCGTCCCCCAGAGACTCGAAACGCCGCGTTAAAATGAAAGGCTAACTCAAAACCGTAACATGACTGATATTTTAGTGAATCAATAGGTATGAATGTTTTATCGTTATTTAACATTAGGGAAAACTAAATAAAACCGCATTAAAATCAATTTTTGACGTAAATATACATTTTTTATTACAATAATAATAAATGCAATTTATGAAGAATCTATAATAATAATAATAATACACAGTTTTTGTGTTTCGTATTCAACGGGCCTACGCAGTTTCGGTTTCTCAATTTGACCCATATAGTCCGTGTCGACGAGGAAACGGTCACGCTCGGATATGATTCACGGTATCTTTTCAAAGACTTCGCTTACAAGAGATATGTTGACGATGCTATAATGTAAATTTCATGCTGAATCCAATTACACATGTGTACATTTTCTAAAACAATCGGGAAAGGACTTCTGAGCTAATATGTAACTTTTAAAAGTTTTCCGTATTCTGTGTCTAAAATCTCATGATAAATACAACTCCATATCTCCGCTTCTAATGAACGAAATGTAACCATTTTTTCTATTTGACTTCTGTAATGATTAAGAATGATGACTGCATAACTAAAATGTTCATATTATTTACAAAACGTCTTTTAAAAAATCACAAATACAAGGCTTACTTAAAAATTTCCATTCAAGACATGGAAAAGTTGACATTCGACAAACTTTTTACCTATTTGGTTTAGATAGGTACATTCAGCGAGTAAATGTTCAGTAATGTCTATATGTTTTTTAGAATAAGATTTCATGTCAATACATTTCATAGTTCTCGCGATTCCGAAAGTTAATATAAACCGTGAGCACGCACCGGAAAATTATTTATTCGCTTCTACTGCAGCAATGTTTGTGTGCGACATAGGATATTTTAAATGATACTGTTTAAAAATGTCATCCTTTATGTATATTCATAAAAAATTTCATCAAAATAACAATAAAACGTCAAAAGTTATGAATTTTTGAAAATCTTCGCAATTTTTCTCACCTTTACCTGTTTTTTAAACAAACCTCATCCGGCGAATAAGGTAGGTTCTCATAAATCTCATCCGGGCTTGAGGGGTTAATGATGCCCTCAGTGGTATGGTTCAGTAGGGCTTGCAGGTTTATTTCTGCGCACGGTTCACTAACATACATTGCCTCTCGTGGAGGATAACACATTTTTTTCTTCTGAATCACATAATACGGTGGATAAATATCACAATTTCGTCGTTTTGCTTGAGACCTCACCAATTTATATTGATGTGTCGTGAGATTCGCATCGAGAAAGAAAGCTATCGCGTCTTGATCAGTATAAGGCACAGGTTTTGACGTAGGCAACCTTGATTTCTTGAGCTTTGTTGCCATTTGCGGTGATGCAACCGATTGCTCCTTGACAATATCTGCTGCATCCCTTTTTCCCATAGCTCGTAACGTTGTTTCTGTAGCGAAAGAAAGCTCTTAGGGACTTCGACTGTTGCACTTTTCTCCGCTTACTTTTACTACTGCTCTCACTAAAAATCTTCACAGGGCTACCTATGCACTTTCCAGGTGCACCAACTTCCTGTGATTGTGTAGCAGCAACCCTCTCCCAAACCTCTTCAGAAAATTTTTATTCTTCCGCGAGCCACAGAATTTGTTTTTTAAAATCTGTCCGTCTACAACTTTTTTTCCATCGATGATTAATTTTTGATGAAAACACCTTAGTTGTATTTCTGATATGTTGATGGATATCATCAGGACAACTATCAAGGTCAAATATACTAAGGATTTAATCAACAAGATCATCATTTCTCGTCTTCATACTGCCTTGTATCCAAATGTCGAAAAGTAGTTTTCGGGAAAAATTTAATATCGGTAAATGGCGCAAGTATGCGCAGAAACGACTATCAGATTTGTTAAATATAAGGTTCACACAATACAATAGTATGAGTTTTACGGTGGTACTTCGTGGAACTTTTTTTGTAATGCTGCTTAAAAAATAAAATCCTAATTTCTTGAGCATTATTTTTTGTCATATTTACGTTAGATTCTATAATTCTCGCAAAGACAGGAGGGAAAGAGTCGGAGGTGGAGTTTTTATCGCCGTCAGAAACAGTATATCAAGCCAACTAGTGAAGTTTAACGTCAGCGAACACTGCGAAATGATATGGTGCTCAGTTCGTACGAGAAATGGTAAAAAGTTATTTTTTTGTTCATTTTACCGTCCACCTGACTCAGGAGTCGAGAATATTAGAGAACTCAGTTGTACATTGCAGGTGATCGCCAGGAGTAAGAATGAACCAGTAATTATTCTTGAAGGAGATTTTAGTTTTCCATCGATCGATTAGTGGCGGAAAAAAATAGAGAAATTGTCGTGAATTATTTGAAGCGTCTACCTTTAACACCCTAGAACAAATCGTCAACGAGCCGACGCGATACGACAAGAACGGAAACGGAAACATATTAAATCTGCTATCCACGTCCCACCCGCTATTGACTAGAAACCTACACATCGACGAGGGCATAGTTGATCATAAAATAATTACCGACTTCAAATATACTCCTGCGACAATAGATAAGCCAACGCGATTAGTCTATATCTTCAGTAAAGCGGATCTCCCAGGTTTCAAAACCTATGTTACAAATCAACTAACGACGTTTATCAATTTTGTGAATAAAAGCAGCGTAGATGATTCTTGGACGGAAATTTTGCGCATCATACGCGAAGGGCTTAAAACGTTTCTCCCAACCAAAGCAATTCCTGATCGCAAGGACCCGCGGTGGGTGAAACCGAAGCACAGCGCCTTGCTCGAGAAACAAAGACGGCATCACACGCGCATAAAGCACCTCAAACAAGTTTTCTAGGGATCACTCGTACGAGTATTTAATATACAGAAACAGTCGAAATTCTGCAAGAAACGAAGCGCGTAATGAATTTGTCGCCTACCGATCCACGATACAGATTCACTCAAAAAAGACTCGAAAGAATTTTGGTCGTACGTGCGAGAAGTTCGAGGAGGTCAATGCACAGTATCTCATCTTTTATGATGGGCATTAGGTGAAATAGGTTCTTCGAAAATAGCTTCACAATCGACAGCGGTCATTTAATTAATTTCACTACTCGTATAGTTTCAAATATTAGCGACACAAATATCCGAAAGCGGTATAGTTAAATTGCTAAATCAGGTGCATAAGAGAAAATCGCCAGGGCCGGAAGTCATACCTGCGTTCATTATAAACTCGATAGCGAACGAATTAACTCCGTACCTTAAGATCATATTCACAAAATCATCAGACGCGTGAGTAATTCCTTTTATATGGAAAACAGCCCACGTTACACCTATACAAAAAACGGGAAGTAAATTTAAAGTGGAGAACTACCGCCCTATATCGTTGACATCAATCTTCTGTAAGGTTTTTGAGCACATTATCCGCAGCTCAATAATGCGATTCCTCGAAAGTAAAGGTGCTCTGAACAGAAATGGTTTCCGGAGTGGCAGGTCATGCGAGAGACAGCTCTCTCACAAGTAATATTGTCAAAGCAGCGGACAAAGGAATAGGAGTAGATGCAGTATTTTTCGACTTTAGGAAAGCCTTCGACACCGTTTCCCACGTGAAAATAGTGCAAAAATTAAAGGCTTATTCAATTAAGGAGAAAATCGTAAATTGGATCACCTCGTTCCTTTCGGATAGAACCCAGAGAGTAGTTCTCGATGGAGTTTCATCAGACGTCGTCAAAGTGACTTCCGACGTGCCCCATGGAAGTGTAATAGGAACTCTGTTATTCTTGATGTATATATACGATTTAGCGGATAACATAAAGTGTAAAGTCAGACTCTTCCCGGACGACACACTTGTTTGTGGTGAAATCAAAATAACATACGACCAGGAGACTTTACAAAGAGACCGTCAGGCTATTACGAAATGGTGTAAACATTGGCAACTCGACCTGAATATAGAGAAAAGCGCCGTAATGAATTTCACGCGTTCCATGAATTTCATCCGTTACCCATATGAAATACCTGGATTAAAGCTAAAACACGTCAATAGCTACAAATACCTAGGAGTCACACTCACAGTAGAAACTTGTCTAGTAGGAAGTATATCAAAACCGTCAAAGCATTAGCAAACAGGGTTCAAGGTGTTTCCCCTAGAGTCCTGCGGGGATGCCACTCGAATGTGAAGGAAATTGATTACTTTTCCCTAATACGATCCGTCGTGGAATACTGTATCGCCGTCTGTGACCCATTCGAGGAGTGCCTATCTAAGGAGCTCGAAATGGTTCAGCGTAGAGAGGCTTGATTTGTAAAGGGAGAAATCGGTATGATGCGAGTGTATGAGAGATCTTGAGGGACCTGAAGAGTAGAAGAATTGAATACAAAAGGAAATTATTTGAAAAGTTTAAAAGCTCCAAATTCGTTGAAGACGTACGCCGTGTAGTTGTAGTTAATGAAACGCCTCGGATACAAAAGTTTGAGCTTCAAGTACATTTTTAAACGGTAATTGCTTCAGCTTTGTGTTATTTATGTTGTAAAAAAATTTAGCAGAGGATCCTCGACAACTCTAAACAACATCATATTTTGTATCCATTGGTATGAAATTATTGCTCGGTCGTCGCTCTTCACCAGATTTTCTCCTTGGGCACACAGCACCTTCTACGCACCTGGCGTCCGTTGGAAAGCGATTAGAATTAGCCAGTAATTTTTTCAGGGTAAATGTTAATGCAAAATGTAAGATTATCAAGTGAATTTAAATTACTCTTGAAAAACAAATAAGAACTCTGAAACCTGAAAATAATATAGACTGGATCAGGGATGGCGAACCATTTTGAAAGAGCGTGTCACATTGCATCATGCGACTTTACAAAAAAGTTTCGCGTGTCACATCGGTATAATAATAATAATAATAATGATCAGAATTGGACTTTATTTTAATCTATATTGCAATAATAATCCAAATAATAATAATAATAAAATAATTTTCATTTTCTGTCTTTTTGTCTGTCTTTGCAAATAAGATTTCAACTCATAGATTGGTGCTGCCACCTTGCGGCAGTTATTATAACTGCTAGGAGCTTTCAGAAGACGGTCAGACGACGGGAATCCTATATAATAAACAGTTATGTATGTTTATGTAACGGTTTCTACGATTAACAATTAGTTTATTTTTTTGTCAATAAGGATCTCCAATACAACAATCTATTCAATCGTCAAGGGAACAGTTTACAATGTTGAAATAAAATGATTTGTTTTTGTTCAGATAGTATTCAAAGAAATTATTCCGCTGTTTGATTAATTAGTTAGATAAAATTCTTTAAGTCTTTTAAAGAATTTTATTTACATAACGACGGAGAACATTATTGAGGATTCGTGTAAGCTTTCTTTCTTAGTAAGTACAGAGTACAATTTTAAAACAATCATAAAGTTAAGTGCACGAAATTTAATTATTTTCCCTACGTTATATATGTATACACAGTGCTTTTTTTTCTGGGGGTACGCGGGGATACGGCGTATCCCCACCTTTTTTTAAATAGTCTTTTGGTTTTATCCTAAATTTTAAGAAACTTACAAATTTCGTGTTAATATTTAACAAAAAAAAGTATTTTTTAAAAATTGCAAGTTTTTGGTTCCCCTGTTACGTATTCTTGTCAATTAATATTTATTTGTCTACGTTTCAATCTGTGTTGCATGAATGGAAAAAAATTTCCCGCGAAAATAAACAAGGCAACGGCGCATGCCATAGATATTGTCGCGGTATCCTATCCTATCCTATAGATGGCATCAGGGTTGGGAGGGCACTGACCCTTAAGGAATCCTTGCAAATCGGCGGAACACAGAGTGAGCGAGAGAGTACGGTGTGCGAACATTTGTGTTCTGATCGTGTGTGAATATCGTGACAGTATCTTCTCTATTGTGCATGCTGTCAGCTCTAACTCTAATGTGTCGCGGCTGCGAATGTCGCAGTAGACTTTCGACATTCGCGTCCCTGCTTGACTAGTTGCGCGTAAAAAAGTTGTGTAAAACCGTATTCGGCTGTTAGCGGAGCATTATTGTGAAAGAAATTGTATTATCTTGACTTTTTTCGGGACACTTTATATCTTTATAAAATGAATAAAATAACGGATTTTGTAATGCCCCTGTCGAAGGGCAGGAGAACTGACGATACAGAAGAAATAATTGATACGTCTGAATCGATTGCAGTTTCGACATCGTCATTTTCTACTAAGGTTGGACTTTAGAGCAAAAGAATGTTTTCTGTGAAAAAAACTTTTGGTTATGTACAAAAAACAGAAAACTTGGTTGTGGTGCTTGCCGTAAAGTTCAAACGCTTGGAATTGAGGCAAAAATGGGTATGAAGATATCAAAGGAATGGGCCAATAATGAAGTTACCCATTTTGGTAACAACTCGAGAACAACAATTAACATCTCTACATACCAAGATATTTAAACACAAAGAAAGTGCTGGTCACAAAACTGCTATGAAGATATTGGAAGAGGCAAGTAAAGAAACGCTAGAGAAGGTTTACCTGAAATCCCTTTCACGCCAAAAAGAGGTTACTGCCATAATATTTCGCACAGCCTACAAAGTTGCAAAAAGTAATCAATCATTCAATAATTTTGAAATGGAAATTGACTTGCAAGGACTTAATGGTGTTGATATGGGACGAATACTTCACTCTGCAAATCAACATTATCAATGAAATTAGCAAGGAAATGAGAACAAACCTGGTCTGCAAAATCATAACTTCCAAATCAAAAATATCATTAATCATTGATGAAGCAACATCCCTTAATCAAAAGTCTACATTAATCTTGTATATCCGTGTAATGATTTCTGGTTGTGAAATGCTGCACCAGTTAATTTATTTATTGAGTTGATAGAATTAGATGATGTAATGGCGACTGGGATTTTCTCCACTTTGATTTGCAATCTTCAATCTGTCAGATTGACAGAAGAATATCCGAATGATTATTTAGTATCTGTTGCTTGTGATGGTGCAGCGGTAATGCTTGGATCTCGTGGTGGAGTTAAGAAATTATTGAAAGAAAAATTTCTATCAATAATTATATGGCACTGTGCTAATCATAGACTGGAATTAGCCGTCCACGATGCTGTCAAGACAATTTCTGGGATTAACAGGTTCAAGGCATTTATTGACAAGTTATATGTCCTCTACCATGCGTCGTAAAAAAATAGTTAAGAATAGCAAGCCTGTGCTAATTCACTGGAAATGCAACTTTTGAAAATTGGACGAATACTAAGCACTCGTTGGGTAGCATCCAGTTTTCATTCAGTTTCTGCAGTTTGGCAGGATTACAAAGCATTAGTGCATCATTTTACAATTGCTAAGGATGATTCCTCCAAAGACAAAAAAGACGTATGTATGAAGGATTGCTGAAGAAAATTACAACAGTGGAGTTTATTTTAGATCTAGGATTGATGTGTGATGCACTTCAACAGCTAAGTCTGAAATTGCAAGAACGCAACATAAATTCGTATTGTGCAAATAAAATGATTAAACGTCTTGCTCAAGTATTTGAAGAGAGACAAATATATCCTGGACCATATTATGAAAAAGCCACCACTGCTGCCAAATGTCTCATTTTCCAGGGGGTTCCTATATACAAAAAAGATAAAAAAGAGGACCCACCAATCTGTCCTGTTTCATTTGATCAAAATCTGAAAATATCTATAGAAAAGAGATTACTAAATGATGAAGAAGCTGATTTACCTAAAAGTGCTAGATCCAAAACAGTGGCCAGAAGAAGTTCAAAATCATTTGACGTTTGGGGAGGCAGAAATAAGAAATTTGTATAGAAGACTTCGTTTGAATGAAAGGGAGATGATACATAGTTTCCGAGAATACCTAGAGGAAAAAATTCCAGACGGATTATTTCAATTAATACACAATCTCGATATGATTCTGATATCTTCAAGTGAATGTGAAAGGGGTTTTTCACAGATGAACCTTATTGTAACCCTTTTAAGCTCTTCGTTGTCCACTAAAACAACATCAGCAGTGATGTTCATCAAGATTATTGGGCCGCCTCTAAGACTGTTTGATCCAACAAAATTCATCGAATCTTGGTTGCTTTTTGGACATCATTCAGCAATAGACGCAAATAGCAAAGAGAGAAATCGAGACATTGAACATCCTGAAGGCATGAGTCAGTTTTGGAGTTTATTATAAAACTTTTACAAATAGGTTTTTTTAATATTCACATCATTCATTACTTAAAACTTTTGTTTAACTTTCCTAATTAATAAATAGAAATAGAATTAATACATTCAATATTTTATATTTTTTCCAAATTTCTCCACCTCTCACAAAAATCTACTACGTAACAAGTAAGTTCCAAAACGAAAAAAAATGACCTTTAACATGTAACTTAACCACAAATTGCTTTTGAAGTTGAAAACACGATGCTAAAAATACACACCCATTTTTTAGAAAATACAGTATACCCACCTATTTTTCTAGAAGAAAAGCACTGTGTATACATTTCATTATTTCCCTCTCTTTGCACACCGACAGTTATATGTAGCATTGACCAGAACAAGGTGGGAGAAGAATATCAGAATTTTATAGCCGAAAATAAAAACCAAAGGCAGAATATTCACTAGAAATGAAATATATGACGAAATATTTCATATGTAAAAGTGTGCTAATAATTATTTAAAATGCAAATATTAATAATCAATCTATCTATAATTCTTCCGTTGATATTTAAACGGGCATTACACTAGTGATTATAATAAAATGTAATACAACTTTAATACAAATGAAATACAAGACAAAATAATAATAAAATGAAATATATTCATGAATATAACTGTTAACAAAATGGATTATTTTTGCTATTTACATGAATATTTTTGTCAATGTGACATTTGTTGTCTTTTCGATGCTAAAGCATCGATTCGTTCAGTTCATAACTTGTGGCTTTTAATCCTACAAATGCATTAGTTAAATCATTGCCAATGCGGTATCTGCTACTAGATTTGATAACGTTGGATCCATTTGACGAAATTGATAAAAGCTTTCCAGAAATAATTTCTTGTACTTTTTCAAAATGTCATTTTTATTTTCGGTGTCGTCAGTGAAAAAAGACAAGGTTGCAAGGTGTTTCTTAAGAGATGGAAGGTATTTTAATCTACATCTACATGATATCCTGCAAATCACCATACTGGTGGGTGGCAGGGGGTGCTGCACACCAAAGCCTACCTAATAACGTCCCTCGTGGGAATCACTCTCCTGTTATGATCCCGTATGGTTCTTGGGAAAAACGAGCTCTGATATCGCTCGGTCCTACAGTCGATCTCACGTATTTTATTCTCGTGATCGTGCCTGCCCATGTACGTAGGTGCCTCTAATATTCCTTAGACCTGCTCTAAGAGAACTTCCGACCTAAATTTCTACAGAAGCCTTAACCTAGCACTAATTCTGCGATCCTCTAGCGATATCCAATTCAACTCCTTCAAGAGTGACGTGATGCTTAATTTTTGCTTAACGAATCTGGCTGCTCTGCGTTGGATTCTTTCTAACTCAAGTATCTGTCCCTTTTCCTACGGATCCCATATTCTGGAAGCGTATTCGACCTGAGTTCTGACCAATGATAAATAACACGTTTCTCGTACCTGTTCTGTGCTACTTCTTACCATTCTGCCTACGAAGCCCAATTTCTTATTAGCTGCGCCTACGATCCTTCGAATATGCATATACCACGATAGATCACGAAAAATGGTGAGACTTAAATATTTAACGTACTCTGCAGATTAGATATTCAATCTATCAATTCTGTACTCCGAGTCTAATTCATTTTCAGGCATCCAGTCTTTTTCGAGTACTTCAGACATCATCTCAAAAGCTTTAATATGTTCGTATATTATTAATACGATCTGACCACAGACTTGAAGTTTAATACGTAGTTCATTAAAATGTTGCACGAAATCGCCAAAAAACATTGTCATTTAACCAAATCGTATGTGTAAGTTCTGGATAATCCTGCTCTCTTTCCTTTAAAATTAGTATTATTTCGTCTAACGCAGAGGTTCTCAACCTTTTGCATTTTGCGTCCCACCAACCAGATTTTCAAAAATACCCGTGTCCCACCGTGATAAAAACGGAACCCCACATTTTCCAAGAAGTGGGTATTTACGTGAAATACATTTTAGTCATTGATGGGAATTTTAAGGGCCTTACATATTGCAATAATATTGTTGTTAAAAAGTTCGAAGCTTTGCGTCCCACCAGTGAAACAGAACCGGTTGCGAAACACTGCTCTAACAATAAGAAATCAACAAACGGCTCAAAACTTGGCCGCGACTCGACCATCGGACACTATTGCTCATAAGGAAACCTAAACCTCATCTAAAAAAATTGCAAACTCTCGTTTATTAGGAGCGCTAGCAGTTGTAAAACTGACAATTTTTGTAACAACAGAAATCAAATTTTCAATTCTCTTTAATATTTTTTCGCACAAAGTGCTTCCTCTTGTATTATGCAATGAAATTTAAGCGAAGGGCGTTGAATTTATTTTGAAATAAATTGGACAAATCCAAAATGTTTGCCAATCATTCTTGTGACTACATCGGTTGTTACCGGCGTGCCTCAGGGAAGTGTAATTGGACCTCTGTTATTCTTGATATATATATATATATATATATATATATATATTTATTTATTTAGGGCAACTAGGTGTTGAAGGAAACCCAGTAAACACTTAGCGGAAGTAGAGCGGCTGGGGTGTTGTGTCTCTCTTGTGCTGACGAAGGGATCATCCCGAAAGCTCTAACCTCTACAAATGTGTCTCTCCAACACCCCAGCGGCTCTACTTCCGGTAAGTGTTCACTGGGTTTCCTTCAACACCTAGTTGCCCTAAATACACTTACCTTTCCTCTTCCGTAGTGTTTATATATATATACATATATATATGTTTGTGAAATTTTTATATACCCATCGGCACGACCCTGTGTATATATATATATATATATATATATATATATATATATATATATATATATATAAGCATAAAGGTAAATGAAGAATATCTGAGTCACCTGCGCTTTGCAGATGATATCATACTGTTCGCAGGGAACCCAGAAGTGCTCCGTAGAAGAAATGAAGGGCTTGAGCAAGCAAGCCGAGACGCTGGACTTAGATGAATCTTAATAAAACAAAGGTTATGTACAATTCCACAAATTGTGAGAAGATACATATCAACGGAGCAGAACTCGGAGAAGTAACCAGCTATGTTTACTTAGGTCAGCTCATCACTACTGATGGTTCGCTTCTTGTAGAAATCAACCGGAGAGTGAAGATGGCATGGAGTGCTTTTGGCAAGAATGCGAACATCTTTAAATCAAATATTCGAACCTTCCTAAAAAGAAGACCAATGTGTTCTGCCTGTTCTGACATATGGTTGTGAAACATGGACCATGAATGCGAGAATGATACAGCGCCTGCAAACAACACAGAGGGGCATGGAGAGGTGCATGTTAGGGATCACCCGAAGAGACTGCCAGAGGAATGACTGGGTAAGAAAGAAGACGGGAGTCTGTGACGTGATTAGAAGAGTGAAGGTGTTAAAATGGCAGTGGGCGGGCCACATTGCTAGAAGAAATGACCAGCGTTGGACGTCCAGTGTCATCGAATGGATCCCAAGAAACATCAAGAGACCAAAAAGAAGACCGAAAGACAGGTAGGACAGAGAGCTTGTTAAGTTCTTGGGGCAAACTTGGAGGAGGGAGGCAGTTGACAGGGAAAAATGGAAGAGTCTGAGGGAGACCTTCATCCGTCAGTGGACTGAAAAAGGCTGATGATGATGATGATATATATATATATATATATATACACACCATTTTCAATCCAATAACAACACTTTTCAAGTCAATAACAACACTTTTCAAGTCAATAACAACACTTTTCAAATCAATAACAACGCTTTTCAAATCAATAACAACGCTTTTCAAATAATAACAACACTTTTCAAATCAATAACAACACTTTTCAAATCAATAACAACACCTTTCAAATCAATAACAACACTAATTAAAATAACCTTCAAGGCTCTTGAAACCATAACGGCATTTCTTAATTGCAATTGCGTTTCTTATTTATATTATAAAATTAAAGTTGAAGGTAATAATGCTTTAATAAAAGTCACTGTATTGTTTTAAAGGTTCTAACTTTAAATTATGGTTACAATTAAGATAAATGTCATCTCATGACTTTTTAAGACCTAATCTGCATTTATTGTTATTTTTTATAATATAATATATTTATTTATCTTTAGCGTTTTCAACATGTATGTTTTTCTATTGTTATTTTTAATTTTAATTTTAGAAGTGAATAATACCCATGGACAGTCGAGAAGATACAAATAGCAATCATTCTGAAAATAGGGAGAGACGCCAAAAAATAAGTGTCTCCAAAAAAGAGATTTTAGTAAAACTTGTAGTGAATGAAGGCATGACAATTCGAGAAGCCTCTGGAGTAGCTGACATCAAAGAGAGCACTGCGCGAGGGATCATAACTTCTTATAGGCGTGAGGGCGCTATTGTTCATAAAGCACGTGGTGGACAAAATCATAAAAAATTAACTAACAATGTGCTTGAATGCATAGAACAAGTCGTGGAGGAGTCGCCGGGTGCTACTTTGAAGGAAATAGGTTAAAAGCTACAATCAAAGGGAATCAGTTTAAGTATGGGTAGTATTTTTAATGGTCTTGAAAAGTTGGCAATTACATTAAAGACCTGCCACCGAGAACTTGAACGCGTAAACGTTCCTGCTACAATAGCAAAACGGCAGGCTTACGCCATTGAATTTACATCACAGGGGCCAGAAAACAAAATGAAGTGCATCTTTATCGATGAAAACGGATTTAATTTGCACTTGCGCAGAAGCCAAGCTCGATCTAGAAAAGGGACACGAGCAAATGTAGTCGTTCCAACGGTGAGAGGGAGAAGTGTTACATTAATTGTCACCATGAACAATCAAGGTGTTGTGCACTCTAAAGTAGTAAGCGACGGAACGTGTAATGCAGAAAAGTTTTCGGCGTTTGTTCGCGAACTAGTCGTTAAGCTCAGAGAAAACGAAGAATATAAGGGATCATGGCTAATAATGGATAATGATAGGATTCATAAGCAGGAGAAATTGCAAGCTATCCTTTCGGGAATATATCACCTTAAATTTTTGTCTCCGTACTCATACATGCTTAACCCCACTGACAACCTCTTCTCAAAAGTAAAGTCTTCTGCAAAGCGCCTCCTTTTTACTTCAACAGGGGAAAAGAATCTTATTTCTGTAATAAATGAGTCTTGCAACAATTACACAGCAGGACTGCAATAATTACGTGTTAAAAATGCTCGTAAATTTGGCGTCGGCGGCGGCAGGAATGCCATACACTCATTAATTTAACAATAAGTGCAGGCTATACAGGATGTTTTTATTATGTTTAATAATATGTTGTCCGTGTTTTTGAAGTTAAGTTACAAGATAACTAAGATGATGTTATTGATTTTTAAAATGTTATTGATTTTAATAAATGTTGTTACTGATTTGAAAAGTGTTGTTATTGACTTGAATCATTTACGTCTGCAGTTTTTTTTCTTTACCTATCAGAACGACAGTGTCGACCTAACAACTCCATTGCAGGTCTCAAACGCATATTTAGGGAGTGCACATACAACTTCCGAGGGCTGTTTTATTTCTCTCCCTCTCGATATGTCGCATACTCTAAAGCGGAGTACTCTGCACATTGGGAACCTAGTATTCATTTGCTGTCCATGAGTATTATTCACTTCTAAAATTAAAATTAAAAAAAAACAATAGAAAAACATACATGTTGAAAACGCTAAAGATAAATAAATATATATATTATATTATATAAAATAACAATAAATGCAGATTAGGTCTTAAAAAGTCATGAGATGACATTTATCTTAATTGTAACCATAATTTAAAGTTAGAACCTTTAAAACAATACAGTGACTTTTATTAAAGCATTGTTACCTTCAACTTTAATTTTACAATATAAATAAGAAACGCAATTGCAATTAAGAAATGCCGTTATGGTTTCAAGAGCCTTGAAGGTTATTTTAATTAGTGTTGTTATTGATTTGAAAAGTGTTGTTATTGACTTGAAAAGTGTTGTTATTGGATTGAAAATGGTATATATAAATACTACGGAAGAGGAAAGGTAAGTAAGGATATTTAGGGCAACTAGGTGTTGAAGGAAACCCAGTGAACACTTACCGGAAGTAGAGCCTCTGGGGTGTTGGAGAGACACATTTGTAGAGGTTAGAGCTTTCGGGATGATCCCTTCATCAGCACAAGAGAGACACAAAGTTGTGTCTCTCTTGTGCTGATGTATATATATATATATATATATATATATATATATATATATATATATATATATATATACATATACATATACAACACGCACACAGGGCCGTGCCGAAGGGTGAGGCGGCGAAGCAACCGCCTCAGGTGCCTCTCGAAGGGGGGCGCCAAAATTTGACAAAAATGAAAACCTATCAAAATAATTTCATAATGCCAGCCCGTGCCCGAGGCGTCAATATAGTTAGAGAGTTTAAACGACTTTTATATATCTATCCATTATTGCGAATTTCTCTTTTGTATTCCAAAGTGAATCACATATTAACGAAGCGGCAACTTCGTATTTATTACAACAAAGCGTATAGTTGAACATAAAAATTAACGGTGTGTTTGTGAAATTTTTATATGCAAAAGGGGACGCTGTTTGTTTGATTGGCCGGGCGTCAAAAATGATACCTCGGGCTGACAATGTATATTCATGTTTTTTTCGATATCGTTTATTCCTTTTTAAACAATGCTGCATAAACTTTTTTATATTGAGTTGACCATGAGTTGGACAATAGCATATTCGTAGAAGAAACCCTCAGTCTAACCATGCATGGTTGAGTGAACGACTTTGTTAGAAAAATAAAAGCGCAATATATCTCGGCTCTTATGAAATAAATTCTGGCAACCTTCCTACGAAGATCAAAAAATCGGTACAACATACATTGTACAAGCTTTCTCATATACTAACGCGTCGTATGAGCCGGTTTTTAGAAAATGAAATTTTTGTTCAAGTTTCCCAGGAATAAACTAGCCTTATATACATTCATTGAGAAAAATGGAATATGTAGTATTATTGCAAACCTATACTCAAGTAATATTACGACATTTTATCAAAATCGTTGCAGCCGATTTTGAGAAAATCAAATTATTGTTAAAGTCGCCTAGAATAAACTAGCCTTATATTCATTTTTTAAGAAATATGAACTAAGTATGTAGTATTATTGAAGACGTAAGCGCAAGTAATTGTACGAAATTTGATCAAAATCGTTAGAGCCGTTTTTGAGAAAATCAAATTGTTGTTAAAAATGCCTAGAATAAACTTCCCTTAATTATTAAGCAATGCCAACCATTTCTTCATAGCTTCTGATCAGGGCCGCGCCTAGGGTGTTTCGCGCCCTGGTGCAAGATACGAAATTTTGTGGTATTGTCATACACGGATTTTTTCATCGATAGTGTGTGGAGACAAGCTAATGCATTTCTGTCGATGTATCCCATAACGAAATGATTGAACAAATTAGTTGCATAATGATAAATATAAACATCATTTTATATCTGACTGAAGGAAAATTATAAAAGTCGCCGCATATATGATTATAATTGAATACTCTGTCCCGTTACTTAATGATCATTAAAAAATTCCAATATCTCTCTTCATTTACAAACCAAGTTAGAATCGGTATTTATTGTGACAATAAGAAAACAAAACTTCAATTATTTATGCATTCCTACGTCTAAGTCCCAACTTCGTATTTTCATTTTAAGATATTTTAAAATCCAATGAAGTAGATGTCAATAATTCTCTCATTATTTGGAGAAATGAATATGAACGTTAACGTAGGTGGGAGATCGTGAAGGAGTAAGGAAAGCTAGTTTTTGGGAAAGCTATACCAAGCCAATTCAAAACAGATTTGGGATTTCCAAGACTCGATAAGTGTGAGAAAAAGGTAGGCATCTGGTATCCTTCCAGGGAATGGATTTGTGGTAAAGGTCGATGGTACTTTACGAAAGGATTGCCGCCTCAGCTGCATCTCCTCGCTAGGGTCGGGATAGAAACAGGACCGGCTCAAGACATTTTGGCGCTCCAAGCAGATTTCAATTATGGCACCCCATCGATACATAAATTTTACATTAAAATTCGAGTTTTATAGGATATAATTATTTTGATCTTTTGTGTATTTTTATGACTGAAGAGTTTAATAAAAAACAAGTCTTTATTCACAGAAAAATAAATTTGAAATATCACAAAGAAGTTATAAATTGTGCGATACTTATTTAAATGAAAATGAGATTGATTGGAACTATTGCATCAATGTATGCACATATTGGGCTCAATCGATGGTTGGCAAACTTGCTGGTGCAGTAAGTTTCATAAAGAAGGAGTCAAAAAATGCAAAATCGACATATTGCCTTATTCATAGACAAGCACGTGTTGCCAAACGCATGAATTGAGGCAGGGGCACACTTATCTAAAGCCAACGATACAAATTGCTCTTGGAATGAAATAGAAAGGATGAAATTGATTCTTGATTGCAAAATGCACTTGGGAGTCTGTGAATACTGCAAAGGAAGGATGCAGGGGAAAAACAACCGACGAAACGAATGGAATTAAACCTTATCTTGGAAAGACGTTCCGAAAAAAAATAATTTAAAAAATATGCGTTGGAATGAAAAGTGGGCTTTATCGTGAATAAATTAGACTCCAACTTTATGACTGATGACGAACTTCAAGAGCAAGATGAACATCGTCTGTTACTTGGAATCATTACAACAAGTCATGGACAACTTTCGTTAACAGGAGCAGCGTACGAATTTGTTACCAATTTAAAATTGAAAATTTAAAATGACCTTCAAGATGAATTTCTTAAAAAGAAATAAAACTGCCCAATAATGGAGTTAATTACCTCAAATTTTAAAGAGAAAAACTTCTACACTAAACTACTTAGCAAAGGTTGGTTCAAGAAAGAGTATAATAACAACAAACTTATTTGAATGAAACTAAAAAATAATTAAACCATACAACGTGAAAGATATACAGTAGGACCTCGATAACCGTCGCCATCGATAAACTTTGTTTCGATCAACCGTCGTTTGTCGCCAAGTCTTACAAAAAAATGAAAAAGTTCCGTCGCAATTTTTGAATGAAGTAGACAAACGAATATGATGACGATTGCACTGCGACCGAGAAAAATATTTCTATCGCAACCGTTTCTGCATGGTGGGTCGCATTGGTTGCAGTGAACCCTTCGGTGGACCGTATTGGAAATGGCCAATGAATTATAGTTAAACAGTAGGTTACCTAGAGATTCTTAGGCACCATATGCATGAAAATCAAGCTAGAATGAGCATTTCAGGGTTAATATTTCAATATTAAAATTCATGATGGAATTCAAGCTTAGACATATCTTTGAGAAAAAAATCAAAAACAGCATTAAAAAGAACTTACTTGAATTGAGAAATATTTATTAACCCGGGAGTGGTCGCGCTATGAGCATTTTGCTCACCCTTTTCATAGAAATATCTATCACGTCGATACGGTTGACTGTGCTTTGGTCTAGCTGAGTTTTTATTCATGCTGGATAGGAATAGCTATGTAGGAACCGAGCATTATTTTACAGTTGAGTTGGCTAGCCTGGTAAAACGTTTTTTAACCAATTTTGTTGTTAGTGGCTAATTTTATACTATCCTTATGAGGATGCCCTTTGATAATTGTTTTCTTCAATTTCGCATCAGAAAATACCAGTCAACTGACAGCTGCACGTCGGTGAGCAAATTGCTCACTACGCGGCCGCTCGTGTGATTTTTTTTAGTGCGACCGCTCCCGGGTTAAGAGGTCACAATTCAATGCTATATATCTTAACCGATTTTATTACACGGAAA